>OY971426.1:5000000-6250000 GCA_963853865.1 Helleia helle | reverse complement strand
TCGACCGTTCAACTTCGGGCTCTCTGCCAAATTGTACTCATAGAATGTCATAAATACTCTTATTGATGTGTATTAAGAGTGCGTCCATGACCGAGTGCAGACATCTATATTCATCGTAAGAATTATAATATGCACTTGGTGGGATTTGAACCCGCAACTGCTGCGTACAGTGTCCAGTAGCCTGATCATTCGACCAGCTTGTCATTGATTCAGGACGTCATCCGGCCACATTAAATTTAAAAAGGTAGGTACTTCAGTACAAACTTAAGTCACTTTATGTAAATATAAACTATAATACTTTTGGAGTCGGTGTCAACCAAGGTAGGTAGGTTACAGCAAGAAATACGACACGGACTCCAAAAGTAACTATAATGAAGTAAACGCAAAGTTTGTACATTAGTAGAAGATTAAGTTGATTATAAATTGTAAGCACAAAAATTAAAGAAACAAAGTTATTTTATTACTTTTTAGTTTTTAGTATTTTTGAAGTCGGTTTTAATTTTTTGCAAAGCGGTCTTATTTCTTAACTTTTAGTGATTCCGAAATTCGTCGTCCTGGCGTTCATTGAAGGAGGCCTATGTTCAGCAGTGGATGGATGATGATGATGATTATGATGACCGCGACATACTATGGTGTGCTACTAAAGCATCCTATACAATTGTTACATCGACAAGTAATAAAATGAGCATATCAGCATATCATCGAGGTAAAACAAATCAACCAAATAGGCATTATTGGGAATATCTAAGAAACGGCTTGTCAGATTTAATAAAATTAATATGGGACTAAATTGGAAGCACCAGCTTTCAAACAAAAAAAAAATAACCATCGAAATCCATTCTCAAACGGCGGAGTAATCGTGTCACATACATACAAACCAAAAAAAAAACATACAGACGAATTGAGAACCTCCTCTTTTTTTGAAGTCGGTTAAAAATAAGAAATAGTATCATAGTATCGATGTTGATGATAGCAACTATGACGTTGATTATAATACTGATAAAGGGCTAAAAGCTTACAGTACATTGTAGGTAGAACTTGTACTACGTTAGCGTGTACAGAACTAGAAATAAATCCTTTGTTGTATTAACTGAGCCTACTGTAACTTTGTCTTTGTTCGTCACATATTAAAAAAGTTTACCGCGCAACATATAATGTGCCTGAAACTCAAACTAACAGTGTTTGGATGTTGCCATTCAATTACAGCTTAACAAGATTTATCAAAGATGGAAAATGATTGACAAAATACGTATCAAATTATATCGGAATTATGGGGACTTAAATTAATTATTTATTATACACCTATTGACTATCAAAAATAAAGTAACTATATAAAATAAATTGGATAAATGGTTGATGTATTTATTTCATTCAACTTTATTCGGAACGATATAGTTATTTTTTTTCTTTTCTTTCCTAAGTAGGTACCAAAATTTCTACATAAATAAATAAAATTCTACAAAATAGTAAATTAAATCTACCACCTTACATACATACTGTGAGGAAAGATGAGGCGTGTGTGTGATACTGGCACGGTCGCCATGTGAGGAAAGATGAGGCGTGTGTGTGATAATGGCACGGTCGTCATGTGAGGAGAGATGAGGTGTGTGTGTGATCCTGGCAGGGTTGCCATGGAAAGATGAGGCGTGTGTGTGATACTGGCACGGTCGCCATGTGAGGAGAGATGAGGCGCGTGTATGATACTGGCACGGTCGCCATGTGAGGAGAGATGAGGCGGGTGTATGATCCTGGCAGGGTCACCATGTGAGGAAAGATGAGGCGTGTGTGTGATACTGGCACGGTCGTCATGTGAGGAGAGATGAGGTGTGTGTGTGATCCTGGCAGGGTTGCCATGGAAAGATGAGGCGTGTGTGTGATACTGGCACGGTCGCCATGTGAGGAGAGATGAGGCGCGTGTATGATACTGGCACGGTTGCCATGTAAGGAGAGATGAGGCGGGTGTGTGATCCTGGCATGGTCACCATGTGAGGAAAGATGAGGCGTGTGTGTGATACTGGCACGGTCGCCATGTGAGGTGAAATGAGGTGTGTGTGTGATCCTGGCAGGGTTGCCATGGAAAGATGAGTTGCGTGCGAGGCTTGAGTGCCGATAGGATACTCTCTTTATTTAATACATACATTATCTTATATAGTAATTACATATAAGGGCACTACAATACTTTCGTAGAAAATATTTGAATGGGCCATAGCGAAGCGTCCCCGCCATGGTTCAGGGCTCAGGCCTTGATGTGGCGGTGGGGCTCAGTAGCCTAGGGTGAGCCCAGCACCTTGGGCGAAGCTAATTGAGCTGAGGGGACTCTTTGTACCCTTCTTTAAAGAAGAGGGGACAATCTCACCCCATTGTACTGTCCCGACGTTGGGAGGGGTTCTTCTGTGGTGCGGGACAACCCCTCCCAACGTCGGCCTCTGTGGAGGTGGCGTCGGTCCCTTGCGGGACTGACTAACCGTCGAAGTGCCCTGTTTGTTTACTAGATCTGGGGCACCTCACCAAAGGCGGTTTTGGTGGCACTCGACGGGTATTAGTGGGTAGAGCTGCGTCCACTTACCAGCTGTCGAGCGCAGTGAGTCCCACATAACCGCGTGGGGAGACCCACTCCCCCGCGGGATGCCTCAGAGCATAAATTCCCGGCGTTAAAGAAAAAAAAAATAGCGAAGCGTGGGTTCAGCTAGATGTAAATAAATACTGAACCAATTATAGTGTATGTAAAATGTTCAAAATTTCAGCAATATTCAATCGTCTGGCATCGTCAGTCAATCGGAAAATTATTACAAAGTTTGACTCGAGTAATATTTCGGCTTGTAAGAGGAATATCGCTTGTAAGATATTTCTCTCAAAATTTTATTGAAATAATTTAACGGCATGATATTAGAATGTAAGAGATTGCTTGAGATTACGTTATTTCTTCAATTTTAATTGTTTGGAATACCTTTAGAATTTGAGTGGTAAATTACGAAATAATGTTTTATACCTTTGGGATAGATATTTATGCGGCCTATTCATCTCACGTAAGATGAGGTGAGGGAAGTAGTTCTTGGGTGTACTATTGAAAATGTTGCGCATCGACGATGGTGACATAGCATAACATAACACGAACAAGTTTCACGGCGCAATATTATCTTTCCATCTTGCGCAGATCCTGACGGTGCACGGAAGCTTCTTAAGGTATTTATGGAAGGTGGCAGGGGCGGAAGACTTGCCAGGGTATCATCACTGTGACAGCAGTTAGGTTACCGCTGACCATACCCTGGAGGAGTGACCAGCTTGGGCAGAGGTAAGGGCGCCCCTCATCGCTGAGGTTGGTGCGGACCTGTCGCTTCCTGCGGTCATCCGAGCGATGACCGTCAGTGAGAGCACATGGCAGGTGGTCCTCTCCTTTTGCGAGGACGTGATGTCGCAGAAGGAGGAGGTAGAGCGGGAGGGAGCGCACTTGCACGCCAGCGACAGGCGGTCGCACCGCCATAAGGGACCAGTGCGCGGCCGATCGGGGGATCCGACGCGCGCGCGTAATGCCGGAGGTATAAGGCACCCTGTGTTCAGTGTTCAAGCAAAAATAGAGTACCGGTAGCACACCGTTGTGGCCATAGCTCTCGCACCTGGTCACCCAGACGACGAGGAAAACACCGTTGGGGTTTATATATTTGTAGGGACTCTACCCACGAGTCTGCGTCCACCTTACCATCCCCGGACCGCCGGACCGGTGACCCGGTGGTATCTTAAACGAATTCCCAAGTGAAACAAAAAAAATGAACAAATTTTCCCACATAAACTCTCCCAAAATAAAATAATTATGTTTTTCTTATTGAATTTGTATTTATTAATATTTCCACCTGAATTATTATGATTATTTGATCACGAATTTTCGTTGCGAGTTCTAAGGCAATTAACGTATCCCTTGGCTTCTCCTAAATCGAATCATAGGAAACTTTCATGGTAACTGCAGTAGATCATGCCTACACGGGAGCAGCTGTGGCGTCTCTTCGTGTAAAGATGTGACATAATATCACACATCTTTGCACGTACACCTAATCTGTCTCAAGCGAATTTCATCTTAAGACATCTTTACAAGTATACATAATATTAATTAGAGAAAAGTTCGCAACAACCGTGTCAAGAGAAGGTAAGTAATTTAATTATGTCATTACAGTACGTTTCTTACGACTTTTATCTGGCTTAAAACTTTTAAGCTTAGACCAAAGGATTAAAGTAAAATCAGCAATGACAATAATATTATCTTATAAGATTTGTCAATTTATAACGTAATAACTATCTTATTAATCTTATCTATCAAAAATATCAAAATCAAAATCATTTTTTTTATTCAAAATAGAACCAATACAGTATCTTTTTGAACGTCAATTGAGTCTACCACCGGTTCCAAGGTAAGCCCACGGAGAAGAACCGGTGAAACAAACTCAGTGCAACTAATCTTTTTCCGTCTGCTAGATATATTATTATTATTTTTATGTCCTAAGGAGGCAACCGAGCAGTCGGAGCCTTATGGTGACTACCGACGCCTATAGACATTCGCACAACCACAAGGTATGCAGATGCGTTCCTTCTTTTCCCTATCCCCCCAATGGGCCATCGGAAACTCACTAACCGCACGAAGCGCGACAGCATAGCTATCACTTGACGCCGGTGCTATGTGAGCGAGAGGTACCACCTCGGTCGTGCCAGTCCAATTCGGCTTCAAAGCAGCATTATACGTAAGCAGTATAAGTAAGATATACTGATCTTATCATTACGTTCTCCCGCCACTATTTTCTGCTTTTATGTTGTAAAAAAAATATAAAGGACTCAGATGGTTTGGGCGTATTCGACTGGCCTGAAAACCTTCATCCTATTGTAAATCTACTACGCTCACGTTACATTTTGTTCCGGCATGTGAGTAGGATTCCTTCACAATCCATTTCCCTCTGTCAATCTATTCCCGTCCTTAATTTCCTTCCTTTATCCTTCGTAATCAAAATATAAGATGTTGATATTCACTTTAAAAAAAAAACAGGATAATATGTACACTTTCATACTACCATATCTAAGAGCTCGAAATATCGGCACCGTCTACGAATGCCTTGTTTAAGAGACTATAACAAACAATCACGTTGGCTCCTCAACTTTTCAAGTTGAGGAGCCAACGGGCGGCAGTAGCATTACTACCGCTTTGTTATCTTCTGTTAAAAAATAGTAGAGTTTGTACTTTATTGAAAATGATAATACCTCGTTTTTATCACTCCTTTCACAATTTTTTACTTTTTGGCAGCGTATTATCGACATTTTGTGAACTGTGAGCTTGTGAATGTGAGGTATTTACGACGTAACATCGCATTTCATACGATAACGTGTCGCCAGACTGTCTCTCGTACTTTGTCGAGAATGGGAGGTTATTTATGTGTAGTACTGTTATACAATGTTTTGAGTGCTAAATGGTAAATAATATAATAGTAAACTATATCCTATTTTATGATAATATGTGTATAACTATTATCATAGTAATTATATATATCTTTAATAGTATTACTGTGAGTATTAATAATAATATGTTGGGACAATTCACATACGGCCATCTGATCCCAAACTAGGCAGAGCCTATTCTTATGGTAACCAGACAACCGATATACACTTATATATTTCTAAATACATACATATTATACATAAACAACACCCAGACACAGAATAAATGATCATACTCATCACATAAACCTTTGTCCTGGGTGGGAATTGAACCCACGACCTTGTGATTTAGCAGTCAGGATCACTAACCACTGGACCAACAGGCCAGTCAATTTATTACAAATGCAAATAGGAGTTTGTTTGTACCAAAACAATTATTTGAAAAAATATTTTACCGATGTAAGGTTATATTATTATCAGCATGTAACATAAGCTGGAATACGGTAGAACTACGTAGGAGGACCTGGTGCGTATGGCAAAAGCCTAACGGTTGCTCTGCGTTCGGTCCTTGTGCGATGGGTGCGCAGTAAGCGCCTTCCGTTTGACACAGGCGCTCACCGGGCATGGTTGTATTTATTGATGAGTACCTTTGCCGGACGGGCCGCAGGGAGCCGTTTACAGTGTGTCACGATTGTGATCTCATCATCTCGAGATGTGCTCAAGATGGGCTGGGCTGCGTCATGATCTAGCATCAGTCATCGGAGGGAAGTTGTCTCTGCTAAGCATCAACACCGCCATGCTCGGTGACGACGAATCCTGGACGACGATGATCTTATTTTCAGGCAAGGCAGGCGAGGCAGTAATGTCCCAGAAAGAGGCCGACGAGCTGGTAAGAGAGGACACCGCCGACGAGGGCTCCCCCCGCAGGCGACGAACGGGGGTGCGTAAGAGGTGCTACTTAATGTGCCTCCAGTGACGCCCCTGTGTTCGTGCCGTGGAATGATGTCACTGAACTATGCATTGTCCTCCAAACTATAATTTCATCTCAATCGGTAAAGGATAACTGCTTCAAAACTTCACAAGAATTTACCCGAAACATATATAAGGACATTGAAAGTTTTTATGTAGAGTATGTTTTATGTTCGGAGTAAACCATAGTAGCTTAGAGCAGCTACATCAACGATGAGTAAAATATGATTATAATATTTAGTTTTATTAAAATGTAATTTTTTATGTCATCAGGGGGCAAACGAGCAGTCGGCGCCTCACGGTGCCGACGCTCATACACATCCGCACAACCAAGGCCACGCAGATGCGCTGCCCTCCTTTTACCTATCCCCCCAATGGGCCACCGGAACCGCATGAAAGGCGACAGCATAGCTGTCACTTGACGTCGGTGTTATGTGCCAGGTCGTGTCGGCCCAGTTCGGCTGCAATGCAGCATGGCACTACCTCCTACAAATATGATGTTTATAATACTCTTATACATTTTGCTAAGCCAAGCCTTTGTATTGGACTTGTTTTCTGCGAGGCCAATTGCAAACGCTATATTAATTTGGGTTTTGTATATTTGATCTTGGTCTCGATTTTTCAAGGCCACAATAGACTACTTTAACTCTTATACTATGCATATCTCTTTCTGAAGTCACAGCCGACACCAGGCCGCAGGGCTACCATTAAAAAGTCCATGCAAGATGAATGTGGATTATTTCTTAAAAATTCTATTTAATAATATAAATAAAAATTATTTGTAGGACGAACCTGTAATTTTAAATTTATAACAGAATCAAAGCTATGAGGATTTTATTTGGCGTCATATTCTTGGGTATAAATAAGGATCTCGGTTAAATAAAAAGGGGCTATGACTCTGTAAGTATATTTTGCATTTCCATTTAATAGGTATGTAATACAATCTGTACCGAGTTTTATTAAAATAAGCCCAATATACCTGAATCATGGTTTACGATTTTTTTACGTATACCGTATGTGATAAAGTATTTTATAAGTTACGATATAAAAACAGAAGATGTTTTTATCCAACATAAAAATGGTGCTGTTTACGTTAATTTTTTCCGATGGAATCTAATGTATTTTTTTTATGTCATCTGTCATCACCGGAAACTCACAAACCGTACAAAAGCGATAGCATAGCAGTCACTTGACGCCGGTGTTATGTGAGCGAGAGGTACCACACCGGTCGTGCCGGCCCAGTTCGGCTGAAATGCAGCATGGCACTACCTCTTTTGTGTTTTTTAACATTATTAGTTCGATAGGCAAATTGGCAGAGGAGATATATAAACGAACTTGAAAGTGTAAGTGTTTCACGCAGCTGTTTCACAGAAAAAATAGGCTCATAGCCAGCAAGATTATCACCATTTGTTCAGCAAATCTGATGAACATAAATGTGACCCCATCGGGAAGTGCTGAACATAAAGTATGTCAATTAACATTACCTATATGGGTTTATGGGAGGAAGCGGGAGTTACGCTACGGAGAATTGCAGTCGTAAAGGTTCGTACTCAAGCTAACGACTGAAATGAGTCTTAACGTGTTTTCAAGTGAGCTCTTTAATGAGTTCGTTATATTAAAACTTGTAATTTTTATATTTTTTTGAGGTCGAAATGGTTTTTTTAGCTAAAAGCAAATGAATCATCATGTGCTCCTGTTAGTTTGTTAATTTATTATTGTTTTTTTTCATGTTTTTGACGTGACAACGTCTTATAAATTCGATGGAGCCGGCTGCAAGAACGAAAAAACATGACGTATGCGATGACGTATGCGGTGACGTATGCGGCGTTACCTCGCTCTGAGGCGTTCCATTTTATTATTATGTTGTCACGTTCCACTATCGTCAGTAAACCGACTTTACAGACAACCGATTTTTTTAGAAGCTTTAGACTACCGACGCCCATACACATCACACAACCAGAGATTATGCAGATGTGTTGCCCTCCTTTTCCCTATCCCCCCCAATGGGCCACCAGAAACTCACAGGGTACCACCCCGGTCGTGCCGGCCCAAGTCGGCTGCATAGCGGCATGGCACTACCTCTTTCAACAGAATGATTGATATCATAATATCCTCTTACAGTAGAAATGTTATTAATGTGATTGTAAATCACTCCAGTTATTTAGTCGGGAATGATACCGTAGTGGGTGCATCATGATATAACAGCATCATGTCGTTTGTCATCACGACATTAATACCAAAGCCCGCTAGATATTTCACATAGAAGATGGACTCCATACATATTTTAATAATAGGGGGTTAAATCTTCATTATTAAACCATCGGATTGGCTTACTCTTAATCTTACTCAAGAATAAAAATAATAACATACATGCTATTATACAACTAACATTAATACACTCAGTCATAGCACTAATAGCTTATTTACCTTGTTCTAGTATGAACAGGTCTTGTACATCAAAGACTAGGTTATCCGTCAAAGGCGAGTTGAGCATATTAATCATTCAGACACACTAACAAGTCCACAGCAATCTACGACAGGGTCGTAAATCAGTTTCAGAGTTTTTACAATACCTAGTCGTTGTGAGGAAATTGCATTTCTGTGCACGCGATTTTAATTATAAAGTTTTACTTATTTATGACATAGTTTTTTAAAGAGACCACTTAGCCAGCTAACAATTAAGCCAGACCACTTAAAACATTTTTTTCTAGCGTAGAAGGGCTAACGAGCAGTCGAACGCTAAAGAGCGACTATAAACGCCCATGCACATCAGCGCAACCTCCCTCCTTTTCACTACCCCCTCTATAAGCCAAACTCGCAAACCGCACGAAACGCGACATCATAGCTGTCACTTGACGCCGATGTTATGTGAGCGAGAGGTACCACCCCGGTCGTGCCGGACGTGGCGGTCCACACATCCTGTCATACTTTTCTCAACTGGACAAGATTATCAGTACAGATGTACATGATGTCCTTGATAATAGGAGCCGATGAATATTCGCGAGTCACCATCCTGTTTTATTTGCAATTATATTCTTTTAAAAAGAAGGACAGGCGATGATGGACAGGACTGTCCATCATCTTGACATCTTGAGTATCAGGATAGGAGCATCGAACTATTTACCCGAGTTTTCTCGTTTATGTAGGTATAGCTTGACCAGAAAATAAAAACCCTCGCCATATTGCGGAAAATTTCGGAACGAATTTCTGTATAACTACTAACTACTACGATTAAACTATGATACCATTTAAAAGATATGGCGACACCAATCCAGGGTTTATATATTTTGGCCAGTCTATACATACATACGTAATGGTCAGTCTATACATTCAACGATTTCATGGAATTTTTAACAATGCTATTCAAATCTATACCATATAATAATATCAAAGTAATTCTCTTGTTAAAAACCTTCAAGAAATATTATATCGAAGGTTTTTTATCAGCTCTGATAAATATCAAATATCGTATCAGTCTGCAATTTAAGAAGATTTTTTTCCCAATTATAACTTTCAACCTTTTGATGTGTAAAAATATTGAGTATTTTTTGTACAAATAATGTTTTACTTGTTGGTAAAAAAATGTAATATACCTAATTAGAAATTTCACACCTAACATCAAATTTTATTATGTCGAGCTAGTTAGGAAAATTCAAAGTGAGAAAATTCAATAAAATTCAGAAATCATGTACAGTTAAAATAAATGAAAAATTTAATGAACTAGAAATGAAAATAGCATAGCTTCCTTATCAGCTTCGGTTCCACAACCGACGCCAGGAGGCCGTGTGGTCGCAGACTGCACGGTAGGCGGGGGGCAACCTCCCACTTTATAAATCAAAAGTGAGCCGAATGGGCTCACACTAATCCGTTGAAGCATTAGGGCCTTCGGGCCACTTATTACGGGGCTAGGTTAAAATGGCAGGATTGTTGGTAAATATTTTAGATAATATTTTTATGCAGACCGTACAAAACACATGTCGACACACATGTCGACAAATGGCATACCGGTTGGGTAGCAACAGACGGTCAGCATTCTCTGTAAAGGTCGTGCGAGGCAAATGGGTTATAGATACATTGGACACAAATACGACTCACGCCGGAGGAATCTACGTTCTGGTTCAATAATAATATTGATACAGTTTTGTTTTTGAGAACACATAAGACCTACTGTATCCTATATTTTTCAAAAACAGACTAGTGGTGATTGCATACAACATGTTCATGCAGCTTTGCCCACGTTAGCCTATGTTTATAGTCGTGTACGTGTAATGATAATGATTTAAATAGTTTTTAAGGTTAGCCCGAAAAGGCTGATGATGATGATGAGATAGTCTTTACCATATATCTACTCACAACACACACGCATAAATACATAATATACTTTCACACGCAAGCTTATCATAACACACTAAACAATAAATTATTTACAGTAACTCTAATAAATAAACTAATAATTATGTACTTAGTAAAACGCACTTTTTTCTCATACGCATAGAATCTTTAGCGAATAGGTAGCTAAACTAACGACATTAATGAGAATGGTTCCATGTTTATTAATAATATGTACCTACCTACATTTGTGTAAACAAACAATATTACAAGTTATTAATATTAATATTTATATATAAGAAATTGTTTGTTGACAAAAAGAAAAAGAAGAAGAAAAAAAAAAAAAAAAATTGTTCCAAATGTTATTTAGTTTGATTTTCTTTTTTTTCTTTTTTCTTTACCTACTATATACATCAGGAAAGAGACTGGTCACCTACAACACAGGGAATCCTAGTGTAGGGACCAGGGTTACATTGTTTTATTTTCTGTACCACCTTTATATATACAATAAATGATTTTTGATTTTTTGATATATAGCCATAAAACATAAACTTATGTTCACAACCGTATCGGGATATTTTTTTCTTTAACGCCGGGAAATGCTCTGGGCATCCTGCTGGGGAGTGGGTCTCCCCAGGCGGGTATGTGGGACTCACTGCGCCCGAGAGATGGTGAGGTGCCCCGGATCTAATGAGCAAACAAGGCACCTCGACGGCTAGTCAGTCGCTCAAGGGACCGACGCCACCTCCACAGAGGGGTTATCCCGCACCATAGAACAACCCCTACCAACGTCAGGACAGTACAATGGGGTGAGGTTCCCGCCCTCGCCCCTTGCTCCCTGCTCTTTTGTCTCCTCTAGCCGTATCGGGACTGATATTATCAAATTTTATCTAATATATATATATTATTATGTATTATGAAAGTGTAAGAAAGAAAGAGTAATCGGCTAAGAAAATGCGTGTCCACAAACACACTACATAAGTTTTACCAGGGAAACCATGAAGTTAAGGAAAGCCCAAAGTTAAACTCACGTTCTTCGAGTGTGATTTAGATCACACTAACTAGTTATATAATTTAGTACCACCATTAGTATACTACTTTAGTTATCTTGTCTATAGATAGCTAAGTCATGGCTCTAGGTTTAAACTTTATAGAATTATTGACATGCCCTCGGGAACTGTTACTGATTATGCTTATGTACCACTATCAAAGTTTTTAATTTACCGCCCAATTGCCTTATCTCAAGTGGAGGGATATATTGTATTAGTAGGTTTTTTTATCGCCCAATATTTATACAGATATTGTAGAAAATCAATAGATTAGATTTGTGCTAAAGCGAGTGATATAAATTATTATATTATATTTAGTAAATTATGTGCCAATTAAAACTCCTTTTTCATATGTTATTCACTTATTTTGCATGTTATTCACTTGATTTTTCAGCGCTGTCCACGAATGACTTGTTCACGAGACAGTCTCGTGACAAAAAAGAACATACTAACACCCGAATTAAGAATCCGAAGTCGGTTAAAAATGAAAAAAATATCCATTTTTAAACGGTATCGATATTCAAAATAACCATTTAAATTTAAATTTATAAAAAACTTATTCCTTCTGTTGTTTTATTAGTATCTACGTAAACCATCTTGAACTCCTTTCTTCTTTTTTCAACTTCTTTCGAGAAACAGAGCACGCTTTTTGTCTAGACATAATGGACATTGTAATTACTAGCATCGGAATTTGCAGCTGTTTGTTCTTTGGTTCTTACCAATCGCCCGTTAACAAATCGATCACTAAGTCTTCGTGATCGATTTGTTAACGGGCGACGTTCACAACCACGGGGTACAAACTACCTAACATTGACAAGTAGACTTCCCGCAGGAATGGCGGCTGAGAGCAAAATTGAAGTGCCATCTATTAAATATTTATGGAACTAAATTTCAATTAGTTTATTATCAATTATGTCAAAAATAGCCGCCATATTTTAGTCTTAGTATTACGTCGTATTACAAAATTACAATAATGTTATATTTGTATTTAGTAAACTTGTTTGTGTTTACTATTTTTGTGTTGAACTTACATGTGAAAGTGATTTCCATACATTTTCGGTCCATATGTCACAAAAAACTAAAACTTGAGTTGTAAACCTAATGTCTTAGTAAGCGGGGGGATTTTCTTACACAAAATGCCCAATTGTGAGAAAGAGTGAGAAATTGAGCTGAGTTTATACCACAAACACAGGAAAGACACGTATTATGAGTTCTGGTTGTCCCACTTTGTTCCTGCAATCAGAAATACCGGGACTCCAGTCTCCAACAAATTCTCTTCTTGTGACTTCTGGTGAGTGAATATGAACTTGTTTTCGTTATGAATCTTATATTTTTATATTACGAACCAATAATCGGTTGAGGTGTAGCCTTAGGGGCGCTATGGGCGGTGACTTAGAAAATTTACGAAAATTTTTGATGTCAATATAACCCCCAATTTTTTAAGCTTATCATACAGTCCCTATATAATCTACTAATAATCCATAAACTTTCCTTACATAGTAATGTACCCAAAAATATATTTTCATGTTACAGAATCTGTGCCACTCTTTGATCATGTTTAAATTGCAAGAGAATTTATATACTTATGTACTATGATCATTGCAAATTGTTGGATCCTACATGTATTATAATAAATTATCAGCTGGAGAAGGCTGTCACAAACAGATGGAGCAAATGCTTGACCAAGTTGTATCTACAGTTCTTAACTATTTAACTGATCCTGTAAGTATGAATATAATAATATATAAGTATACAGTACAATAAAATTAAAGGAAAAATGATGGTTTCATAACTTTTTCAAAAATTTTAATTTATTATGAGAATCCATTATTTACTAACTTTAATAATATATTTATTTTCTGACTGGCAAATTTAAAAAGGAATCCTTATTATTTATTA
Organism: Helleia helle; assembly: GCA_963853865.1. Lineage (NCBI taxonomy): Eukaryota > Metazoa > Arthropoda > Insecta > Lepidoptera > Lycaenidae > Helleia > Helleia helle. The sequence continues at coordinate 6,236,342 of OY971426.1, read as the reverse complement.
ATATCCAATGTTTGTTAGTAGCCAGACGTCTACTAGTAGTATTACTTCCATAACATTGGAAAATCATTTGTAGCTTTTGCCTTTTTGCTTCTCTTATGCGTTTAGGGATCTCCGTTCACATAATATATGAAAAATATTTACCTAGTTTTTGTTAGAATTTAATTAAATTGGTATTTATATTTATTTAAATTATATTTGATCTCTTATTTATTAGTTGGTGCAACGAGGCACGAAACTAGTGTTATAGTGGAGAACATTTTGTTAATAATATAACGACCGCCTGATGCTTAAAATATAGAATATCTAATGTTGAGACAGACAAATTAAAGATGCTCAGAGGAAAACCATTTACTGTGTCAGTCTTATTGGTAAGTTATTAATGGATTTAAGTGAATATTAATAATAATTTATTTTCTCTGTATAGAATGCTACTTTATAAATTTTAAATAAGTTATAGTTAAGTATATGGCCCCCAACGTAAATGTAACTGAGAAATTGATCTGAAAATGAAACCACATTTTCATATGTGTATGCTTCAATACAACGGTTTCTAATTCTACTGAATTTGTATTTAGAAAGTGAATGAGATTGGGCGTTTTTCCACTCACCGGCACGGCCACGGTAACGGCGACGGCGACGGCACCGTGCCGTTGCCGTGGAAGCAAAAATGTATGAAAACATGGCCCGTTTTTCTACTCACCGGCGACGGCACGGCGTTGCCTCCCAACGGTACCGTGCCGTTGCCGTAGTTAGCAAGTTTCCCACACGGTGCCGTCCCGGTAAAACTGCATGTGTATTGTATATGAATTGTAGCCGTGTGCGTGTGTGAGTGCGCGGGGCGTGTAGAAGGACGCGGAGCGGTCAGCTGAGAGACTCGTAGTTAATATCACCTATATATTATGAGATATTATTATGATAATAATATATATCATCATCATAATCACTGACTGGAATGTTGGTCTAGTGGTTAGTGACCCTGGCTGCTAATCCAGAAGGTTGTTGGTTTGATTCCCACTCAGGAAAAATGTTTGTGTGATGAGCATGATCATTTGTTCTGTGTCTGGGTGTAATTTATCAATAATATGTATGTATTTAGAAATATATAAACTGTATGTATCCGATGGCCGTATGTGAACTCACATTCCCAACATATTATAAATTATTATTATTATCATCATCAAGAATATATCGCCATCTATATCGTGGCAAAGATTTGGCCGTCCTGGCGTTGAGTGAGGGAGGCCTATGTTCAGCCATGGACGGATAGAGGCTAATGATGACATATCATCATAATCATGTAATGTCGTGGCATGGGATCGGCCGTCTTGGCGTTCAATAAGGGAAAACTATCTTCAGCCATGGGTGGATCAATTCTGATGCTGATATATATAATATCATCATTATCATGTAATGTAGTGGCATGAGATCGGCCGTCTTAGTGTTCAGTGAGAGAGGCCTATCACCAGCCATGGGTGGATCAATTCTGATGCTGATATATATATAATATCATCATTATCATGTAATGTAGTGGCATGAGATCTGCCGTCTTGGTGTTCAGTGAGGGAGACCTATCACCAGCCATGGGTGGATAAATTCTGATGCTGATTTATATAATATCATCATTATCATGTAATGTCGTGGCATGCGATAGGTCGTCTTCGCGTTCATTAAGGGAGACCTATGATCAGCTGTGGACGGATAGAGGCTGATGATGATACATGTCATCATTATCATCATCATGTATAAATTATAATAATATTATGATCTACGTGTCGTCTTGCTGAAGTCCGTGTCAGTACTGAACTACGAAAACGTGCGTAAACCGTCATCGACAACGGCACAGTGGAAAAACGAAGCCACGGCACCGGTACCGGGCCGTGACCGTGCCACCGCCGTGCCGTGACCGTGCCGTGGCCGTGCCGGTGAGTGGAAAAACGCCCATTCTTTATCTAATATAGTGTAGTCCACTACACTATTTTTTTTAATATGTTGGGCCATCTCATCCCAAACTAGGCAGAGCCTGTTCTTATGGTAACCAGACAACTGATACATACTTATATATTTCTAAATACATACATATTATAGATAAACTACACCTAGACACAGAACAAATGATCATGCTCATCTCATTTCATTTGATCATTTGTCCTGGGTGGGAATTGAAACTACGACCTTCTGGTTAAGCAGTCAGGGTCACTAACCACTAGACCAATAGGCCAGTCATTTCCCCCACCATGATTCAGGTCTTGACGTGGCGGTGGGGCTCAATAGCCTAGGGTGAGCCCAGCACCTTGAGCGAAGCTAATTGAGCAGAGGGGGCTCTTTGTACCCCTCTTATAAGAAGAGGGGACATAAGAGCAAGGGGCGAGGATGGAAACCTCACCCCATTGTACTGTCCTGAGGTTGGGAGGGGTTGTTCTGTGGTGCCGGACAACCCCTCTGTGGAGGTGGTGACGGTCACTTGCGGGACTGACTAGCCGTCGAAGTGCCCTGTTAGCTTAACAAATCCGGGGGAACCTCACCAAGGCGGCACTGGTGGCACTCCCGGGTTTTAGTGGGTAGAGCTGCGTCCACGTACCAACTTTCGGGCGCAGCGAGTCCCACATACCCGCCTGTGGAGACCCACTCCCCAGGCGGGATGCCTCAGAGCGTTTCCCGGCGTTAAAGAAAAAAAAAGGGCCAGTTATTTCTATATGTAGATATGTTTTGAATATTCTTTTTTCTGTTTCAGATGGTTGGCAGTTACAAAAAAAAGATCAATAGGCTGGTAGGACGAGGAAAGTATAAAGAAGATAAAGAAACATGAAAAATTGGGAAGAAACTAGTTTGTGAAAATTAATTTATTTAATTAAAAATAAATAATAAGTTCCTAAAAAAATAAAGGTTTTTATTGCCCCGATTCTCTATCCTAAATTAATATACAATAATCAATATTAAAAAGCAATTTCGGAAAAAAAATAACAGGCAGCATGGCCTCTGGTATTACCTGTTCCAAAAGAAGAAGAAGGAACGATAAATAAACTTCAAACTCTATTTTGCCTGTCAGCGGGATGTCTGCGATCGTTGTTGGTGAGTGGTGGGTGCGTCTGAATACGTAGAATTCTCTATATAGTTTGTGTTCACAACTATCAGGCTCGTCTATATTTTGAAAGTTAAAAGGTCACAAATAGCTTCATCTTCCTGCTAATAATATTAGCCTTCATCTTTCTACCAATACTAAGTTTATGTGTATAATATTATCAGCCTTCATCTTTCTACTATTACTAACTTTATCTGTCTAATAATATTAGCTTTCATCTTCCTACCTATACTAGCTTCATCATCATCATCATCAGTCCGTTGCTGAATACAGGCTTCCTTCAATGAACGCCAAGACGGCCGATCCCATCTAAGATCGTCTTCCCCCCTCGTTAATAGCCAACCAACAATTCATCTACCTAAAGCTTCACCTCCTATCAATACTGGCTTCTTATTTCTACATTTTTATGATTATTACGTAATACTTGTATTACTTTTCAGAGCACAGTAAGGCTGCTCTTCTCGGAAATAACCAGGACAGGTATTGAAGTGCATCTATCTCATAAACTCTGTGCGATGATGCTGTTGAGACGAGTTCTGAACAAAACTCAACCATCTCATAAGCTGTAAGCAATATTTTACTTACCATGGCGATGGCTTAAAATCCATCTCATAAACTCTCTACTAACAATAAAAATCTGGCTGTCAGTTTATTAATAAATCAATTAGTACATGAGCGTGAATGGCTCGCCCACGCCAGTGCTAGCCCCAATGAGTTATTCATTGGTACAGGTCTTATACAACTGACTAAATAGATTAGAGTTTCAGTGATGTATATTGTGATTTATAATGGCTTTTTTTGCTTATTAAGATTTCTACATGCTAGACCTTTCGGATCCTTTACAGCTTGGTCACTTTTTTTTCTTTGACGCCGGTAAATGCATCCCGCTGGGGACTGGGTCTCCCCAGGCGGGTATGTGGGGCTCGCTGCGCTCGAAAAGTGGTAAGTGGACGCAGCTCTACCCACTAAAACCCGGCGAGTGCCACCAATGCCGTCTTTGGTGAGGTGCCCCGGATCTAATGAGCAAACAGGGCACCTCGACGCCTAGTCAGCCCCTCAGGGGACCGACGCCACCTCCACAGAGGGGTTGTCCCGTACCACAAAACCACCCCTCCCAACGTCGGGACAATGCAATGGGATGAAGTTCCCGTCCTCGCCCCTTGCCCCCTGCTCTTTTGTCCCCTCTTCTTATAAGAAGGGTACAGAGAGCCCCCTCGGCTCAATTTCTTCGCCCAACGTCAAGGTGTCGCCTTGCCTACTAGTTTATTAAAAGTTTGTTTATTTATTCATTCATGGAATTTTGCACTAAACTTTTTGTTTTTCGCAATAAAATTTGTAAAAAGCTGCTTCAATTAAGTTTGATGTTGATGGGTGCCGTCGACCGCTTACCAAGATTTTGTGATTAGCAGTAATGGGACATGTATGGGTCACTTTTATTTATTTGAAAGCCATTTTATTATTTATATTGTGTCCGCTAGAGAAAAGCAGTGCAAAATCTAGTTTCATATATTTTAAATCTCATTTTATAAAACAACCGAGATCTAGCGTTTTCTATTCCCACACGTATGCGATGCCAGTCCGTGTAAACAAGATTGTCAATCGAAAGATCCGAATTTCGTTTTCTATTACCGAGGAAATTCGACACAATAACATCTTTCAGTTTATGTTATCCGGGTATTGGTTTGTTTCGGTTATGCTTTGGGAGAAAGTTATTAAATTAAATTTTACTAAAATAAAAAACCGGCCAAGTGCTAGTCGGACTCGCGCACAAAGGGTTCCGTACTATTACATAATATACAACATTAGACACTAACAAAATTAAGGTTTATGATTATGGAATTAAATGTTATTTTATATTATATTTGAGTTGATTGCATGAAAGGTAAATTGCGGTTTACGATTTATGACGTATAAAAAAAAACTACTTACTAGATCTTTGTTCAAACCAATTTTCGGTGGAAGTTTGCATGGATACATCATATATTTTTTTTAGGTTTATCATTGTCTTATTTTAGAAGTTACAGGGGGGGACATACACACATTTTTCGACTTTGGAAGTGTCTCACGAGTAAACTATTTAGTTTACTAGAAACCTCAATATCATTTTTGAAGACCTATCCATAGATACCCCACACGGAAGGGATTGATGAAAAAAAAAATTGAGTTTTAGTTCTAAGTATGGGGACCCCCAAAAATTTATTGTTTTTTTCTAATTTTGTATCAAAATATTAATGCGGTTCACAGAATACATCTACTTACCAAGTTTCAACAGTATAGCTCATATAGTTTCGGAAGAAAGTGGCTGTGACATGCGGACGGACAGACAGACAGACAGACAGACATGACGAATCTCGGGTTCCGTTTTTTTGCCATTTGGCTACGGAAATGATTATTAATTTATATTATATATATTTTTATATTTATTAATTAAGTACACAATATTATTTATTTCTAAGTGTCTAACAGGAGACCAGCAACAGTTGACAGTGGCTGAAGTTCAGCGTTAGTTGAGTGTTCCATGTCCCAATCTTTTATGTTAAGCCTAGTAAAATAGGATAACTTTACTCCAAACAAAGGCCAAGACTAAATTTTTATTGATTTTAATGAGAGTAGTTAGTACATATTGTATTCTTGGCATTCATTAAAAAGCTTGAGAGATAAGTGAAGGTGTATTTTAGATATTTTTTTTTCCTTAAGGGTCCGTGCAGACAAAATGGCGCACTTTCAAACGAGGGACAGAGGGAAAAATATTTTTATAGAATCTTAAGGTTATTATAATAAATAAAATATCCCACCGGCTCACTGGCCCACAAAATTGTCTGTACACTATCTAAAAATACAAAGCAAAATAATAAAGGCAGCGGACCTTAATAAATTTTACCTGTGAGTAGCGGCGACATTCTGTGGATTATCTTTATTAGGACCAACTTTATATCTAAAACAGGTTTATAAAAGGATATTTACCAAATATTGTTACTGAAGTCCTAAGCTTTTATGTTAATAAGATAGTCTAACTCATAGTAAATCAATGCCGTCCTTTTTTATGTTATAAGGAGACAACTGAGCAGTCGGAGCCTCATGGTGGTTGCATACGCCCATAGAACAAAAAAGTCATGCTGATGCTTTGCCCTGCTTTTTCCTAACCCCCAAAGGGCTACCAGAAACCGCACGAAAAACAACAGCATAGCTGTCACTTGACGCCGGTGTTATGTGAGCGAGAAGTACCACCCCGGTCTTCCCGGTGCCAATTCGACTGCAAAACAGCATGGAAATACCTCTTACACAAACTAGTTGACAAGGGGACTAGCCCAGGCGAGTCATGAGAAGGCGTCGTATTATAAGTGTTCTATCTAGTAATTACACATTAAATAGTTATATTTTTTACTACTTTCAATTACAAATTATACTGTCTGTTTTCATCTTTCATACCAAAAATGTTTCACGGGAGAAAGGGATAGTGTTACCAATGAAAACGGCAGCGCAGTGCAATTGCATTCTTCTCACTGACTAAAGAGTTCTGAAGTGATGGACACGTGGACGTGGGTTTGGCCACTAAGCAACTAGATAGAAAGACTGACTTATGTCGCTATAGAATAGTGAAGTATGATTAGCCTTGGCGTTACTCATTGAGCATATAACGGGAATAGAGCGGTAATGCTGTATGGAAACTAATTCCACCAAATTTGTGCAACGTTGCGCCGTATTTGCGCTTAGTTTGGCCGACTGATGGTCATTGAGGAATGATTGGCCGATGGGACATACATACAGATCACGTTTGAATTATTATTACGTCAATCACTGACCAGTTTCGGTATATTATGGCTCACATTTCTACTCTATCCGGTTTTAAGCACTTAACAGTGATGTTAATAATTAAAATATTTAATGCCACAAAAATACAACATCACTTTAATTACATCAAAGTTATGCTACAAAAAACTTAATTTTCATACAGCAAAATTTTAATCTGAAAATTGCTTTTTCAGATGAGATTTTGCATTTTCATGTCGAGATTTCATTTCTAGTGGAATATTATAATCAGATAAGTTTTTAAATAATATTAATATTTAATTTTCAAGGTTCAAGAGTGGAGGCCAAGCTTAGGTAGACGAAGTGTTGGTCATTAACCAGGTGGGAAGGCCATCTCCGTGCGATGGCCAGTCCGTGTTAGATGCGATTGCGATTGGCATCTTGGCGTTCATTGAGGGAGGCCTATATACAGCAGTGGACGGATAGAGGCTGATTATGATGATGAACGTTTGATTTTGTCTAGTATGTGAGATGATGACAATCATTATGATGTCATTTTGTCATGCGTTGTAGATTGGAAATGCAATTTCAATCGTTTGCGTATACACTAGTAAGTAGAAAACTAATATATTATGTACATAAATATATGTAACATTATTAAGAGCACGTGATTTATCTATGTAAAATGTCATTTCCATACATTTATTAGTTTTCTACTAGCGTTTACGATTTTAGAATGGTATCTTGGCTAACTCACTTGTTCATAAAATGTTCGCCTGTTCCTTAGATTGAAGACCAGCTTAAAGTAAACGAGTCATGTTAACAATGATAGAGGGTTACTTCTCTCTCTACCACTTTGAAACCTTTTTAAATGTCATCATCACCATCATCAACCTTTAACCTACTACTGGACAGAGCCATCTCTTAATCTCCAAAAGGATCGAACCTCACATTTTGGAGCAACTGATGTACGGAGATCGTTATTTAAAACCACACAATATTATCTAATAATTTTTATGAAAGAGTCAAGTGTTTGCAAATTCTTATGCAGCACAAATTTGTGCAGAAAGCAAGTTTACTTTAATACTTACTTAACTTAACTTCTAAGTTTGTTGGAGAAGCTTATTTGTTCCCGAAGTTGCATGATTAAAACTTAAGGTAAGGAAAATATGTGACGGAATATACCTTTGTGAGATTGCGGAATTTCAAAGAAGTAAGATGCAGTAACTACTTGAAACTTCATTTGCATATTATCTAACTGGAGGCTAACAAGTGCATTTTTGAGGTAAAAATATAGCTATAGAGGACGATCAAATGTTTACTTAAGGCTATTATTAATATATTTTTGTAAATTAATAGTTTCGAATAAAATATATTCATGAAATAGTTTATTTGAAAGTTAAATACTATATCAATGCAGTAGCTAAAAGGTTCATCTTAAAGTAAGAGTAACCATAGACCACAAGGTAGTGTTGTAAGAGGTAGTGCCATGCTGCTTTGCAACCGAACTGGGCCGGCACGACCGGGGTGGTACCTCTCGCTCACATAACACGTCATCGTCAAGTAACAGCTAAGCTGTCGCGTTTCGTGCGGTTTGTGAGTTTCCGGTGGCCCATTGCGAGGATAGGGAAAAGGAGGGCAACGAATCTGCATAATCTTGATTGTGCGGATGTGTATGGGCGTCGATAGTCACCAAAAGGCTCCGAGTGCTCGTTTGCCCTCCTATGCTATAAAAAGTGTAGAAGTAGCTTTTTGCTAATATTATGGTCTCAGTACTTAGGTTCGGTAGGTTGCCTAATCTGTGAGACGAGGTCAGTAATTACACAGCCTTTAATTTTCATCAGTACAGCAAAGCTCTTTCGCTAGATATCTTCGCTGGTAAAGAAATAGCCATTCTTGTATGCTTTAAAACTATTTAGCGTTTAGATAATATCGGGCTGTTGATATTTAATGGGTAGTAACAGTACTTGTTACATACAGTATCGATCGGACGTTACGACAAGCTCTTGCGTTAATTGTAGCATCCACCTACCAATTATGTTGATTGTCAGCGTTGATAAGTGTACGGGTGACAATGGTGTAGTTATTAGCTATCATTATATATGCTAGATCATTACCAGCGACAGCAAATATCTTTACATATTGTATGAAGTTTCAACTATCGCATACTAGATGGCGTTGTTTATAATATGCTAATATTAAAGAAGTAATGTTTGATATATAATGGAACTATTTAACCAGTTTATTTCTAAGTTATAACTGAGTTTATTTTAAAGTCGAGAGGGCAAACGGACAGTCGGTTCAGCTGGTGATAAGCGACATCCATAGACACTCGCTATGTTTATTTTATTTGCAATTTAATGGACACAATCGAATAGCTCTTTTTAAAGCCTTTTTGGTAGCCTATTTCAATTTGGCGTCAAACATTTTTACGATTGTCAAACACACTGAAACTTTGTTTACTTAAAAAAAATATTGCATAATCTTATATAAAAATTTCAAACGTCATATAAACGTCAAACAGCGTCTCATACAGGTGGTAACGGTGTCGCGAATCCAGAGATTTTATCTCATCTAAAAATAATATGCCTACCACGCCAAAAGAAGTTTTCACTTCAATAAACAAATTTCATAAACGTAGTTGCGGTTTTAAAAAAAATATCACAAAACACACTAACGTTGTTTCACAGATACGATAAAATCTCCACCATAACAATTGTCTGCAAATACAAAATCTCGAGATACAAATCAAGTTTGTAGCGTCGACAGAATAAGCTTTATCTCGTCTCTCTTAACATGTCAGTGTCTGTCCTCAGCTAGAGATTCGCATTAGTAACTGCTAAATAGTACGCAGTATTTAGATACCTATTTTTAGTTATGGTTGCTTAGTACAATGTTGCGGGTTGTAGTAATTATAGAGAATTTATCTAAATTAAATTCGTAATCTTAATCGTAATTGAACACACATTTAAGTTCTATTTTTTTTTATAGAAGAGGGGGCAAACGGATAGTCGGTTCACCTGATGGTAAGTGAAGAGCGACATCCACAGACACCCGCTATACCAGTGGATTAGCAGGTGTGTTGCCGGCCTTTCAGATATGAGTATACTCTTTTCTTGAAGGTCCCTAAGTCGTATCGGTTCGGAAACACCGTTGGAGGCAACTGATTCCATATATTAGTCGTGCGAGGCAGGAAATGCCGTAAAATCGAGTTGTTGTGGATTTCCGGACATCGAGATGGTGAGGGTGAAATTTGGAGTTTTTCCGCGATGTCCGGTGGTGGAATTCTGCTGCAGGTATTAGTCCGAACAATTCCTCAGAGCACTCCCCGTGGTAGATGCGGTAGAAGATGCAGAGCGATCCGACATCTCTACGCAGCGCCAAATGGATTTCTAAATATCTGACGATACTGCCTATCTTTTAAGATAAAACTAGTTGGATGACCGAGCTTTGCTCGGTATTTTTCTTTTTTTTTTTAAATAAAATGACATTTTCTAAAAATGATTTCTAGCTAGATCGATTTATCGCCCCCGAAACCCCCATATAGTAAATTTCATGAAAATCGTTGGAGCCGATTCCGAGATTCCAATTATATATATATATATATATATATATATATATATATATATATATATATATATATATATATACAAGAATTGTTCATTTAAAGATATAATATAATATAAGTAATAATTGTTGGAAAATACTTAATCATAAATTTTACTATTTACAAAACATAGCTTTTCTACAGTTTTTCATAAGTTTGCGATAGTTTAATTAAACGTTTATTAAATAAGATTAATATAATTAAGTATTATATGAAAAAGGTTCATTCATAAAGATGATAATGATAAAATCTAAAAAACAAAAATATGAATATCTTTACATATAAGTATTAGTACAGGTCAGAATATCGAGTGGTTCCTTTCTTTCAGTTGAATTTCAGAGGATCCAAACTTAAATCTTTATGCTAGTAGATGTAAGTTTCACAAAGGAAGGGAACTACAAACGAATGAAAACATACCTCCGTGATTCTCCTGACATATAAATATTATATTATTCTTTAATATAGTTACATTATAAATCGTTATCCCGCGAAGGTCAAGTCTGAGGCCCGCAGCGCTTTGTCCGTCTGTTTACGTTACGATCTATTTTCGCTATCCATCATCTGGCCATTGTTAGCGCGTGTTTACAGTAAAACCCACCACCACAAGTGTACGCCACACTTGTGGTGGTGGGTTTTATGCCACATCTGTGGTGTGGTCGTCGGTTATATAGATGTTTGGTGAAAGACAAACCACAAGAGATTTTGTACTGTGGTTTGTTATAGTTCACTTGTGTTTAAAAATCGTATAGGTTGTGCTTGTTCTATACCTATTTATGATCATCATCAGTCTCTATCCGTCCACTGCTGAACATAGGTCTCCCTCAATGAACGCCAAGATGGCCGATCCCTTGCTACTCGCATCCAACATGGACCGGCCACCGCACGGAGATCGTCTTCGACGAAAGGGTTGCACTAGATGCGGTCCTTATTTTCGATAGATGGTTCTCCCGAGCTTCTCCAAAAAAATCACACGCACAACTAAAAGTTATTCAAATGCCTTGCCCTCCTTTTCCCTATCCCCTCCCATGGGCCACCGGCAACTCACAAACCGCACGAAATACGACTATGCTGTCACTTGACGCCGGTATTATGTGAGTGAGTGGTACCACCCTGGTCGTGCCGGTCCAATTCGGCTGCAAAGCAGCATGGCACTACCTACCTGTACTAATAATGATTATTTTGTTAATGTATTCCAATCTCACAAACTACATCATAATAAAACATCAAGCCTCAGAAACTGACGAATTTATAATATCACGACTATAGATTTAGCCAATATAGGCTATTGGCTAAATTTATTTTTATTTACTAACAACAACCTTGTTTTATAATTATGTATGTATAGGTTAAGGTATTTATCTATGGGCCTATGCGGGCTGCATAAGATGAAATAAAGGTTTATTATTATTATTATTATATTATAAATAGAGACCCCGTAAAAAGACAATAAAGATTGACCAGCACATGATGGACGGAAAAGCATCTGATGAAAAATATTATTGTCAGTATATCATCATCATCATCATCAGCCCCTATCCGTCCACTGTTGAACTGTACCTTTTTTGTTTTTTTCTTTAATGTCGGAAAATGCTCTGAGGCTACCCGCGGGGGAGTGGGTCTCCCCACACGGGTATGTGGAAGTCGCTGGGCTCGAAAGCTGGTAAGTGGACGCAGCCGCTAAAGCCGGCAAGTGACACCAATGCTGCCTTTAGTGAGGTGCCCCGGATCTAATGAGCAAACAGGACACCTCGACGGCTATTCAGTCCCCCAAGGGACGGACGCCACCTCCACAGAGGGGGTGTCCTGTACCACAGAGCAACCCCTCCCAACTTCGGGACAGTACAATGGGGTGAGGTTCCCGTCCTCGCCCCTTGTCCCCTGCTCTTTTGTTCCCTCTTCTTATAAGAGGGGTATAAAGAGCCCCTCGACTCAATTAGCTTCGCCCTGAACCATCGTGGGGTGCTGAACATAGGCCTCCCTCAATGAACGCCAAGACGGCCGATCCTTTGCCACTCGCATCCAACACGGACCGGCCACCGCACGGAGATCGTCTTACCACCTGGTCAATGGCCGACCAACACTTCGTCTACCTAAACGTGGCCTCCACTCTAGCACCTTATTGCCCCATCGGTCATCCGTTCTCCTCTGTGACCAGCCCACTGCCACTTTAACGAGCTTATTCTTTGCGTGACATCAGTAAGTACATCTATATTATAAAAGAAGTTTATAATAATTAAAGAGTAAAGTTCTTACTTTAAAGTAAATTTCTAGTCCCAATATAGATTATTTAACTTTCTATAAAATCATACTCGAAACAAGCTTACATATTTAAATGATTTTATAAGCATGTATCTCGCCATTTATGAAAATGTGCGGAAAGAGGCGGAAGTAATTATTACTCGACTTTCATGGTAATGTAGGTCAACCTACAACATATACCTCGTACCCAACAAGTTAATAACATTGTGCGGTAGGGGATAATATTTTTATATCGGTTTTGTTGGGTTCTGTATTTATATTAATGTGATAATTTTATAACAAACAATTACCGCATATCTGTAAAAAAAGCAACGATGCTCTAGAGCCTAGTGGGTATGATATTAATCTTGTCTGAACAACAACATTTTTGTCGAAGGTTAGTAAGTAATGAAGTCGTGTCGATCCATTTTTATTTAATATTTTCGGGTGAGTAGCAGCTCCCACCACGCGTCCAATAGACCGTGTACATGATTTTGTTTATACAGATAAAAAAAATATAATAAAAATGTATACCCGAATAATTATTCACTTTATACCGCTAATAGAACTTCTAATTACCATTTTTATAATAAGCAACCTATTTTCCTATCTGATATCCCATGACACCACACGTTTTTTTTGTTTTTAGTAATACTTTAATAATATGTATCCTTTTGTGTATATTTGAGTAGCACTATCTCTGAAACTTAATATAAAGAAAACTGATACCGTCATACACAGCCTGTATGTAGAGAATACTTTCGTCTAAAGCTTTTGTGTAACTTCTTGAAGCTTTTGTAGATATGATGAATTCAACAATTTAAATAATTGTTGAATAAAACGGATAGCCCGTGAGACCTTTTATAAATAATAAATCAGTATTTTTATGTCAAATGTATAAAAACTTCGTAATGTATATTAAAAATATTTAAAACCAATTTTAAGGCAGGATATTTACTATATTTCTCATTTGTCAACATCATCAACGAATGTTTTGCTCACTAGACTGTGTTCCAATTCAATCGTTGATAGCATCATCATTTTAGTTTGTTTCTCTAGTTCCTGTATTGAGATGTCATAGCCTTTTTTTCTGTTGCTGTAATATTCTGCTAGTATATATAGTATAGCCTTAATAGTAGACTATCACTGCGAGAACAACCTCTATACAACCAGTATTATAAAATCAAATCTCTAATCTCTAATATACTAGTACCGTTGAACAACTCGGGATAGGAAGTTCATAAACACAGTCATACAACGCATTCCGACGCGTTATAAATATGAAGTCGATATCAATGAAAATGTTCCGCCACTTCGGAAATAGAAAACTGTTTAGACAAACAGACTGAGCGCATGTTTAGTTTATCCGACATGAACTTAATAGTAATGAGATTAATATGGTTGTAGTTTTATACTAGTTATTACTAAAATTATTTGAAATGGGATATTTAACATTTTTTGTGAATTCGATATTTTGACATTATGTACGAATGTCTTGTTCACAAAAGCAACAAAAAAGTTATGAAAATAAGACTTCGTATTCGTATTGTCAACGAAGACGAAGTGTTGGTCGGCCATTAACCAGATGGGCAGACGATGTCCGTGCATCCGGTACATGTTGTATGCGAATGGTGAGGGATCAGTGGTCTTGGCGTTCATTAAAGGAGGCCTATGTTCAGCAGTGGACGGATAAGGACTGATCATCAATGGAAATAACCATGTTAACTTAAAATCTCATATGATATTAGTTATGTTTGATTTTTATACGGATCATAGCTGGCGCACGTTATATATGCGCCTCTGGTTTTATCCCAAAAATATGCCACTGTTACTAGTTCTTTTTAAGCCCCTAATGCTAAAAGAGGTGTGTCACAGTTTGTCTACTAAATGTGTCTGTAGCATTGTAGCTTTTAATGAGATCTGATTTCGATGCGATTGTTATTTTTTTCAGTTTTTATTTAGTTTTTTTATAGTACACAGTATTTATAATTGATTGCAAAATAATATTTACTAAATGTCTTAGTCACGATTCGTAACACTGACCTTCAAATTCTAATCTTAGCACTAGAAAGCATTATGCAGTTTGATTGAATGCTGACTAAGAAATCTGAAGTTTTTACTACAGATTTCATAGTCTTCGGAAAGTTTGATTATTAAGAATGCATTGCTGACTGAGACATGTAAATAAACTTGAGTTGCAGAGATTGAATATTTAGCCGTCTGAGCACAAGAAAAGATGGATAATAGGGTGACATTTTAAAGATACAATAAATGAAACAATTTTTACGGATTTTATCACGGTTTAGGATACTTTACAGCAACCATGGTCATGAGAGTTCTCCCGTGATAATATGAACTTAAAATGTTTATTAAAGATAATATTTATGTATATAGTATTATATATTATTGAGTAAAATTCGCGCAAGCATTAGAAAATAGTACAATAAACGAAGTTAGTAAAACAAAAGTTATTTGTGAGCGTGATCATAAAAATAGTTTGGAATTCAATCTACCTCATGGTTATGTAACTCAATGTGATTTTAATTATATGACTGGACTTTTAACACTGGTGGGTGTTAAAAGAATGCTGTAAAATAGTAATAAAATCAATCAACAGTAAAAAGGAATTGAAATAGAACCCGTGTGTTATAATGAGTAAATCTTATCAAAATGATTTGTAGACTCTAAATTACTCTGTGAGCGATCATGTTCTAGCTCGTGGGCTCTATGTGAGAGTGAGAGGTTTGGGTTTGATTACGATCTGCGCACCTAAAAAATCCTGCCTGTTTGTACAGTCGGTTTACGGACGATAATTATATGTGATGACGTCATAAAGTGTCACAAGCTGAACGCTTAAGTCGATCGTACCTGTCTATCGCTTGTTTCGCGCTCTCGCTTGCATGTTTGGCTCAGACAGAACGTGACCTTTTTTCGTGCCGGCGTTTAAATTTTTCCATTCATCTGTCGATTTCATTTTGTTCTTTACATTTACTTACAGTTGAGGGAAGGAAGGAAGGAAAAGATTCCTCGCAATGCTTTCCTAATTAAAATAAAATAAGGGCCCTTGGTAGGTGAAGACAGCAAAATCAGCTGTTTTCTATTAGCTGCTATTTAACAACTTGAAGATTTCTGGCACTGAAATTTCTAATATGTATTACAGAACGTATGTATGAGGTGATGACAGTTTTCAAAACACGATTGGAAAAATTTTGCTCGATAGAAAAAAAATCTGAAGTAACCTCTAAAATTTCATATAAATGAATATTACGACCGTGTTTTACAATAATCATTCTTATAAAATCACAAACACATAGGTTTTTACCCTGACGATGTGTTAACAGTTTTAGATTTCCAAAAACTAAAAAATTAAAACCGACTTCAAAATTTAAAAAAAATTGATTATAAATTGTAGGCACAAAGATTAAGGAAATTATTTTATTACTTTTTAGTTTTTTTTAAATTTTGAAGTCGGTTTTAATTTTTGTTTAAAAATTTTTTATTTCTTAATTTTTAGTGATTTCAAAATTCGATAACTGATTTTATTTGTCTGAAATATGGGTAGAACTATTAAACGCGTTGCTCAGATTAGATAGCGCTGTATAAATGAGATGAACGTAGAAAGGGTTTAAATCATTACATAACAAATGAAAAAACCGAAATGGAATTGCGTAAAACTTTATATACATGTAATCGAAAGCAATCACGGCAGATTTGCTGCTATTCGATAAATAATTCCATTATATATAGGTATAGAACATCACCAATATATAGATATAGAATGGATATTATGATGACCTTGAAAAACTATGATGCGCTTCCAAGCCACAGTTGTTTTTTGTTCATTTAACAACGACAAGTAATAAAATTACATGATTTTGGCATAATATTATTTACCTAATGAAGTAAGCCCAATTAAAGCTGTAAATCGTCGAATATTCCCCTCGACTGTGTATGGTCTCCATCATCACACCTATAATGGCGCTTATAACCCATATGGGTACAAAGTTCTCATCAATTTAAATTAATTAAGTCCAAACACAAGGTAGCTACTGTAAACTGTTGAGGAGTTCCCTTAACTGTCCTTTGTCTTCATCATCAGACACCTAATGACAGTCACAACCCATCTAGGTGTAAAGTTCTCATCATTACAAATTAATCAAGCCCAAACACAAGGTTACTGATGTAAATCGTTGAGGAGTTCCCTCGATTGTCTTTCGGCTCCAGCATCAGATCGACTCCAGACCTTCATTAAATTGAAGTCCTTTAAAACACTTTATAAAAAAAATATCAAACACACTAGTCGCCCCTACGATTTTCGAAAGTTCCCCTCGATTTCTCTGGGATGCCATCATCAGATCCTGGTTTCCTTATCATGGGACCATTTGGGAAGTATATCCTTTAGAACAAAAAAAGAATTTTTCAAATCGGTCCAGCCATCTTCGAGTAATCAGGTAACATACATAAAAAAATAAAAAAAATAAAAAGATTCCGACGAATTGATAACCTCCTCCTTTTTGAAGTCGGTTAAAAAAAATATTAACTTTTTGATATAAATTCGAAGTTTCCATACTAACCACCGACCTCGGGCCAGGCATCACCTGTGAGACCCAGTACCGCTTCGGCATTCGCATGCGGGGGTTGTGTCGCTCGTCACGCGGAACCCCCGAAAGTTACGAGTCCAAAGCAAGAGTAAACAAACTAATATAACCTTGGGAAATAAAAGAAACTCGCTATCGATATTGACTACCTACTTGTCTGTCTTTACAAAATAATGTTTAGCTAAATATCACAATATATGGTATGGTAATGGATTTTAGTAATTTTTAAATTGTAAATACTTACATGTGCCGGACCGTATGGCAATGGATCGGTCGTCTTTGCGTTCATTGAAGGAGGCTTATATTCAGCGGTGGACGGATAAGGGCTGATGATGATGATGAAATACTTACATAATTTACTTAGATACGAACGTGAAGAGTGGTGTGTGGAGGAGTAAATACTATAAATTGTTATAGAATACATACTATTTGAAAAGATTAGTTCTAGTTTTTTTTTTGAATTTGAAAAAAAATATTAAAATTATACAAATATATTATTTTATTATAAATAAAATTAAAGTCTGTATCGTATTATATACGAGTAATTTCAAACTTTTCACTAAATATGACGACCTCTGTGGCTCAATAGTTAGCACGTTGGCGCTCAAGCCCGAGGTAGCGGGTTCAAATCCCGCCAGGGAACAAAAATTTTTCTGTGTTCCTGGGTCATGGATGTGTATTATACATATAATAAAATACTTATATATACATGTATAGTATAAAAGTATTAAATATAATATTTCCGTTGTCTGGTATCCGTAATACAAGTTCTTCGAGGATTTATCACGTGACCAGATTGACGTGGTGTAAAAAGAGTCCATAGATTTTATTTGTTCAGTACTTACATCGAAAACCATTTTTAAAATCTGTCTGTTTATCTTACTTAGCCGGAAGTTTGGCTAATCTCAGAAACGGCTGGACCGATTTTGACGGGATTTTCACTGGCAGATAACTGATATTACAAGGAGGAACTTAGGCTACAAAACTAATCATCATCAATTCAAATACTGCTGTACCGACTACCGATGATATATCATGATCCACCCATGGCTGGTGATAGGTCTCTCTCACTGAACACCAAGACGGCCGATCTCATGCCACTACATTACATGATAATTATGATATTATATATATATATATATATATTGATCCACCCATGGCTGGTGATAGGTCTCTCTCACTAACACCAAGACGGCCGATATATATATATATACATGATGATGATATATATATATATCAGTAGCAGAATTGATCCACCCATGGCTGGTGATAGGTCTCTCTCACTGAACACCAAGACGGCCGATCTCATGCCACTACATTACATGATAATGATGATATTATATATTATATCAGTAGCAGAATTGATCCACCCATGGCTGGTGATGGGACTCTCTCACTGAACACCAAGACGGCCGATCTCATGCCACTACATTACATGATAATGATGATATTATATATTATATCAGTAGCAGAATTGATCCACCCATGGCTGGTGATAGGTCTCTCTCACTGAACACCAAGACGGCCGATCTCATGCCACTACATTACATGATAATGATGATATTATATATATATCAGTAGCAGAATTGATCCACCCATGGCTGGTGATAGGCCTCTCTCACTGAACACCAATTTTTAGCCTAAGTTACTCCTTATAACAAACAACATATCTAACATCAACTATCTGTCAGTGAAAGTCCCGTCAAAATCGGGCCAGCCGTTTCAGAGATTAGCCAGAACAAACAGACAGACAGACAGACGGACAGACAAAGAAAAATTGTAAAAAACACTATTTGGGTATAATATGTCCCGTGTAAACATCCATATGCATTCAATAAAAAGCGGTTATTTTGATATTACAAACAGACACTCCAATTTTATTTATCTGTATAGATTACACAAACAACATAGCTATTTAAATAATAATTATATATAATAATATACATTTTAATAAATAAAAAAAATAGGTTGCGGTATACATAGCGAAAGGGCTAAACATTATGTAATGGTTATCTTTCAAAATACAACGAAATAGGATCGCTTGATATTATTAAGTTCGGTGACCTATACAGTACACTGATTACCCCTCGCGCGGGGCTCGGCGCGGGGCTAGCGCGGGGCTCGTGCGTGTCCCCCGCGCACACAGACCGTCCCCCACACCTCACGGCACGAAATCTGAATTTTCGCTGACCGCCTAAGCCCCCATAATATTAAAAATATTAAGCGTGTGCCCGAATACGGAGAGCAAAATTTAAATCAAAACCATAAATGATTCTAAAATTATTATTATCATAACTGTTTTTATTACATAATACGCAATGAGTTTATATATTTATTATTACATATTTACTTCTGTTAGAACAGTTTGTGGAATAAAAAAAGCTGAAGTAGCTTAAATCTAAATGACATAATTAGCATTGCACGCTTTGTGCTGAGATAGATCTGATAAAAACATTTCGACCTTTCCATAAATCGTGATGTCCTTTGTGTTAAAGATATAAGGGATAGGGGGGTTCTAGTAATCCAAGTTAAAACTTAATCTATCAAGATAAGCTTAAATCCGGACCTTCAACTAGTCCGGCCATAAGGTCATTCACTCGTACCAGAATCTAATTATTAAGGGGTTGTAGTTTAATAATCATTATCAGCAGTTTGTTTTTTGTTAAATATAGGTCTCTATTAAGGAACGCCAAGACTACCGATTCTTCGCTACGCATGAATTAAGCGAACCATGTTTACTAATTTAATCATTATTCGTTGGGTTCTACAATGTTCTTTATAAAACCTGAATAAATTTTATGACTTTTTTGGCCTTATGATGACTTCTGACGCCCATTAACATCCACAGAGTCAAAAGTTATGCAGATGCGTTGCCCTCCTTTTACCTATCCCCCCTAATAGGCCACTGGAAACTCACAAACCGCACGAAACGCGACAGAAAAGCTGTCACCACCTCGGTCGTACATGGCACTGCCTACTAAATAACAAAAACATACCTAAATAACAATAGTTCATTATCAGTTTCTACATTTACTACTGAACGCCTCTTAATACCCTGGCTCACCAACTTAATTTCAAATAATTTATTTATTTTCTAGCTTAGTAATAACCTTACGAAGTCAAGAAATCATAAACTTGAAAGTGTTACGAAGCCGCGGCTTCTAATCCCACAAGAGCATTAAGACGAGGCGTGGAGACGTCCCGATCAGCTGGGATTACGCCTCATTGGAGCCCTAAGCCGCTTATCAACGACCATGGTAAATTTTTGAGGAAGCTATTTCTGGTACACGTGAATTTTGAATTAAGATGAACTTATAATGCGATGTGGATAAATAATTAAATTATTACGCAAAATAAATATCCTCTTTGGAGTTAGAGGTTACTAAATATCTTTATATAATATAACTATATATAATATAACTATATATATAACTATATAATATAACTATATATATATAAACTTTATATAGTTTTAAGTAGTTTATAGTTACATAGTTTCGTTAATATCATTCAAATTGTCTTTAAAATTTAATACTTTGAACTATAATAAAAGCAATTTTTTGAAAAAACTCACGACGGTTAAAAGTCAATTGAAAAATGAAAAACCGCATAAAAACAAATGTTTACTGCAGAGCCCCTTGGTAAGTTTTAATCGTAAAACCTATCTAAGAACATGCACCAATCAAACCCAAACCCATCATTGAAAATCGCATCAAAATTAGAATAGTAGTTTTGGAGAAAAATGGAATTATTTGATTGTACAAAAAACGTTTGCTGCAGTGCCCTTGGTAAGTTTTAATTGTAAAACCTATCTAAGAACATGCACCAATCAAACCCAAACCCATCATTGAAAATCGCATCGAAATTAGAATAGTAGTTTTGGAGAAAAATGGAATTATTTGATTGTACAAAAAACGTTTGCTGCAGTGCCCTTTGCATACACAAACTGCCTCTCACCCCAAACGCATATACAGTCTCCGTTCGCGGGTAAAAAAGGTTCATTCGTATTCTTTCGTTTTAGAAACTTTTTTAAGTGAAATAATTTAATAAAAAAGGGCTTGTTAATTTGAAAATTTAAATATAAGTAATTAATTTACACACGCATTTAACGTTTTAAAAGGCGTACAAAAATTTAATACAGAAAATTCTACAGTCACCTGATTTTTAGTACCCGATCCCAAGCACGATTTAAAATTAAGTGCTATCGTAAAGCAATTACCAACAATGTGTTTTCAATTTGTGTTGTAAAATAAATGAATATCTATTTGAAATAGTATTCAAATACAACAAACGAACTATCTCATTGGAATAACAGTTATGTTTGTTTTTCCACGTGTTTGATTCTTTCAAAGTTTTCATATGTTTATTCATTTATAGCTGTATTAACATGCTTTTATTGGCTTCCTTGTTTGTTTCAAATTCTACAATTTTCATGAATTTTGTATTGTTGCTGTTATTAATATGTTTGATGTTGTATTTCCCTTTCGTGTTAAGTTTGTTGCGATTGTTTTATGAGTTAACTGTGATATTGCTTCATATTATATTTACGATGTGCTTATGCTAACAAATACGCAATTCATAAATATATTTCATATTATATGAAACAACTAGCTGCCCGCACAGGCTTCGTTCTGTCAAATCCGTTAATTAGTAATATTCCAACCAAATTTCAAGTCTCTTCTTATAGTTCCAGAGATATCGTGATGAGTTAATCTATAGAACAGCTCCTATATTATACGTTATATAGATGAAAGGACCTAAACTATGTTCCTTATTTTGGGGTATATTTTAATCGATTTTTTATAGTATAAGAGGATACGAGCAGTCGAAGCCTTTTAGCGACTATCGACGCCCATACGCATCCGCTCAACCAAAGATTATGCGTTGCTCTCCTTTTCGCTATCCCCCAATGGACCACCGGGAACTCACAAACTGTACGAAACGCGACAGCACAGCGGTCACTTGACCCCGGTGTTATGTGAGCGAGAGGCACCACCCCGGCCATGCCAACCCAATTAATATACTTATCGTTTTGGTAACTTGTTGCTTATTAGTTTTTTCTGTCTGCTGCTGCAATTGCTGCTTTTTACCATCATTATAAAGTGAAAGACGTATTATAGAAGACTTTACTCCATAAAAGGAATACAAAAAAATTGGTTGTCTCTAAAGTGTCATAAAGAAATATTGCTGATAAATTAATTAGACTGAAAATTATGGAGGAAATTAATTACATCTTATTAAATTATAGAAATAAACACAAAAACAGAAAACTCGTTGTCACGTATTAACATTTGTTATAAATAATGGTTTCCAAGCCAACACTTGGGCCTCTCTATCGTTTGTCAGGCTCAGGCGGAACGGGACACTTTTACGTGCGCGTTGCAGGTGTTTATCAATTTATAAGACGTTATCACGTTAAAAAATTTCTGTTGATTTCACAGTCACTACCGTCATAGCTTGAGGTTTTTTAGTTTTACTGGCAGGTCTCATTTTCAATATGAAGTAAAGAAAGCTCATATAGAATTTTCAACATTATTGATAGGAGATATTTTTGAGAATAATAAAAAAACAGAAAAAGATATAAAAATTAAACATTCACTTTTCAATATACATATATATGTATTTAACGGTAATGTAATGTTTGTCGGAAGAGTTGTCTCCGGAAATTCAACTGAGCTTTTGGTAAGGTTTGCCACAATTTTGGCGGATTGCCAGGGCATTTGACCTTATGAGCATTGCTACCAAACAAAGTTGTGAACATCGATAGTTAAAGTTTTCGAGTAAATATATGTAACGTTCGTAATCACGTGAATTAAAAATGACGAAAACGCAATTTACGCTAATAACAATAATTGTTTCGGATTTTACAACGACTTATTAATATCATTTTTTACTTGCTAGGCGTTGTTTTTACTTTACAGCTATCATGGTAACGGGAGGATGTGTCAGATAATACCGGCGTCAAATGACAGCTATGATGTCGCGTTTGGTGCGGGTTGTGAGTTTCCAGTGGCCCATTGGGGGGATAGGGAAATGGAGGGCACCGCATCTGCATAATTTTTGGTTGTGCGGATGTCTGTAGGCGTCGGTAGTCACCATAAGGCTCCGATTGCTCGGTTGCCACATAATAATAATAATAAAAGTACATACTAATGTTTGACACATCACAAATACGTAAATGATTACCAATTATTGTATCAATCGTCAGTTTTCCTGAGCAGTCTAATTCATGTAAACATAGTGGATCTGCTTGATCTCCTTATGAACTATAATTCTACCTCTTTTCACATCGTCCGGGGTAACCAAGTCAGGAATCATTGTGACCTACTTTTCCTTTACAGCTTAAGAAATCTTTACAAGTATTGAAATTTGTGTGCCAACTTGTCAACAATCTTTATCCTCTATTTAGCTTGTTCAATAACTGGCGCCTATCTATGTCTTGTCTGTATTTAATAGTCTGTATATTGAAGTTTGAGAAATATTGCGCTTAACGTCTAATCTGAATTTCATGTGTCAAGTCTAGGCAAGGCGTTTTTTTTAAGATAAAAAGCTTAAATTGTAAAAGAATTATTACTTTTTTTCTTTTTACGCCGGAAAATGCTCTGAGGCGTCCCGTGGGGGAGTGGGTCTCCAAAGGCGGGTATGTGGGACTCGTTGTGCCCGAAAGTTGGTAAGGTAGACGCAGACCACTAAAACCCGACGAGTGCCACTAATGCCGCCGTTGGTGAGGTGCCCCGGATCTGTTGAACCAACAGGGCACCTCGACGGCTAGTCAGTCCCTCAAGGGACCGACGCCACCTCCACAGAGGGGTTGTCCCGCACCACAGAACAAACCCTCCCAACATCGACACAGTACAATGATAAGTAAAATGAGGTTCCCATCCTCGCCCCTTGTCCCCCTGCTCTTTTGTCTCCTCTTCTTATAAGAGGGTACAAAGATCAGCTCCCTCGGCTCAATTTGTTTTGCCCAAGTAAGGTGATGCGCTCATCTTAGGCTACTGAGCCCCACTGCCACGACAAGAATTGAACCATGGTGGGCAAAGAATTATTATCTATCTTTTATGATAAAGCATAAATGTGGGTGTATTCAAATGAGCTCTAGTTTCCCATGTTGTTTGCAATAAACAAAATCTCATTCTCACCTGTTTTCTACGAACTTATACCATAAACCTTTTGACGCCATAAATTATATGCAAATGCTATTGAATTTTGGCCAACTTGCTATCTAAATCTCTTAATATTATGAATAGTTTTGTTGGTATTATCCAGAAAGTACCTACTATCGTACTAAGACCTATCTTGGCTCTAACGGTTGGCAATGCGTAAAACAGTAACAGACTGCTTAGTGGTGGTAGGGCAGTCACCCCTTAATAGGAGAAATCTGATCGCCAGGGCGAACCTATCGCTGAGGTGCTCCTGTTGCCGGCAGATATAGGACCCTCAAAAAGCGGCTGTAGGTCCTCGCGTGGGGTTTAGTTAGGATAACCTGGATACATGCAAAATGCATCCCCCTGCGCTTTACTAGGCAAGTTTTATGACATAATTTAACTTCTCCGTTCTTCCGTCTACTTCTTTGAATGGGCTTTTGGTCTCACTCACATCCATAAAGGACTCAACACTGCAAGAAGAGTGTCATTTCATATGGTTGAAGATCGACTTATTCTATCTTTCTGGCCATGGCGTCCATTACAGAATTTACAAGCCAAATGGCCTACCAGTTTGATGAGATGACATATATATATTCGACATATATATATATTATTAGATAATAAATTCATATTAATAATAAATATTATCCATCAATCACACCACGTTAACCTAGTCCCGTGGTAAGTTCGTTAGAACTTGTGTTATGGCTACTGGGAATGGATATAAATTTATATAAATACATAATAATATGTACACGGCCATGACCCGGTGCAGACAATTATCATACAATTTATCTGTACTTGACGGGATTAGAACCCGGGACCGATGTTTAAAGTGTCCAGTAGCCTGACTACTCGACCTTCCAGCCGTCAAATATTGAAATAGCGATAATTAATCTAAACAAGCATAAAACCACATAATATATTATCTGTGCATAAAACCATTGAAATCTCCTTTAAAAACCAACTTCATTCTATTTTCAAATGCGGTGGGTTATTTCCCGGCAAAAACATGTATGAGTATTCCATGGCCAAACAGATTTCGTCGACAATTTATATGAACTACGATTGTTATGATCGTTGATTTATCGAACATTTTGTTTCGTCGGTTTTTAAGGCAAACCATGAATCACGAGAACAGAAGATAAACAGTGGGAGGTTAGTCGCATCTGGTTTTACGCCATATTTTTATTACAATTTCATATACCATTGAACTTTATTTTAATTTTATCAAAGAACTTTTATGGTCTGTAAAGGTTTGTTGCAAGAATATTATTTTGACTTTGTTGCCTTTTTTTCTTTTCCCTGACCATAATGCTATCTTTTTAGTTCTTTAGCACGCGACTTTACCGACGTCAATTAGCAACTGGGTACCCACAGGCTTTAGGTAATATTAAAAATTTTGTTTATTTTATAAAAAAAAAAAAAAAAAATGAATGGGTGTTGCATAAAGCACTTCTAGCAAACCTATAACCATCTTATGTGCTTCCCGAGAAATTATGTAAGTGGATCACCGGTTTTTTGGCAGAAAGGAACATCGAGGTCGTTGTTGACGGTGCATACTCGGACCTCAAGTCTGTTAATGCTGGTGTTTCACAAGGCTGTGTACTATCTCCCACCTTGTTTCTTCTGCATATCAATGATATGCTGCAAACCAGCGGCATTCATTGTTATGCAGATGACAGCACTGGAGATGCCCTATACACTGACTGCTCTAATATTTCTAGGGAACAAGTCAATGAGTGTCAGAACAAACTTGTGTCTGTCAAATTTTTAATTTAAATTTCTTTAAATCCACGTTATTAGACACTCGCAAAAGAAAAGAAAAAATAAAGAATATCATTTTTACTCTTTTTAACTTATTACCTAACTTATTATTTTTATTCATTATGATATTTATACAGTAATAATTAATAACTGCACACAGACAAACACACCATACCAAAAGGTATTCCAGCCTTCCAGTACACTTCCAGTTCAAAGCTCGTCTGTTTCGGAGATAAACAAAACTAAAATTAACCGTTACGTCGTAGACTGCGTGTACAAGTACAACTCTGACATCATCAAACCAACCAGTGTCAGAGCGAGACTAAATGAACTTGTCTATGTCAAATATTAGCTTGCTGAAACTTCATGAAACATGGGCAAATATGTGCATGGCGATATTGTGTGACCTTCACACAGATAAGTTTTATCATTCAAAAGTTGGTAATAATAATATGTTGGGTAGTGGGTTATGGTTTGTGTTTTTACATTAAGGCCTTCACACAGATAAGTTTTATCATTCAAAAGTTGGTAATAATAATATGTTGGGTAGTGGGTTATGGTTTGTGTTTTTACATTAAGGCCTTCACACAGATAAGTTTTATCATTCAAAAGTTTGTTAATAATATAGGTTTTTACATTTTGGTAATTTCCAACATTAAGGCAAAGCATTGTTAAACAATAATTTTAATATCGGACACGAGCCAGAGGGGACTAAGCGTCCTGAGCGGGCGAAGCTCTTCATACGCGCGAGCTTACGCAAACGACAAAATGGTTTTTGGTATTTTATTGCGTTAAAAACGATAATTGGAGAAATCTGCGAATAAAGTTAAAAGGCTTAAATCGGTCTCGTTTGCCCATAAGATGTGAATCACTTTTTAAAAAGAGGTATGTTTGATAAATTTTCTCTGTTACAAAAGTTACCTAATCATGTATTGAAAGTTAAGGAAATAAGATTTTTATCCATGAACTATTAGGTCGCCAACTTATATTTTCATTCGTTTAGGAATTACTGAAATAAATTGAAATTATTGGCGCCAAAATTTCCAATGCGTCCTCTTAAAACTATTTTAAACAGGGCATTTACTTTTTAATTTTTATATCACAGAGCTATTTTGGCGTCTTAATAATAATATTTCATAAGAACTCAGTACTATTTAGTTCCGTAAACAAGACTAAATTTCTTTAAACACGAAATAAAGAAAGGAAAATATTAGATCACACACAGGATACACCAACAAATTGTTTAAATCATATTTAATATTGTATTTAACAGCGTTGAATGTAAACAATATCACGCACAGACCTTCGTGGTCTCTGTGATATTTTTTTTATTATTTATGTTATTCTTTTTGTATCAATAAATAAATAAATAAAAATCGGCTGTAGAAAGTAACATAGGTACACACATTATAGTAAAACCTTACAATATTATGGAATATACGTCTTACATCAATCTCGTCTTACGTCAATTCAACTTGCCGCGCTGTTTTTCCCGTAAAACAGCTTTGACAGGCAGTGTAATTTCAGACGCCGACACTTAACATCTGAAGGTATTTCTGAGGATAGGCAATACACAAATGAGTTGCCTGGGCTAGTTCCAGGTAAACCAGTTTATATTCATGGGTGACGTCGACCACTTACCATCAGGTGGCACGTCTTCCAGTTTGCCTATACAACTAACATAAAAAACGTACCCATTATAAGTAGTATTGATGTTTGCGTTTATTATTATAGATAAACACGTTGATAATAATATTTTAACGGCCAGCTGTAATGGTCAAGTGGCTAGGCACTACATGCAAGGTCAATAGTTTGAATCCCGCCGAGGGCAACGGTACGACGAATATAGATCAGATATCTGTGAACAAGACCAGGTTAAAATAGTATGATTGATTGTTAATGTTTATACGTAGTAGCTCCCCACCATGGTTCAAGCCTTGTAGTGGCAGTGGGGTTCAGTAGCCTAAGGTGAACCCAGCACCTTGGGCGAAGGAAATTGAGCTGAGGGAGCTGCTCTTTGTACCCTTCATATAAGAAGAGGGACAAAAGTATAGGGGGACAAGGGGCGACGTTAGTAACCTCACCCCATTGTACCCCATCAAGAGGTATTGTTCTGTGGTGCGGGACAACCCCTCTTTGGAGGTGGCGTCGGTCCCTTGAGGGACACCTACCGTCGAGGTGCCCTGTTTGGTCAATAGATCCGGCGCTCTTTACCAAAGGCGGCATTAGTGGCACTCGCCGGGTTTTAGTGGGTAGAGCTGCGTCCATCTTACCATCTTTTGGGCGCAGCGAGTCGCACATACCCGCCTGGGGAGTCCTCCCCCGCAGGATACCTAAAAGCATTTCCCGGCGGAAAATAAAAAAAGACATCATGCATCGCCTATCCGGATACAGGCACTGCTTATCCTGAGACAAGCGTTGCCTATCCTGAGACATGCATTGCCTATCCTGAGCCATGCATTGCCTATCCTGAGACTTGCGCTGCCTATCTTGAGACATAAGTTGCCTATCCTGAGACATGCGTTGCGTATCTTGAGACATGAGTTGCCTATCCTGAGACATGCGTTGCCTGAGACATAAGATGGTAAGTTTCAGTGCCAGTTGTTACACTGCCTACCTTCTCTAGATCAAGGCTATTTTACAGAAGAAATAAACACGTAATAAGCAGCAAAACTATCTTAACAATAAAACCACAGTTTATAAAACTTATTCCTTAGTCCTTACACTGTTACTTATGGTACTAAGTCCAGAAAATCGTTGTGTGCATTCATCACTCTTACCAACACCGTGTAGGAATATATGATGTAATTCCATTTAATAAATGAGCGCCATCGGTGTGGCTTACAGCTGGGAAGGCTTCATTGTAAAACGCGGATAAACTGAACGAATAAATAAATAACAGAGGATTTTCTCGCTGAAAGTCTAGAATTTTTTGGAAAAAAAACGATATTAGGATAAAAACGCAGTTTTTTTTCCTAGAATATAATAATAATATAGACTATAATATAGAAAATATATTATTAACTATTCGTATGTGTGTTGTTGTCATGTGTGTATTTTCGTTTTGTCGTTTAAGTCCCTAAGTAAGTAATAATTATTATTTTGCTGTCCTTTTAAATGTTTAGCAATTTTCTTCATTTTTTTTGTCTTTTGCGTCGGGAAATGCTCTTACGCATCCTGCAGTGGTGGGACTCCCCAGGGAGTATGCAGCTCTACCCACTAAAACCCGGCGATTGCCACCAATACCGCCTTTGGTGAAGTGCCCCGGATCTGTTGAGCAAGAGGCCACCTCGATGGATAGTCAGTCCCCCAAGGGACTGACTCTACCTCCGCAGAGGGGTTGTCCCTCCCTACGTCGGGATAGTGCAATGGGGTGATGTTCCCATCCTCGTCCCTTGTACCTCCCCCTGCTCTTTTGTCCCCTCTTTTTACAAGAAGTACATTCTTCCAAACTAATACTTTCTTCTTATGCTACGGCCGCACCTGCGTGTATCGTTACAAAGATTTGCACCATGACATGATACTCGCAAATGTGACAGACTGTTATCGGCTTTCGTTGCGAACATTCGGGCTGCGTGAGCGTTATCGCGCGGGTGGCGGTACATCAAAAGGTTTTAGTGCGCTAACATATCGCGCTTCGTGGTCAGACAAGCGTTGTCCATTTTGGCCGTTGTTTACAATCAGTTGAGATGCATTCGGGTGATGCAGGAGGCTGTGTAAAAATAGAGTGGAATGATCAAATTGTACTATATTGTATATGGCACTTTTAGAAAAGACATAGTGCTGCTCACGATAGAGACGCGTGGAAAAAAGAGAGGGAGACCTTTGCCCAGAAATGGGATAGTCTAGGCTAGGAAAAAATAGCTTATACATCAAAATACAGATACGCTATAATTGATCCTCGTACTCCCACGGGAACGGGAAGTATGCGGGTGAAACCGCGGGGCCATGAAAGTAGGCTTTAAAAATAATAATTATCATCAGTCCGAATGAGGATGTAAATCTAAGTTAACGCCGGTGAAACGACAGACAACAGCTAATACAACAATGCCGCGTACAAACTTAATTTCTGCTAATATGAGCAGAAATGCGGGTTCTCCCGCATACTTCCCATTCCCGTGGGAGTACAGGCATAAATTACCTTTGTATTATTCGGATATGCAAGCTATATTTTTGTAGAGTTCCATTAAAATCCATTCAGTAGTTTTTGCGTGCGAGTGAAGTAGTAGAATGTAAGGTCATTCCACATAGCCCAAGATTACATTACCTTGAATTCCACAATTTAGAGATAGTCGAAGAAAATGTTGTTCCATATTTATTTAGTATTGCACAAGCAGATAATACAATGCAGTGAGAAAGCGTCCTCATAAAAGACGCTAACACAAGGCCTGGCCTGATTCCTGCCTCAACTGGAACACGAGCGAAACACGATATTTATTTCAAATCTTACAATGGTCTCGTGATAAACAGAAATAGATACTTTTAATAATAATAAGTTACATAAAATAATAGGATTTCGTACTTGCCAAATCTTACGATGATCTCGTGATAAACGAAAATAGATCCTTTAAAAATAATAGGTTATATGCAATAGTAGGTTTCGGTTGGGTTTAAAATTGTGCCATGAATAAGTATAAGTATGGTGAATAAGTATAAGTAAAAATGAATAGGTTGCTTTATTATAACATTATAACAAAAGTAAGTATGTAATTCGAAAAAAATCATGTGGTGTTGTCGCTGATAATTTGGATTTTTTTAATTAATACTGGTTTTTTTTCGACGCGAAGTTAGTATTTTTTTTAACCAGATAATTTTTCAAAATTCTACTTAATTAATCGACTTCTGCTGGGTTTTTGGCTACCTATATAATTTTTAAAATCTGAATTATTTGCTTCTCTTAAAAATAGACTGTTTCTCTCAATTTTCGCGTTGGGCGCACTCTAAATATGTAGGTTTGGACAATTTGAAAATCATGACCTAGTAGAAGTTTCCAAGGTCAGTAAACAAAAAAGGAGTTGCTGATTGTCTTTGTGAAGCAACACCAAATTAACGTCTTGTCCAATATTGCTAATAGTTTCTTAATATGTTGCTTATTTTGATGATTCGTATTTTAGGGTTATCTCTACGGTAATTGGGTGAAAAGTGAAAAATAGAATCCTCTCTATTTATGAAGTTATTACATTTTTAATTTCAGATTGAATTATTCTTGTATGCAGTTAGTTAAATCGTAATATGCTATTTTCATAATGAATCAATTTTTTTTGTCACAGCGAGGCAACCGAGCCGTTGGAGCCTTATGTTGACTACCGACGCCCATAGACATTCGCACAACCAAAAATTATGCAAATTCGTTGCCCTCCTCTTCCCTATCCCCCCCAATGGTCCACCGGAAACTCACAAACCGCACGAAACGCGACAGCATAGCTGTCACTTGAAGCCGGTGTTATGTCAGCGAGAGGTACGACCCCGGTCGTCCCGGACCAATTCGGCTGCAAAGCAGCATGGCACCTCTTTAAATATAGAACACAACTATTTAAATATAGATTCTATTACAATTTATTAA
The DNA here is from genome assembly GCA_963853865.1 of Helleia helle. Taxonomy (NCBI): domain Eukaryota; kingdom Metazoa; phylum Arthropoda; class Insecta; order Lepidoptera; family Lycaenidae; genus Helleia; species Helleia helle. The sequence continues at coordinate 6,204,592 of OY971426.1, read as the reverse complement.
GATTTTTATATTCCTTATATTTTGGGTACTTCACAGCAAGTAGGGTTTTTTTTATTATGAGTTCGCGTAAACATTAGAAAACAAGAAAATTTTTATTCAGTATAAACACGTGAGCTTTTTTACTTTTATTCAAACAACTGGGGTGCCTTAAAATTAAGGTTTCTCTCACAATCAAGTTGGGTATGCGACAACGAACTTGACCGAATTAACCCACGTTATATGCGTCTCACGGTGGGTTTCAACCAGCATCTCGTTAAATTAAGCTGATATTTGCACATATAACATTAATTTGTAAGGTAAAACATATTACATATAGTAATATTGTTTTGTTTCTATAATAAGACAATCTCCGTGCAGTGGCCGGTCCTTGTTGGATGCGAGCGGCGAGGGGTTGAGGGAGGCCTATGTTTTTATGTGAATTGGCCTTGTTGTAGCGGACGTATAGAGGCTGATGATGATGATGATGAGATTAAGCAACGTATTTCTGAGACTTAAGGTAAGTAAGAAGTAAGTAAAACTTACCCTAAGTACACTAACTTAGAACGGGTTTGAGTTCGAATTCAGACTTATCCACTATACTCTGATGAAGGTAAGGCAGACCTCAATCTGAATAAAACGTCATCACAGGAGATGGACCTGCAAAGGCATCTGCTGGCGGGGTTCATAAGTTGTATGCCTGGCGTTCCCATGACCCTGTCCAATAGTAGAGACGAGGAACATCGTTGGGTTTTATTGAGTGCGAATCCCACATAACTACCAACCTCAAGAGGTCCGGTGGTATGCATAAGGCATTTCCTAAAGTTAAATAATCAATCTGATCGGTTAGATAATATATAATATTTTAATATTTTATGATTTGCATTAAAATTTCGAGCCACGATGTTATAGTGAATACGAATGAGGTGTTGTTTCGATATCATGAAATTTGCATGGCTGATTAGATTAAAAGTCTTTAATGGTTTGTGAAGTTTCCCACTGCGCATTGGGTCAGCGTAAGGTGAACTGTAAACCTACACCCTCCTCGTTGGATTTCGAGGAGAAGTCCGAAGCAGTGGTACAAAAAAGGGTCGGTGATTATTAAAATTTATTTTCGATTCCTATAACTAGATCATTACTTGTAATAGAAACTACACTTGTACTATTTTCATGAATATGGTTCATTTAGTTCTGGCTGATAGCGCTTTGGAATATCTGAAAGCTTTAAGTACCCACTACGTGCTTGATGGACAAAGAAATATACATTTTATGTTAACGAGACACGGTTTCTATTGCGTTAAGGTTAATTTTATGTGAATTCAAATTGCTTGAGTCCATTTAAACATCTAGCATATAGTAATTTAATATGCAACTATGATTAACTAGTAACATTACTCCTCCGCGTAACATTTAAAATTTACTATTAGTTAATACTTTTATTATTATATTTATTTCCTAAGGAAGTATGAATTTTCCAAGACAAAAGGTACCCGTTTGCCTTGGAAAATTCAAGGCTTTTTAGGCTATAATCTATATGTGTTCCGAATTTGAAATCGATGGCTCAGTCATCATTGGGCAACATTCAGGAACCAAAACTTCAAACTTTCACATTTTGTTATATTATTACTTAGGATTAAAACTGTCATGACCTTTTTTTAAAGGCTCTAGATGGTTTCTGATAATAAATAGTATGACAGATCTTTATAACCTACTGAGTACCTAAATCTATTTGAGAGCAGTATGTTTGTGGACCAGTTACCCATCGTTTGGTCTCCCATCTTTTCGATTTTGGTTATATTTACCTTATACCTAGGTAACACTGAAAATGTTTAGAAAATGAAAAACGGCTTAATGTAGAAAGTTGCCAATACTTTTATTGTTTTTCGAAGTAATCTCCGTTTCTTTCTACACATCGTCGCATTCGATGGAACCACTGAGAAAAGCAGTGGGCCCATTCTTCCTTAGGAGGCTCTTCTATGGCATTTTCGTACGCTTTCACCGCATCTTCAGGGCTCGTAAAGCGAATACCTCGAATTTTATCTTTAGTTCTTGAGAATTAATGAAAGTCGCAGGGCGCCAGGTCAGGACTGTAAGGCGGATGACTCATTATCTCGACACCTGCCATAGTCAAATATTCAACAGTCCGTTTTGCGGAGTGCGCTGAAGCATTGTCGTGGTGAAGGAGGATCCTGCTTCGAGGGCGCTGCTGTCGAATTTTTTCCAAGACAACAGACAAACAGCGATTGACATACCAGTCTGCAGTAACTGTCCTTCCATCTTCTAGCACAACTGTCGCGAACTGACCTTTCCGACCAAAGAATGAGGCAATCATCTTTTTTCCTTGACTTCATCCTTTCTTTACCTTAGTTGGCCGATCCTCGAAAGGAAACACCCACTGAGCTAATTGTCTTTTGATTTCGGGTTCGTAGCAATATATCCAGTTTTCATCACCTGTGATGATGTCAAATACAGCATTTGAGTTACCGCCGTTGAACTAATCTAACATTTGGCGACACCAGTCCATGCGGAGGCGTTTCTGGTCGTCGGTTAAAGTATGGGGAATCCATCTGGTACAAAACTTCCTGACGCCTAAATGTTCGTGTAATATTTTTTGAACTTGACTCATACCAATGCCTAGGCTTGCCCGTATCTGCTGATAGGTCACTCTCTTATCTTCCTCTATCATGCGTCGCACAGCACTGATGTTATCTTCAGTAGTCGCTGTTAAAGGACGTCCCTCACGCGGATCATCACTGAGATTGCTACGTCCACGCTTAAACTCGTTAAACCAATTGTAAATAGTGGCACGAGATGGGGCTTCATTAAAAAATGCTAATCGCAGCCTATCATAGCTTTGTTGTTGAGTAAGCCCACAACGAAAGTCATAATAAATCATTGACCGAAAATTTTCTCGCGTTATGTTCATTTTCACGTGTAACGAGAGTTTTAGATTTGCCGCCAATTCACAAAAACAAATGACAAATGAATGCAATATACTACATTAGGTTACCAAAGAGTTCTAAAATTGAAATTCTAAAAAAGTTTTCATTTTCAATGTTTCTAACTGGCCAGTTCTAAACATTTTCAGTGTTACCCACGTACAATCGGTGACATAATGAATACATCTATATGCGCTTATATATAGGTTAGGCTAGGCTTATTTTTTATCAAATATTTTAAAAATACATATATCCGGCTCATAGGACTATTTATTTTCCACCAGATTATTTGTTTAAAGATTTGTTGTTGTTGTGAATATCTATTTTGAACTTTGTGAGCTTGATTTTCGGACTAGAGAAAAGTAAACTTTTTTTTTCTTTAACGCCGGGAAATGCTCTGAGGCATCCCGTGGAGTAGGTCTCCTCAGGCGGGTATGTGGGACTCGCTGCGCCCGAAAGCTGGCAAGCGAACGCAGCTCTACCCTCTAAAACCCGGCGAGTTTCACCAATGCCGCCTTTGGTGAGGTGCCCCGGATCTAATGAAACCGGGCACTTCGACGGTTAGTCAGTCCCGTAAGGGACCGACGCCAACAGCACAGAGGGGTTGTCCCGCACCACAGAACAACCCCTCCTAACGTTGGGACAGTACAATGGGGTGAGGTTCCCCTCCTCGCCCCTTGCCCCCTGCTCTTTTGTCCCCTCTTTTGATAAGGGGTACAAAGAGCCCCTTCGGCTCACTTAGCTTCGCCCAAGGTGCTGGGCTCACCCTAGGCTACTGAGCCCCACCGCCACGTCAAGGCCTGAACCATGGTGGGGAGAGAAAAGTAAACCTAATAATTAGGGCACTACTATACTATAATCAGCGATCATTGTTTGATTTTCTGAAAATTATCACTTAATCAAATTCTGATAGAAATAATGGGGCCCCATGGATCGGGGGGCTCTGGGCACCTAGTGGGACCTAGTGTGCCCAATATGGAAGACAGTTCTCTATTTGACTAAAATAAACATTTTAAGGATTTAAAACATGTGATTGATAATACATATGTTTCATACATATTAAGAGGGTTACTGTATGATATTTTCCATTAAAAGTTATCCCAATGCACGTCCCTTATTTCGAAAAGTATTAAAAAGTTGGACAGAAAACGTAACCGCTTTTAGCAGCTTTTGTCAAATTCATATGATATTACATGTCACAAGTTAAATTACTGAACTTGTGTCTCGTAAATAGTTTTGTATAAGTTGGGATGTATTATTTAGTAAATGTCTGCTTAAAATGATGTAACTTAACAAATTATAACTTAATTTTCTTTATTATTCGTATTTATTATAACTGGTTGTTGCTACTTACACCGCGTAAACTTAACTTACTTTTTTGAGTCATGTACATATAGTGGGGAGGGATAGATAAAATTTATAAAATATGGAAAAGACTTCTTATTTTAATGCAAGTAATGCTGATGCTTTGTAGATAGATAACTTGTTTAGCACAATATATGAGTAATCTCATGTATTGTGTTCAACGAGTCATTTAGTAAAACCTAGGTCAATCCTTTGGTGGGACTAAAAATACTTTCCTTATAATTTTGTTTCTGAACAGGCTCTTAGCATGGCAACCCTTTTTCTTCAGTAAAATATACACTAAATAATTATTATCCATACATAAATAAGACGCATTACCTAGAAACATCGGTTTTTGGTATTATAATGGTGCTTGATTTTTAATCTTAATACCACGCCAAATTCTCGTATCTAAAACCTTTATAGCTTTAACATTATCATTAAACGAAAAAATGTATTTGCGTTTATTAAATATATATTCAAAAAGGTTGTATATGCCTCGTTAGCTTTGTCAGCAACAAGTACTGAGATAAGCCCCTCGAACGTTCTCGATAAATGAGGCAAGGAGACGTTGACAGCGAGTGAAAAACTTAAACAACAATGGCGCGGCATTTGAAGAACCTTTTTATTTTGTCTATTCACTGAGGTTTTTGTGTAGATTTTAACGTGTATTTCTTTCCTGAAATATTTTTTTTGATAGTCACATGGCACCTGTATGTATAAAGAATTTTATTATGACTTTATTTATTATACAGAAATTCCTAATACATTACTCGGCCCAAATATAAAAAAACCAATTAAAAGAAGATTGCCAAACCTATTAAAAAGATAAAAATATCCTTTATTTGTATATAATAATAATATGTATATAGATAAAGGATATTCTTTTAGAAGATAAAGGGTCAAAAGGATCTAATAATCAACAAATAAACTTAATCCCTATTAAATTTTCGTAATAATTAGATTAATTTACAATTCTGAAAATCACATTCAAAATTATTAAGTGGAATTGAAATCTGGGTAGGACTTAATATTATTATGCGTTTGACGGATATTTTCCATATTATGTCCAGACATGGTCCAGACTTCCTAGCAACACTGAAAGTCGTCCGTATATAAACTTGACCAATCAGCGGCTTTCGTAAAAAACTGTTACATACTTTTGAAAATATTTCTCACAAGTAATCCTCCGATTATAGTCACGTTAATACAATTTTACAAGCGCAACAGTTTTATTATTTAAAAACCCCGTATCCAACACCATACTTAAAAGAGGCACACTAAAGTACAAACTGTAAGACAAAGTTACAAAGAATTGAAATTGTAGTACCAAGTTCAGAGTAAACAGAAAGTGTGTAGCAAGACTTACAATACTTGTTCGCAGCCCTTGTACGAGACAAATAAGTTTCAGAAGAGTTTGGAGAGACTGTTCTTGGTCTCAACTTTTAGCTGAAAATACAAATTTTGCGATGAAATATTGCAGTGATCAAATATAAAAAAAATCTAATTTAGGTATATGTATATACCTTAACTACGTTTTTTTATTTCATCATGATATTATTTTTAATCCATCATTGACACTACTAACTAAATAAGCAATTAATCTCGTGATAAAATAAAACAGATATTCGAATTTATGAATTCATGAAAAATAAAGTACAATGTAATTATTATGACGATAGTAAATAAATAAAGTAAAGTGCTACACTTTCAATAATTTTCATTTATATGGGGCCAATTATTATTCATCATTAGAATTGGTAAATAATCGTCAAGGCTCTATTATTTTAACAATTAAATAAATTGTATCAATATTACTATTTTTGTTTTTTTTTTTATGCTTGCGATAACTACTGGTCCACAACAATTTGGTAATATATTATTTTTTGGAAGAAAATAATACTTACACAATATATTGTAGCCTATACAATATGTGAGGCAAACCTCTAAATGGGAGGTTTTGGTTAGATACGTACCGGTACACCTAAAAGAGATTTTTCTAAATTTTACAGTACACCCAAACATGACTTACTCACCGGTGAAGGAAAAAATTATACATCTCTAATGATAGATAAACAAAAGCTGTACGACTGCTCTTTATGAACCGCGGATGCGTACACTTGTATTTCGTATAATTTTCTCATTGCAAGTCATCTGGGTCAGTAGGTCACATTAGATCCAGTAATTATGACTTTGACATATCAGATTTGTATTGGATTTTTATTAGGTTTTGATGCTATATTCTATTGTTAGTTTTTAGTGGAGCATCCCTCTGGCAGAAAAGGTAAGAAAAAAATATATCAGAAATTTCAAATTTCGGCTATAAATATATATATGGATTTAAATGTTGTGATTTTGAATAAAAAAACGAAAGGGAATTAAAGTTTTGGATATATAGCCTGACCAGAAATAAGAACCCTCGCTATATTGCGGACAATTTTGGAACTAATTTCTGTATGGACGATTGTGTATGTGTTGCCGTAAAAAAGATACAATGGCGACACCACACAGGGTCTAAATATTTCTGGTCAGGCTATACATAATATATATTTATATCCAAAATAGCAATAATTAATCAGTTATTGCACCACTTATCTTAAATCAGCAGTAACGCATATTATTTTTGGATCCATAGTTTGTAGACGTTAATATTTGAACTAAAATAAACTTTTTGAAAGAAACATAAATGCAAACATGCAATGAATTATTTAATTTTTATTGAGTAAAAAAATTCATCCACCTGTTTTAAGTTTTGTGGCTCATATTTTTTGAAGTATTTTTTAAATTGTATGTAACATTTTATTATAAGTTCGTTGTATTCTTTAGGTCTGTTATACATACATTTATGAGTGTAAGATCCTTAAAATTCAAGAATAAAAAAAATCAACCTGTATAATATTTGCACAAAAATTTTATGAAACTAAAAAGTCAATTTCAAAGAGGGTCTTGCTTTGGCCCAAAGTTTCCATAACATGCCTTTTTCAGAACGTGCTCTATTGCCAATATCACGCTACGGATTATTCCGCAATATCGTATATTGACAAAATTTTGTGGCCATCGTAAAAATTTAGGCCAACAAAATTGATATAAAGGCTTTTATTCATGTCTAAAATTTGTATTAAAGCTTTGTCTTTTACGAAAGTTTATGATGGGATCGGATTTCATTCATAATTAAAATATGATACTGTGAGTTCGTTAATGGTTTAAAGTTTGCGTTTTTGTCTTTGTTTAGAAAACATGGCTGTTTAAGATATATTAAGTAACTTACTCTTTTCAATTTGACGCTTATATATCTGCATGCTTGATGAGATTAAACACCTTTAAAGGTGTGTTAAGTTTGCCACCCCGCAAACCAGCACATTAGTGAAATATATCTTCCTCACCTAATTTCAAAGGACGAGACCCATGACCTATAGGACATTTAAGGGTCAATGATCATGATATTGTTACTTGTGATTGATAATGTGGTAGAGTCACCTGATGAGAAACTGCTATCGCCTTTACCATGACAGACACAGGCAACTCGTCCATACGTTGCCATGCCAATAAATATACTAATTTTCTTATTCTTCTGAACACGTCGAAGATGATTTTTGAATGAAGTTAGTAAGATATTGATACCATGCACACATAACTAACACCACTTTAGTTTAGGAAATAAGTCCCCACCACGGTTCAAGCCTTTCGTGGCGGTGGGGCTCAGTAGCCTAAAGTGTAACCAGCACCTTGGACGAAGTCAAATGAACCGAGGGGGCTGCTCTTTTGGAGTAAAAATGATGACGAGGATGGGAACCTCACCCCATTACACTGTCCCGATGTTGGGAAGGGTTGTTCTGTGGTGTGGGACAACCCCTCTGTGGAGGTGGCGTCGGTCTCCTGAGGGAATGACTAGTCGTCGAGGTGCCCTGTTTGCTCAACAGGTCCGGGGCACCTCACCAAAGGCGGCTTTGGTGGCACTCGCCGGGTTTTAGTGGGTAGAGCTGCGTCCACCATACCATCTTTCGGGCACAAGTCCCGCATACCCGCTTGGAGAGTCAAAAAGCTTAGGAGATAAGTAAAGATAAACGAATGCGATCATTATAATGTAACAATTTTTACGGATTTTATCGCGGTTTATTAATATTCTCACAAGCCTGATGTTTCGGATACTTAACAGCAAACATGGTCGCGGGACGCGATAAAATCCGTAAAAATTGTTTCATTATATTGAGTGAAATTCGCGTAAATATTAGAAAACGAATGCGATCAACTAAATCTTTCTTTTAATTTTGTTCCACGCTAATTTGTATTGATTTTGTTCTTGACAAAACTCACAATTGTCGCATTCAATATGCTGGATATAAAATTTATTATAAGAGGGGAAATTTTTCATCTCCGTTATTAATTTTTCACTGAACCGCCTCATCTTTGAAGTACCATCCGGATACCGAAGAAAAGATATTTTGATACTGTATATTTATACATATCTTGTCTCAATATATTATATATTATTAAGTAGCTGTTTCCGTCGCTTTTATAACGCTCTATTTAAAAATTATGAAGTTCCAATAAAATCTCTTTAGTTTTTATGGAATAGATAAATGCCTTCATCTATCTAATTAAAAAAATATATTATGTAATTTCAAGTTTTATTAAGGCTAAGATATAATGTCTTATAGAAGCATAATTTATTATGGTCTTCTTGCTATTGATAATTAATCAACCACCGACAAATATGTAGGCATTCTTTTCAAGAACCATCAGAAGTAGTGCCATGCTGCATGCAGCCGAATTGCGCCGTCACGACCGGGGTGGTACTCGCTCACATGACACCGGTGTCAAGTGACAGCCATGTCGCGTTTCTTGCGGTTTGTGAGATTCCGGTGGCCTATTGAGAGGATAGGGAAAAGGAGGGCAACATATCTGCATAATCTCTGGTTGTACAGATGGGCGTCGGTAGTTTAAAGCTTCGACTCTTCGTTTGACTTCAAATAAAAAAAACCACCATCGTTAGACAAAAGTCTTCTGCCATTTTAACTCAACAAATCGCTTAGTTTAGTCACTTAAAGCAGCTAATACATAAACAAAATTATATGAATGACAGAAAAAATATTATTATTATTATTTTATATATAGCCTGCCGTATATATAGATGAAGGCTTATTAAATAAAGCCGAAACGTAGCAAAATTAGAAAATTAGTGTTTTAACTGTGTTCAACAATCCTTCAAATATTTAAAAATTATATATACAACATGGATGCTTATTTAATACATTTAAATGTGCTTTCCATAAAACATATGTTTTAGCCATTCTTTTTAAAAATGCATCACAATGCTGCGTCAGACGTTTGTTTATGGTATCGAAAACGGTAAAATGTGTCATAATGCAAAATTCCATTGTATGTAATTAGAAAAGATTTATAATATAAGAAACAAAGAAGGAATGGAAAAGGAATATTCTAGCACAAACTGCAGAGATAACCCACCTCGTTTACAGTTTTACAAACACTTTTATATCGCTTATTAGTTAATGTTACTGAAAATAGGCTGAGATTAATTTGATAGAATTTTATTAACATTTAGGGTTTTAATTCAAAATTAATAACAAATTAGCAAGGAAAATAAATGCTTTTTATAGCAGAACATACTTGTGAGAAATTTTATTTACGCTGAAATTTTTGTCCCATTATAAGTTTTTTTAATGTTAGTTGGATAGGCAAACTGGCAAACGTACCACCTGATGGTAAGTGGTCGACGTCGCCCATGAACATAAACTAGTATATCTGGAACGAGCCCAGGCAACTCATTTATGTATCCTGAGACATGATATTACCTATCCTGAGACATAAGATGTTAAGTCTCGGTGCCAGTAATTACACTGTCTGTCTTGCCCTTCTCTCCGAAACACAGCAAAGCTGTTTCACGGGAGAAATAAGCAAGATGGTGGCCCATGTAGCCGGGAGCGCGGCACAGCGCTTCCCTCCCACCGGTAAAACCGGTTTTACCCCTGAAATTAAAAAAAGTGATGTTATTTTATAAGACACCTCAATAATGTATAAAAAGGGTTACATTCAGTACGAGAAAACAAGAAAAAATATCAGGAATACCAAAAAACAGTTTACTAATATTTGTTTTTTTTTATGGTAGTTAAAAAAGGAATTTTGCCAAACGTACCATATTGATATAGCCATACTGGGTCTATTAGGCCATATTTTAGCAGGCTAGGTAACACATGTATTGCGTATCCTCTATCCTCTCCTTCTTTTTGGAACACAATAAAAATCCCATAATCCGAGAATAAATTCTCTTTAAATAAATCGTATTGTTCACATTTATCTAACGAGACTGAACCGTATAAAAGTGGATGAATAAATTAAAAATTCAACTCCTAATTAAGGGCGAAATAAAAAGTCTGTAAAGTTACCTAAGTGACTAAAGTTTAAAAGTAATCATGGGTCTTTATAAAGCATTAAACCAATTAGTCACAGAAAAAACCTGACGATGAAGTCAGCGTGGAATCATTTAAAACTTTTGTTGGTTTAATTTAATGGCTTGTTAAAATCTCTTTTCTCGTGTAATTAGTGTTTCCGAATGGATTCAATGTTTTTGGTCATATTTTCAAGGTTTCTTAATTATGAATAATAATAATAACACGTAATAGAATAAAATAAGCATAGATTATTTATCTATATGGGTCATTCCATGTCAAATGGTGAATAAAACTATCTGAGTTTGTTTAACCGGTTTTTCTCATTGGGTGCTCCTTGGAATCGGTGGTAGATCCAATTGACGTTCTTGAAAAAGCTACTTTGCTGGTTATGGCTTTTTATAAAAAAAAATTAATATCAAGATAATGGTAGCTTTAAAATATAGTGTGATTTTTTTCCTTTTTTTCTTGTCTGCAACTAATATGAATTCTGTGTTCAATGAAACTCTAATCGTGTCCCCGCTATAACATCTATGTAAAATAATAAATTGTTTTAATTTAAATATTGTAAAAATTATTTTACATAATAATAGTTTTAGATTCATTCTTCATATATCTTCGTGTAGAAACTTTCTATCTTTTGTTTATATACTTAAATATATTTTTTTATCTTATGAATATTTTTCATTACAAAATTCGTTCCCAACATTATAACCAAATATTCAAAACCAAATCAATTATCGAACTTCATACAAACCAAGCAACAAAGGGTCTTAACAATAAACTTAGAATCGGGAATTCTTGCAAATAAATGTCAGCCATTGGGGACGGTATTTCCCAATCATTACGACGCTATCATTTTTCCAATGGCTCCATTGTGTAAATGAAAACGCCATTCAGTCTTGTTTATATTGAACGGTTAATTGTAAAAGAAATCGGATTCGATAAGTACTCTTTGTATATTTAAAAAAAATGTAATTGTAATTAATGTAATGATATTTAGGTAGACGAAGTGTTGGTCGACCTTTAACCAGGTGGGAAGACTATCTCCGTTAAGTGGCCGGTCCTTAGAGTATACATAATATATTATGTGTACTCTAAGGGCCGGTCCGTGTTGGATGTGAGTAGCGAGGGATCCGCTGTCTTGGCGTTCATTGAAGGAGGCCTATGTTTAGCAGTGGACGGATAAAGGCTGATGGTGATGATATAGAATATTTTAAAAATACTGGTGTGTTTTATTACGCGTCAAGAAAATAAACTTAGTCTACCTGTTCTGATAATTCATCAACTGTTTTTAAAAATAGAAAAATGAAATAAGATAAGCATACATATATTGTCATTTCCATATCAAGAAATGTGGTGCGTCTGTTATTGTGAGTACCACTATCAGTATTTCGTCATAATATAGCTTTTTGAGTTCCAAAAAGAATGATCGGACAATCAGCTATCTTCTTGCCTATCAGGATAGGTGGAAATTGGTGTTTTTTGGTTATTATGTTTCTGTTCATTAGAATAAAACACGGGTAAACTATCATAGCTAACATCATGCTAATACTTATATAATATTTATATTAATATTATTACGGGTGCTTACCGCGTTTAAAGATTTATTGAGTTAACGTAAACGCGGTAATAATATTAATATAAATATGAATAGTGATCGCGTTAGTTTAAAACAATATATAACTTATATTATAATATTTAAAAGGTGAACAGAATATTGTTAAAAGTTTTACGTACGTCATGGATTTAAAAATCTGTGTATTTTACTTCTAGTTCCTTTGTTCGAAACAACTAAAAGCAAATTAGAGCAGGAATTGTACGAATACAAACTCGATGGGTCCTATGTATAATGGCCAAACTAACAATTTGGCCATTTTGACTTTTTTATGGTAAACGCATCTTATCGATATAATTAATCATGTGAACTATTAAAAATAAAGATTTCTGTATAGAAACACGATTTATTAATACGGTATAACGGCGTAAGTGACATGAATTTAAACGTACAAGGTTCAAAGAGTACTTAGAGATTTATACGCGGGCAGTTGGGCCGCGCTTACGACTTTTGTTTATAGTTTGGACCAATTAGCTGGGCCGCCCACCGCACTGTGATGTGCATAAATCATATAAATTTTTATTACATTGTCTTTTTGCGTTACAATTTAATTTAATAAGTATAAGATGACATTCAATTATCCGGAAGGACATAATTCTTTGGTCTAAGCCGCAACGGATCATACGTTTTATACTGTAAATATGATTTGGATGAAGATGCTATTGACAGTCATACTAAAATCTTACAACAGCCTGTACGAACAAGAAGACCAGTTGCCGAAGACAAACTGATATTCCTCTGCAACTATGTTACAATCAGCTGTTACCAATACAATTTTCCAAGAAGAAAGACTTGCTTGATTTATGTCGTGAAAATACTATCCCATCTGTATACCAGTTATTATAAACATTTTGTAGTAGTGGTGTTAGGCAATGTAATTACAGGCACAGATACTTAACATCTTGTGTCTTGGGATAGGCATTTATACATTATTTAAATTAAATAATTGTGTTAATTTCAAATTAAGATATTCAGTACTTAGCAGCTCATTAAAAAAAAAAGTGTTTTTTTTTTCAAAAGAACACCAATACGATTGAAAACGGGTCCATAATATTATGTAGTTTTAAGGCTCAGTCAAGTTTCATTTCAATAAATGAATAAAACAATTGTACTTTTTCCACGCTTTATAATAGCTTCACCTGTATGTTTGTATGTATGTTTGTAACCGACTCCTTTAGACTTGATTTTGACTTACTTCTAACGACCAGATTTTGTTCAAACTTTGTAGATTTATCGAGGACCGATGACAATACAATAATTTGATAAAATTATTCCAATATCCTAATCAGGATGATCAGGATAGCACATGTTAGGAAGGCGTAAGGCGCGCAAGTTACCTACATCACTTATTTTGTTTTTAGTCTCACTCATTTCTAAAGTGATTGTTATTAGTTAAGTACCTTAAAGTAAGAAAATTTTTAATTAAAAAAATCGACACTAAAAAGTAAAAAATAAATTATAGTTAAAAAAACTAAAAAAATACGCATTAATAGCAAACCCAACGAAAAATTTGAAAATAATTTTTAATGGATGAATTAAATGGGTTAACAAAATTACTTATTGTAAAAAAGCGACAGGTGCTCAATATTCATTATTAAAAATATTTCATCGGTATCTATTTAATATAAAAAACTTAGTTACAAGCACCACGCTTTTTTACAATAAGTAATTTTGTTAACCCATTTAATTCACAAAACATCCATTAAAAATTATTTTCAAATTTTTTGTTGGGTTTGCTATTAATGCATGTTTTTTAGTTTTTTTTAACTATCATTTATTTATTATTTAAATGGTCTAACTGAAAACTCAAGTTAGCCGGTTAGTAAATAGTAAAACGTATAAGTGTCAATGTGACTTATTTAGCTTATTATCTAAATATATTTTATTTTAATTAAGGAATAATCAACTACTTTAATTCTTGATAGATTTTATAAGTAAAAAATAATATAAAGATTTACTTTATGCTACTTAGCATAATACGCGTATATATGTGCCAATATGGCACATTGGACCTTTTAGGGTGTTTTTAAACAAAAATATTTTTAACAAAAACTAACGTAGAAGGGCCAATGTGACAACGATAAATGTATAAATAAAATAGTGTAGTGCAAATGAGGAGGATAGTTGTCTTAGATAACGAGCAAAGTTTCGTAAACTTCGGTTTTATCAATCAACAATTATAGCAAATTTAAACTTTGGAAGCCTCTCCTGTAAAGTTGTAATTTTGCATTTTGGCCCATATACATAGGACCCATCGATTAACATTCAGCGAAGTAAACAACGAGCTGACTATTCTCTAGATATTCGGTTTTTGTTACTAGTCCGTCATTTAAAAAATTATTTAGAAAGGCAATAGATTCGAATTCCGCGAATTGAAAAAAAAAATTGCGTCTCCAAACATTTAATGAATCTTGTTGAACGGCAGAACAAACGATCTCTCGCCTGTTGCATTCAACCAGAACCCTTCAAAATGAAGCTCGTCAACCTTTATCAGCTGATGAGGAACTTCCATGATCCTAACGATGTTTTATTCCACCATGGTGCATGGACATGATGATTATATTGCAGAGGGGCTTCTCTTGACTGCTGTTTTTTCTAGCAATCTTATCGTTAACCACCTACCATAAGGTGGCACGTCTGCCAGTTTGTCTTTCCAACTAACAAAAAATCTGCTAAAGATTGTTTCTAAACGTGAAATAAAAGAATTATTCATAAACTTTCATTAATAAATTGAATGTTGCGTGAAAACACAAATATTGTGTGTGGCAACATTCCAGAAATGCCACGTGTACACTACCTCGGTTCACGCTTGAAAGAAAACAATTAAACTACCGAGAATAACTAGGATTACGGCATTTTAGTGGACAATTATCCATTGTTACAAACGAAAATGTAGTAAGTAAGATATATGACAAATACTGAGAAATATTTGTTTACTGATGCGTTTGTGTCGCACCCGTCTTGGGTATTAATATCCTGCTTTTTTCTGTCTTGAAACATCTTTGCTGTTTTACGGACAGAAGGACAGGACAGGCAGTGTGATGATAATATTATGATAACTTGTTTATCACCGATGCTGACCACTTACTATTAGGTGCTCGTCAGCCACTTCGTCTATTCTAGTCACAAAAATTGCATTGAATATAGGAACTCAATAAAGTAGCAGTCTAATTGGGTCAACGTCACCCAAATATCAACTTATCCTTACTGCCGAGTTCCGAGTCAGAAATCCAGATCCATGTGCCAGTGATTACAAAAAAGTCCTCTGGTAACACTGTCTATAAAAATATAATAATAAAATCATAATAATCATAATAAAAATATATCAATAATAAGAAACTGCAAATATAAAGGTATTTTTGCAGATTCTTATTCATGATATTTTTTCATTTGTTTTGTGATAAATAAAAGGTTACTTAATTTAATATTTTATTTTATTGCTTTATTTATTATTATTGACACGCTTTTATTAGCTTCACCTGTATCTACCTTTGTACTAATTTTTTATACAAACTTCACTTTTAGAAATAGCTACCAATGAAATATTTATAATAATAATTATCGAATATCTCACGCTTTTTTTTTGTATAAATTTTTTGTTAATCAGTTTAATTCTCATATTACAAAATATTATTTTCTAAGTTTTATTTCAGTGTGCTATTTTGTGTTTTTTAGGTTTTTCATTTATATAATACGACGGTAACAATATTCGTCAAATTATAGAAGAAATTGTAAGAATACGGCACCGTTGCCTGCCACGCATCTGACTCTTATTCTAAATCAATAAAATCGTTGACAGAATTTCATTGCCGATCTCTATTCCTACTGGGTCATCAAAATTTCATTAGTAAAAGTATCATTTCTTATCTAGATTGTTTGTTTTCTAATCGATTTGCTCGTTAACAATGAAACATCTAGGAAATCTACTATTTTTATGAAGTTTTACTTAACGCGCGTAAAGATTACACGCATACTCTTTTTTTAGTTCATCATTATTATCAACCTTTTTCCGTCCACTGCTGGAAGTAGGTCTATATCGATGAACATCAAGACGACACGGCCATTCATATACAACAAGACCGGCCACTACACGGAGACGCTTTAGTTAGACCTTTATTTTTCTTTGACGCCGGGAAATGCTCTGAGGCATCCCGCGAGGGAGTGAGTCTCCCAACGCGGGTATGTGGGACTCGCTGCGGCCGAAAGATTGTAAGGGGACACAGCTCTACCCACTAAAATCCGGCGAGTGCCACCTGTGCAGCCTTTGGTGAGGTGCCCCGGATCTGTTAAGCTAACAGGGCCTCGACGGCTAGTCAGTACCGCAAGGGACCGACGCCACCTCCACAGAGTTTTTGTCCCGCACCACAGAACAACCCCTCCCAACGTCGGGACAGTACAATGGGGTGAGGTTCCCATCCTCGCCCCTTGCCCCTTGTATTCAAAATCCTTATTCAGATTTCGGATCTTGATCTGCCTCATAAATTGCACGCAAATCTGCATAGCCGTTTCCGTTAAATTCCCAAGAAATATTAACAAACGAAGTAATAAAATTTCATACTTATGATTTGTTTTATTCCACTAAATTATGTCTATTGGAAAATTGTTGGCACAACTAAAATCGGATACGTTAAGTCTGACATTTACGAATTCATGTTCACATCGATAAAAATAAGAAACATGTCACCTCCCTCGGGGCTTTGACATTTAGTGATGGGTTTATAAACGATCGATATTATTTGAAGCATTAACCAAAGTGACGTAAATTGATTGAAGTAAATGCAGGCCAAGTCATTACCTAAAATGGTTCACTGAAAATTACTTTCAGAAAGCCCAGATGGTATCGGAAAAGATTTGGTCATTCGGATTTACATAAAACGAATTCAAGATTGAAATATTCTAGTGAAATCTTAGAATTTAACACAAATATTCTATGATTGAATTTTTTTTGTGAAATGAAATATATTTTGTAAAATTTATTTTAGATGAGATACTGAGAAAAATTTATAAATTATGCCAAATAGGTATGAAAATAAATTAATACTTTCAGGCCTTATTTTATACTTAATTTATATGAAAATGTATGTCAAAATATAAAGTAACTTGGAGAAGACATAAAAATAATTAATTTATAGGCATTCTACTCATTTCAGCATTACAGCGTAATGTTCCAAATCTATTGTTTCTTTCCGACGAGTCCTGGACTGCGATGGTTTCCTTCTGCGAGGCAGTAATGTCCCAGAAGGAGGCCGACGAACGGGTGAGAGAGGAGGCCGTCGACGAGGCCTCACCCCGTGGGCGACGAACGGGGGTGCGCAGGAGGTGCTACTTAATGCGCCTCCAGTAACGCTCCTGTGCTCGTGTCGGGTTCAGGATGGGAACCTGGGCCCAGTATGACACGACGTCGCGGGGATTGTCTAAGCAGCCGGGTAGTCCCCCCTTGAGAGGAGTAGTATGGCCTTCGCCGGGGCTAGCCTGTCCCTGAGGTGATCCTGTTGAATGCCTATCCGGGACCCTCATAATGCGGCTGAAGGCGCTCGCAGTGGTTTTAGTTTACGGGTAGGGCACTCCCAGGTGCAAGTCCCACATAGGGTCAGGATCTACCCGAGATCCTGGCTACATGCGTAAAAAGCATTTCCCTGCGATAACAAAAAAAAAAAGATCTCTTGTTTCGGTAAAATCTGTCCTATTAATCATAATAATATGGAGATGTAAAGTTGTAAATAATTGAAAAACAGATCATGTCGCATGGATTTACGAATGTAGTATCCGAGAATAAAGAATTTTTGTAAAAATCATTTCGAGTATGGCCATATTTTGTTTCCTTACGTAAAATGTCCGTTGCAACTTGCAGAATTTCCTTTATAGAAAGTCCGAGCCAGCTCCTCAATATTATGCCAATTCTAATATGTAGTTCATACAGACTTCACTTTATTCCTTGGTCCTAAGGTAATCTGCCTGCTTTCATAATCATCATCACATTTGTACTACTGGACATTGGCTAATTATTAATATAAAAATACGCTTTTATATGTAAAAAGACGTAGGGTAGGTTGACTTTTAACTCCCCACCATGGTTCAGGCCTTACGTGGCGGTGGGGCTCAGTAACCTAGGGTGAGCCCAGCACCTTGGGCGAAGCTAATTGAGCCGAGGGGGCTCGTTGTACCCCTCTTATAAGAAGAGGGGACAAAAGAGTAGAGGGCAAGGGGTGAGGATGGGAACCTCACCCCATTGTACTGTCCCGACGTCGGGAGGGGTTGTTCTGTGGTGTGGGACAACTCCTCTGTGGAGGTGGCGCCGATCCCATTGCGGGACTGACTAGCCGTCGAGGTGCCCTGTTTGTTTATTACCTCCAAAGGCGGCATTGGTTGCACTTGCCGGGTTTTAGTGGGTAGAGCTGCGTCCACTTACCAGCTTTCGGGCGCAGCTAATCCCACATGCGTGGGGCAACTCGGCGTGGGGAGACCCACTGCCCCGCGGTATGCCTCAGAGCATTTCCCGGCGTTAAAGAAAAAAAAGGTTGACTTTCAACTATGTAGATGGGATGACGATATCCTCGCAGTGGTCAGTTCTTGAATGCCATGGCCGTCTTGGCGTTCATAGAAAGAGGTCTATATACAGTGGACGGGTAAAGGCTGATAATCATGACGATTTATTTACTTATTTAATAATAATCTGCATGTGATGTTTATAGCAAAGCGATTTCCGTATCGGAATTCCTTTCGCATGGTTCCCACTGGCGAATCACTACATGTGTTTGTACAGAAATAGATCAGCCATTGCATTTGGAGTATAAGAGACTGTTTTCTGCTTTTTCAAATCCGTAACATTCTTAAACGGCTGGGAAAAATGATTGATCTAGTGTTATATTTAACTTATTCGTATAATAAATTAATGATTAAATTATTAATTACTTATTTTAATTGAATTATCATGGCTGTATTATCATCATCATCAACCTTTTCCCGTCCGTTGCTTTAATATATATAGGCTCCTTCCAAGAACGCCAAAATCGCCGGAATGGCGTTGCTTCGTAAATATAACTTTTTTTCACACTTGTAAATAATAATTTTACAATGTCATTGTGCTTTTAATTTCTAAACAAATAGGATATTTAATTCCCGGGATTGGAATGTTAATATTTTTTATTACTTTTAATACATTATGACATCCTATAACAAATATAATAAATATAATCATCTGTATATCTTTATATGCATATATACAGGTATCTGATAAGAAAATAGGTTGGTAACATTAGGTACATCGAAAAAATATTAAGTAAATATGTACCTACACATTTATAATATAATACGTTTATATTGAAAACAATAAATTCTATAAAATTAATGGGTTCAATTTTTTTTATAGTCTAAAATTATTTTTTTCCAAATAAATATGTGAAAATATATTTTTACATACGAAAATATTTTCATTCTTTTTGACTTTGAAAAACTTTTTAAAATTCATTTTTATATCGACGGCTCTAAATGTGCAAATTGAAAAATTTTCAGACATCGAAATGTCAGTAAAAATTGGTATGAAAGAATCCGTCACATAAATGTGTAACTAATATACAGCGTGTTAAATAAAAAATTAAACATTTTTATATAAACTATAATTTTTACAATCATAACATCTATAACACTGGCGTCGAGTGATAGCTATGCTGTCGCGTTTCGTGTGGTTTGTGAGTTTCCGGTGGCTCATTGGGGGGATAGGGAAAAGGAGGGCAACGCATCTGCATAGCCTCTGGTTGTGCGGGTAGCATGTGTATGGGCGTCGGTATCATAAGGTTCACTGCTCGTTTGCCCCCTCATGATAAAAAAAAAAATAGGTATCAAAATATATATTTAATTTATTTATATTACATACATATATCGTTTGTAGGATATTACATGAACATTTCCGTCCGTGCAACAGAAGAGAACATAAGAACTGGGTCACCAGCTGTTATCGTTATCTCGTGGTGTCGGCGATTATGTTGACAATACACTTTTGTTATTCCCTCCCTAGAGGAGCCCTCTTTATAACCGATCGTAATCACGTTTTGTAATCATTGTAATTAGGAATGAAAACTTGAATCGAGTGGACGGAGTTTGAAATCTGTTTAATTTTGCAATTTTTTACGTGATTTTTAATGTTTTAGACAAACGGACAGTCGGTTTACCTTGTGGTAAATGATCAGCATTAAGAGTCACCTTCTAACCGGACAGTTTGCATGAGGGTGATCGGCTTTTCAAATATGATTTTAGTTTCGTTCAATCGTTATTTTATGGATTCAATTTCTTTTATAATGGCGGTCCTTTTTGATTTCGGAAAAATCCAGTTTCGTTATTGCATGTCTCTAAATTAAAATACTTTGACAGCATGTTGAGTTCACCATTTAATTATGAACTTAGCCACCTTTATTATTTTGAAGCCTAGCTTCGCATCGAAAAAGGAGAAGTGCTTTCAGCGCGTAATAGCGGTAGTCGATTGACATTTCTTTTCACGCTAATCCACCATCTTAGGTTTTTACCTAAAGAAGAGCCAATGAGACGAGTCTCGGAACAGAAGGACAAAAAGAAATTTATCAGTGTCCATACTGAACTAAAAGAAGCCCTTACTGAGATAGAAACGTGATGATTATGATAATTAAGATCCCATTTCCACTTTATGTAAGCATCGTATCACCTGGGTATAGAGAACAGATCCTGGAGGACTTTTTGATATTCCATATTAGATACTACCCGGCCACGCTATGGATCCTGATCCTGCGGGAATAACGGGATATAAATTGTATGAAACATTTTTATTTACAAATGGAATGTTGGTTTTGAATAAATCTATCAGCTATGACAGTGATTCCTAAAGTGGGTTCCGCGAAATTGTTCACTTTTGGCTCTGAAATAATATCACAATAATTAAGTATATAACATTTTGCCACAAAATATCATCACATTCTTATAAAAAGGATTCACTTTTGAAAGATTTCTAAAACAAAAATATTTTAAACGATATTTACCGTGTTTTTCAATTTTATTTCACGGAGCTTGTTATTTTGACATTATCTACGAATGTCTTGTTCACGAGACCCTATTTTTTTTCTTTTACGCCGGGAAATGCTCTGAGGCATTCCGCCTGGGGAGTGGGTCTCCCCAAGTGGGTTTCTGGGACTCGTTGCGCCCGAAAGATGGTAAATGGATGCAGCTCTACCCACTAAAACTCGGCGAGTGCCACCAGAGCCGCCTTGGTGAGGTGCCACGGATCTGTTAAGCTAACAGGGCACTTCGACGGCTAGTCAGTCCCGCAAGGGACCGACGCCACCTCCACAAGAGAGGCTGTCCCGCACCACAGAACAACCCCTCCCAACGTCGGGACAGTACAATGGGGTGAGGTTCCCATCCTCACCCCTTGCCCCCTGCTCTTTTGTCTCCTCCATGGTGGGGTTGTTCACGAGACCCGCTACGCGAAATAAAATGATAAACATGGTAAATATCCCACTTAAAATAATTTAGTAATGGAAATGCCCCTGTTCATTTAAAAATTTATATTTTTATCATTTATTTTTAAATGATTCATCTTTTATTAGATCCCTAGCTTCCTTAAATAAGAGGTGTTATGTAAGTGTTTCGTCATCTTAAAAGCTTAGAAACCCTCAAGTTTTCCCAAAGCCCAAATAATAAGCTATCTTTTTTTATAGAAGAGGGGGCAAACGGACAGTCGTTTCACCTGGTGGTAAGTGATATGCGACATCCATAGACACCCGCTACATCATTAGCAGGTTCGTTACCGGCCTTTCATATATGAGTATGATTTATTTGTCAACGATCAAGGAAAAATATTTATACTTATACTCAATATTTTATGATTACAAGAAACGTAAACCTGATTTTAATTAAGATAAAAATGACGTATGCTAAAGGCTTTCGCCAGGTAGGGAATCAAGGCCGAATAGTGTTTTTTCCAATTAACTTTGCCGTTAATTAATAATCAACATTGCAACTGAATGATCTCACAAGAGACTGATTGGAACTAAAATAGGTGTTGGTTTATTAAAGCCAGGCCATGATGTTGACGCCATCTATTGCACTAATAGTGTATATATGGTGCAGAGGCTATTGATGGTCTACGAATTAACGATCGGACAAATCAGGTGAAAGTACCATCTGATTGTTAGGCGATGTATGAGTTTAGAGTATATAATAATATTATCTAGGGCGTCTAGGTGGCGGGCGACGAACGCCCCTGTGCTTGTGTCGGGCTCAGGACGGGAACCTGTGCCTAGTATGACAAAACGTCGCGGATACTGCTTAGCTTAGCGACCGGGCAGTCCCTCCTTACAAGGAGTAATCTGGCCTTCGCCGGGGCCAATCTGTCGCTGAGGTAATCTCATAGAACACAGATCCAGGACCCTGACGGCTCAAGGCGCTTGCAGTGGTTTTAGTTTATGGGTAAGGCACTCCCAGGTGCAAGTCCCATATAGGGTCAGAGTCTGCCCAAGATCCTGGCTACATGCGTAAAAAGCATTTCCCTGCGATAACAAAAAAAGGGCGTGGTGAAGGTGAAGTATGAAATATTGTGAATACTATTGTCCATTACACACTCTACCTAGGTTTTGGGTTTGTTATTTATAGAATAGAATAGAATAGAAAAAAAGGACTCTATACAATCGTATAGAGTCCTTTTTTTTTTTCTTTAACGCCGGGAAATGAGGCATCCCGCGGGGGATCTCCCCACGCGGGTATGTGGGACTCGCTGCGCCCGACAGCTGGTAGATAGACGCAGCTCTACCCACTAAAACCCGGCGAGCGCCACCAATGCCGCCTTTGGTGAGGTGCCCCGGATCTAGAAAACAAACAGGGCACCTCGACGGCTAGTCAGTCCCACAAGGGACCGACACCACCTCCACAGAGGGGTTGTCCCGTACCACAGAACAACCCCTCATAACGTCGGGACAGTACAATGGGGTGAGGTTCCCATCCTCACCCCTTGCCCCCTGCTCTTCTGTCCCCTCTTCTTATAAGAGGGGTACAAAGAGCCCCCTCGGCCCAATTAGCTTCGCCCAAGGTGCACCGCTCACCCTAGGTTACTGAGTCCCACCGCCACGACAAGGCCTGAACCATGGTGGGGTATAGAGTTCCTGCTGGTTCATCGGCAATGTGTAAAATAAATAGATTTAGATCTATATTTATCAATATTAACCGCCCAGTATTTTATAAATTAACTACACGTTTTAGGTATTTTGTAAATTATCTAGGTATTGTATAGAATACCGAATTATACACATTGCCGGTAATCAGTCTAATAAAGATGGTATTAAAATAACATCTTAATAAGCCGCGATTAAATCCGTAAAAATTATAAAGATAGCAGACATTCAAAAAAGAAAAATAAATGATGTTTCCAAATACAAAATATTGATTTCCCCTCCAGATGTAAACAACAATAATTGGGTACGATCACATAACCCAGAAAGAATGTTTGCAGCTCAGCGGAACGATATTCAAATAGTTGTTATTTATTTTTATGTGTCGACGGAAAGCTGTGTAAAGCTGAAAGATACATAGACATATTTTATTATATACAGACGTCCGTCACATGATGATCGATGGAATTGTACAAACACATAATTTTTGAGATTCATATGAAGTTAACGTTTATCACTCAGTAAAAGTTGCAGTAATACTTTTGGCAGATAATTATTCTTAAGATGTGTGATGTGATCGTTTTTTTATTTAAAACACTTCAACTTAATACAACAAAAAGACCAGGTGGTTTGGTGGTTGGGATTCCTTGTAGTGACTCATCCAACTAATATAAAACTAAGCACAAAAAATATGAGTTAAAAATCTTAACCCTGAGATCTTTACATTTGAGGTGTCGAGAAATTGAAAAAACGAGGCAAAATAAGTTTCCTTTTTAAATAAGACTTGTATTTTTTACTAAAGTGACACATTCATAGATTAATTAATTAATAGATTTGATATTTCTGTGTTCTCGATACATTTTGATTATTAATAATGTTAGTAAAGATTGAAAATAAATGTATTTATTATGAAGGTTGTCTGAAAGAAATTCGTAACAATAGGGCTCAAAGAAACCTAATGTTATTATATTGCGAAGATCTGTTTCATTTAGAAATAAATAATATTATATATTTCAATATAGATATTTCAATTTATTGCGGACTTACATAACAATTATTATTTTTTCTTTTTTTTTCGTTTTCCCGCTATCAAAATCTTACTAAGCAATGTGAATATAAATATGTGATTAATGAAAATATATTCCTAGATTTCATGACCTCCGCGACAAGTCAAACCACTACACCAGGTGGCCATCGATAAACATACAATTTAATACCAGCTGTTGCCCGCGGCTTCGTCCGAGTTAACTAATATTAACAGCCGTACGCGGATTGGTGATTCTTTT
Organism: Helleia helle; assembly: GCA_963853865.1. Taxonomy (NCBI): domain Eukaryota; kingdom Metazoa; phylum Arthropoda; class Insecta; order Lepidoptera; family Lycaenidae; genus Helleia; species Helleia helle. Next base: position 6,179,893 of record OY971426.1, on the reverse strand, counting down.
TATAGAGATTATCCGGAACAAACAGACAGACAGACTGGTTTTTATGTACCGTGTATACATCCACAGCATTTAATAAAAAGCGGTTATATTAATATTACAAACAGACACTCCAATTTTATTTATCTGTAGATATAGATAGTTTAAAATCGACATTATTTAAACTGTTTAGAGCGACTTATTTACCATGTCATCTGCTTCCCTTGCGGAGCACAACAATTTGGCATTATTTTTATTATACGAGTGACTTATTCACAAAGCTAAAATATACCGTTTAAGACAGTGAAAATAACTATTTTTATTTATAAAAATTAGTGACAGGTTGTTTGTCCGCGATGAACTCCTCAACCACTGAACCGATTTTAACCAAATTTTGCACAAAGTGTGCACTTTGATCTAACTTGAGAGATAGGATAGTTTATATCTCAATTTAAAATCGCAATTTTTAATTCATAAATAATAATTTTACTGTATTGAATAGTTTACTACAATATATTTTAACGTACCTATACCTTAGCCACAGCAACGCGTGGCCGGGTCTGCTAGTGACTAGTGTTATTATAAAATAAATAAATATACATGAGGTAAAAATACTTACCGGTAAATAATGTTCCTTATGTTCAGAAATATAATTTAAACACTACACTTTTAACGAGACCTACTGGTATACTCCTGCACAGTCACTGTTATCTGAAACAAAATTATAAATATTAGGAATAATGTAATTTTTTTTAATGTTAAGGGGGCAGACGAGCAGTCAGAGCATATACATCCGCACAATCAAGGCCACGCAGATGCGGCGCCCTCCTTTTCCCAATCCCCCCAATGGGTCACCGGAAACTTATAAACCGCACGACACGCGACGGCATAGCTGTTACTTGACGCCGGTGTTGTCAAGTATGTGAGCGAGAGGGACTACCCCGGTCGTGCCCGCTCAGTTCGGCTGCAATGCAGCACGGCACTACCTCTTACTGTTTAGGTAGTAGATAAAGATGGAAGACTAGTTTCTGATGGTATCCCTCTGCCGGAGTAGCTACTTCATTCGATGATGTCATGATAGTATCGAATAGTTTATATGACACATCGAACATATAACCGTATAAATAGTAATGTGAGCCATAACATTCCGAAACCGGTAAGTGATTTGTCACTTATACAATAGCAATTAAACCAACCAGTGATCTGTTTGTACGTCACATCGGCCAATCATCTATCGAAGGCTATCAATCGGCCAACCAGAACGCAGAACTGGCGCGCAGCATCGTATTTCACGTAATTTGTTTTCATACAAAACACAACGCTTTATTCGGGCCACAGTTCATACGCTTTCCCAATGTTGGTAGACGAACTTCACACATTTTTAAAGCCTCATGAAGGTTTCTTAACATTGCTTTTATTTACCGAGTGAGCATGTAAGATCATGTGTGCGGGGAAATTTAGAGAAACCCATTTTTCCGTGTTGCACAGTTTAGGTTCGAATTCTTACTTTGAGACAGAGCCTATTATATATCTAAGGCACTATAACTACCATACCTAAAATCTATAGCTAAATAGTCATTTAATACGATAATAGTTTCAAATTACGTATATCGTATTAACTTAATTGAATGGGATAGTTAATTGACAATAATTAATGTTGCAATCAGAGCACTAATTTTAATCCATCCAGTATAGATTAGTCTGACTAATCCTAGGTGATTAGTTATGAGCGAAAATAGTCTAGGCCTTATTTTTATGTTACCTAAGCTAAATAGTTTAAAGAAAGAAACGGAGAAGAGAAGAATCAACACGAACTTTTATTGTATATTTATCTATACTAATATTATAAAGCTGAATAGTTTGTTTGTTTGTTTGAACGCGCTAATCTCAGGAACTACTGGCACATGAGTAAGTAAACGGACAGAGACAAAACTTTCATACAACGCGTAAAATTATTTAAGGGTTGTCACAGGTGGATAAAATTAAACGAACAAAACGATTTTTTTTATCGAGTAGTAATCTATGTAAATATTCTATCTTGATTACCTACAAAATATTTATTCTAAATATTTATTCTAAATATTTTGTGTTTATATTTTTTATTTGCAATAATCTGTTGTACCTTTTAATAGAGTGGTAAATTCTAATGGAAAGCTCAAAGCACTCTCATTGCATATCAGTTTTTATCATAATTATTATATTTTTTTCCGAACAGGAATCGTCTCCTAATTACGTATTCCGTATTTTTACTGTAAAGTTTAGCTAAGATTTAAGATTTAATGTCGGGTCAAATGTTTCCCTAACTAGACTTTAGGCACATCCATAAAAACTTAGTGAACAAAAGTTATAATAATTAGTAGAAATAAAATAATAAGATACAACTTACCTATTGAAATCTTTGGGATATCTAAAATATGATTTGTTTTATTTGCTCTATTATTGTTCATACACACAGTACAGTATACAATATTGACACTTTTTACTTTTAATTATCAATAATAATTTAAGAACTATGTTATAAAATATGATTCTTTTTTATTTGCTCTATTATTGTTCACACACACAGTATAGTATACAATATTGACACTTTTTACTTTTAGTTAACAAAAATTTAAGAACTATGATAATAATTCGATATACCTGCCAAGCGAAAAAATATACAACGCACTCACATCCCCGCTTTCGAACACTCGTCGAACCGGTTTCGACCGGTTTCTACTCGTACGTGACAAGCCACGAGTGCTTACGCACACATGCGTTACGACGCTTGTAGTAGTGCAATCGATTCGCGCGGTTGTATGAAGCTTTGCCTCTGTCCGTTTATTTACTAATGTGCTACTGGTCCGATTTGAAAAATTCTTTCAGTGTTAGACAGCCCATTTATCGAGGAAGGCTATATAACATCACGCTGTGACATATGTTTACGAAGTAGCGCCATGCTGCCTTGCAGCTGAATGGGCCGGCGCGTCCGGGGAAGTACTTCGCTCTCACATAATATCGACGTCAAATGGCGGCAAATGTCGTTGTGTTTCGTTCGGTTTGTGAGAGACCCGGTGGCCCATCCCCCCCCCCCCAACATACATGACAGCACAGACTACGCAAAGACTACCCCAGGAGGGTACCGGTCGCACAAGCACCGGAGAATCCCTCTCTAGGCTTCCGGGCTCAGGACACGTACCTGAACCCGGAAACCTGGGCAGCCCCGCGTATTCTGGGGGGGGCGAATCTGTGCTCAAGACAAAAACTGCCCGGAGTAAACGGAGCAGTCGGCAGAAGTCCCCTACCACTATGACCGTGGATTTCTGTAACATAAGGGGACTTCATAGCAATCTCAACGCTGTTCACTACCACCTCCAGACGGCGAAGCCGGCCCTGCTCTTTTTGACCGAGACTCAGATATCTTCTCCGGCTGATACTTCCTATCTCTCTTGTCCGGGGTACAAATTAGAACACTTTTTTGTACCGCGGGCTGGAGTTTGCGCGTACGTCAGAGAGGATGTCTGCTCTCGTCGCCTTGGCAGTCTTGAAGGTAGGGACCTCTCCATCCTCTGGTTGCGCATAGACAGCGATGACCATCCCCGCGTCTATGCCTGCCTATATAGGTCCCACAGCGGTAATGACGAAACCGATCGACTCATAGAGCACATCCAAATGGCTACAGATTCCGTACTACAACAGATCCCATCTGCAGAGATCGTGATACTTGGTGATTTCAACGCCCATCACACCGAGTGGCTCGGCTCACGTACAACCGATCATGCAGGAAGATCTGTTTACGACTTTGCCTCAGCATATGATCTGACACAATTGGTGGTATCACCAACTCGTATCCCTGATGTGGAGTATAACTTTGCCTCCAGGTCCTTCAAAAGAGCTATTGCTGAGGCAAAAGCGGAGTACGTGAACAGAATTGGCGAGAGATTGGTTCGACTTCCTTCGGGAACTCGTGCATTCTGGTCACTCGCCAAGGCTGTTCAAGGGAATTTCTGTAAGCCATCCCTACCATCTTTGCACATGAGGAACGACTCGTTGGCCCACACCGCGAAGGAGAAGGCCGATCTTCTAGGCTCTCTTTTTGCTTCCAACTCGACTTTGGATGACCAGGGAAAAATACCACCAACGATCCCTCGGTGTGATACCTCAATGCCGGAAATAATTTTTCGACAGAGCTCCGTACGTAAAGCGCTTTTTTCGCTGGACATCCATAAGTCGAGTGGGCCTGACGGCATCCCTCCGTTAGTGCTACGTACTTGTGCTCCTGAGTTGGCACCCGTCCTTACGCGTCTTTTTCGGCACTCATACTCATTAGGCGTCGTCCCATGCTCGTGGAAGACAGCTTTGGTACACCCGATCCCTAAGAAAGAGGACCGCTCAGATCCGTCCAACTACAGACCAATAGCCATAACTTCCTTGTTCTCAAAGATTATGGAATCCATAATTAACTGCCAGCTCCGGCGGTATTTGGAGGAGCACCAGCTGATTAGCGATCGCCAATATGGCTTTCAACGGAATCGTTCAGCTGGTGATCTTCTAATATTCCTAACGCATCGATGGGCGGAGGCAGTTGAGAGCAAGGGGGAAGCACTGGCGGTTAGTTTGGACATAGCGAAGGCCTTTGATCGGGTGTGGCATAAAGTACTTCTAGCGAAGCTACCATCATATGGGCTTCCCGAGAAATTATGTAAGTAAATCACCAGTTTTTTAGCAGACAGGAGCATCAAGGTCGTTGTCGACGGTACATGCTCGGACCTCAAGTCTGTTAATGCTGGTGTTCCGCAAGGCTGTGTACTATCTCCAACTCTGTTTCTTCTGCATATCAATGATATGCTGCAAACCAGCGGCATTCATTGTTATGCGGATGACAGCACTGGAGATGCCTTATACACTGGCCGCTCTAATATTTCTCGGGAACAAGTCGATGAGTGTCGGAACAAACTTGTGTCTGAAATCGAGTCTCTTTTGACCAAAGTCTCGAAATGGGGACGACTTAACCTGGTCCAATTTAACCCCAACAAGACACAAGTTTGCGCGTTTACCGCCAAAAAATCACCCTTCGTCGTTCCTCTACGATTTGAAGGCACTCCCCTAACTGCCGCAGCCAGCATTGGGATACTTGGCGTCGACATATCGAGAGATGTTCAGTTTCGTGGTCATTTGGAAGGAAAGGCTAAACTAGCCTCTAAGAAACTTGGCGTGCTCAATAGGGCGAAGCAGTATTTCATCCCTTCACACCGCCTTCAATTATACAAGGCGCAGATCCGGCCTCACATGGAATACTGCTCTCACCTCTGGGCTGGAGCGCCCCAATATCAGCTCCTTCCATTTGACCGCGTCCAACGCCGGGCGGCTCGAATCGTCGATGATAATGTGATCTCCAATCGGCTTGATCCCTTGGCGCTGCGTAGAGATGTCGGATCGCTCTGCATCTTCTACCGCATCTACCACGGGGAGTGTTCTGAGGAATTGTTCGGATTAATGCCTGCGGCAGAATTCCACCACCGGACATCGCGTAAGAATTCCAAATTTCACCCACACCATCTTGATGTCAGGAAATCCACAACATCTAGATTTTTACGGCATTTCCTGCCTCGCACTACAAATATATGGAATCAGCTGCCACCTATGGTGTTTCCGAACCGATACAACTTAGGGACCTTCAAGAAAAGAGCATACTCACATCTAAAAGGCCGGCAATGCACCTGCTGATCTCCTGGTATAGCGGGTGTCTGTGGATGTCGCTATTCACTTACCATCAGGTGAACCGACTGTCCGTTTGCCCCCTCTTCTATAAAAAAAAAAAAAAAAAAAAAATAGGAGTTGAGTAACGCGGGCGAAGCTGCAGGCAACAGCTAGTAAAAAATATGGTGCATCTAAACTAATGACGTTTATCTGATCTCAAAATTGCGTTTCATGCATGCTATTTCGTTAGGGATTTCTCTAACGAAATAGCATTTGTAGCCAGCGTCGTCGGGTAGATCACGACCCTGTGGGACTTGCAGCTGGGAGTGCCCTAACCTAAACTAAAACCACTGCGAGCGCCTTCAGCCGCTTTTTCACAGTCCCGGATCTGCAGCCTACAAAATTACCTCAGCAACAGGCTGGCCCCGGCGAAGGCCAGACTACTCATAAGCAGTCCCCATGATACGTCGTCGTGTCATACTGGGCTCATGTTCCCACCCTGAACCCCGACACAAGCACAAGGGCGTTACTGGAAGCGCATTAAGTAGCGCCTCCTACGCAAAGTAGAGTAGTATAGTCCGATAGAATAGGAGTTCTATCTGACTATTAATACTACTCTACTCCACTCTAATCTACTCTATATCATAAACAAAATTATTTATTATTGATATTTCGTTTCCATTTTTTTTCTAGTTAAAAAAACTTTCATTAAAACAGGTCTGCCTTCATCCGTTGACAGATCGATGATTACGGTGTTATCCTAAAATAAAGAGAAGCAAAACACTCACGACCTCTATTTGCAAGCTGCCCGGGGGTGCGTAAACAAATGTATGTTATGTATGACAGAGCTCCCTTCATAGAAAATATACGTAACTTGAGAAGTAAAAATAACGAGGGCCTTTATTGATAATAATTTTCTCATATTTTGGAAGACTTTGGAAGACGGTAGACAGATTTTTCTGATCTGTCGCCATCTATCAGCACCGTACGTCAGTCTCCCCGTGATAAAACAATAATCGCGGTAAGATCCCGTAACTATAATAATATATATTATTATTATAATGTATATTATTGATAATGTTAGCTGTAAGTTTCCCAAAAATTGTAAAATAAAAATAAAATAAAATAAATATGAATAGTAATCGAGTTAGTTTAAAATAATATATGACTTAGCGTCACTCCAGCACTTGAAACTGTAGGGTAGGTTTTGTATCACATATCCTTGAGTAAATTAAAATTTTATGCTTCATGCAACACATATTTAATGTGGCTATCGCATAAGCCTTTCTAACATAGTTCTAACTATCTATAATTTCTAATAATATAAATCTGAATTTGTTTGAACTTGCATCCTCAAGAACTAGTCGGATCTAAAGAACTTTCCCCACCATAGTTCAAGCCTTGTCGTGGAGGCGGGGCTCAGTAGCCTAGGGCGAAACCAGCACATTGCGCGAAGCGAATTGAGCCGAGAGGGCTCTTTGTAACACTTTTATGAGAAGAGGGGACAAAAGAGCAGGGGGCAAGGGGCGAGGACGGGGACCTCACCCCATTGTACTGTCCTGACGTTGGGAGGCGTTGTTCTGTGGTGCAGGACAACCCCTCTGTAGAGGTGGCGTCGGTCCCCTGAGGGACTGACTAGCCGTCGAGGTGCCCTGTTTACTCAATAGATCCAGAGCACCTCACCAAAGACGGCATTGGTGGCACTCGCTGGGTTTTAGTGGGTAGAGCTGCGTCCACTTCCCACCATTCAGACGCAGCGAGTCCTACATACCCGCCTGAGGAGACCCACTCCCATGCGGGATGCCTCAGAGCGTTTCCCGGCGTTAAAGAAGAAAAAAAATTTGGCCATTTATTGTAGAAGGCTATGGCTATTTTTTTATAATTGGGTCTGTAAAACCACGAGGAAAAGCAATAGAAAGCGCGTAAGGAACCCCAGAGTTAAATTCTACAGAACCATATATACATAACCTAATTTTATGCTTTTTACTTTGTTCATGAGAGTTCAACGTTGCGGAGTATAATTTAATATTGATCAAAATGAATAAATATTAAAATAAAGGCATCCAAAAGGTTAATTGCTTAATAGAACCATGCTTTAAAAAGGCATAAAATATTCCAGTATTTACTAATTACAATACATATTAATAATTAACTGACCAAACGGAATATAGAGCGTAATAGATTCTCTCTGGTATAGAAAACATGGCGTAATGAGAAGATCAATTATTCAAGTAAAACGGCAGCTTATTCCATTCAACCTTTATTTTAAACGTTGTATAAAAAGGAAAACACTAGACAAATAACCTGAGGATTAATTGAAAAGAAAAAAAAAACATATTTTTTATTGACGCTGGTCGAGAGGTAAGTTGGACACTTCACGCAGCGGTCGCAGGTTCGAATCCCGCCAAGAGCCGATAATTTGTATGATGAATATTGATGTCTGCACCAGGTCAAAGACAATAGACAAAAAGATATCTGTAGTTCAGAGTGCCGGGCCATGGAATCTATGCCAGACCCTCCCAATACAATAGGATAAGATATGCTAGATTTCAAAGTGTCACCAGAATGTCACCACTGCAACAGCAGGGAAGACACTGCATATTACACTCTGGCGGAGTGCCCAGCCTGAGCGCAGTAAAGGGCACCACGTGTCACCGAAGTGGACGTGCACCTCAAGCGATGATCATCAGTGAGAGTACATGGCAGGCGGTCCTTTCCTTCTACGAGATAGTGATGTCACAAAAGGCGGAAGTGGAGCAGGAGAGAGACTGGCACCTCTTCAGACAGATTGTCACACCGCCTGTGCGCGGCGAATCGGAGGATCCGCCGGGCGCACGTAGCGTCCATACTATAAGGCACTCTTATGCGTTCAGAATGCCTTAAGCGGAGTAGGAGGAGGAGACGTCACCGCCTCTACCTACACAGGACAGTGTCTCCAGGCACACCGTCGCTGGTACGGAGGACCGTAGCTCTCGATCCGGACCAGCACGACGAGGAAAATACCGTCGGGTTTTATTGGGCTAATAGAGCTGCGTCCACCATTTTTTTAAGTCACAAGGAGGCAACCGAGCAGTTGGAGCCTTATGGTAACTACCGATGCCCATAGACATCCGGACTACCAGCGACAGCATAACTGTTACTTGACGCCGGTGCTATGTGAGCGAGAGGTAACACCTCGGTCGTGCCGGCCCAATTCAGTGGTAAAGCAGGATGGCACTAACTCTTGACAAGCTTTACCATCTTCGGGTGCCCCGCGGGATGCCTAACAGCATTTTCTTGCGGGAAAATCGACTCATAAAGCGTATATATATTGTATACACAGCTAGCTACATTATTGGTCGATGACTTACGGCCTGAAACAATTTGGAGCAATATATTTAGGCACTCACATTAATAATTTAGGCGCCTATCTCTACATAAATTGAACTTGGTATGTCCGTGTGTACATCACTGAAATATGTAACGGCACTTGAATAATATTTATATGTACAGTCGACTATGTATTTTGTATGTTGTTGAAGCTAATTTAAAAAATTGCCTGAAGAAAGTTGATGATTTTTGTTATCATAATTTATCACGGTTTGTCTGCCTAGTGTTAATTTTATGCATTTGATAGATTGGCTTCTAGAGAGCTAGAGACCTGAGTACTTATTAAACTTAGTTTGAAAAATATAATTTAAAATAAATTTTAATGAATTTTACACTTGGCAGGCGAGTTCTTCGGTTTTTAAAAGATGAGGTAGATAATGATGACAGTTACAGTTACCTCGATTTTATTCTGTTTAAACTCCCAAAATTTGCATACCTACATGTTATTGGTGTCCATTAAAATAAATCCGTCGGGATTTTTGACAACCTTTTTAAATTACATGACAACCAATTACTTGAAAAAGCTTCCAAATTTTAAAAGCTTTTTTCAAGCATTTTCTACTATCCCATACTACGAGAAATGAATAAATGGGAATAAACTAATCATGAAACATTATGCTGTATAACCATAATGCTGTGTTTTAAAATAACAATGTATTTATGTCGCTAAGTGTACTTTATAAAATCAGGGCCATGGGCATTACTAGGATTCCGTAGTGACGTATGTACGGGAGCTTTTAGTTATCAACTTATCCATTAGCGCCACTCGCCAGTTTATCCTGTGCGTCTGTGTTGTGCTCGTTTATCGTTGCGTTTTGATACATAACATGTTTTGTGCATGCGAGAGATGCGCTGTATAGATATCGATATTTATGTAAATCTACGAACTATTTTTGTTAAAACGTGTGGGTAAGGTTATTATTGAGGGAAATATAAAACTTTATCCATATATTAGGATATAGGATTAAAGTATAAAATACTTCGATAATAATTTGTATTTAATGTATGAAATAGGTTGCTGATATATAAAAATAAGATACTTATTAAGTTAAAAAAACGTCACGTTTTGCATTGCAATATTTAGTAAATTATTGATTGTATACATTTGCAATAATTGGTGGGATACCTTATTTATATGTATAATACTTCGTACTGCACGCTCGTCATATTCGTACAATATATAAATATTTCCTGAATCTAGCACAATGAGAACTTGTTCCAAGTGACTAAACTTATACCTATGGTTGACCTTAATAACTTACCACCAAGTAGAATTGATAGACAAACATACAAAATCCCATGTAAGATTTATTATCACAACAACCATAAAATTGACAATTCTTGTGAACCGACCAAAAATATTCAAAAATAAATTGAGCTTTTTTATCGATATATGCGTAGACACATCTCTATGAATACTCAGATGAGTTTATGAGTAGGAGTATAATTGAATTGTTTGAACGGTAAGATACAAAGTCAATACTAAATCCGCCATGTTAGGTACTTGTCTGTGAATAATTCAACTACGAAATGCTCGAAACAATGCATTTTATGAAAAGTAAAAGAGAGTTTAAAATTGTACTAGGAATGTTTATTTGTCAGAACTCCTGTTTGTTTCTATTCACTGTTGATTTTGAAAAAAGAAACGGAATTTAAAAAAAGTCTCCACATCCAATCAGAAACCTTTAGCAGCTTATGTGGACTGAAATAGTGGTCGATGTGCCTTTTTGTCTGAAGCATCCTGAAGAATAGTGGGCTTCGTAGAGGCACTTGTCCCCACCATGGTTCAGGCCTTGTCGTGGCGGTGGGGCTCAGTAACCTACGGTGAGCGGTGCACCTTGGGCGAAGCTAATTGGGCCGAGGGGGCTCTTTGTACCCCTCTTATAAGAAGAGGGGACAGAAGAGCAGGGGGCAAGGGGTGAGGATGTTGGGAGGGGTGGTTCTGTGGCGCGGGACAACCCCTCTGTGGAGGGACTGACTAGCCGTCGAGGTGCCTTGTTTGCTCAACAGATCCGGGGCACCTCACCAAAGGCGTAATTGGTGGCACACGCCGGGTTCTATGGATAGAGCTGCATCCACTTACCACCTTTCGGGCGTAGCGAGTCCCACATACCCGCTGGAGAGACCCACGCCCCCGCGGGATGACTCAGAGCATTTCCCAGCGTTAAAGAACAAAAAAGGTTACTCACTCGTGCGTGGTCATACTAAGTAGTAGTAGTATAGTAAGTTCATAAGACGTAAGAAGGTAAGTCTCCGTGGCAGTATTTACACTACACGTTCTGTCTTTTTTATCGTTTAAAAACGTAGCATAGTTATTTTATAATTTGGTGGTACAAAGTGCAGACAGGTGTGCAGCACAGCGCATCTCTCCTTTGAAAAATAGACAGAAACATTCAAAAACACGATCCGATGAAAACTAAAGCGGTATTAATTTTTTAATGGACAATGATGTCACGAACATGCTGCGGCCACACTGCAGCGAACGAACGCTCGCACCAATTACCACGAGAGCGTCCTTCCAGCGAGCGCGAGTCGGCCAGTTTTTATAATTAAGTTAACCAAACAAGCGAATTAAGTTCCACGACCCGTGTACACTCAAGTGTTGTGCCCATCGATATTTTATCGATAAAATGGAAGAATAATGATCACATAGAACGATAAAATCATTACAGTGGTATCATTCGTAATAAAAATCAAGCTAAGGAATGTGAGTCTTCCTTGTGAGCACAGCGTTCACCCCAACTTTTTTTGTGACGAATCTGGTTTGAGATGACTTTTGCCTTTTGTTAGTCATTGCAATCCTGTACTGTCTCCCGCTTTAACCGGGGAGGGAAACTGATAGTATTTCCTACTCATCCTGAATTCTTCTTATTAAATTCGTTGCGGGTCCCAAGGCAGTTTTAACGTGCCCCTCGGACTCCCTGAGATCGTATCAAAGGGTCATTTGTGGTGCGGTGGGAACGAGTGGTGGGTCAAGCCCGTTAAAAAAATGTACCAAACGCCTAAAAGCGAGTGCAAATTAATGAGCATGTTTCGTCGGCTATTCTTGAGATTGAGTGAAAAACACGAATTTTACTTTTAGTAATTAACGGTTACAAAGGTGTCATAAATATATCTACTTTCTTTCTTGTCGAGGGTGTATATAATTCACTAATTTGAAGCGTAATTTAATTGAAATTTTACGTATTTTGTTCGTACTACATTGCATAGTTAAAAAAATCCCGTAGCCTATAAAGTAAATGTGAACGAGTTTCCAAAAATATCACTAGCATTGAACACATCAGAACCGATCATAGATTTTCTTCAATTAACGATTACAGTTCTATTTTCAAAATATCTCATTAGCCTCTTTATTGCAATACCTGCATCTTAAACAAACAACGTTAACACACTTCACAAATGTTTATCCGCTCCCACTTAAAATAAAACATACAAAGGATTCATTACACTGAAAGCATAAAATCCCGCATAGTAACCGACGAGGCCATTTCTCTGAGCACGACACGGATGGGTTGGAAAATTGGAGAAATATATTCACTCACGAGTGAGATTACTCAATAGATCAGAGAATGTTTCGCGCCGACAAATGAGGTAGGAATTGGTTATTTGGGAGACTGTTTTCACTAGTATATAAATGTTTTGACTTGAGTTTTTTCGAGATAGTATTCTTTTTACGCGAGTTTAAAGGAGAGTTATAATTTTTATCTATGATGGTGTAATAATAAACTTTTAAAGTCATATCATCTTTAGATAACTACTCTAATACTTATTAAGATGATAATTATTATTGTTAGGGTTTTAAATTTAATAATACCGTTTTACTTGTATCCACGATCAAATATAGTATTTATCCAGCCGGTACTACAGGTGCGAGGATCCTCTACCAAGTATATATCTATAGTTTCTGGGTATTCTGTACTAAATATAATAAAGTAATTATTTTGCGAAGTTACGTAAAGTATTAAGTAGGTACTAATAAATTCGAAACTCGGAATAATGTAAATCCTAATTTTCTAAAATTATTTGTTGTATACCACATTTTAAGTTAGTTGGATAGGCAAACTGGCAGATGTGCCACCTGATGGTAAGTGGTCGACGCCGCTGATAAACATACAATAGTTTACCTGGAACGAGCCCAGGCAACCTTTTTATGTGTTGCCTATACTGAGACATAAGAGGTTAAGTCTTGGTGCCAGTAATTACACTGCCTGGCCTACCCTTGCATGGTGGTACCCATGTAGATGGAAGCGTGGCACAGCACATCCCTACCACTAGTAAAAACAACTGAAGCAAAGATATTATGATAATAATTATTATTGTCTTTACATCTCAAAAATTACATTCTTATCTCAAATTTTTGAACAAAATGAAAACCGCATTTTGTGAAAGCCATTGGATAAATGTAGATTAATCGAAGTTCCAATATTTATGGGTGACTCTTCTCCTAAATATCCTGAACGTGAAGATGTGGGTAAATAAATTGTCACCCAATATCTTATCGGAGTCCATTAGAGAGGGTTTTTGCACCGGTGCTTGGGACCATTAGCTATATATTCTGAATTCTTTATAAACTTTTTTACAACTATTATTATATTATTTAAGTCATTATAATTTTATAGTTGAAGAATCCTTTCATGTTTTCGTTAGGGTGACTATTGTCCCCACCATGGTTCAGGCCTTGATGTGGCGGTGGGGCTCAGGACCCTAGGGTGAGCCGGTGCACCTTGGGCGAAGCTAATTGAGCCGAGGGGGCTCTTTGTACCCCTCTTATAAGAAGAGGGGACAAAAGAGCAGAGGAAAGGGGCGAGGATGGGAACCTCACCCCATTGTACTGTCCCGACGTTGGAATAGGTTCTTCTGTGGTGCGGGACAACCCCTCTGTGGAGGTGGCGTCGGTCCCTTGGGGGACTGACCAGCCGTCGAGGTGCTCTATTTGCTCATTAGATCCGGGGCACCTCACCAAAGGCGGCATTGGTGGCACTCGCCGGGTTTTAGTGGATAGAGCTGCGTCCACTTACCAGCTTTCGGGCGCAGCGAGTCCCACATACCCACCTGGGTAGACCCACTCCCCCACGGGATGCCTCAAAGCATTTCCCGGCGTTAAAGATAAAAAAGGATGTTTGCATAAAATATGCTTTTGCGATAAATTAGACTTCCGTACATAAAGCTAAATATAAAATTTGTGTTTGTTTTTTTTACCTTACTATTTAGACAGGCCAAGAAAATGTGAAATTGTGCAGAAGAAAAGAAATTACATTTTTTTGTTCGCACAAATCATCACGGTCATAAAACTCAAGTCGGGTAAACATTTTCGTGATTAATCCAAATTATAATTAATTATTGTGACGGCCGCCTGGTTTTTAACATTTTTTCTGCCCGGTCTCACTATTTCGGGTCGGCGTTTTCTTCTTTAACTTCTTTGTCTCCTACAATTTGTTAGCCCTCTTTTTCATCATCATCATCTATCCGTCCACTGCTGAACATGGGCCTCCCTCAAAGATCACCAAGACGACCGATCCCTCGCTACTCGCATCCAACACGGACCGGCTACTTCACAGAGATCATCTTCCCACCGATAATGACCGACCAACACTTCGTCTTCCCAAACGCGGCCTCCACTCTTGAACCTTAACTCCCTTACTTACTAATACTCCCTTACTATTATTATAAACGCGAATGTTTGTAAGAATGTATGGATGATGTATGTTTCTTACTCTTTCCCGTATAAAACGACTGTATGGATTTTAATGAAACTTTACAATAACTTACACACATCAGAATAGCATATAGGCTATAATTTATCCCTGTACTCCTACGGAAAATGAGAAGTACGCGGGTGAAACCACGTGGCGCTGCTAGTGTATAATATAATAAAGCTGAAAAGTTTGTTAGATCTCGCCAATATCTGAAACTACTAGTCAAATTTGAAAAAAATATTTTTGCATTTTATAGGTCAATTTTCTGAAGAAGGCTATTTATTTTAGAAGATTTTTTTTTTAAGTTCTTGGCAAATGAAACTGCAGTTAGTGTCTAGTTTTTACTATTTGCTAATCCTTTAATATTTTCTAGTATAGGTAATGACAGTACGGTCGATTTATACATTAATGTGTTTAAGTTTACATTTTTTAAAATTTTTGAACAAATAAATCTCTTATACTAATAATACATTTTTCCAACCCGACGCCAGAATACCGTAGGGTCGTAGACTTCACAGTTGGCGAGGGGCAACCCCCCACTAATAATCAATCTTAAGTGAGCCAAATCTGCTCACAATAGTCAGTTGAAGATTTAGGGCCGTAATAATAGTTCGCTCTCAATACTGCTCTCAAGATCCATCTCACCTGAGTTACACTCAAGATTCGGACAGCATCTCAAGTTCGTGGATAATTAAAAGACGGATTTTGAGCGCGTATCACTTGAGATCGGTTTCAAGTTCAGCATCTGAAGATTTTACGATTCTGCACTTAAGTAAGCGTCATTTTGACGTGATAACGTCTTATAAATTGATCCGCTGTCAACCGTTGGCTTGGAAACCATTATTTATAACAAATATAGAAGTATTTATTGTAGATTAAATAATTTTGTAGTCATATAAAGAAAAAAAAGAATCTCAAAACTATTTAAGCCTTACCTAAAATGATCCTGTTGCATAAAACCTTAATGTCACTGCCATTTCTGGTGCTATTGGAAAACCTCTGTTGTCGACTTTAAGCAGGTGTCCTCTAATTAAATATGTTATTGACTGGCCTATTGGTCTAGTGGTTAGTGGCCCTGACTGCTAAACCAGAAGGTCGTGGGTTCGATTTCCACCCAGGACAAATGTTTGTGTGATGAGTATGATCATGAATTGTTCTGTGTCTGGGTGTAATTTATCTATAATATGTATGTATTTAGAAATAATATGTAAGTATATATCAGTTGTAAATATATATGGTTGACATAAGAACAGGCACTGCCTAGTTTGGGATCAGATGGCCGTGTGCAAGTTATCCCTACATATTTTATTTTAAATAAAACAGATTCTTGACTGAATCTGTACCTTTTCTTGAAATTTTCAGTAGGTGTTTGAAAGGGATTTTGGGCGTCCCTTATGTAAATTTTTGGCAAACGAATTCTGCTGGACCATAAATTAATATCATCGTAATGATCGATAGCTTTGTAGTATTTAATTTCGTTTATAATATTTTCCATATTCGCATAGTTAGCATAAATTGAACAAGAACCTTGACAATACATGCACTCAAGTCACCTTCGGACTGCACTCAGCAAAGACGCACCTGAGCGCGATCTCAAGAGTTGTCTTAAGTGCCGAGTTTGATTTATTAATACGACGTCACTCAAGTGATTACGGGATCTTACAATGTGAACTCAGGTTCGGTTTATTAATTAGAACAGTATCTCAAGAGCGTGATTGAGATAGCTCTCAGAGCTGAGTTCGATTTATTAATACGGCCCTTAGAGCCTTTTGGCTATTAGCATAGATAATTCCGTAAAAAAAAAACAAATCACAGACCTATTTTTGTGATATAAATCTCTGAAAAGATAGCACTGAATCGTTTCGCACCTCAACAAACACATGGTTGATATATCATAGCCAATTTGTTATGTTTATTGTCTATTACTATATAATATACTAAAAATAAATATGGCGTTTTAAAATGTTTTATGCGATGATAATTCAAAAAAATATTTATTTGATTTACTTTACGAGCTATATTTATGGGTACTAAATACTAGAAAACTATAAATATGTTTTACGGCGGCTATTTTAAGCTGGCAGTGTAATTTGCTAAATTATGAATTTGAATTTCGAAGTACTTGTTGAAAGTAATATTCGTTTAATACATTCATAGACAAGTGTACTGGGGTTTTAAATTAACATGTTTTTTTTTAATATCCATTTATTTACTAGGAGTATCATAACCCACCACCATGGTTCAAGTCTTGTCGTGGCGGTGGGGCTCAGTAGCTTAGAGTGAACCTAGTTTTGGGCGAAGCAAATTAAGCCGAGGAGGCTTAATTTGCTTCGCCTTCTTATAAGAAGAGGGGGCAAAAAAGTAGGACAGTAGTAGTAGGAAAACAGAGACAAGGGGTGAGGATGAGAGCCTTACCCCATTGCACTGCCCCGAAGTTGGGAAGGTTTGTTGTGTGGTGCGGGACAACCCAACAACAGAGGTGGCGTCGGTCCCTTGAGGGACTGACTAGCCGTCGAGGTTGGGTGGTCGAGGCTGTTTGCTCAACAGATCTGGGGCATTTCAACAAAGACGGCCTTGGTGGCACTCGCTGGGTTTTAGTGGGTAGAGCTGCGTCCACCTTACCATCTTCCGGGGTTCCCCCCTCCGCAGTGGGATGCCTCAGAGCATTTCCCTGCGTAGAAAGGGGTATCTTATTCCGCCATTTTAGCAGAAGCGCCTATTCTAGCTTTATGCATAGCGTATAAGTTATTTGATGCGTATAGGTATATGACGAAAAAAAATTTCAACAACTATAAATTATTTAAAATTTGTAAAATACTTCCCATTAGTCTAAAACATAAATACCTAATTATTTCAAATAATCATAACATTCGGGAGCATAATTTAGAATTGGTTACCCACAGCCATGGCACCCGCTCGGTGTCCTCAGGCAAATTTGTAGTACCCAGAGTTAAAAACTACTTCAGCGATAGAACTTTAAAGAAACGGTTACCACACTTATATAATAGTTTGCCGGAGGAAAACTTAAAAAGTATATTTTATCCACCATATTTTAATCTATTAAATGTTTAATTATATTGTTAATAATTAAGTATTTCATATGTTTATAAAGAGACTCGGATTCCGCTGTCAAACTGTGTAAACAGTTTTGCGGGATAATTTGTAAACTTAGAATTATGTTGAAAGTTTATAAAATAAATAAAAAAAAATCTATTACAGCACGGATAAAATTGTATACCTTTTATCCTAGGTATATATAATAAAAATTGCTTATTTGTACAAGAAAAAAACATTTTTTGTGTATTCCACCTATGAGGAATAATTTATTCCGTCGAATTACTCGGCTTTCGTTGAGGCCTGAGTGTATGCGAGCTCATGTCAGTCACTGTCTCTATGACTTGAATGAAAGGTTTTCAGATTTGATACAGAAACATTTCAGAATACTTTTTTCAATCATTTCTCGAAATGTCAGTCATAATATATGAGATTATCGCGAGAGGTATTGTAAAGCTTTTTTGACGCTTGGATATTGGATAAGACAGTTGTCTTGAGAATTTGTGACGTTTAGCTTTTAGGGCGCTTCACACATACGTACGTATTTGTAAGGTGAACGATGGTCTAACTAGTCGCAACAAGCTTGGTTTTAAATGAGAGATGCTCTGAGGCATCCCGATGAGGGGTAGGTCTCCCCAGGCGGGTATGTGGGACTCGCTGCACCTCGACGGCTAGTCAGTCCCTTAGGGGACCGACGCCACCTCCACAAAGGGATTGTCCCGCACCACAGAACAACCCCTGTCATCGATGGGACAGTCAATGGGGTGAGGTTCCCGTCCTCACCTCTTTCCCCCCGTTCTTTTGTCCCCTCTTCTTATAAGAAGGTTACCCTTGGCTCAATTAACTTCGCCCAAGGTTCTGGGCACACCTTATTCGACTGAGCCATGGTGGGGTCGGGTTCGAACCTGACCCGAGTTATTCTGGAAATAGGTTTTTATTAAATTTTCCGTGCACGCTATCTCATATATCGTTTGCCAATGATGAAGAATATCATAAGTTGTTTGGGATATTTAGTATTTTCTTAATCGTGAGGCCCTTCTTGTGAGATTTCGTACTGCATTTTTAGAGTTCCGTTCCTCTTTATAACAAAACGAATATAAACGCCTTATAACGCTACTTTGTTGTCAGTCTGTC
This sequence comes from Helleia helle, assembly GCA_963853865.1. Lineage (NCBI taxonomy): Eukaryota > Metazoa > Arthropoda > Insecta > Lepidoptera > Lycaenidae > Helleia > Helleia helle. The sequence goes on along the minus strand of OY971426.1, from coordinate 6,160,985 downwards.
TGTCTCTCTGTCTGTCAAACCAAACCTATTAAAGGCACTTCCCATTGACATATCATGAAAACAAAGACATAGAATCATGAAAACTTATTTTATAATTAAAGGAAAGGAAAATTATCTGAAAATCAATTTGTTGTTATATCACATAAAACACGTTTTTGGGAACCCTCAGCCTTGTCTTTTGTCCAGGTTTTATTCTTTTACAATACATACACTCTAATCATCTCTTATTCTGACATTTTTTCACAATTCATTCGCTTATTGTCACGGTAAACAAATGGAATATAAATTAATAACCGGCCCGAAACCGCGGTATTATTTTGATGCAACAATTTGACAAATGATGCGCATTAACCAGAGATGATAGGAAATGCGTTTTATGCCTGTCATATGGATACCGTAATTACAATCCAATAATACATTAAAACTTATGGATCGGCTAATGTTAGCCTTTATCCATCCACTCCCTTTGTTTTAATCAAAACCTACGACTAAACCATTATTTAATAAGCAATTTGTTGCCATTATTAACATGCATAGACAAATTTCTAATGTTAGCCTAATAATGCTAAGCCTAAGGCTAATATTAGCCTTCCTTAATCAAGCTCATTTTACTTAAAGTGAAATTGTGACTAGATCATATTCTCCTTCAGTTATAATAATATCAACCCTTTTATGTCCCACTGCTGGGCACGGGTCTCCTCCTCGAAATCAGGCGAGGAGGGTTTTATGGCCATAGTACACCGATGCGCTGGCCCAATTTGGCTTGGTGAACTTCACACACCTTCAAAGACTTTTAATCTCATCAGGCATGCAGGTTTCCTCACGATGTTTCCTTTACCGGTGAGCAAGCGATGGTCTCATGTTCAGATGCACGTAGAAATTAAGAAAACCCCATTTCTAGGAATCGCAGTGGGGTCAGGATCGAACCTGGACCTCTCGGCTCTCACTCAAGAGGTCGGCCTCTTGAGTGAGAGCCGAGAGGTCCAGGCTCGGGCCTATACCCTAGGCCATCGCCACTCACTCTCTCTGGTCGCTCTTTCATTTACAACATAATAATAACAGCTTATATTCTAAAATAGTCATAACCAACACGTTTGCCTATGAAAACCCAATTTAAAGCGGTGGTGATTTGCATTTGAAGATTACCAAAGCCTTGCCAAAATTGAGGAAATATTGATTATCAGCAAAGCCAACCTGATTGACAATAGTCAGTCTAAGCGGGTTATTGTGTGGGTATCAATTTTCGTACCAATTTTGGTTATTATCAACGTCAACAGCCTTAGCTTAACTGACTATTAGTATACCTCCCCAACACGGTTCAAGCTCAGTCGTGGCGGTGGGGCTCAGTAGCCCAAGGTGTGCCCAGCACTTTAATTTAAGGCGGAAGCTTAGCTTTGTAACATCTCGTGAACGTTACTAAAATGAAAATATAATATAACCGACTTTATAATATGAGACACACCCGTATTTTTCTTCACCTTACCTTTAGTTCACCTTAACACGTCTAAGCCGCTCATCGGATTTTGACAGCTAATAAATCCATTCAGTAGTTTTTGCATGAAAGAGCACCAAACATACATTCTTACAAACTATCGCGTTTTGTAATAATCGTAGGATTACCTTTTTAGTGTGTTCAAATCCTTACAATAATGCACAGTCTGTTGGTTAACTACTCTACTAAATAGTATTGGACGAACAAAGAGGAGAACCCTGCCAATATGTATTTACTTAAAGGCTCATATCAATGTATTGCCGATAGTACTAATAGAAATCCATTCATTAATCATAGATCAAGGAAATACTTGGCTTTAAATGCATCTATGCATTATGCATGAGTGCATGCAATCTGTTTAAATTTACATTGTGCACTTGTGAAATTAGACGTAAATAGATATGCAAATGTAAAATTGTCGAGATGGACTTGATACGATGGTGGAGTTGGTATGAGCTCGGTTTGAGAAGTCTGAGTTCGTGGATGACTTCACACTTCTAAGCTTTTTTTCTAAATTTCTCTGTTACATTTTTTTCTAATGCTTACGCGTATTCTACTTATTATTATGAAACAATTTATTTACGGATTTTTTCGCGGTTTATTAAAACTTTTACATCTCCAACGTTTTGTATACTTTATAGCAACCATGGTCACTTACTCTGTTATCTTGAAATTATTACTTTTTTATTTGCGAATAAAAAAACTTTAAAAGTCCGCTTTTACGTTTATAAAGTGTATAATAGTTGCTAACCTACACTAGGCCTGCATATGAAAACTAAAGCCTAATATTTTCCCTGCTCAATTTGGAAGGACCCGTACACAGGAGTAAAAAAGTATACCTAAAGAGCGTACATACAAAGGCGTGTCTTTGGAATAACAACCTCTGATTCAAAATGCTATGGAACATATTTGAGAATTTTACTCTCGATTTTTCTCGTAGTTTCTTAAATAAGTATTAATATTTAAATAAATAAATAAAACTTTATTTGGTAAACACACTGTCCTAACACATTATATGACATTGGTGGTAAGCGTCACATTTTAAATTTCAGCATATTATAAGAAAAAAAGCAATAAAAGAAGATAGTAATGTTGGCAACAGTGTGTTTCGCAAAAAAGGTGGGACCTCAGCTATAGTCAGGGCTAAAAGGTGGGACCTCAGCTACAGTCAGGGCTAAAAGCCCTAACACTGGTTTTCAGGACCACCGTTGCTTTTCCCAGTATATTTGTGATTCCAAATTGCCAATCTCATATAAGCGACGTCATAATTCCTCAATCGTTATAATAATATATGAGGTTCGGAATTGTGGTTGCGTGATACAATGGCCATTTGTGTAGTGGGAAAGCAAAATATGAGTAAATAATAACCTCACCGGTGGAAGGCACTGTGCCGCGCGCCTGTCTGTCTGTGCACCACCAACCTGCTTATTTCTTCAAAGCAATACAGGTAGTGTAATTACGGGCATCGAGACATCTTACGTCTCAGGAGAGGCAGCTCACGAATTACTTTTGTTAGTCATTGCAATCTTGAACTCTGCTTTAACCGGGAAGGGAAACTGGAAATATTTCCTACTCCTACTGAATTCTTTTGATTAAATTCGATGCGGGTCCCAAGGCAGTTTTACTGTCTCCATCGGACTCCCTGAGATCATATCAAAGGGTCAATTAGTGGTTACCGCAATCGATCCTGGCTATACAGGAGTAGCAGCGGTGGGAGCGAGTGGTGGGCATAGCCTGTTAAAAAAAAAAACGAATAATTTGCCTAGGCTTGTTCCACATACCCTACCACCTACCTGGGTGTATCCCTAGGCTGGTATGTGGAACTCGCTGATGGTAAGGTGGACGACGCTTTACCCACTAAAACCTGGAGAGTGTCACCAATGCCGCAAAATCAAATCAATTTTTTTTATTCAAAATAGTACTAATACAGTATCTTTTTGAACGTCAATTGAATCTACCACCGGTTCCGAGGTAAGCCCACTGAAAAGAACCGGCGAAACAAACTCAGTGGAACTAATCTTTTCAAATAATATATATTACATAACAATTTTAACATCTTATCCTGAAATGACCGGGAGGAATGCCTTTTTCCCAGGGTGTGCTATCTTCCATGAAATCTTTTACTTTATAAAATATCCTTTACCACACAACTTTAACAACTTTTTTGAATTTTTTTATGGATAGCTTTTGAACGTTTTCTGGGATCCTATTGTAAAAGCGTATACAGTTGCTTTTAAAAGAATTGCTTACTTTCGAAAGTCTAATCATTGGTGCATGTAACCTGTGTCTATTGCGTGTATTCCTACTATGAATACCTATTTTTCTTCTTCCTTTGGTGAGGTGCCCCGGGTATGTTAAGCAACAGGGCATAAGGAGGGGCCTGCACCACAGAACAACCCCTCATAACTTCGGGACAGTGCAATGGGGTGAGGTTCCCATCCTCGCCCATTGTTGACCCTACTCTTTAATTGTCCCCTCTTCTTTTAAGAGGGCTACAAAGAGCTGCTCCCTCGGTTCAATTGGCTTTGCCCAAGACACCAGCACCTTAGACGAAGACTTAGCTACTGAGCCCCACCGCCACAACAAGGCTTGAACCATCGTGTTGATGGTATATATTGGCCTGACATAATAAGGACTATTTTCAGGTAAACTTTTTTTGGTAGGCGAACTTGATCTCCATTTCGTCTACGTTTATTAGCGCTTTCATTCTTGCGTGGTTGCGGTTCCTCTAAGCCTGGTTTTTTTTCAAATAGTCTCTTTCTTATCTGTATGTTTTAGAGATCGAACTTGTAAACTAGCCGGTGTGTTTCATAAACTTATTTTTTCCTACATTTTTACGTAAACAGTCAATTTGTATTTCTTGTTTTGTTCACGTAATATCGTTACCGAATATTAAACATCATAAATTATGTTTTCCGCAAAATAACACCTTATTTTATTATTTATTGTTTATATTTGTTTGGTTAGCTTATTTCTCATCATCATCATCAGCTTATTGACCATATTTAGCTCGACATTTTTCTCATCGCTAGTATCATAAATCACTTCTAAAAATAGATCTCTAACGCCCAAACGATTCCTCGATTTAAATCTTATTTAGATCGAATTAATAAACGATCTGCCCCCTTAATGGGGTAAGGCCCCCTCAATGGGGTAAATCTCGTGATATCAAGACGGCCTTAAGGAATCAATTGATTCGTTCAAATCGAAATTCAATCTTCACGACGAGTTCAGTTAATTAATCTATTATCAGGGCAAGGATCTTTAATGGTTTGGATTCATCATTAATTTATTTTAACACTAGCGACGCCCTGAGGATTTGTTTCAAAGACAAAACAGGTCGTTTGTTTCCTCTGTTTCTTTAAATACATCCGTATTTTCCTAACTATACTTAAATCCACAAATCCGGAGTGTCGTTTGACAGACGTAACTGTCAAATTATTGCCATTCCAATACAAACAAATCTTATTATAAATTAAAATATCGTACCAAATAAGGAAATGTATTCGTTCACTGAGTGTTTTTTAACTGTAAAAGGAGCCTTAAAAACTGTCTACAAAAACTGTCCTACGAGGAGACAGAGAAATTATTTATAGTGTTATAGGAAGTACTTCATATTTTTTATATTAACTAATCCCATTTTTATTTTATTAATATTAATCTCAAAAACTTAATATTAATGTGCTACAATAATGTTTATAATTCTGTAATTTATTGATCCAGTTTGTATAGCTAATAATAATGTAAGCTCTAGTTGCCGCCTGAAACACAGGATATCCTAGTTCAGGCACTACCGTTAATTTTATACAATAAATGTAAATTGTACCTTATGTTTTCATGTAATTTACCATGGTATGTACTGAGTAAATGAACTAAATTACCGACTTGGGTACATCACTATTTACTTTTCACCGTCGCTGTATTTGTGGATTTATGTATTATATATATAAACGATAGACAAACAGAGGAATATTTATTACTTTTTAATAATTTGTTATCCTGTTTTACTAGAGTCGATCTCTATGCAATGACCGGACCTAGTGGATGCAAGTGGCGCGGAATCGTCAGTCTTGGCGTTCATTGAAAGGGAATAATCCCAGCAGTGAACGGAAAAAAGATTTTAAAGATGATGAGGATAAAATAGTTTTACTAATATTCATATAGAAATTGCGTGTGAAAGTAACTGACAATCTTTCATGTTGTAAAATTTCTATTAAAAGCAATTTTATTTTTCTTTTTATATACGACGTAAGGTGCTAAATGAACTTTAAATTACTTTTCAACGTATTTAATACTTTTTGTATGGTGAATGAAGCTTATCATGGAGATTGTCAATTAAAATTTTATTATATTCTGAGTTTTTTATTCATACAATTTAAAGACCTTAGAGATCATAGCTGTTTATTTGTTTTTCGAGGAAAATAATTTTTACGCCTACCTAATTTTTTTTTCTTTAACGCCGGGAAATACTCTGAGGTATTCCGCGGGAGAGTGGGTCTCCCCGCGCGGCCATGTGGGATTCGCTGCGCCCGAAAGCTGCTAAGTGGACGCAGCTCTACCCACTAAAACCCAGCGAGTACCACCAATGCCGTCTTTGGTGAGATGCCCCGGATCTAATAAACAAACAGGGCATCTGGACGACTAGTCAGTCCCCCAAGGGAACGACGCCACCTCCACAGAGGGGTTATCTCGCACCACAGAACAACCCCTCCCAACGTTGGCACAGTACAATGGGGTAAGGTTCCCATCCTCACCCCTTGCCCCCTGCTCTTCTGTCCCCTCTTCTTATAAGAAGGGTACAAAGAGCCCCCTCGGCCCAATTAGCTTCGCCTAAGGTGCACCGCTCACCCTAGGTTACTGAGCTCCACCGCCACGACAAGGCCTGAACCATGGTGGGGATAAACTAGTTAACCTGGAACGAGCCCAAGCAACTCATTTATGTATTTATTGTCTATCTTCAGACATAAGATGTTAAGTCTCGGTGCCAGTATTTACACTGCCTATTCTGCCCTTCTTTCCAAAACTAGGCAACTTATTAATCGAGGAAAACCCCTCGAACGAACCTCGACGGCTAGTCAGTCCCACAAGGGACCGACGCCACCTCCACAGAGGGGTTGCTCCGCACCACAGAACAACCCCTCCCAACGTCAGGACAGTACAATGGGGTGAGGTTCCCTCCTTACCCCTTGTCCCCTGCTCTTTTGTCCCCTCTTCTTATAAGAGGGGTACATAAGAGCCCCCTCGGCTCAATTCGCTTCGTTCAAGGTGCTGGGCTCACCCTAGGCTACTGAGCCCCACAGCCACGTCAAGGCCTGAATCATGGTGGGGACTGTTCAGACACCTGACCAGCATTCGATGTAACCTACACGTCTGAATAGAAATAAAAAAAATAAACGAATGAATGAAAAGGTTTTAAAAAACAAGGTACTAAAACCGTCTGTAGTTTACAGGCTTCTATAAAAGACAATAATTAAACTATTAATTATTTTAAAGAAACTCTGTTGCATTTTCTCGTGAACTGCATGTTAGATCAAAAGGATTTTGTTCAGAACCTCAACACGACAGCTATTGTTATCTTAAAACGATTTTTAAGTCCTTTATTGTTTTCCTGATTTAGAAAATATAGATAAAAAAAGATTATATAAAATATTCTTCATTAGTTTTTATAACAAAATTCATTTACGATGTCACTTTCGGATATTTTCTTGTATTCATGGAGACCTTGCATCTTGCCAAATTTTATATTCGTAGATCGAATGTATATAATACCGTATAGATATAGGTATTTACTTCTTTATAATAAGTATACTGTGGTTTGGTCTAGGACCTAGGTAACCTGATGTAAAGTAAAATCTTAAATAAATAACGTATCAATTGCAAACATATTTGTGAGTATGAAAACAATTGAAAACTGGATATTTAATATGGTTTTTATTTTTATTTTGTGGAGCTCGATATTATAGCTCGATATAAATGTTCGCGAATGCCTTGTTCACAAGATGTCTGATGAATACCGAAATATGGAGTTCCGCAAATAAAATGTATCTAGTTTTAAATATTAACGTTCATTTAAAAGAATATTCTTTTATTAGACGTATAGATTGGCGGATAGTAGAGTTCATGCACAGCCTTGTATGCACAGTTATTTTTTTTATGGCGTAAGGAGTTAAACAAGCAGTCGGAGCCTTAATATTATGGTGACACAATCGGTTCACTTGGTGGTAAGTCCTTACTAACATACATTTACATACTCATACATATAATATACATACATAGACACACTACAAACGTCGATATACTTGTGCGTTGCCGACATTTTAATAAATATAAGTATGCACTATTCCGTTAAACAATATATTATATTAAATGACCCTGTTATAGTCAGTCATTTCAAAGATATTCAAAATTAAGTAAGTAGCAGAACTTTTAGCAAGATTAATAATAATTAAACTCTGTAAAAGTTTGTTCTGTTAACAGTCGTAATTCCGCTGATTGTCTTGACGAAGTTCTCGATGGAAATAAAACTTGTTTGCGCTACAACTAAAGTTACGTTAAGGGATATTTTAAGTTGGCTTTTAGCAGGATTAAATACGTGAAAGCTGATTCCTTTTTTAATTTGATATAAAAAACGCTATTAATTAAATTAAAAAACTAAATTTAGTTCTTGAGGACTTGTTTTGTATTCTAGGAAGAGAATATTCACACGAATCTTGACAAGAAGAGTGTGTCATAGTCCACCATATTCGTCAGAACCCCTCTTACTACACATACAAGATACACCAGTCAGCTGTTGCTCTAAGTACGATCGTTTCTTTAAGACCTCACTTCAAACTATTACAGCAACCAAAGCCTTTTTTTTCTTTAACGCCGGGAAATACTCTGAGGCATCCCGCTGGGGAGTGGGTCGCCCCCGACGGGTATGTGGGACTCGCTGCGCCCGAAGGTAAGGTGGACGCAGCTCTACCCACTAAAACCCGGCGAGTGCCACCAATGCAGCCTTTGGAATCTAATGAGCAAACAGGGCAACTCGATGGCTAGTCAGCCTCTCAGGGGACCGACACCACCTCCACAGAAGGGTTGTCGAGCTCCACCGCCACGTCAAGGCCTGAACCAAGTTGGGGGGATGCCAAAACCTTTTTTTTTTTTTTTTTTTTTTTTTTTGCCGCTGGGGAATGCTCTTATGCATACCACCGGGCCCGGGGGAGCCCGGGGGTTATATGGGACTCTCTGCGCCCGAAGAGATGGTGATGGTAATTGGACTCAGACACTACCCACTAAACCCCAGCGGTGTTCTCCTCGTCGTACTGGCCCGGCGCGGGAACTATTCAATGGACGTTGTGCCTGAAGGCACTCTCCTCTGGAGGCAGGGGGTGTAGTCCCCGCCTCCTACTCCGCTTAAGGCACCCTGAAAACTTAAGGGTGCCTTATAGCCTGTACCTAACGCGCGCACGGTGGATCCCCCGATCGACCGCGCACAGGTCCCTCACGGCGGTGCGACCGCCTGTCGCCGCCGCGCTCTCCTGCGAGAAGGGGCACCAGTGCGCTCCCTCTCCCACTCCGCCTCCTCCTTCTGCGGCATCACGATCTCGCAGAAGGAGAGGACCGCCTCCCATGCACTCTCACTGGCGATCATCGCGTGGATGACCGCAGGGAGTGAAAGGTCGGCACCAACCTCGGCAACGAGGTCCGCCCTTTCTAGCGCCCACGCAGGGCACTCCGCCAGGGTGTGGTCAGCAGTGTCCTCCTCACTGCTGCAGTGATGACACCCTGGCAAGTTCTCCGAGCCTGCCACCCTACATAGATACCTACCGAAGCAGCCGTGCCCCGTTAGGATCTGCGCAAGGTGGAAGGTTATAACGCCGTGCCGCCGGTCAACCCACTGCTCCAAGATTGGACCGACGGCCGCCACAGTGCGGTGACCCGCAGTTGGCTCCTCCAGCCTCTTCTTCCACTGGAGGAGCACTTGCCTCCGTATTCGACTCCACCAGGGCTCCTCCTCACCGGAGACATCCTCGTCGTCTCCACGCCTCCTTCGCCAAGAACGAGCCAGGGCACCTGCCACCAGGTCCCACGGCGCAGAGCCCGCCAGTACGCACGCAGCCTCGTATGAGGTAGAGCGGTACGCACGGATGGCCCTAATTGCCATTGCTCTCTGCGGTCGCCGCAGAAGAGCTACGTTGTCTCGCGTTAAGGCGGCCGCCCATATCGGTGCGGCGTACAGCCCCATGGACTGCAAGACACCCATATATAGACGGCGGCAGCCAGCGCCTTGTCCACCCACGTTGGGGAGGAGGCGACTCATCGCCCGCGCGGCTCCGAGCAATTTCGGCACTAGACGCCGGAAATGCTCCTGGAAATTCCATCTGCTGTCGAGGATGAGGCGCAAGTACCTCATGTTCGCCTCAACAGAGATGGAAGTTCCTCCCACCATTAGGATCCAGGTGGAGGGGCTCGCCGTGGCCCGTGAAAGCATATAGCTTCACTCTTCTCCAGGATGCCAAAGCCTGCCTTGTTCTTTGCCGTCAGCAAAGAACACGGAAGATGATATATTAATTAATTATACGCGTGCGGAATTCACTCGTTATAATGAAACAATTTTTACGGATTTTATCGCGGTTTATTAAGTTTTTTACAAGCCCGACGTTTCGGATACTTTACAGCAACCATCCTAACGTTACAAAGTTATTCAAAACTACCCGTTATATCAATATTTCAATCAGTCTTTAATCTGTGGTATATTATTGTTGGTATGTTGTATGGTTTTTTATTTAATTATTTTAATAACGGGATTCCAAGCAGGTGGTAGTTTTTTACATGCCCGAGCGGATACTTTACAGCTACCATGATCACGAAAGAGCTGCAGTCATGTAAAAGAAAAGAGCATACTCTCATCTAAAAGGCCGGCAACGCACCTGCTGATCTTCTGGTATAGCGGGTGTCTGTGGATGTCGCTATTCACTTACCATCAGGTGAACCGACTGTCCGTTTGCCCCCTCTTCTATATAAAAAAAATAATAATAATAAATGTATAGATAATTAAAATGCCATAATATCTGTAAAATTTGTTTCGTTACAATAAACTTCGCAAATATTAGAAATATATATATATATATATATATATATATATATATATATATATATATATATATATATATATATATATAAATAAATAAATATACTAGCTGTTGCCCGCAGCTTCGCCCGCGTTAACTTTTAAAATTTGAGGGGTTGACCACCCTTATCACTTAGGGGTATGAAAAATAGATAGTAGCCGATTCTCAGACCTACTGAATACGCATATAAAATTTGGTAAAAATCGGTAAAGCCGTTTCGGAGGAGTACGGTAACTAACATTGTGACATGGAAATTTTATATATTAGATATTCTCTAACTTAAATTGAATATTCTCTATATTCTCGTAGGCACATACGAAACTGTAGCGACTAGTGTTTGATATTAGGTCGGCACTAGGATGTGACGATACCATACCCACATTCTATAACGGGCTGGCACGCAAATGCATTTCGATCGATGGCTTATAGGACATCGCTATTATGTGCTATAAATATTTGATGCTAGCGGTGATGGCTTAATGGTATATTACGGCAGGTTGGGGTTGGATCTTGATTGTTTTCGTCTACGTTGTTCGAGGCTCGGTCCAGTGTGTATTTGACCAATTTGTCACTTTCCTATAAGATTTCAAACTTATCCTTTGGAAGCGCCTATACATTAGACTATCGTCCGTATGTACAACCTTCTTCCTCCATACATACATACAGACAGACAATACATTTAGAAATGATAAATTTAATGCAAGTCCGTGTTGAAAGCAACGAATGTTGGTGGCAAGGGTCGGCTGTCTTAGCGTTCATTGAGGGAGGCCTTCAGAGCCCTTTAGAGTTTTATTCAGCAGTGGACAGATAGAGGCTGACGATGATGATTATGATGATGAGACATAAAAAGGATATTTATTATAAAACACTAAATAAGTCTGAACAGAATATGTAGACTGTTTCAGATAAATAGTTTAAAATCATATAAGTATTCATTATTTGTAAATATTATAGTATATAGGTACTAGAATATGATTTTAAAACTCCTTTTTCTCCAACATAAGCGATTGCGTTAAGCTATACTGATAACATGTAACACAAAAGATACAAGAAGCAGATATAAAACAAATAGAGCTGTTCTCATGAATTAAGAATCTCTCAGTCCCCTGAGGCTGGATCGAAGCATTCGTTGACTACATACTAACTCGTATAGAGCTCAGTTTCATTCATATATTATTCAGTATCTAAAAATTTGTGAAGGTCTTTCTATTTTTATTTCTTTCTTTCACATACTTTTACGGATATCGTCCGAATGTTTTCATTTACAGGAGGGCAGGCCTTTGAAAAAGTCGAAACAAAATATGGAAAACCAGGAACAACGTATTTTTAGGGGTCAAATTCGAATGTCTTTATTCAAAACTGGCCTGTTGGTCTAGTGGTTAGGGACCCGGACTGCTAAACCAGAAGGTCGTGGGTTCGATTCCTACCCAGTACAAATGTTTGTGTGATGAGCATGATCATTTTGGTGTCTGGGTGTAATTTATCTATAATATGTATGTATTTAGAATTTGACGTGGCTGTGGGGCTCAGTAACCTAGGGTGAGCCGCTGCACCTTGGGCGAAGCTAATTGGGCCGAGGGGGCTCTTTGTGCTCCTCTTATAAGAAGAGGGGACAAAAGAGCAGGGGGTAAGGAGCGAGGATGGGAACATCACCCCATTGTACTGTCCCGACGTTGGGAGGGGTTGTTCTGTGGTGCGGGACAACCCTTCTGTGTAGGTGGCGTCGGTCCCTTGCCAGACTGACTAGCCGTCGAGGTGCCCCGTTTGTTTGCTAGATCCGGGGCACCTCACCAAAGGCGGCATTGGTGGCACTCGCGGGGATTAGTGGGTAGAGCTGCGTCCACTTATTAGCTGTTGGGTGCAGCAAGTCCCACATACCCGCGTGGGGAGACCCACTACCCGCGGGATGCCTCAGGGCCTGTAGACAAAGTGACATCGCTTTGTAGCCGAAACTCGTTATCGTCTTTGAGATAACGATAATAATTTTCTAGCCAATGATCAATCAAAGATCGTGACAGTGCAACGACAACAACTGTCAAGTGTCACTTGTATACACTTGTATAACAACTGTCAAGTAACAAAGTTCGACGAGAAGTGTCAAATCGGACCAAAAAAATAAAATTAATTTCTATGTAAATAGACCTCATACACACTATAACTCATAAAAATTGTGAAAATGTTGCCCTCCATGGCCCACGCCCACGGATAACGAATCAATATCAATAATAAAATAACATAAGTTTGACATAAGTGTTCGATAACCAATTGACAGTTTATGATTTTGTTACGAATTTTAACATTGTCTACCAACTTGCGATAACGATAACGAGTGACATAATTGACGACGGCTTATGTCAATCCCATACATTTTATTCTTTTCGAACTTCGTTATCGTTTTTCTAATGTTACTTTGTCTAAGGCCTCCCATCATTTCCCGGCGTTAAAGAAAAAAAAAGGCTCCGCCTAGTTTGGGATCAGATGGCCGTGTGTGAGTTATCCCAACATATTATTATTATTTAAACCAAGCAGACGACTAAACAGTCAATCACTTTTTTTTTTGATAAAGCGCGTCATAGTTGTGTATAAAAAATGGATATGAGGCGTCACTCTTACGAAGTAATGTGAACTATAAAATTCCGTAACTGTTCAGTGATTTGTCACTGACGTAATAGCAATTCAACCAACCAGTGATCTGTATGTACGTCCCATCGGCCAATCATCCATCAGTCGGCCAATCAGAGCGCAGAACCGGCACCGCAGCACAAATTTGGCGAAATTTGTTTTCATATAAACACATAACATTACCGCTCTATTCCCGGTTATATGCTCGATGCTCGTAGCTAACTTTAGTTCGTTTATTTATGAAAAACCAAATAAGTATCAACAAAACACTTGAAGAATAAATTACCGTTCAAATAGTCAACGTATTTTTTGTTCATAATTGTGAATCCAAATTGAATTATGATATTTCTATAACCAATAAAATAGCAAGGTAAACAAAACACTATCATCTGTCAAATAACAGTAGGTACTACGTCTCAAGGGAAATTCTCGAGTTACAATATTTTATTTACTAACTAGCTGTTGCCTGCGCCCGCGTTACTCAACTCCTATACGTCACAGCGTGATGTTATATAGCCTATAGCCTTCCTCGATAAATGGGCTGTCTAACACTGACAGAATTTTTCAAATCGGACCAGTAGCTCCTGAGATTAGCGCGTTCAAACAAACAAACAAACTCTTCAGCTTTATAATATTAGTATAGATTCACATTACTTAATACTTTTTCTGATCATTTTCTTCAAGAAAATATAACCGATTGTCACGCAGAATATAAAATTATAAATGGGCGTTAGTGTTCATCGCTAGAATAAAATATGCACTGCGCATTACTCGAATCGATAATAATGAATAATGTTAAAGAAACTACACTTGTTGAAAAACGTGTTGCTATTTTGTTTACAAGAGAGAGTATGAGCTTTTAAAATGAACATTTTTAAAAATCCTCGATATTTTACGTTTAAAGATACATACCAGTTACATTAATAGTATTAATGCTATTATCAGGGTATCATTAATATTGGTATTAGGATCGCAGACGTCGGCAGATGCATGCGCCGACGTCTGCCGAAGCATCTGTCTACGTACGTCCACACGTCTGTCAGACGCCAAACTTTCGCGCTGAAACCCTTTAATCCGTGTCACGGAAACCGACAACAAATGGATTTGTGGCAGATGCATCTGCCAACGTAGAATACCTACGACAGACTATCAAATCACCCCACCCTATACGTTAGGGGGCGCGTCTATTCATGACGTCTGCCGATGCATCTAAAGAACGATACCCTTTTTGTCTTTTACGCCGGAAAATGCTCTGAGGCATCCCGCGGGGGAGTGGGTCTCCCCAGACGGATATGTGGGACTCGCTGCGCCCGAAAGATGGTAAGGTAGACGCAGCTCTACCCACTATAACCCGGCGAGAGGAACCAATGCCGCCTTTGGTGAGGTACCCCGGATCTAATGAGCAAACAGAGAGAACGATACTAAGCTTGATCTTCGTAATATATTTTGAGACAACAATAATTTATTATTAAAACAATAATAATTATTAATATTTAATAGAATGACGGTACATTTAGCACTGTTATTACTAAATTAGAGACCTACCATGACATGTCTAAAGCTAGGTAACTCGTTGACTAATTTGTGAGTAGTAAAATAATTAAAGTTCACGGGCTGTTGACCACTTACAGGTAGCAATTTACCAGAATAACATAAAAACAGGAAAACATTTTGCGAAGATGAGGATAAAAACAATTTTATTAATGTAATAGATAACGCTGAGAAGTTGGGAACACGTCATAATGCTCGCGTTCCCGTTTTTGACGAAATCTGAAATGAGTCCGCAAAAATTGTTTTGTAAGAAAGCAATGAATTTTTATGTGGCTTCAGTACGAAATAATTATTTGCACAGGAGTTTTTGTCAAATAGCGAAACACAAGTCATTTAAATACATAATCACCGAACTGATTTCAACCTTAGAAACGACTTGAATGACTGATCTCAAAACGTCTTGCCTATATCTAAAATATTTTTCGCGTTTTCTTAAATATAGTCGTTGACAAGTGAATAGTCTATAGTTGTATGATGTTACATACCAGTATTTGTAATAGCGAAAAATTCACTAACATAAAATTCACAAAAAAAATATACATGTGACATAAACATGCATAAACATCATAATATATTTTAACATGCATTAGGAAGTATTTTGTAGTACATTTTTTTTTTAATGTTTTTTGGATAGGCAAACTGGCAAACGTGCCACCTGATGGAAAGCGGTCGACGTCGCCCATGAACATAAATTAGTTTACCTGGAACGAACCCAGGCAACTTATTTATGTGTTGCCTATCCTGAGACATAAGATGTTAAGTCTCGGTGCCAGTAATTACACTGCCTGTCTTGCCCTTCTCTCCGAAACACAGCAAAGCTGTTTCACGGGAGAAACAAGCAAGATGGTGGTACCCATGCAGCCGGGAGCGCGGCACAGCGCTTCCCTCCCACCGGTATAAATTGGCAAAAAACAATTGGCATGTACTACTACTGATTTTAGGCAGATATACCTGTCAATGGCTAATAAATAAAAAAAACGTTTGACTAACATAGGAGAATAGAGTAGTGTACTTTTTTTTCTTTAACGCCGGGAAATGCTCTGAGGCATCCCGCGGGGGAGTGGGTCTCCCCACACAGGAATTATTCACACACACGCTAATATAGCATAACTAACAACGCTAGCTAGACAATTATGTCGGATGACCTCAGATCCTCCTTCTCTTTTTAAGACTAATAGTTACGGGTAAAATGGGATTGACATAAAACTCTAAAATAACATAAAATAAATAAAACAAAATTTATAAAACCTCAATCTACTACTTATACTAAGCAAGTATTTGAAAATTATACAATTTATACAATCTCACATGTTCCAATGATTCAACAAAGACTTGTACCATCTATTTCCTTTAGCCTATCACGATTGCCAATTGTAGCTTTTTAGACAACTAGATATCGACGTAAAATCATTAATTATACGTCACAAATGAGTACCATGAATAAAACTTAAAATAATACCTAAATTTAAGTTACATAATCTATACTAATACATATTATAAAGCTGAAGAGTTTGTTTGTTTGTTTGAACGCGCTAATCTCAGGAATTACTGGTCCGATTTGAAAAATTATTTCAGTGTTAGATAGCCCATTTATCGAGGAAGGCTATAGGCTATATAAAATTACGCTGCGATTAATACGAGTTAAGTGAGTTAACGCGGGCGAAGCTGCGTCCAACAGCTAGTATAATATATAATATTATTCCAATCAAATCCAAATATATTTTCGTAGGTAACAAATTTGAAACATGTCAAACAAGGGTATTACATATAGCTCTAGTGCCCTTCAAACCTTCCAAAGCCCAGACAATCAAAGTGTCATTTATAACAACACGACTACAACCTCAAGACAAACATAAATGCGATTGTAATATGTTCAAACATGGACAAGGGATGCCCATGACCTTAAAACATCGAGCATAATATAAACGAATACAGTAGGTAGGACTGTGAGCTACAAAATTCCGAAACTGGTCAGTGATTTGTCACTGACGTAATAACCGGTGGGAGGGAAGCGCTGTGCCACGCTCCCGGCTGCATGGGTACCACCATCTTGCTTGTTTCTCCCGTGAAACAGCTTTGCTGTGTTTCGGAGAGAAGGGCAAGACAGGCAGTGTAATTACTGGTACCGAGACTTAACATCTTGTCTCAGGATAGGCAACACATAGATGAGTTGCCTGGACTCGTTCCATGTAAACTAGTTTATGTTCATGGGCGATGTCGACCACTTCCCACGTGGCACGTTTGCCAGTTTGCCTATCCAACTAACATAAAAAAAGCAATTCTTCTAACCACAGATCTGTATGTACGTCGCATCTGCCAATCATGCATCAATTGCCATCAGTCGGCCAATCAGGGCGCAGAACCGGCGCAGCATCGCAGCACAAATTTGACGGAATTTGTTTTCATGTAAAACACCATTACCACCCTATTCCGGTTATATGCTCGATTCCAAATAAATCAGGACTGCATGTCAGTGCTGATTTATTCATATGACTATATCATGATGACTAAATAATTAAGGCCTGTGTGAACTTCTCCAACCCACATCGATGCGAGGTATATTAACTATAGTCGCTTTGTATTTAAAAAAAATCCTTTTATTGTGTTTTTACGATAGGCACACTGGTAGACGTGCCACCTGGTGGTGGGTGGTCAACGCCGATCATAAACATAGAGTTTACCTGGAACTAGCCTAGGCAATTGCCTATCCTGAGACATAAGATGTTAAGTCTCGGTGCCAGTAATTACACTGCCTGTCCTGACCTTCTTTCCAAAACGCAGCACAGCTGTTTCACGGAAGAATAAAATAGGATGGTGGCAACCATGTAGACGAGAGCGCGGCACAGCGCATCCCCTATTTCCTATCCCCGTTTACCTATTGTATGATATTAATAACACATACATTAATATAGTGAACTTTTGTTTGAAAAATGTTAATAGGAAAGTCATTGATGGCTCGTTGTTGTATCGTTGATAGTTCTACAAATACATCGCCGAGTATGAAAATTGTTTTATATTTGTAGATTGTTTAAATTCATTTTTACCTAGTTTTTTATAGAAGAGGGGGATTTGCCCCTCTTCTAAAAAAAAACTAGGTAAAAATGTTGTTGTAAAGTCGTTTCACTTATGGTAAGTGGTAAGCGACACCCGCTACACCAGAGGATTAGCAGGTGCGTTGCCGGCCTTTCAGATATGAGTATGCTCTTTTCTTTAAGGTCTCTAAGTCGTATCGATTTCATATAGTTGTAGTGTGAGGCAGAAAATGCCATAAAAATCGAGGTGGTGTGAAATTTAGAATTTTGACGCGATGTCCGGTGGTGGAATTTTGCTGCAGGTATATTAGTTGGTGAGGAACTAAAATGCATGGATTACCCATCTCAATATTGAAAGAGTCCTATCTCCCAGTAGGCAGATACGAACTATGCTCTCCGAGCAGTACCGGGTTTCGGGACGCAAATAGTAGGAGATCGTTCGTCTTGACTTTCATCAAACGGCAGCAGCAGCAGTACAATTACAGGTTAATATTAAATAACGTTGATGTGCAGATTAAACCCAATAAACGATACCTATAAGGTGAATTTCATATCTAATCTTCAGTTGGGTGAAAGCCAAAGTCCGAGATTAGAACTAGAAACGGAATCTCTTTGTTGCTAAACTAACCCCGTATCAAGTAACGGTTAGAATCTCCAAATTAATCGCCGAATATTATTCAGCGGTCAAACCTATTGTGAGCTTCGGCCGTGATTTATCAGCGAAACTAACTTGAATATTAATTACTCTTAAACAGGTCTTGTTTAAATACTATTATCCTACCTTTTACGGATTTCATCATCAGCATCAGCCTCTATCCGTCCTCAGCTGAATGTGGCCTACGTTGTATGTTTCCCTCAAAATTTACGGATTTAGGGTAACTAAATTATTTCAACTAAACCTTTAATATAATTTTTACTAGCTGTTGCCCGCAGCTTCGCCAGCGTTAGCAGGGGGTGGACCACCCTTAACATTTAGGGGCATGAAAAATAGATATTGTCCGATTCTCAGACCTACCCGATATGCATACAAAATTTCATGAGAATCGGTCGAGCCGTTTCGGACGAGTTCAATTACGTACACCGTGACACGAGAACTTTATATATTAGATTATAATATAACAATTAATTAACGGTCTTCATTTTTCCCTTCACTTTCATGAGATTCCTAGTTTCTTACCAAATTTCATGATTCAAGGTAATGAGAAGAAACCTTAATGGTCCAGGATCCACGGTCCATTTTTGCACTTGAAAACTTTTTTTTATAGAAGAGGGGGCAAAATGGGCAGTCAGTTCACCTGATGGTAAGTGAAAGAGACATCCACTGACACCAGCTACACCAGAGGATTAGCAGGTGCGTTGCCGGCCTTTCAAATGGGAGTATGCTCTTTTCTTCTTGATTACTATCAAGCTAATTTTTCGTGAGTGGCTTCATTTTTATGAGACTCCCAACAATTTCCTGTAAAAATTCTCGATTATGGTAGCTAACAGAGGTATCAAGGAAATATTTGACATCAAAATTGAAATATCTTCTTGCAAACGAATTTCCGCCAAAAATCTATGGTCATTCTATGATTGGTCAATATACTCTCTCGTGATTGGTTGATATTTGACAGATAATTTTATGTTACCATTAGACAAAAATATCGTAATTAATTGAACTGTAGCCTGACCAGAAAAATAAAAACCCTTGCCATATTGCGGAAATTTTCGGACCTAATTTCTTTATGGATTATAATATGTTACTGTACATACACACCTAAGGTGACAAAATATTATGTATTAGATGTTCCATAAAGTAAAAGATCTTCAAAATAGACGTGCTATAGTTTGATTATAAATTAAAAATAATGTCATAAAGAAAAATAAATCGTTTTATATTAATGCATTTCCTAAAACTCGCGCCCCAATTTAGACTTCACTATTTAGTCATAAAAGTTA
The DNA here is from genome assembly GCA_963853865.1 of Helleia helle. Taxonomy (NCBI): domain Eukaryota; kingdom Metazoa; phylum Arthropoda; class Insecta; order Lepidoptera; family Lycaenidae; genus Helleia; species Helleia helle. Next base: position 6,141,237 of record OY971426.1, on the reverse strand, counting down.
TACAATTAATCTTGACATAGTAAAATATTAAATACCAAAAAGTTTCAGAAAGAAACTTTAGTTAAACAATAAACAGTAATAGCGAAAGTTGTTAATGAGAAATATTTTTAGAACCTACTAGGAAACGAACTGTCCCCCACCAGGGTTCAGGCCTTGTCGCGGCGGTGGGTCTCAGTAGCCTAGGGTGAGCCTTGCACCTTGAGCGAAGTGAATTGAAACGAGGACCTTTTTGTACCCCTCTTATAAAAAGAAGGTACAAAAGATCAGGGGGAAAGGACGGGGACCTCACCCCATTGTACTGTCCCGACGTTGGGAGGTCGGTTCCCTGAGGGACTGACTAGCCGTTGAGGTACCCTGTTTGCTCATTAGATCCGGGGCACCTCACCAAAAAGGCATTGGTGGTACTCGCCGGGTTTTAGTGGGTAGAACTGCGTCCACTTACCAGCTTTCAGGCGCACCGAGTCACATACCCGCGTGGGGAGACTAACTCCCTCGCGGGATGCCTCACAGCATTTCCCGGTGATGAAGAAAAAAAAAGGACTTAATAAACCCCGATAAAATCTGTAAAATTGTTTCATTACATTGAGTAAAATTCGCGTAAACATTAGAAAACAATACTAATGATTGGTTGTAATTTTTATTTCGGCTAGTCATTTCAACCCGATTTATATGGTTAGTTTTTGATAACCTCATATTTCTTTATAAATTGAATCAGAAGATTATTACGTTGCTTTTACAACAAAATTTACGGTAAAGTGAGCAAAGCTTAAGTGATATATTTATTAAATTTCTTAAATTATTACACGCTATATATTGACCTGTGTGTATGTATGTAACCGACTCCTTTAGACTCAATTTTGACCGCCTTTAAGACGTCAGATTAAATTGAAACTTTGCGCACTTTTTAAGGACCGATGGCTATCCTGATTATCCTAATCAAGATATTGGAACAATATCCTGATTATCAGGGTTGACAGGATAATCAAGATAGCACATGCTAGGAAGGCATAAGGCGCGCAAGTTACCTACATAACTTGTGTGGTTTTTAGTCTCTCACTCATTCTAAAGTCATTGTCAAAAGTTCAATACTTTAAACTAATAAAAAAATCGATACTAAAAAGATACGCTTTAAAAGCAAACCAAACTAAAAGTTTGAAAAATTTTCGAATACAAGAATTAAATAAATGGATTAAAAAAAATGTTATTACTTCTTGTAAAAAAGCGTGAGGTGCTCGATATTCATTGTTAAAAATATTTCATCTCAAAGTGAGGCTAGTATAAAAACTAAGTACAAATCACCACGCTTTTTTAAAATAAGTAATATACATTATTTTGTTAATCCATTTATGTATGTAATTATTATTATAAAAAAAAATCAAATTTTACTTCGGTATTTTTTATTACGGTTACGTACGTACGTATAAAGCGTGTTTTTTTGTTTTTTTTTAAACTATATATTTTTTTCTTATTTAAAATATATTTAGTTACCAGATGACAACCGTGTAGATACTTAAAAATTAATAATAAGATATTTTTTTTTATAATGCTTAGTCAAAATTGTAGCGTAGAATTTTTTTCTGTCTATCCTTCTAAGACTTAAATTAATTCGGAAACAAACCAGCTGTAGATTTCAATAAAAAATTAAAGAGACTTAAAAATTCATTATTAGAATTTGAATATTCCACGTTCAAAAAGTATGAATATAAATAAAGCTAGAACTAGTAAAAACATAATCTGTACAATTTGTATGAAGAACAAAATGTTCGAACACTGGATGTTCCCTTAGTTTAAGAATTAAAATCAATTTGCCCCAGTCAGCAGTCGGGCATGTTATTAAAATACGTATTTTCAATCATGACCTGGTTTCATGTTTTACATTGCATTCACTGAAGAGTAAATTTAAATGGAAGCATAATTCGTGAAATGTTAGCGGATTTACATTACCGCCGAGAGCAACAAGTTATATCCAGCCAGCATTCGCGCACACATTTGAATACGAAATTTAAAATGCCCGTCTCACCACAGGAAATTATCAAACTAAATAATCAACCTACGTGATTTTTTAATTATAAACATTGTAAGATTTAAACTAAACATACACAGATTTATTATGTTTGTACGGAAAAAAAAAATTAAAATGTTGCCAGGTGAAATTACATACCTTTTTGATTCACATGAAATATTAAATTTTATATGAACACAGAACTAAACCGACTGAACTACCCGTTCACTATTCTCGTGGTGGGCGGCCCGCGCGTCCTGATCAAACCGTGTCGGCGGTTGCACTGGGACTGTTCCCGCCCGCCCTGCCTCACAGCCGCCCCAGTCCCCAGTACCTGTACAGGTAGTCCACATCAAGTACTAAGTAGCTCGTATTGACGAACAAATTGAATTGATACTTTCACGGGTTTGTTAGGGCCAAATAGGTTTTATTTCTAGGATCAATGATACTTTGTTAATGTTATTTTTGTACGGTAAAAGATTAAATAAATTTTGAGTGTATATTTTTATCAATTTTTAGCATATCAATTTTGAGTGTGTATTCTTTATATATAAAAATCAATGCCACTTTTCGTTGTAATTTTATAACTCAAGAACGGGCTCACCAATCCCAACCAAATGTTTAGGCTTTGTTCGGACTATTTAGTAGATGGTTTATGTGAAGTTTGCACAAAATCGCTCGAGCGGTTCTTCATTTATCACATTCTTTTAATTCAGTAATGGCGGATAATTTTGTTAATGTAGATTTTGCTGTCAAATTGAAACTTTTTCAGTTGGGGTCATATTGAAACTTTTCTCAGTGTTGACAGTACAACATTAAGTTTTAAAATAGCTAGCAAATAATAATATATTTTTTGTTTGAATAAATTAATTTGATGTTCCAATTTTTTTTATTTCACTTTATACGTAGCGGAGCACGTGCCGGGCCGCTAGTATATATATATATATATATATATATATATATATATATATATATATATAGTTCTTGTGTGCGTGTGTATGTCACTGACCTCCTCCTAGACGGCTGGATCGAACTTGATGAAATTTTTTGTGTGAGTTCAAGGGGATTCGAGGACGGTTTAGATTTACAAAAAAGAAATATTTTGTTCAGGACAACGTCTGTCGGTGCCACTAGTTATATGTATTTTCTCGATGGTGTATAATTAAGTATGTGAGTAATTTTTCGTTACCGTAACTATCATGAAAGGAAAGTTTGTATGTTTAAATACTATTTGGAACTGACAAATCGATTACAATATAATATATATAGTTATGGGATGATTGTTGTCAACTAAATCTATAAGTATCTAGTAGTAGTATATAATATATACTACTACTAGATACTTATAGATTTAGTACAATTGAAATATATTATATTTCAATTGTATATCCTGAACTATTTTGTTGTTGTCAAATAAATACATAAAATAAGTGTGTGGTCAAATAAATGTTCTTCTTTCTTCTTTCTTTCTATATCTCGTTCCTTATATTAATAGCGTTTTATGGTTAACTATTTCTATATATTATAATTAAAAGAATAATAAAAATAATTCAAAGCTTATTCCATAGTGACAACGACTTCTGGGGTTCAATGTTTAGCGCGTTGACGCTCAAGCCGGAGGTTGCGGGTTCGAATCCAGTCAGGGAACAAAAAAGATTTCTGTGTTCTTGGGTCATCATAATGCACATATGGACGCTTTTAAATCGCGTTACATCGCGTCAATCCCCGTCCCTTGGTAAGTTCTCGAAGAACTTGTGTTACGGGTACCAGACAACGGAAATATATTTATTACTTTTGTACTATACATATATTTAAGATTTTTATTATATATATATTGAGTCCAGCAGTGGACGGAAATAGCCTGATCATGATAAAGGTGATAAGTAAACGACATGATTTTAGTGGAAGATTTAGATTAAGTGCGTATGATTTGGCTAATTGGGGTAGGAATATATAATAATAGAATAAAAGACACAAACAAGTTTAAAAAATCTACCCGGACCTACCCGACGCCAGGAGGCCGTGTGGTCGCAGACTGCACGTTAGGTGGGGGGCAACCCCACCTTCCACTTTAACAAACCAATAGTGAGCCAAATTGGCTTACACTAATTCGACGAAGCATTAGGGCCTTTGGGCCATTAGCATAGATCTCTCCGAAAAAAAAACTACGGCGAAATAAGTTTTTCATTAACATTGGTTATGGAAAAACCAGTCAATAGTAATTATACTAATAAACTAATAGTTATACTAATGGGTTGATTTAATAAGTAAAGTGATAATTAAATTTTTCATCATCATCATCATGAGCCTCGTGTCCACTGCTGAACATAGGCCTCCTTCAATAAACGCCAAGAGGGCCGATTCCGTGGCCTCTACTCTTGAAAATTATTTGGATCATTGGCCATCTGTTCTCCGAATTAATTTATTTTCTTTTCTTCCGGATTTTCTCATTAAGTTATTATTAGAAAGAAAGAAAGAAAGAAAGAAAAATTTATTCGTGAAACTACTTAACTTAACTACATAAGACACAATTAATAATATAACATAATATTAACCTTGTAGTTACACAAAACGGCCTCAACTCAGTGTTTGCTGGAATTACCATTCCAGCACTGGTCTTCCGTTGAGGCCATTCAGTGAAGCCACGAAACGATTACACAGCACACAAAAAATAAAAAAAATAAAAATAAAAAAATTAAATTAGAAAGGAGAAAGAAAAGAATATATATTATATATAATAAAATAAATAAATAAAAAAATACATAATTGATCACATAATATAGCTATGACAACAACAGAAACCGAGAGAGAAAATATTTATATTATTATTCTAGCTTTTCAACATTTTTTTACACTTGACAGAACATTGCACAACAAAATATTTTTGACGTCTACATGCCAAAGATAAAGAAGAAGAAGGAAATTAAAAAATAAATAAGACGCGAACATAGGGGAATGGCGGGAAGCATCGGGACGCTCGGTTGTGTTTTTTTGGTTTCCCGTTAATTAATTGTTATTTTGTGTTTTGTCCATTCAGGGTGGTTTTCTATAGTGTTTGTTTTAAAAACTTGATCTTTATATATTGTGATTGGTTGGCGAACCTTATGGAGTACCGTTCTGAAGTGGTTTTCTTAGTAGGGCTGTTCTGGCGGTTTTCTGTAGTGTTTGTTTTAAAAACTTAATCAGTGTAATATATTATGTGATTGTTTGGCGAATATTGGTGGCTAGAGGGGCGATGCCGCGCTCCTTGGGGTTTCCCGCCATTTCTCCGTATTACAGACCGAATAATTGTATTTTGTATGGCTAATAGCCTTTTAGCTAATGCCTTTAAATGAAAATAATAACGCGAACATACAGCTAAACAATTTACAATATAGGTACTAATAAACTAATACTCGATTAAGTCAATTATAAATGGTTCAAAGTAGAATTATAAAGGATAAATACATAAATAAAAAACAATCAGAGCACGTTAGCTTTGAATTCCGCAGGCAACAGTTCCAGGTGACATAGAATGGTGAAAGGAGAATTGGACAATATGACGCCACACAGTTGTGACATAAACTTTTGGTACGTAAAGCAATATAAACAATATATTATATGCACTTCCCCATCTATCAATTACTTGCCTACAAAACTTAAAATTAAAAAATACTAGTGTCGACCCTTAATGCTTCCTCAGTTTTCTGGTGCTGATTAATATACACTTTAAGTCTGGTTCTGAAAGATTGTATATTTTGCAGGTTTCTTATAGGCGGCGGAATGTTGTTCCAACATTTGGAAGCTCAATAACGAAAACTGCCTCTAAACGCAGCTGAGCCATGACGCTGTGTTGAGAGCTGCACGGCACACTTGCGAGAGCCGTGGATCCTCTGCTGTGACATCCATGACAGTTTGTCATAAAGATACTTGGGTTGGTTATATTTTACTACGCCAAATAAAAGACGCGAAGAGTATGCGTTCGTGCGCGTTGCAAGGCAGTCGTGGTGCCAGTATTTTTAATTTTTAATATTTGTGACTCAACCTAATATCGACGTTAAATATAGAACAATCGATTAGTGTTTGTTCTGACAGTGTTAAGTGTCCTACTACCTTTGAGTTCTGCAATCCTCGAACTCGTCAAGTGCAAAACACAGATCAATATGAATCCAGTTGAGCGTTCGCCTACTGGAAGTGGCTCTTGTATGGAACGATGTGGTTCCATACCGAACCTAACTGACTTAAGACAAACCTCTTCATCATCTGAAGTGTCTACTATTACTTTTCGCAACAAGCGTAAACATTGCGACAGTGATGAAACTTACTCAGCCAAATTATCAGAAATACAAAAACAAATATCTGAAATGATGAAACTCTTAGCATCGTCTATGGAATCACAAAATGAAAGTACTACAATTATTAAAAATGACATTGCAAGCATTAGAGACCAAATGACCGACATAAAAACATCTATGGCGTTCACCGAACAAAAATTAACTTGTCTGGCATCGCAACAAACGGTAATAGAAGATGAAATAAAAGACCTTTCAAACAGAGTCCAGATAACGGATATGAAAGTTATATCTTTAGAAAATGACTTACAAAAATTACAGACAACTTCAATTGAACCAATACCGTATGATAATGTACTGGCGGAGGTCAATGATCAAATTGCAAGGCAAAAAAACATAATTATTTCGGGAATCGATGAACCCAAAACTAATAATGTAAAAGATAGACTTGCCGTAGACATATCCGAAGTTATTAAAACTATAGATCCAATTTTGGAGAATTGTCCTAGACCAATAAAAACTATGCGTATCGGAAAATATAAGCCTGATAAAAAACGTCCAATTAAAGTTTATTTTGAATCCGAAGAAACAGCTAAAAAGATACTGAGAAACAAATATAAACTTAAAAAAAACGAAATTAAAATCTTCGCTGATTCTGATCTGCTGGTAGGGTGTCTGCACCCTACCAGCAGAATAGATTCAAAAACATAAAAGATGAACTCAACCGTCGAAATAAAAATGGTGAACAAAACCTCTCAATCAAATATATTAAAGGAGTACCTCAAATAATTACTACTTCTCCAAAAAACTGAGTACTATGACAAATCACCACCAAAATACAAAACAAACAACCTATCAAGCTTTAAATAATTACGATGGTCTGAAAATTACTAGTAATTCTTTAAATTTTTTCTATGCAAACGCTCGGAGTATTGTAAAATCCGGTAAGTTCGATGAACTATCGTGTATTATCGGGTCTCTAAAATCAATACACATCATAATATTAGTGGAAACATGGTTAAAGTCAAGTGAAGAAGCCAAACGGTTTCAGATTCCAGGCTATACACATTATTACCAACTAAGACAGAATGCTATTGGAGGAGGAGTATCGATTTTCGTAACAAATCACCACAAACATAGCTTTAATGAAGAACTACTCCGGGATGATAACCAATACCTCTGGATACACGTGAGTAAATACTCTTTAGACATTGGAGCAGTATACAGACCGGGTCGCACTCACGTAAGAGGTTTTCTAGAGGCATTCTCACCTCAAATCAATAAGAGAAAGAGAGCTGTCATCATTGGTGACTTTAATCTTAACCTACTCGAACCGAATTCAACTACTGATGAATATAAGGACACACTTCAGGAAAACGGATACTTAATCATAAATAAAATAACACCTAAATATTGTACAAGAGAAACATCGCAGAAAAAATCACTCTTAGATCATGTACTCACAAATTTAACAGAAAATCAATTTCACTTAGCCACAGTGGAATCATCAATATCAGATCATAAACAGATGGTTTTTGAACTGCATAAATATAAACCACCTATAAAGTATAAATTAACATATGAATCTATAAATTACGAAAAACTTTTAAGTGTTGCAGAGGATATTATGACAACGCCAAGTAACAATGCCTTTCAACTTTTTCAAGAAAATCTAATGAAAACAATCAAGTTGAGCAAAATAAAGAAAGTTAAAATATCAAACCCTCCCAAACAAGACTGGATTAATGCAGATATAATAAAGAAAATAGACTTAAAAAATAAACTATACCAACAACATAAGTTACACCCTGAGAACTATAGCATAAAAGAAGATTTTTAAAGCAAAAGAAGATTGTTTCTAAAGAAATACGTCAAATGAAAAGTACTTACTACCAGACACAATTTTTCGCTTGCAAAAATAAGCCAAAGAAAATGTGGAGCTTAATAAATAATCTGTCGCACAATAAAATCAAAGAAATTTCCTTACCAACTAAACTTATAAAAGACAATATTATAATTACAGACAGAAAAGAGATATGCCAATACTTTAATGAATTCTTCTCTACAATTGGTTCAACGTTAGCTCAAACTATTTTAACTGAACATAACAGAGATATATCTTCCATAACAGCTGAAGCTCAGAATAATCAGACAAGACACAGCCTTGAAACTTTAAATCTAGTAACAGCAGACGAAATTTTGAAAATAATTGACAGTTTAGATTTGAATAGTAGCACAGGTATTGATAATATAAACACAAAATCAATTAAATGCATTAAACATATAATAGTGGACGAACTAGCAAATTGCATAAATAAATGTTTTGAGCTAGGTGCATTTCCAGCCAATTTAAAAATTGCCAAAGTAACACCAATATATAAATCAGGAGTTAGATCCGATCCCAATAATTACCGCCCAATATCTGTCCTTCCTGTCATGTCGAAAATTTTTGAAAAAGCAATCTATTCCCGCCTTGAAACATATAATATTAACTCAATAAACTTGTTATATTGCAAACAATATGAATTTAGACCTAAATCTAATACCCTAGCTGCTAGTGTTGACCTAGTAACAAAAATAAAAAATAACATAGACAATAAAAATATCTCCCTTGGCATATTCATTGATCTTAGGAAGGCGTTCGACACTGTTAGTCATAAAATTCTCCTTATAAAACTTAGGAATATTGGGATTACAGGAAAAGCGCACAAACTACTTGAATCATATATTACAGATCGTTTTCAAATAGTCAAAACTGCTGAGTTTCATAGTTCTAGTGCACCCATAACATACGGAATCCCACAAGGATCAATACTAGGACCCTTGCTTTTTCTCATCTATATAAATGACATCAGTAATCTAGAACTTAAGGGAGAAATATCGTTGTATGCAGATGACACTAGCCTCTTTTATTTTGGTAAAAAAATGGATTCTATTATCCAGGATGCCCAAGGTGATCTCAATCAGATAAATCGCTGGTTTAAATGCAATCTGTTAACACTTAATATAGATAAAACACACTATGTTGTGTTTTCAGCTAAAAATAAAAATGTAACGAGTAGTACTCCCCTTACAATAGATAACGTTTTAATAAACAAATCAGCTAGTGAAAAGTTCTTAGGTCTCATTCTGGATAGTCACTTAACCTGGAAGCTTCATATTATGATGATTAAATCTAAACTGACATCTCTAACCGGTGCCCTCCGCGGCATAGTAAATTGCTTGCCATTGAATGTCCGATATACCATATATAATTCACTGGTGAAGCCACACATTGATTATCTGATCGAGGTGTGGGGCTCAGCGGCAAAAACCAATCTTATACTACTACAAACATCCCAGAATAAACTAATTAAAACTCTCTTTAACTATGATTACCTGATGTCAACAAAAAAGTTATATAGTGAAACTAAAATATTGAGTCTGGACAAAACATACATTTACTACACATGCATTCTAATACGTAAAATACTATCAAAGCACATACATACTAATATTTCTTTTGAAATGAAACATCAAAACCCCCACCTAAGTCGATTACGAAATGCAAACAAAATAACTTTACTGACACCACGGACAAACTACGGGAAAAGGAATATCACTTTTGAAAGCGCACAAATATTTAACTCATTACCTGATTTTATTAAATCAACAGAAAATCTATATAGATTTAAGAAGTTACTTAAAATTTATTTATGTAACGAATAATAAATATTACACAGAAAATAATATAAAACTACATAGTAAAACAAAATAGGAGAAAAAGGTGTATGTATATTGATGTGTGCATATATATGTGTGGTATGTATATATGTATATACGCGTGACAGTTGGTGTCTGTGTACATATGACATGGTAATAGTGAAATCTAATAGATCATGGAAATGATTGGAGCATATTTACATATTACTTCAAATAATAAGTATGTGTGTGTACTGTGTATGTATGATATATTTGCATATAATATATATATGTATCTACATGCATATAATATAATAAATATTAAAATATTAAATAATAAAAATAAACTATTAAATAAAGTCTTCTCATCTAAAAATAAATATACATATTTTGATAAAACATCACATAAAATCACAGTAATATTCTTCACATTAAATAAAACGAGGTAACGTTTCATTTTCTAGCTTATAAATCTAGTAAATACAATTTTAATAAATAAAAATAAAAATTATATTAATATTGCTACCACTTCTAGGAACGGCAGATCTGTGTAAAGTTATAGTTTCTTTGTTCACGAGTCGACCGATGCAATGCTTGTTTGTTTTGATAAAAAATATTTTAAGATTACCCACTATTTAATAGTTGTAATTGTTAGTTATTGCTAGTATAATATTTGTGTATTGTTAAGGTGTAAGTAGCATGTTCGCATATATGTTATTATGTTAGGATTAAATGCTATGTAAATTTCTCATTTTAAGTGAATTTTGTAATTCTTTATGAGAATAAATTTCTTTAAACCGAAAGATATGCTAAATGTAACTTACGTCGGTGTTTCATTTTAAGATTATTAAGAAATGGTGTTACGTGGGCTCTTGGCGGGATATTAAAGCAAAAACGGGCACAGGCATTCTGCACCCTTTGTACTAATTTTTGTGTTCGCGCTAGTATACATGGGCCGGTAACCACATCCATATAATTTAGTTTCGACAAAACAAGAGATTCAACAAGTTGGATTCGCAACTCTTCTTTCAAAAATGGTCTCATTTTATATAGGACCTTTAATCTATAAAAACAGTTCCTCACTGTGTTGGCAATATGACTTTCAAATCGCAAATTACAATCCATTTGCAGGCCCAAATTTCGGGCTTCATAGACACGATCGACCGGTTCGTCCATAAGCCTAACAGTCTCTGACAGGCACAGGCGATTTAGATGATGTTTGCTGCCAAATATGATATATTTTGTTTTTTTTAGGATTCAGGAGCAACCAGTTGTTTTTAGACCAAGTGACTATTCTAGAAAGATCCTCATTTAACTTAACTATTGCACTGTCGATTTCTGATGGCTTACATGAAATATATACCTGCACATCATCTGCGTACAAGTGATATTTACAATTAATTATATGGTTCTGTATATCTGCAGAGTACAGTGCGAATAATACCGGCCCCAAAATAGAACCTTGTGGCACACCTCTTTCCACATGTTTCTTTTCAGATGTGACTATAGAATCATCACTGAGGCTCATCTTGACATATTGATATCTATTACTAAGGTAACTGTTAAACCACAGCAAAGACTCTTGATCAAAGCCATAATAACTTAGCTTAGACATAAGCATATTGATATTTATAGAGTCAAAGGCTCTGGAAAAGTCTAGCAACACAAGCACAGTGCACATTCCCTTGTCCTGGGAGCAAAGTATGTTGTCAGTTACATCAAGTAGTGCGGTGACCGCACTACGCTGTTTTCTAAATCCGGACTGAACCTCAGGTAAAATATTGTTTTTTTCAAGATATTCCATCAACTGGCAACATACAACTTTCTCCAATACTTTAGACAGGCATGGTAGAATACTAATAGGCCTAAGGTCACTAAGATTTGTAGGATTTGTATGTTTCGGTAAGGGTTTCACTATTGCTATTTTCCAGATATCGGGGTATGTACATGTTGTAATTGATTTATTGATTATATAATTAATGTAGTGTAATGTATGAGGAAATGTCAATATAAGCATATCCAATGTTATAGCATCACAACCTTCTGCATTTGATTTTAGACTTGTTATTATATGAATAATTTGTCGTAAATTAACTGGCTCAATATGAAATATAGCATCACTAAACTTATGATATTCATAATATGTTAACTGTGTAATGTAAGGAAATACTGAAATTGCCCGGGATAGTCAAAAAATGGTTATTAATTATGTCTGGATTATTGAAAGAATGTGGTAAGTCAGTGTGTGATTTTGGTAAGAGAGTGTTTTTTAGATTTTTCCATAATTGTTTTGGGTTGTGAATGTTATTGTTAATGTTGTGTTCAAAGTATGCTAACTTTTCAAAGTAGAGCGCTCAACTGATTGTTGTTTTAAGTAGCCTGTAATATTCTTTTTTACTGTCTGATTTGGTCTTGTGATAAGCTGCACAAGCCTGATCTCGTAACTTCATCATTATTTTGATGGTATCAGTTATCCAGGGATGGATCTGCTTCTTGATGATAACCGATTTTCTTGGGGCATGTAAATCCAAAAGTGACAAAACGCTTTGATTCAAAACGTTAACCGCATCGTTAACGTTGTTAAGCGTCAATATATGGTCCCAATTTATACTAAGTAAATCCCTATTAAAAATATCTATGCATATGTCTTTTTTTGCTCGTATGCATATCCTGTGAGGTGCAGGTTTTAACCGTTTAATGTTAAACTCACATATTATAAGGCAGTGACCTATCGATGAGCCCATGTGTTCCAATGACAGTTTGCGTATACTCAAGTCTGTACAAACCACATCTATGAGAGTCTGGCTAGTATCGGTAAAGTGAGTCGGTTCGTCAACTATCTGTCTTAAGTTAAAACATGACAGGAATGTATTGAATTTTATTGTTTTCAAATCGTCTTTTAAATACAAATTAATATTAAAATCACCAAGTAAAATTAAATTATCATAATCATTCAAAGAGCTTACAGAATCTGAAATTGCATCAAAAAATAAATCTACATCCATCCACGGTGGACGGTATGCCGTGCCGATCACTAACTTTCGTCCGCCAAGAGTCAGCGTAATCCACATCTGTTCAACGGACTTATGACTTGGGTCCACCGGATGAGACCAGCTGCGTACAGTCATATTCCGCTTGATGTAGAATCCAACGCCTCTAACGCGAGATCTTACGTCCGGCGGGCGCGGAACATGACGCAACCGGTACCCCGGCAGCACCGGGGCACGCGCCTCTTCTCCAGCTCTCAGCCAGGTCTCGTTTATTGCCAGTACGTCAATGTCATTCCGCATGATTGAGGCTATAAAGTTATCATGATTTGTGCCGAGGGAACCTGCATTGTACAAAGCGATTTTTACATTCTTATTAGCCATTGGAGTTAGTTTTAAGTAATTTCGTACCTAGTATAAACGATATGTAAACTGGACAATGAACGCATAAAAGACTATAATATCTATAAGCTGTAAATAAATGTGGAACATCATAATATGTGAACTGTACCAACATTATTAGGTACTCATAAATAAATAAAAAATTCAATGTGGCGTGCATTTATGATCATTTCAACTAATGCTAAAAGCTTGTAAAAATACATATAATTTGCCTTGATATGCAAACGTGTTTTTCCATTTTCTCATTACTTTCGTTTTAATTTTCATTTTTTTTGTTTCTTTAAAAAAAAATCAAAAATTATCAGTCAGTGAAAGTTGATGAGAGAACAACTATGACGGTAAAAATATATCATTGTCACTATTTAAATGCAAGAGGACACTTTACCTAAAACAGAAAGTTATTTTTGATGTATAACATCTATTATCGCATCGTAGCAATAAAATGGACTTGACTGCCGTAACGGGAAAACGGCAGGATGCTGTCATGTCGTGATGGCCCCTACGCCGATCTCAGCTCCATTGTGTGTACGCTTCGTTCCTTTATTTCATCACTTTTTCGCTTTAGATTATGATATCTATGGATGCGAGTGGCAAAGAAGCGACCACCTTGGCGTTCTTTGAGGGATGCCTATGTTCAGCAGTGGACTGACGATGATGATAATTAATTCTAATACTAACATTGGTTTCATTTATCGCCCTGGGACGGCCACATATTTTAACAGAAATATTCACTATAATGAAATTTTGCGGATTTTATCGCCGTTTATTTAGATGTGCATGACCCACGTTTTGTATACTTCAGCACCAGGAGGAGCACGCTATAATAATAATAATATGTTGGGACAACTCACACACGGCCATCTGATCCCAAACTAGGCGCAGCCTGTTTTTATGGTAACCAGACAACTGATAAATACTTATATATTTCTAAATACATACATGTTAATTATAGATAAATTACACCCAGACACAGAACAAATGATCATTGCTCATCACACAAATCCTGGGTGTGAATCGAACCCACGACCTTCTGGTTTAGCAGTCAGGGTCACTAACCACTAGACCAACAGGCTAGTTAGCTACAATCCGTAAAAGTCATTATAATGAGTGAAATTCGCGTAAACAGAAAACAAAGATGCGTATTGTGAAATGATAAAACACATTCCTCATATTATGATAAATCCATCAATATTTTGTGTAAAAAATTGGTCCCGGTTGATCTTCTGTTTCGGGCTCCGTCATTAATCATTATCGGCGTGCAGACGTAAACATCGTTATTTATTACACCGATGTTTATCGCCAGACTTCATTCGCTTTGGCTGTTTATTCTATGCCTTATACGTCCATTTGTTGAAAAAAGTCAATGCTTTTTTCAATATTTATAGGCTTCAAATCGCTTCCTTGAATAAGCTTGATTATTCTATTTAGTATTGATTTTTCTTGTTAAGTTACTTCTTTTTGTTATTAATTAGTATTTTTCAAGAGGATATAAATGTGTGTGCGAGTTGCTGGTAATCGGCCGTCTTGGTATTCATTTGAAGAGGCCTATATCCAGAATTGATTGATAAATACCGCATTCGCTTAAGCCACCTGGGGCCATCTATCTTCAGACGGACGCAACAATGTAGAATCGTTACCACAGACACGAAAGCACCTGGAGCCATCTATCCTTGTAACCCCCCTCCCCTCAAACCGTCTAACGAATTTTGTACAAAGCGGTCAGCAGTTTGGCTTTTGTAAAACTAATTCAAATTTTTCGCTAATCATCGCTATCGTAATGCACGAAATATACAAAGACACAAAAGGAAATTTATTATTTCGCATATCCATGTAAGAGATTATATGCCAGTTCCCATACAATATACACGTATATATATATATATATATATATACACACACTGCATATATATATATATATATATATATATATATATATATATATATGCAGTGTGTATATACAACGTTAATAAAAGCGAGAGGCATTAAATTAAACCACGTATACTATGTACCATTTTCAGGCTACACACCAAAAACTTGACCAATAGAATCAATAGTTTAGTCACAGGATCTTTTTAAAGTTTTAAAGCCAATCCGCTTTATTCGACCCGGTGAGACGCAACGTGCTGTGCGTCGAACTGCCTTTTAGATTCGAAGGTCAGTGGACATTTTACAAAGGATGTTTACGCTTTACTTTGGCTATTCTCGTATTTAAGTTGTTTGAAAAAGTTTTTTTAATTTCTCTCATAAACTGTTTTTAATAGTTTCGTATTAACCGTAAGCATGTGTAGTATATGTGGTTTAATTTAATGCCTCTCGTTTTTATCAACCTTGTATAAATCAATATACACACTGCACGAAATTTACTCATAATAAAATTTACATTTCATGGACTTTAACGAGGTATGTTAATTATTAATTTTACATCCAGGATACATTAAATTTTTAAAATGCGACACATTTTAAATCCATATAAGCAACGTTTACGAGTTTTATTAAATCTTTATATATAAAAAAGGTTGCGGACTCCGGAAAGCTCCATATTTCTTACCATCTGATCGCACTGGTAGAAACAATAAGGTAAAATGGTAGAAATAATAAAAATAAATTACCCAAATATCTCAGACGTAACAAAGGTATCATAGGATGAAAAAAGTTGAATTGAGACTGAAGGTACGAAATTACATAATATTTCACTTGACGACATCTGGCCACAGGGAATGAGACGCTCAGACTAATAGACTGGGAGACGGGGGACGGAATTATGATACACAAAATGAGATTAATGAAGCGTTTTGTAGCTTTAGTAAATTTATTCTAGTATTAGAAGATTTGGTTTGTAATAATTAAATTCTGAAACAAATGAGTTATTTCCTTACCCATTGGTATTTTGTATGTATGAATATTATTTTCACTCATTGTCCGGAAGTTAATTCGGATAAATAGATATAAAACGCAAAAGCTCTAGTGTCAATAACCGGTAAGTTTATTTTTCTTTAACGCCGGGAAATGCTCTGGGGTATCTCGCTGGGGAGTGGGTCTCGCCAGGCGGGTATGTGGTACTCGCTGCGCCCGAAAGGTGGACGCAGCTCTATCCACAAAAACCCGACGAGTACTACTAAATAATGCCGCCTTTGGTGAGATGCCCCGGATCTATTTTGCAAACTGGGCACCTCGACGGCTAGTCAGTTCCTCAAAGGACTGACGCCACCTCCACAGAGGGGTTGTCCCGCATCACAGAACAACCCCTACCAACGTCGGGACAGTGCAATGGGGTGAGGTTTCCATCCTCGCCCTTTGTCCCCCTGCTATTTTGTCCTTTTTTCTTATAAGTGGGGTGCATAGAACACCTCCCTTGACTCAATTTGCTTCGCCCAAGGTTACCTATTATACCCAAGGTTTGTACAACCTAGGCTACTGAGCCCCACAACCACGAAGGCTTGAACGACAGTGGGGAAACGGTAAGTTTATTCTTATCTTATTTAATTTATTTATTACCTTTATCTTATTCTGAACATTGGCCAGTAATGACGAAAGCCAAAACAACTGTCAACTTTTCACTGTCAAGAACTTTCTTTTCATATTGCCGTTTATTACATGAAGTTAGGAAATAAGAGGAGTTGCCCCTTTCTTTAAACTTACAGCTGTAAATGAGTGCCTGATCCGCCACCTTGAGTGCCCTTTTCATAATAGTATTCTTTATGGTTTTGCTGTCAAAACCCTAGCAATGGTAGCCATGTTGAGTGCCGATTTCAGTTGCAGGTTACACCTTTTTTTCGTAGGTATGCCCAGTCCTTCTATATTATGTCTATGGTTTATTAAAGAACTGTCATTACTTTCGCAGACGCTAAGATCATTAGGCTCATCACAACAAACTGTAATAAGTTTTAATAAATTATGCTTAAAATAGTAAAAGCATAGTAAAATTAGTCAATTTTGGTGCGTGGTAATTAGGTAAAAAAACTGGTGGGCGGGATTCACTTGTGTAGCGCGCCCGCATGGGTACCGGTGTTTCGGACAGATCTGATTTAAAAAAAAGTCGTTATAGGTAATGAAATAATTTTACGGATTTTATCGCGGATTCGCATTTTTACATGCATTAAAAAATCACCATGCTGCATGTATTAATTCCCTCAATTTTCGATTGTATATTGACTCTAGTATGTTTCCACCAGGATTATGTAACATGAAAATATAAAAAATCGTGTGATTTAAGTTTTGCAAATGCCATTATAATATTATCCCGACAAACGAACGGAATTTTGAGAAAAAAGGGACCAACTTTACATCCATATTTTTACAAAACTCGTTAGAAACGTTTACTTTTTATCACAATTAAAATTGTCTCCTAAATTTATCTCTTCCATTTATTTTATGATGTATTATCGATGCGCAGGATATATTAGTTCGTTAGTCTCAATTCTTAGTCTAAATTATTAGGGGCGTAAAATTATGCTTATTTTACCTGGCTTTTAGCAAAATTCTTAATTTTTTTTTGTGTAAATTAATGTGGTAGCCACTTTCAAACTTGGTATTTTGTAAATGATTTTTGCCAAGCCATCCAATCGGCTTCCATCGGTCGGCGTTTGCAAGGACTACTCACGACACATTCTATTCTATTTTAGCTTTTTTATTTTTTTCGTCCTGTCTATTAAAGTGCCATATTGATCACATGTAGAGATACATTGCGTTTGTCAAATGTCTATTTTTATAAAAATAATTAATTAACCCTCACGGAATGCCCGGCAAATATAATCATGAAGCTAATATTAAAATATCCATGATTAAAGGAATGACATAAAAAATGACAGAATCATGCGACTTGACATTGTAATATCTTTTGCATCAATTATTATAGTAGTTAAATAGTATTTAAATTTGTTTTGTCAGTCTCAGTTACAAATACACGGCGCGGATATCTGCGGCCGCGCAGGAAAATAAAAAAACGTAGAGTGCATGTGCCAAGTCACCGCCGTTAAAACTATATTTAGGTCCCGGATGTTAATGCAATCCTTTAATAGTTACTAGTTATTGCCCACGGCTCTGCTCGACTAAATGGTGAACACTGTCACCATCATTCTGATATACTAGAAATTGTTTGTCACAATTTTTTAAATTTCTCTTGAGTTATCATCTAGCTCTTACAATCTACTTAACATAAGTAGGTATGATTAAGAACTAGTTAAACAACATTTGGTTGTATTTCTTTTCCCTGTCTATATATATAATGGGCCACTGGAAACTCACGAACCGCACGAAATGCGACAGCATAACTGTCACTCGTCGCCAATGTTATGTGAGCGAGAGGTACCACCCCGGTCTTGCCGGCCCAATTCAGCTGTAAAGCAGCATAGCACCACCTCTTACAAAACAGTTTTTTACTTTCAAACAAATAAACTCTTAAACTTTGATTAGAAAAAAAGAAAGAATAATGTTAGTATTTCTATATTATGTTGCTGATTTCTATTTCATGCTAAGATCGGACAAACTAATAACTGCCATATGGATCGATCCATCAGGTTAAGTTACGCATCCCGTTTCCCACTTTCGACCATCTTTACTCCTCCATGCCTAGGAAAGCACCAATCAATCGTGGATCTTTGACAGTCGTTACGAGTCGTCAGAAGCCCGAAAGTCTGACAACTGCTTACCACGGGGTATCTAAAATAAAATAAAACATTTATTTCAGGTTTCACCCACATCAGTACAATATAAATAATAAAATTTTAATGTATATGAGATAAATAATAATACTAAAAACAATAGAGTTAATATCGAAATAAAACTTACGTGTAATAATTGCTTAATAATTTATAAATATAAGGAAGTTATAGGGAGGACAGTCTAGCCTGGCCGCAATCATGCTCATAACGTTGTTGGCGCTTCCCCTAACTCGACGCACCAAAGATGCACGCACACCTCTTTCGCATTACGGTGTTAAAACATTCAATTCGTGCATTTGCAAACATATCAAAGGCGCTTCAGAACTGGGGCAGCCCCAACATCAATCTAAAAGCGTTATTGAACAGGACGCGGAGGTCACTGTACTTTTTCTTTGTGAAATCAGCCCACAGGCTGCACGTGTATTAAGATGTGCAATACGCTCTGAAGAGCAAAACTTTGACCTCTACCGAGCAACGTGCAAACCTGCGAGCTATCATATTGGCCCTTACCGAGAGTGACCTCCGCTGTGCCTCTGCTCCCGCTCAATATCGCTCAGTATCGTAATTTACTTTAATATTACAAACCCTTATTATTATTGAAACGACCGATGGCTAGACATAGCAACAGATAAAGACACTTAGGCATCTCTGAAGGAGGCCTTTACCCTCAAATAGAGGGGTTCACGGCTCACGCAAGATATTCCTCTAATCAAATATATTTTAAGTAAAATAATAATATAACAACAAAATAATATAATAGTAAAATATAATAATAGAATAATAATATTAAAATAATGTTAATATTATGTAATTTGATTTGTTCAATCTAATTATCTAAGTAAAAAAAATGATTTCATGAATTATAATCTTGATATATGTGCTAAATACCTATGTACTTAAACGTTAAAATTATTTTTTTAATAACTAATTGTGATGTAATAATATTATAATAAATAGTATTTATGATGCATGCATAAAAATCAAATTGAAAAAAAGAATATTTAATTTTTTACTGCTTATAATATAAATTATTATTGATTTGTGTTTTCTTTTTATTTGTTAACCAATTTAATTGTCATAATAAAACAATTTTTACGGATTTTATCGCGATTTATTAAGATTTTTACAAGCCCGACGTTTCGGATACTTTACAGCAACCATGGTCACGGGAGGACTGAGGTGTCATACGTCCTTTCATTACAAAGTTAGTCGAAACTACCCTATGATACATCCATATTTTGGTCAGTCCTATCTACGCAGAAAGTGCTAACTGTATCTTTGATCTGTGACATATTATGCTTGGATTTTGATTTGATAATTTTAATAATGGGATCCCAAGCAGGTGGTAAAAGCCAGCCATCTTCTCTATTGAAATTAGGATGTCTTTTAATTTCAATAGCCACACGGATCATCCTTGGTTGGAATCTGTGTTCTTTTGCGAGGACTTGTGGTTTATCAAATCTGATATAATGGCCAGCTTTGTCAAGACTATGTTCACAGATGGCAGACTTAGTGTAGTGACGGTGTTTTAAATCAGCTATATGTTCTTTCACGCGAGTTTTAATGGATCTTTTAGTTTGGCCTATATAAGAGAGACCACGGTCACAATCAAGCTTGTATACTCCTGCATCTTGTAAGGGTATATGACACTCATTGACAGATGGTAAGAATTGGCTTATATTTTTTGGCGGCTTGAAATAAGTTTTTATAGAAGCTCGCTTTAGGATGAATCCAATCTTGTCAGTGACGCCTTTAATAAATCGTAGAACTGCGGGTACTCGCTCGACGGTGGCTGGTTTCACACGTTCACTGTGACGGCGACGCGGTACCCGAAGCTTGTTGTCACGCAGTACTTGCTTGACATGTTGAAGTTCGGTCTCCAGGTGTTGCTCATCCCAGATCCCTTATGCTCTCTGAAACAAAGATTTACCCACGGGTAGCTATCTGTGTTGGATGGTGGTGAGATTCGCCGTTTAGGTACTTAACCGTATGGGTATGTTTCCTATCGCAGAAAGTGCTAACTGCACTTTCTGCGTAGATAGGACTGACCAAAATATTGATGTATATATATATATATATATACACATCAATATATATTTATAATTAATATTCGTAAAATTATAAAATATATTATTATATATATTTTATAATTTTACGAAATCTATCACTTATTTTTTTGTTATTTTTATTCTAGGCGGTTAATAATACATAGGTCTTTCTAATTAAAATCGTATTTAGGTGTAATTATCATAAGCATGAAAATTAAAAAATAAAACTAGTGCAATTTTTACATTTCAAGATGCTCTATGTGGTGTTTGAGCTAAGCTGGTGTAAAAAAATGTAATAAAGCCTAGTGAAACTTTATTTTAAAAACATCTACATGTCATACCAATTTAATTAGATCCTATGTACAAAAATTATAAAATGTTTGTACATAGGACGATAATTTCACCTATTTATTAAAAAAAATCATAACTTCAAAGCTATAAGACCTAGAACAATAATTTTTAGTGGTTTTGGTAGATAATAGTTCCCCCTATCACCCACACCCCGTTGGTCCACTAGTTACGGGACACCCTGTATAATATAATAGGGTAGTTTCGAATAACTTTGTAATGATAGGACGTATGACACCTCAGTCCTCCCGTGACCATGGTTGCTGTAAAGTATCCGAAACGTCGGGCTTGTAAAAATCTTAATAAACCGCGGTAAAATCCGTAAAAATTGTTTTATTATAATGAGTGAAATTCGCGTAAACATTAGAAAACAATTTAATTGTGTCGTGAAATAAAAAGGCTTTTTATTTTATTTTTATTTTAATTATTAC
Organism: Helleia helle; assembly: GCA_963853865.1. NCBI lineage: Eukaryota > Metazoa > Arthropoda > Insecta > Lepidoptera > Lycaenidae > Helleia > Helleia helle. The sequence continues at coordinate 6,119,407 of OY971426.1, read as the reverse complement.
AAACCCTAAAGTTTTTAAGTAGGTAATACTAACACATGGATCATGGTAGTAGTAGTCTGAAATAAAGGTTCTAGAGGTCAGATATTAGGCAGTTGCTCCGTTTAAAATACTGGTATACAGCTGCATCCGGTTACACTGGAAGCTGACCCCAACATAATTGGATTAAGGCTAGGCAAAAGAAGAGATAAATATCAACCCTTATAAGTCCCACTGCTGGACACGGGTCTCCTCTTCGAAATCAGGCGAGGAGGGTTTTGGGCGATAGTTCACCGATGCGCTGGCCCAATGTGGGTTGGTGAACTTCACACACTTTTTTAATATTTGCTTGTTTCTCCCATGAAACAGCTTTGGTGTGTTTCGGAGAGAAGGGCAAGACAGGCAGTGTAATTACTGGCACCGAGACTTAACATCTTATGTCTCAGGATAGGCAACACATAGATGAGTTGCCTGGGCTCGTTCCAGGTAAACTATAGTTTATGTTCATATGCGACGTCGGCCACTTACCATGAGGTGGCACGTTTGCCAGTTTGCCTATCCAACTAACATAAAAAAAACTCATCGGGCATGCAGGTTTCCTCACGTTGTTTCCTTCACCGATGAGCAAGCGATGATCTCATGTTCACGCGCACACAGACATTAAATAAAACCCATTTCAAGGCATCACAGGTATCAGGATCGAACCCAGACCTCTCACTCAAGAGACCGAGCCCACATACCCAATGGGCCATCGTCGAAAATCGTTCATGGGTAACGACATTGAAAAGGAGAGATAGATCGAACAGAGATCATAAAATGATTACTACAGCCATATGGCTCTGTTGCCTTTTCTGTATAACTTATTGGATCTAGCTTATTAAGTCTTTCTAAATAATGTAATTATCCTGCTAAAGCTAGTAGCTATAATTCAATTTCCTCTAGTTATATCTTGACGGGAATCCACAAATATAAAAAAATAAATAAATTGCCAAATTGTTTCAGTAAGTGGTCGACATCGCCCATGAACATAAACTAGTTTACCTGGAATGAGTCCAGGCAACTCATCTATGTGTTGCCTATCCTGAGACATAAGGTGTTAAGTCTCGGTGCCAGTAATTACACTGCCTGTCTTGCCCTTCTCTCCGAAACACAGCAAAGCGGCAGAGAAACAAGCAAGATGGTGGTACCCATAGAAATATTAAGAACAGTATTTTTAATATCTGTGGTGGTACCCATGCAGCCGGGAGTGCGGCACAGCGCTTCCCTCCCACTGGTTTTTCTTCACCGGAGAAAGCTCGTGTTTTTCTTCATTTCATTTCTAATTAAAATTTAATTTGTACGAGACATCTGGGTATAATAGTTGGACGTAAAAGATTTGAAGTCCTCGTAAAATTCTGAAAACATACTTTAAGTACTAAAGATACTAAAACTTAATGATTGCACTTACAATATATAATTTTAAATTGTTATCAGCGATATTTTTTACAGGTATTGGTTTGATGATATTAAATAGTCAGATTAGAGTATTTTGGTTTTCACAATTGTTTACCTAGCGGGAATCGAACCGGGAATTTCTGCCCTGGACGGTTGGCATGGCTGCAGCGTTTGATAATTTAGGTATTTTAAATTAAATAAAATTTAAAAAAATGGCTTATCCTTATCTTATAATTATCATAGTTCTCCTGATACTATACATAATATAGCTATCTCATTCTCTCGTAGGCTACGATTCTGAAGTTTCATTTCTGCAATGTGAAGTGTGAACACACACATTCTTAAATATATTTATTTGATAGCATTACAAAAAGCCGTCCATAGCCGCCTACTCTTATCGTTGACCCATAAAGTTAATACCTAAACTTTATGCGTTGATCACATAAATGACTTTTCAATTCAACCAAATTCACCGGTGGGAGGGATTGTAGTAAAAAAACTAAATTATTCACAAATCTACGACTAGGTACTTGGTATATTGTAATAATTTTTGATATAACAGTACTCCTATTTTAATTAAACGACTTCGAAAAGGAGGAGGTTATATGTTCGTGGTAAACGCAAAGATTGTAATTAGTAAAATAACAAGTTGATTATAAGTTCTAGGCACAAAAATTAAGGAAACGCAATTATTTTATTACTTTTCAGTTTATTTTTTACTTTTTGATTATATGTGAATGCCGCAATGCCTGTAAATCTAGATAGCTTTCGTTAAAAAAATATATAATATTTCTAAGCTAAAATAGTAAAGAAATACGCGTAAACATAAAAAAATGTTAACAAAAATGCGCTTTTGTTTATCTTACCAATATTTACTCGTGCTTTTGTTATTAATGAATATTTAAATGAGCTGGTCCTGTTTAACAAGTAATAACGGGGATCTTTTTAGCAATATTTCGGAAAGTAATTTATAAGCTTTCTGTTAGCGGGAAAAATAAATTGTGGGAATTTAATTTTTCGCACATTTGTATTCCGCTCGAACTCGTTATTTCGCTTATTTGAATAATTGTTGAAATATACAGCTTGTGAATTCTGCTAGTTGGTTTATTTTATAGGTTGTATATAACAAAAAATACCGTCATACGACGTCCGATTTCCCCCCCATGGTTCAAGCTAGGTCGTGGCGGTGGGGCTCAGTAGCCTAAGGTGAACCCAGGACCGAAGCAAATTGAGCCGAGTGAGCTGCTCTTTGTACCCCTCTTATAAGAAGAGGGGACAAAATAGCAAGGGAATAAAGGGGGAGGATTGGAACCTCACCCCATTATATTGTCCCGACGTTTGTAGGAGTTATTCTGTGGTGCTGGATAACCTCTCTGTGGAGGTGGCGTTGGTCCCTTGAAGGACTGACTAGCCGTCGAGGTGCACTGTTTGCTCAATAGATCAGGGGCCTGACCAAATGCGGCATTGGTGGCACTCGCCGGGTTTTAGTGGGTAGCACTGCGTCCACCTTACCACCTTTCGGGTGCAGCGTGTCCCACATGTCCCCACTCCCCCGCGGGATACCTCAGAACATTTCCCGGCGTAAAAAAAAATATGACGTCTGATAGATGTAAAATATTAAAGGTACCCCAGCGATCGAAATTCGATCTCAATTAAAACAAAAACCATTCACCATCCAGGGGGGAGTATTGCTATGACAAGGCTCATATTCATGGTGGAGACCATTGTCAGTCCTTGTTCATTCCATCGTCTATTAATTACCACCAATGCAAACCGAATGAATGCTATGCAATGTCAGTCGTAAATTCCTAATTCAATTTTTTACACATCATTTTAAAATCGATAAAACTCTACCAATTAAAACTTTTGACTGCCAATGTTTACTATCCGGGATAAAAAAAAACCTATTGGAAGCCCGGAGCTTCGTCTGCGAATCGATGATGCAAATTAATTATTCGCCTTAGGCTATAAACATTTAAAATATCTTTTTCTTATGTTTATGCGAATTTCACTCATTATAATAAAACATCTTTTACAGAATGTGAAATCTTAATAGGCCGCGATAAAATCCGTTTTTTTATAGAAGAGGGGGCAAACAGACAGTCGGTTCACCTGATGGTAAGTGATAGTGACATCCACAGACACCCGCTACACCACAGGATTAGCAGGTGCGTTGCCGGCCTTTCAGATATGAGTATGCTCTTTTCTTGAAGGTCCCTAAGTCGTATCGGTTCGGAAACACCGTATGTGTCAGCTGATTCCATATTTTTCTTGTGTGAGGCAGAAAATGCTTTAAAAATCGAGTGGATGTGGATTTCTGGACGTCAGATGGTGTGTGTGAATTTTTGAATTTTTACGTGATGTCCGGTGGTGGAATTCTGCTGCAGGTATTAGTCCGAACAATTCGTCCATAACAGTTGTTTTAGAGTTTTCAATCAAAAGACTAGGGATAGTATTTAGCCTTTTAGTAAAATCTCTAAAAACAATAGAGAGATATGAGTAGATAGTTAGTTTGTAATAGATTATGTTGAAATAGAATATATGTTTGTATGTATTGTTAGTATCATACCGGTGAAGCCTTTTTTATAACGTAGGTTAATTCTACTTTCGCATTTCGCATGATCCTGTTTTACCTCAGGTAAGGCTCGTGGATCTATGTAGGGACTCGCAGTTGGATTACCAAGTGCAACTATTTTCGAGCGCATTCAGCCGCTTTTTGGGGATCCCGGATTTGCAGGCTACAGAAGCATCTCAGCGACAGGCTGGCCCCGGCGAAGGCCGGACTACTTCTCGTAAGGGGGACTGCTCGGCCGCCAATAAGCAGTCCCCGCGACATCATGTCATTCTGGGTCCAGGTTCCCAACCTGAACCCGACACCAGAACAGGGGCGTTACTGGAGACGTATTAAGTAGCGCCACATTTCTGGCTAGGAGTCATAAATGATCGCGATGGCCGAAACCAGTCGGACTGATCATTCGTTCAATTGATTCAACTTCCAAAACAAACTTTATCATACACGAAATACCACCGTATTTTCCGGATTAAAAGAAAATGAATTATAAAAGTTGATGTTTTTGTTCGGCGTATAAACAAAGTATTCGTATATACAACAGCAAAAAGGTAGTTTCAGCGTGAAACAAGCATTGCTTGTGTACAAAGCCTGTGTTCGGGGCTACGGTCCCATGCATAAAACATGTCTCAACTCGAATGTACTGGCTAAAACTCTATTTTCTTATGCTGCTAATACGTGATTAACTTTCACTTGTCTGGTGTAAAATGTTTAAGGTTTTTTAAGAATTGAAATGTAAAATTAAAACATAATATACAAAAATAATACATACATACATCATAAGAAAACTCATGAAAAATTCATGTAGGTATTTATTGGTTAATTGAGAGAAGTACAACATAATATTAATAATGTTGTACTTGAAATTGAGCCAATATAAAGCTTGTCGTATTTCGAAGCAGTGCACTAATTTGATGATGTCAGACACAATTTTTTTTGTCTAAGATGCACATACCGAAACTGATTTCAGTGCCGTACTTTTTACACTAGTTGGATAGGCAAACGGGAAAACGAGCCACATGAGTAGCAGTTGTCCATGAACGTAAACAATTAAACCTGACTCTAACTAACCCAGGCAACTCATATCAGCTATCCTGAGACAAGATGTCTCGGTGCCGGTAATTACACTGAATGTCCTGCTTTTCTCCTCGAAAAGTTGTTTTACGGAAGAAACAAGCCAGATGGCGGTACCCATGCAGATCAGAACGGCACAAGCGCGATTTTCCCACCGGTAATAATGTGAAATAATCTAATCTCGATAACACAATATGTATTAGCAGAGTCCACCGGTGATATTTATTAGGTACTTTATGGCTAGTTTAGTCACAACGTGGTCCCAAACTGTATTATATCAAAGCCACAACATACCAGGGAATCAGAAATGCTTAAGCAGTGGATTAACAAAGTTTTCAGTTTTAGCTTCAGCAAATTTTTAGCATAAGCTTTAAACGGTTTTCTCTGTAATTGAATATTACCTCCATCAACGAACGCTGAAAATCGTGTCCTTGGTTATAAAGTTTTAATCGTTTTTGTATGACAAAAAACTGACTGCAGAAACTTGTTCAGCGTATAATGTGGAACGTTCTGTTGTAGTATCAACATCATTATTCATCCCATCGTCCAAAAGGACCTGACACTGAACTAGGAAGTATGTAGGTCATAAGGGTGGAGTCAGCGCTGAGCTGACTCCTGCCGAACGTAGAAGTCTGCAAGCGGCTATACCTACTGCGGAGTCTGTCGGAGTATAGCCACGTACGAAGCCCCAATTTGGGTGGATACCCTCACCGCTAGGAAATGGCCCTATTGTGGAGTATCCAGCGGGTAATAGTGGTGAGTGTGATCAGGGGCTATCGTACGATCTCCTGGGTGGCAGCCACTGCCCTGGCTAGAGATCCGCCGTGGGAGCTCGTGACTTCGAGGTGCGCCTCGGCGAGCAGCACTTCTATTCACAGAGGAGGTCCTCTTTCACGAGTCACTAACGTGGAACGAGCTCTTAATTGTGCGGAGGCTGAAGGAAGTATGCAAAGTATGTTATGAAAGACTTCACATCAACATTAAAAAAAATCTCGAACAGTTAAATTTTAGTGGTAAAATCATAATATTATTGTTGGAATCCAATATCGGAGAACTAAACTGTTATAATATTATATTGAGATATAATTAAGGGTTTGTTTATTGTATAATCACCCATAATTAATATAAACCCAATTTAACGCTTGTGAACAGTGACAGAGTTTAAAAAAAAAACGGTGAAATGATATCTGATATCCACCTGGTATGTATTTTTGAATTATACGTAGGTGTCGCGGGTTCGAGTTTTCGCGTAGGACATAGCTTTTAATTTAAATTTTCATATAAAATATTCCACTAATATCATCATCATTATATCTTGTTCTGTTTATTGATGAAATAGGCTAACAAACGCAAATACTGAAACGGTAATTATAAATAAATAAATAAATCTTTATTTCAGAAATCTTCCATATTTTGTTAGTAAACAGGAACTTAATATTATAAAAGCTATGTTAGTAACAATCATATTATTTTAATTTAAATATATACCAGGCCTGTTTGAGACACTAGGTCTATGCACATGCATAGATATCCAGTGCGTCCAGACAGGACGATCCGACTTATCACTAATAGTTTTCAGGATGGTGTTGGTGCCATCACGAAGTCTGCGCATGAGCGAGGCGACCCTTTTGCGCAGCACCGCCTGAAAGCTATCGGTGTGAGCTTGCGCAAACATGCCCGACGCACTGCAGAACCTCGGTAGACCCAACATCACCCTGAAAGCATTGTTATACTGTACTCGGAGTGCATTGAAAGCCCCCCGCGTATAATCAACCCACAGATTACACGTGTACGATGTTTGGCAGAAGGCTTTAAACAGTGTTATTTTAACCTCTCTGCTACACCGTGAAAATCTGCGAGCCAATATATTGCAGCGGACTGCCAACACTCTCTTTTCCTTCTCCATATCAGTATCATCCTTCAATTTCTCGTTCACTATGTGACCGAGATACTTGAAGGATGACACGCGATGTAGAAGTGCCCCGCTTAGATACACAGGCGGAACATTTTTAGTCTTGCGACCGTTTGCCTGAAATACCATAAACTCGGTCTTCCATACATTGTAAAGAAGACCACGAGACTCTGCAAACCGCTCACAAACGCTGATCAGTCTTCTAACATCAGCGACTGATGGAGTCAGCAGCACCATGTCGTCCGCATAGCTTATACTGTTGACACAACAACCGTCAATAGAGCAGCCGACACGTGTGCTGCTGAGCTCCTCAATCAGCTGATTCACATAGCAATTGAAAAGAAATTATAGAAGAAATTATAGAAATTATAGAAACAGAACATTTTGAAAGGTACTTGCTTTTTTATAGCATAGGAGGGCAAACGAGCAGTCGAAGCATTTTAGCGACTATCGAAGCCCAAGCACATCCGCACAACCAGAGATTACGCAGATGCGTTGCCTTTCTTTTTGCTATCCCCCCAATGGGCAACCGGAAACTCAAAAACCACACAAAACGCGACAGCATAGCTGTCACTTGACGCCGGTGTTATGTGAGCGAGAGGTACCACCCCGGTCGTTCCGGCCCAATTCGGCTGGAAAGCAGCATGGCATTACCTCTTACTGAAATCTTGCACATTTGAATTCAATAATTGTTAGTTATATTATTATAAGAAAAAGTAAAAAAAAATATATATTTAATGTCTAGAGTATCTTATTGAATGTCAAACAAATCTAGTAGAGTTGTGTCCGGTTCTAAAGTTAGTCTACTGAGAAGGACCGTCGAAACACACTCAGTGAAACTAATCTTTGGGATATTTTACATTACGTAGAATTTACTTTATATGAAAAGTTCCGTAGCAAATGCCTTATTCCCAAGGTGTGGTTGGTATCCTTCAATCATCTTTTTTATTTTAAAGCTTAAGCGCGTCACTTCGAGTGAAATAATTTGTACATTCAAATTGTAGCATTATTACAAAGGATTCATAACCATAAGGTGAATTAATTTGAATTCATATCGCTCACGACCGAGACCTCGAGAGCTTTATGTTCATATTGTACGTCGTCTAAACGTAACTGTACCTTTTAATGTAATTATTATTTTGTTAATAACTTATATACTATATAAATTGCTAAAAAAAAAATATTACTGTACATAATAAATGACATTTAATTCGCATATTAAGTATTTCCTTTCCTTATGAGTTATTTAAAATACTGAACTTTTGTATATATATATATATATATATATATATATATATATACTTATATACACGTGTATGTATATATATATATATATATATATATATATATATATATACACATACACGTGTATATAAGTATTTGAGTACTTTTATGTTTATTTAATAGTATGTATGTTTATAGATATATCGTATGTATGTTATATTAATTAATAACTTTTGTATAACTTGTACTTAATTTTTTATAATATACTTCTTTTAGTTCAAAGACATGCCTTTATCATTAGTCTATCCTTATTTATCTACTCTTAAATTATATTTTTCTAGTCTATACTGTCCCACAGCTGGGAAAAAAGTCCTCTCTCTCTCTTCCATACGTCTCTATACTACATCAGCATTTCCAATAATAATGAGTTGAATGAACATTGACTTTAGAAATCGTTTCTAAACCAAAGAGTTCTACAGTTTTAAAGATTACTTACAGATTAAAATGTAATTTGACATAGCAATATCTTAGGAATATTTTATCATAGAAACAAATTGTAATTGACTGAGTGAATTTTGTTGTCAAATTTCATCACAAGAATGTAAAGTACGCCCTGCCTCCATTCCATCAGCAGGATTCCTAAAGTATAAAAAATCCAATGATTAAATATCTTACATTCTGTCATAAAACTGTGATATTCTCAGATAGAAAATACTAACAATATTATCACCGGTGGGAGAGATGCCTGATGCTCTTGTGCTCACTCCCGTCTGCGTGAGTACCACCACACAGCTTGTTTCCGCTGTAAAATAGCTTTGCTGTGTTTCGGAGAGAAGAGCGGTATAGGAAATGTAATTACTGGTACAAAGACTTACCTTACGTCAAAGGATTGGAAAAGGACTGGGGTGTCGCAGATAAACTAATTGGTTATGTTTATTGGCGACCTTGACAATTCAAGCTGGTAGTCCGTCTACCAGTTTACCTACTCTACTATCATAAATTATATAAATTCATTAATTGATTCAGGGAAACGAAGGCTTATCGACATGTGTATCCTTCCCTCCCTAACCTTTTTTTTTCTTTAACGCCCCGGATCTGTTGAGCTAACAGGGCAGGTTTTCTTTCTTTTACGCCGGGAAATGCTTTGAGGCATCTCACTGGGGAGGGGGATAGATTGATAAATATTCATATGTATTCCTGCGTATTTACTTCTATTTAAACACTCTGCAAACATGATATGCTGTAGTCGTGCGTTTTAATTACAGAAAGAAGAGATAAAATTACTATACATTACCTTCTTTTCAAAAAGGGTCATTAAAGTCGGTTGCAAGCGGGATTCGGGAGTGAAAAATTACTATTGCAAAAGCCTTTTCAATCTATAAAAAACATACAACTAACATTTGGTTCGAATTATCAGAAACTTATAGTATATTTTCGCAGAAAAAATTGTTCCTTTTTATACACAGACCAAAATTTCATTAATGGAAATTGATTTATGTCCTTGTAATCCCATTAGATATTCCATTAAATATTCCAATAACACAAGTTCTCGACTCTGGTAATCCCATGGGATATTTTGAGCGTTCACAGATATTCCGATTTCAATTTACCTTGTAGACTATCATAAGTCATCGATAAATTGAGACTATGATTATTAACTTTGTTGAATCATTTAACTTTCCTTTTCTTCTTTTTTATGTTAAATTACGTTTAAGACAAGAACAGGGCGATAAATAGACTACTGCATAGAGCAATATTGACTACTGCGCCACGATATATTATGTCAACTTTAACAATGAGAGCTGGTCCTTCGAGCCGGATTGAATCGAGTTACATCGTACTATTTCTGATTAAGTTACCATATGAAGTACTAATAATATATATGTTAAATCGCCGAAAATAATTTTAGTATATAATATGTACCATAAATTTAATCAACAACTAAACAGAGCTTTTATCAGAATAGACATCTTTGTTTTTAATTTTGTAGTTGGTATAGCCGCAAGATGCATAAGGTAACAAATTTATGTGAAATGTAACACAAATACATATTATATACATGTAAGGTAATCTTAATATATTATGCCGTTGAAAGATTTTTGTATTGTAGTTTCCGAATCTCAACAAATGTAATACTAGTAATTGAACGTGAAAGCTATGTGATGGCTTTCTTGGGATATTTTTTGTCAGACGTATATTATATCTGATAAAAATGTATAAGCAGTTTATTTAATTGAGATTCATTCATTCAATAACTCGTTATTTTTCATTTTGTTAACTATTTTTCAAACTTCAAGTAATTAATTGAATAATGTCAAGTTATCTGTTTTAATTAAATTATTTATCAACATGCCAAGTTACTGGTTTTACTCGTATAATCGTATCATTTTATACTTACACATCTTTAAAGCATAAATTAATAATAATTTTTATTCAGTTTTCCAACTTGTCATCTAAATAGCACACACAAACTAAAAAAATCCATCCCAGTAATCAGAGGAGTGTGATCTATCCGCGATCAGGGTTTGACAGTAAATATTATGTGCAGGGAGGCTGGAGTGGCCATCCCAAACGGATTCTGGCCCTCGAACGTATTTGACGTATTTTGATGTAACGTATATGACGTAGCTTTAGCGTTTCCTTATGTCACTTATTTCGTAAATATATATTAGAGACCTTATTGAGCTATACTTTAGTGAGACGTTTGATATTAGGTATATTTAAGGTGATGTGAAAGATGTGATTTTACGTACTTGGCATGGCTGAAATTAGTATTATATTTTTTTTCGGCAGAATTCTATGTAAGAGTTGTGTCTTTTTGCAATATTTCAAAGGTTTGTTCCTAAAAAAAAATATGACTATAAGATTTTATGCATTATAGACTATTTATTTTTAATACCTATAATATTTAACTTCTTTTGATTCTTTTTTTTGTCGCCAAGACCGGCCCCGAAAAAGATGGCGTGATAACCTAGACTCAAACCAGGCTGGCTGGCCGGCGGTGGCGAAAGATCGAGATATATGGGAGAGCTTGGGGGAGGCCTTTTCCCAGCAGTGGGACAACAGACGCTATTAAAAAAATTACCTGTGAAATTCACTTGATATTATATCCCATACAAATAAACATATATTATTATTATATTTATAGATTGAATCTCAAAACGAAACTTATGTTACCCCAAATTACAAGTTCATTCCGAGAAGCGTAATCTACTCTTCGGGTTGATTACAGGCGCGAGGAAATGAGGCTGTGATGATGCGAGGGTAATCATTATACGTTATATGTGTTACGGGTACCAGACAACGGAAATATATTTAATACTTTTATACTATACATATATTTAAGTCCCCTCGCGGGATTCGTAGCCGCAACCTCCGGCTTGAGCGCCAACGCGCTTACCATTGAGCCAAAGAGGTCGTCAGCCACGTTTTTGAGGAATCATAGCTATTTAATTAGATGTATAAAACATGGTTAAATTAAAGTTGCCTATCTACTTAGCATAACAAATTCATCGTGATGATCTTCACTGAACCAAGAACTTACCAAGATCAGACAATTTGTATGGATTTAGGTAGAAGCCATCAGCTCTCCTACTCTTCCGATTTCGCATAAAGGTCTTTGGATAATAGCATAGGTCAATTCGAAAAAAAAAATGGATGTAAATTACTCATGATATCTATTTCCTATCCGTACCTACTGTACCATACCTTCATCCGTATTTCTTTCTTTTCTTCTACTAAATAATAGGGATGTTGAGACATGTTACAAATTCATGTAGTTATGTTTTACACATTAAAGACACTATTTGAAAACCTAAACTAACGTTTACCGAGTCTTTTTATTAGTCATAAATTAAAGAAAATTAATTTAAAATGCGTTATTTATCACCCAATATCACGTGACTGCGAACGCCCGATGACGTCACTGACCAGTAAACAAACTGTTACGGCTGTCATATCCAAGTTAAAAGTATCACCGTAGTACCGCAAGGAACTCTGTGCTTTGACAGAGGGGAACAGAGATTTTTTTTGTATGTATGTGACACGATTACTCCGCCGTTTGTGCATTGGTCCCTTATTAATTTTATTAAGATCTGACAAGTCGTTTTTTAGTTATTCCCAATAATGCCTATTTGGTTAATTTCTTCTACCTCGATGATATCGACCTATCCGTAGAACAAAGTTCGATGTGATCATGGATCGAAAACGACTTTAATAGCTAGACGAGATAAGCAACTCGATCTCTACAGACGTACGTTTTTAGAATTTTCGTATGTTATTTAGTTTCTGAGATATATAATCGAATAACGTTCAATCTGACATTTGCTCCGAATAAAAACGAGAGATGAAATGTAGGAGATCTAAGAAACTCATTCAATTCAAATAATTATTTCGTCCTTATATTGCTATGTTCCAAGTATGGAAGACCGCTCTACCGACAAGAGCAAGGCTCTTAAATAGAGAGAAAGAGAGATTGCTATGTTGTCACTGGCGTAGGTTTAAAAATAATCATCATTCCGAAAACAGCTGTATATTTAAGTTCTACGTAAGGGGTCATCCATAAATTACGTCAGACGAAATTTTTTACCCCTCCCTCGTCCTTTACTCAGATCAGTCATATTTTTGTCGGATTCCCCTCCCTAGTATGACGTCACATATTTTGCGTTTTTTACATGTATAAGTAAATTTAAACAGCAGTTCCGGAATTAGTTTTATTTACTTTTAAATTATTTTTGATTTCGTTTTCTTTATTAATACAAAATTCGCGTTTTAATACATTAGACATGTCCGATGTTGAAATATGACGTCACATAATATCTTGGATCACCCCTTGTCACACAATGTGTCACGTAGTTTATGGATGTCCCTAAGTAAGTATCTAACACAGACGAAGCTGCGGGCAAGAGCCAGTGCAAAACAACATGGGTAAATATTTGTTAATAATATAATATATATAATATTGGGACAACGCACACACGGCCATCTGATCCCAAACTAGGCAGAGCCTGTAATATGGCAACCAGACAACTGTTATATACTTATATATTTCTATACATACATATCACTACATAGTATAAAACAAAGTCGCTTTCTCTGTCCCTATGTCCCTATGTTTTTTTTTTTTTTTTATGTTACTTGGATAGGCAAACTGGCTAACGTGCCACCTGATGGTAAGTGGTCTACGTCGCCCATGAACATAAACCAGTTTACCTGGAACGAGCCCGGGCAACTCATTTATGTGTTGCCTATCCTGAGACATAAGTTGTTAAGTCTCGGTGCCAGTAATTACACTGCCTGTCTTGCCCTTCTCTCCGAAACACAGCAAAGCTGTTTCACGGGAGAAACAAGCAAGATGGTGGTACCCATGCAGCCGGGAGCGCGGCACAGCGCTTCCCTCCCACCGGTAAATATGTCCCTTTGTATGCTTAAATCTTTAAAACTACGCAACGGATTTTGATGCGGTTTTTTTTATTAGATAGAGTGATTCAAGAGGAAGGTTTATATTTATAATAACATCCATTAAATAGTGGAGAAATACTGTTATTTTTGAGGTTTCTAATGTGATGTCGTAAATAAACACATTTTTTGCACTTACATTGCAAACGCTGGATGAACACTAACAGATAGATCAAAATTATGTACAAAATTATTGTACACCTTATAAAGATCTACAAAAACTACTACCTATATCCATTTTAATACTTTAAAAATTGGCAATCTTAAAGCGGTAATGTAAAAGCTATTTACAAAAATACGGTGTTAATCACTTCATATTATAAAATAAAGTCCTACGCCCATCCATAGATAAATAATCATCATCAATCCGTGTACGGCTGTACATCTAAGTTAACGCGGGCGAAGCTGCGGGCACCAGCTAGTTATAGATAAATTACACCCAGACACAGAACAAGTGATCATGCTCATCACACAAACATTTGTCCAGGGTGGGGATCGAACCCACGACCTTCTGGTTTAGTAGTCAGGCTCACTAACCACTAGACCAACAGGCCAGTCATCATAATGCATCTAATATTCATACGGATTCAAACCCACGTACTGTACGGTACTGTAGTGACTCTAATATGTAATGAGTATATAAAATAATGTATGTATTAAATATAGGGAGTATCATATCGGTACCCAAAGCCATTCGGCTCATCTTTCCTACGCATATAATGCACTCATAATAGAAAATGATGTATTCCAAAAACAATACAGCCTAGGTAACTCAGTGTCCAAATCAATTTATCTGTAACCTGAATGCCTGTGTTCAAGCACTAAACAATATCTAGGTTTATTGCTGGTCACTGTGGACATATCGATTATGCGATTATTACTTTAGGGCTCTGTTAGGACATATTGCTTCATCATCATCACGCCGCTACCCAATAACGAAATCTAGATATAATTAAATGAATATAAAAATTGTTAGTTACTTTTTTATGTTAGTTGGATAGGCAAACTGGCAAACGTGCCACCTGATGGTAAGTGGTCAACGTCGCCCATGAACATAAACTAGTTTACCTGAAACGAGCCCAGGCAACTCATCTATGTGTTGCCTATCCTGAGACATAAGATGTTTAGTCTCTACTACTACTCTAGGCAGTGTAATTAATGGCACCGAGAGTTGACATCTTATGTCTCAGAATAGGCAACCGATAAACCAGTTGCCTGCGCTAGTTCTGGGTAGGTCTGTTCGTGGGCAACGATAACCACGTATTATCAGGTGGCACATCTGTCTGTTTGCCTATCCACCATCATCATCATCATCAGCCTCTGTCCGTTGACTGCTAAACAAAGGCCTTCCTCAATGAACGCCAAGACGGCCAATCCCTTGTCACTCGCATCCACGAACCAGCCACCGCACGTAGATAGTAATATCACCTGGTTAATGGCCGACCATCTAAAAAAAATTTCACATCCAATGGGAACCGGTTACTACACGAAGATCTTGGTTCTGGTTCGCCTACCCTAACAGGCCTAACATACAAAACTAATAATAAAATAATGTATTAAAACCCCAAGTGAATATTTTCGATAAAAAACGATGTCTCTATAAATAGTAGAGAACCCTTGTACGCGTTGGTTACGACTCATTCCAGGCCACTGGTGAAACAGACTTTGTAGCTATATTTAAACGACAAAAAGTACCCAATCAATACAATCTGCATATGAAAATATTTTATTTTCTTTAACATACACCGTTGATAGTTGTGCATACCTTGTGCATCCAATTCTCCTTACATATACAGGGGATCTGTAGCACGGGTCTCTCGCAAAGGATTTCTGTTTAAAAGCTGTTTTATATTTTGTTAATATGCCTTTGTAAGAGAAAAACAAAAATAAATTATCATTACTTAGAATTTAAATTTAGCATATATTGTCATGCGAGTGGAAATGGATCAGTCGTCTTGGCGTTCATTGAAGGAGGCCTATGCTCAGAAATGGACGGATAAAGGGTGATGATGATGCTATATTCTGCTATTAACAATACAACAACCACTGTACTAGTCTCTGATTTATCTCGTTTGTGGTTTATTATTTCCAAAAACTCCGGCGTCTATTACCTTGGTTAGTGGCCCTGACTGCTAAACCAACAAATGTTTGTGTGATGAGCATCATCACTTGTTCTGTGTCTGGGTGTAATTTATCTATAATATGCATGTATTTAGAAATATATAAGTATATATCAGTTGTCTGGTTGCCATAAGAACAGGCTCTGTCTAGTTTGGGATCAGATGGCTGTGTGTGAGTTGTCCCAACATACTAGCAGATCCGGCCACACGTTGCAGTGGCTAAGGTATATATATAAAGTTTGTAAGGTATTATTGTTAACAAACGTCAAACAATAATGAAGGTCTAATACATCTTTCTGTCTAAATGAGTTTTGGATTTGAGATCATCTTGAGAATTTGATATCCGCATACAATAACAAAATATAAACAAATAATTTGAAATAAATAAATATTGCCATTATAAATTGAGATATAAACTACCCTATCTCCCAAGTTGGACCAATTTACAAATGCTTACAAAATTTTATAAAAATTGGTTCAGTAGTTTCGGAGATCCTACGGGTTCGCCGACTAGGACAGGAGCGTTAATACGGAGATGGGGGAGGACCCGGCGCGGCAGTCGGTTGACAAAAGCCTAACGGCTGCTTTGCATCCAGTCCTCGAGCGATGGATGCGCTGTAAGCACAAACCCTCTCACCTTCCGTCTGACACAGGTGCTCACCAGGCCTGACGGCCAGGTGCCTGACGGCCCACAGGGAGCCAGTAACAGTATGTTACGATTGTGGCGCGTCGGTTATTACCGCGGTTGTCCCAAGGCGCCGAAAACGGCGCGCCGCGTCTCAAAGCCGGCAAAAAAGACGGCTTCACAAAAAGCCCCCCTCCGTTTCAGGGCACCTAGGAATGATAAATACATCCCTGCCCCACTTCCTGCGACCAACCCGTGGTTTAAGCCGGCTCCGAAGCCGACTCAAGTCATCGCGTCTCCCACCCAGGTCCCACAGAGCACCCCAGCAGAATACAGTAGGCCAACGGCACCCCCTGCCGGCATCACGATGAACCCCCTATTACGGCTACGGAGGTGACCTGGCTTTCGTGTCACAGTACCTTAGCGTCATTGACACAAACAAAGTTAGTATCCTAGCAGCGAAGCTGCGAGGTTCCCCCCATGATCGTCTACAAGCGTTAGTAGACCACGCGGCCTGGATCGACCAGATCAAGTTTTCCAATCCAAGCCCATAAATGGCTACCACCGCCAGAACAAAACCGCGCTCTCTGCGAGTGGTGTCGTTCAATGCGAACGGCATTAGAGCGAACATCGACGAAATTCGTATATTCGTCAAAAAAACATGACGTAGCGTCCTCCTTGTGCAGGAAACGTTCTTAAAACCCAATATTAATGACCCGCGTATAGTCAATTATAATATTGTTAGGAATGATAGGACGCGATCCCAACTTGGAGGCACCCTCATTTACTACAAGAGGTCCCTCCACTGCATACCTATAGACACACCGGCCCTAGAATCACTAGAGGCCTCCGTTTGCCAGGTGAGCATGACCGGCCATCAGTCGATCACAATCGCCTCAGTATACCAATCGGGTAATAGGAAACGATTATTTAGCGATTTAAATACGCTATTAGAATTAGGCAACGCTGTCTTGATAATGGAAAGATTCTCTGTAAAGCAGTCGATGATTTAAACAGTATTATAATCGCTCCCTTTGAGCCCACGCGTTTCGACTTCGCAAGTAGCGAGAGGAACGTGCGGCCATCTATACTAGACATAGACATTCTACAAAATATCACCCTTCAGGTACATTCCATAGAAACCATTCAGGAGCTTAACTCAGACCATAGGCCGGTGCTTATACAACTCGGCGCCCGGCAAACAATATAAATACAGATAAAAAAAGATCATCGACTATAAACTTTTAAACGATAATCTCAAAATACTTCAATCGAGTCATCTTGATAAAATCCCCGACATAATAGACAGTCCTCAAACTGCTATATCAGCATGCTCTGACTTCACCGACCATCTGGTACCAATGATAGAAAAGTCATCCAGGGAGATCTCACAGGCCCATGACGGCCGAAATACGCGCAAAAAATGCAGCAAAGCGTACATACTCTCGCTACCGGACGGGCGAGTATCGGCGAGCTCTCCGTGACCTCGAACGACAGGTCAAAGCCCGAGTCATAGAAAATAGAACAGAAAGGTGGGATCACCTCCTGAGTGAAATTTCACCTTCGTACGTGGCCTACTGGCCACTCGCCCGTTCAATGAAAAAAAAGACGGAGGCACCTATGCCTCCGTTAAAAATATTAAATAGCGCGCCTGCACTAGAAGACGCCGACAAAGGGGAATGTTTAGCCGATACACACGAGAGTCAGTGCACTCCGAGCTAAATAGTCGCAACTCCCCCCGTAGGCCCCCACGTAGAGGAGGTAACTAGGGAGGTGGCGAGAAGGGCCTCTGTGCCGCTGGAGGGAGATCCAATCCTTCCGACGGACGTAGAAGAGGTCCAAGACATTATAAAATGCCTTCATGCCAAGAAGGGCCCCGGGCCGGACGGAATTTCCAACAAAGTATTAAAAATACTACCCCGCCCGCCCTAGTTATCCTCCTGGTTAACATTATAAACGCCCTCCTCAAGGGTTGTAGGTTCCCCGATATATGGAAAGAAGCTACGGTCATAGGAATACCGAAGCCCGGAAAACCGCGCTCGGAACCGTCTAGCTATCGTCCCATAAGCCTGATAAGCTCGTTAGGAAAAATCTACGAAAGAATTCTGCTTAGGCGGTTGAAAACCGTCATTAGCGAAAATAATCTTTTCATAGATGAGCAATTCGCCTTCCGCGAAAACCACTGCTGCCCGAGGCAAGTCCACTGTATGACGGAGGATATACTCAGAGGTTTCCATAAGAAAAACAAACACGATACGTGCGCTGTATTCTTTGATGTAGCAAAAGCCTTCGATAAAATCTGGCACGAAGGCCTCATATTCAAACTATTCAAGTTAGGAATACCGGACAGAATAGTCATCATCATCCGCGACTACCATTCGGGCCGGCATTTTAGATATAGAGTAGAGGGCACTCTGTCCTCTCGGAAACCTGTGAGGGCCGGAGTCCCACAGGGCTCCGTGCTGTCTCCGACCTTGTACAACTTGTATACCACCGACATCGCCGAACACCCGGCGGTTAAACGGGCTCTCTTTGCAGACGATACCGCTCTGTATATCACCCCCCCTCAGCCGCAAGGGCTTCCACCATCCTCCAGCGTGCCGTCACCGAGCTGGATGAGTGGTTCGCAAAATAGAGGATTGATGTAAACCCAGAAAAAAGTGCCGCCATAAAATTCTCACATAGGAGGGTCACAAACAGACGACCTTATCGTACCATGAAACCGATAAGGATAAACAATATAGAAATACCCAGAGTAGATCAGGTAAAATACCTGGGGATCACCCTTGACAGGTCAATGTCATTTAGACCACACATAGAGACAATCACCAAAAAGGCCAAATTCGTCTTGAGCCGTTTATATTTGTTCATTAACAAAAACAGCAAAATGCCCCTCAGGCATAAGCTAACCCTGTATAAAACTTGTATCCGACCCATTATGTTATACTCTTGTGTCGCATTCGCGCATGTGCCACAAAGTCGACTTAATGCATTACAAACAGTCCAAAATATTTTTTTACGCATGGCAACCGGTTGCCCGTGGTACGTAAGAAACATCGACCTGCACAGGGACTTCGATCGCGGAAGCTTAGGTTCAAATCCGATACGAGTAGACACAAACCCAGACCGCGCAAACAGCGCTAGCACTACGCTACCGCTAGATTGCTTGGGCACCGCGCATGACCCGCCTCCCTCTCCAGAGGCCGGTCCTCATGATGATAGGTTAAATTCAACCGTAAAAGATTCGTCGACCATATCGGATTTGACCAGTCCAAATCCTGCTCTCCCGAGCAGCGCGCGCGATGAACCACGCCCCCTGCGGGGCGCGGAGTGGGGCGTCCCCCCATTTCATAAGTGAGCCATCTACTCACTTACTGTACCGATTGAGCTTAAAGGCCATCAGGCCGAAAAGTCTAGCCCTTCCGAAAAAAAAAAAGCAATCACTAGAAGCGATTTACCACATTGCGTGTCGATAGAAACATGGAGATTCCTTGGACTTGACATGAATTAACTCGTTAATGTTCAAGGGTGAGGTAGACCATTTACCATTAAGCCATTAATTTTGCATAGTGGTAAAATGTATAATACGAATTCTTCTTCATAAGAATCGTATCCTGCTTTTGTAAGTTAATAGACAAATCTCAACAAATCTCATAGAAGACGACAGTTCAACTATTTTAGGACCCTCAGTAATAAATATTACAGAATAAATTGATGTGACACGTCACGTTCGACCTTCGTCTGTCTATTAGTAGGCTGTCAACTTGACTACATGTCAATAATATCAATAAATTTCTACTTTAGTGAAAGTTTAATCGCATCATAACAATTGTGGGTTATTTATTTTAATATGTTTTTTTTCTATTATTATTTCATTAACTACCCTTTGGATTCGAAACCAAGACCTCCCCGTGCCTCACCTCACTACTACACCATCTAGTTCTTACATTCTACTAAATAATAAAAATAATATTTTAATGTGATATAAGTGATGGCTAGTAAAAAACCTTTATAGAGAAACTAAACCTTTTTACTTGAGTAAATGTCCAACAAAAAATCTCAAAGAAAATGTTTTAAAGCTTCCAAAAGGTCAAATTCAATAATCCTCTTATTACGGCGAAAGGATTTGAAAAAACTAAGGAAAATCTTTTCTTGGATACAAATCTAAAAATTAAACGAATATAAAAATACATTTTAATTATGTAGCATTCGTTATTTATATCATGTAAAACTAGATTTTGCACCCGGCATTGCTTACGTTACCGATATCACGCGAAGATTAAGCTCGTTGAAGTTGCAGTGGGCTGGTCACACACTCAGGAGAACGGATGGCCGATGGGCAATAAGGTTCAAGAGTGGAGGCTGCGTTCGGGTAGACGAAGTGTTGCTCGGCTATTAACCAGGTGGAAAGACGATGTCCGTGCAGTGGCTGGTCCGTGTTGGATGCGAGTGGCGAGGGATCGTCCATCTTGGCGTTCATTGAGGGAGGCCTATGTTCAGCAGTGGATGGATAGAGGCTGGTGATGATGATGATGATTGATTTGATTAATTTCATCTTTCGTTATAGATTTAGATTAAATTAAATTTATACATTCGAATAGAAAAACAGATATATTTGATTTATTAAGGAAACATGACATTTTACATCAGCCGTGACTGCCTACTTTTTTCTATTTAATTTTTATCACTGTTTGAATAAGCATATAAGGCGTCTGAACTGCCGTCTAAATATAATTTGGATTTAGTAATATAACATTAATGTGTAATTATAAGTTAAGAGTAATTAGTTAACAATATTGTGGAATCCATCCATCATAATATGCCATAATGCCGTAATAGTATCGTCAAATGACAAGGTACACACAATTCACAAACAAACAAAGTGCAAGTGTCTTTAAATTAAACAAATAAATTTTTAAAACAATTATAATATATCTATTTGGAAATTTTAAATATGTCCGAGACTGAACAATTATTATATTTTAGTATTCGATGAAACGTATAATGTAGAAAATTATAATATGAAAAAGTGAACTTCTTATAAGCCCAGATAGCCAGAAGGAAAATAATTAAATTAATAAATCATGATATTTTTTTAAAGTATAATAATGTACACAAAAAATAACTTAGTATAATAAAGTATAATAAAAAATAACTTTATGATTTTTACAGTTGGAAAATTAGGACGTAGGATAGATTGTAGGGTGCTCAAAAATCTCTGAACAGAAGTCTAATCCTGAAATTTCAGTTACAAAGATTCATAAACGCTGTAAATATATTTCTTTTCGTCGTTTTTAGAGAAATTAGTTTATGTGTGGTTGTCAAAAATGTATAAATTGATACATGATTACGTATTTATATTCATATACTTTTAACGTAGATAAGCTTTGAGTGGAGATATTTTTATAATAATTTATACATTTTATGGTATGTTTCATAAATACCTAGGTAACACTGAAAATGTTTAGAAAATGAAAAACGGCTTAATGTAGAAAGTTGCCAATACTTTTATTGTTTTTCGAAGTAATCTCCGTTTCTTTCTACACATCGTCGCATTCGATGGAATCACTGAGAAAAGCAGTGGGCCCATTCTTCCTTAGGAGTCTCTTCTATGGCATTTTCGTACGCTTTCACCGCATCTTCAGGGCTCGTAAAGCGAATACCTCGAATTTTATCTTTAGTTCTTGGGAATAAATGAAAGTCGCAGGGCGCCAGGTCAGGACTGTAAGGCGGATGACTCATTATCTCGACACCTGCCATAGTCAAATATTCAACAGTCCGTTTTGCGGAGTGCGCTGAAGTATTGTCGTGGTGAAGGAGGATCCTGCTTCGAGGGCGCTGCTGTCGATTTTTTTCCAAGACAACAGACAAACAGCGATTGACATACCAGTCTGCAGTAACTGTCCTTCCATCTTCTAGCACAACTGTCGCGAACTGACCTTTCCGACCAAAGAATGAGGCAATCATCTTTTTTCCTTGACTTCTTCCTTTCTTTACCTTAGTTGGCCGATCCTCGAAAGGAAACACCCACTGAGCTGATTGTCTTTTGGTTTCGGGTTCGTAGCAATATATCCAGCTTTCATCACCTGTGATGATGTCAAATACAGCATTTGAGTTACCGCCGTTGAACTTATCTAACATTTGGCGACACCAGTCCATGCGGAGGCGTTTCTGGATTCCCCATACTTTAACCGACGGTTAAAGGATGAGGAATCCATCTGGTACAAAGCTTCCTGACGCCTAAATGTTCGTTTAATATTTTTTAAACTTGACTCATACCAATGCCTAGGCTTGCCCGTATCTGCTGATAGGTCACTCTATTATCTTCCTCTATCATGCATCGCACAGCACTGATGTTATCTTCAGTAGTCGCTGTTAAAGGACGTCCCTCACGCGCATCATCACTGAGATTGCTACGTCCACGCTTAAACTCGTTAAACCAATTGTAAATAGTGGCACAAGATGGGGCTTCATTAAAAAATGCTAATCGCGGCCTATCATAGCTTTGTTGTTGAGTAAGCCCACAACGAAAGTCATAATAAATCATTGACCGAAAATTTTCTCGCGTTATGTTCATTTTCACGTGTAACGAGAGTTTTAGATTTGCCGCCAATTCACAAAAACAAATGACAAATGAATGCAATATACTACATTAGGTTACCAAAGAGTTCTAAAATTGAAATTCAAAAAAAGTTTTCATTTTCAATGTTTCTAACTGACCAGTTCTAAACATTTTCAGTGTTACCCACGTATTTCGTCAGCGTGGTCGAGTGGCAGGTGCTTAATATGTCCCCACCATGGTTCAGGCCTTGACGTGGCGGTGGGGCTCAGTAGCCTAGGGTGAGCGCCCAAGGTTCCGCTGAACCTTGAAGCTAATTGAGCCGAGGGGGCTCTTTGTACTCCTCTTATATATAATGGCCTAGCTTCCACACCACCACGGTTCAAGCCTTGTCGTGGCTTTGGGGCGGGGCAACCCCTCTGTGAAGGTGGTGTAGTGCACGTCGAGGTACCCTGTTGCTCAACAGATCCGGGGCATCTCACAAAGGCGGCATTGGTGGCACTCGCCGGGTTTTAGTGGATAGAGCTGCGTCCACTTACCAACTTTCACACACATACCCGTCTGGGGAGACCCACTCCCCCGCGGGATGTGTCAGAGCAGTTCCCGGCGTTAAAGAAATAAAAAAAGGTTCTTAATATGTATAACACAGGTAACACTCCATATTTGATACGGCAATAAAAAATATATTAAATTAAATAGAGGAAGTAATATTGTTTAACTAAATTATTAACATCCTACTAATATTATAAATGTGAAAGTAAGTTTGTTTGTTACGCTTTCTCTCGAAAACTACTGAACCGATCATTATGAAACTTTGTACACATATTCTTGGAGGTATTAGAAGTAACATAGGATACTTAAAAATCTTATTTGCAGACGAAGTTGCGGGCACCAGCTATCAGAGATAAAATAGTATCACATTAAACCACGTAGAGTACAATTATTATAATATTTCGTTTAAAAAGTATTTATAAGAGAGTTTATGTTATGAGAGTATCCGAACTAAAATATAGTGACTCATCCACAGAATCGTACGTTACACTTTACAGGCATATTAACCTTCGAACGAGCCCGGGCAACTCATTTATGTGTTGCGTATCCTGAGACATAAGATGTTAAGTCTCGGTGCCAGTAATTACACTGCCTGTCTTGCCCTTCTCTCCGAAACACAGCAAAGCTGTTTCACGGGAGAAACAAGCAAGCAAGAAATTCCTTTGTGTTTGGACCTTTCATCGAAGTGTTCTTTCCAGCTAATAAAGACATGTTTTTACACGCTTTTTATTAGCTTCACCTGTATGTTTGTATGTTTGTATTGTAACCGACTTCTTTGGACGCTATTTTGACCCACTTCTAACGACCAGATTTCGTTCAAACTTTGTAGATTTATCGAGGACCGATGACAATACAATAATTTGATAAAATTATTCCAATATCCTGATCAGGATAATCAGGATAGCACATGCTAGGAAGGCATACCGCGCAAGTTACCTACATCACATGTGTTGTTTTTAGTCTCTCACTAATTTCTAAAGTGATTGCCATTAGTTGAGTACTTTAAATTAATAAAATCTTTAATTAAAAAAATCGACACTAAAAAGTAAAAAATAAATTATAGTTTAAAAATAAAAACTAAAAAACACGCTTTAATAGCAAACCGAATTATAAATTTGAAAATAATTTTTAATAGAAGAATTAAATGGGTTAACATAATAAATAAATGATATTACTTATTGTAAAAAAGTGTGGTGCTTGTAACTAAGTTTTTATACTAACTTCACTTTTGAAAAATAGATACCGATGAAATATTTTTAACAAGAATATCGAGCACCTCGCGCTTTTTTACAATAAGTAATATCATTTATTTATTATGTTAACCCATTTAATTCTTCTATTAAAAATTATTTTCAAATTTATAGTTCGGTTTGCTATTAAAGCGTGTTTTTTAGTTTTTATTTTTAAACTATAATTTATTTATATTTAGTAAGAACTTCAGAATAATCCGGTACTAAATAATTAATTTCACGTCCATTTAATATAGCCTCCTTAGCCAAACGGTCAGCCTCCTCATTGCCTTTTATACCTACGTGAGAGGGTACCCATTGCAGAATTACCTTAACACCAGTACATTGACAAATATATTATAGTTTATTTAACACATCATAAGCAATAGAGAGTCCTTTATATCCCGTAACACATCGATTCAAATATTGTAGTGCTCTCTTACTATCAGTAAGCACAACAGAACTGCCCCTAGCCATGGTTTGAATATATGTAAGGGCTTCCGAAATAGCAGTTAATTCGATTGTCGTAGTAGAAAATTCTTTGAATTTAATTTTAAATTTGTCTCTATAGCCCCTCAATGGAATATACAATGCCGCTCCAGATCCATCACGACACTTTGAACCGTCTTGAACTTGAGTATAGCCCTTATACAAATCATTCAGTTCTTTCAGTACATTTGATTTAATTGTGTTTACTTCATAGGTCTTTTTTGCGTTGGTAATTACCGATAAATCTTCCCTATGTTTTTTACATTTATATTTGAGGTCCATGTTTGTAGATTGAACATTCGGAGACATTTGCTACTGGCGACGGTATCATCTTTGGTCATAAGCATCATGTTTGTTAATAGTGCTTAGGCTTTCTAGTGCTGCGCCAGTAACTATTACAGCAATGATCACCTAACTCATTAATTAAATCAAGAGTTAGATTATTTGTCCATGACCGAGCTTTTAAACAAAACTTAAATGCCAAAAGTTGTCGTCCTATAAATAAAGGAGGAATGCTAAGGTCACTTTCCATAACATGAATAGGAGTACTTTTAATAAAGCCTCCTATTATTCAGAGACATTGATTTTGAATTTTGTCAAGTTTCATCAAATTGGTCTTGTTACCATTGTCATAAAGAAAGCATACGTAGTCCGAAACTTTTAGTGCGCCCTATGTAAGTTACAGTGTAGATATATTATTGTAAAGTCTTATCAATATCCATTCAGTAGTTTTTGCGGCCAAGAGTAACAAACATACATCTATACATTCTTACAAATTTACTCGTTATAAATATTATAATAATGAATTCAAATCATTAACGAACAATGGAATAAAAAACATACAAACATCCGAATTGAGAACCTCCTTTTTTAGAAGTCAGCTAATAAGGAAATGTATACGCTCGAACAAAGGAGTTGGGGTGACGTAGTGGGGGCGTCACGACATTACAACGACATGTCGTTTACTGTCAACTGCTAAGGCGCGCCCATATAAAAAAAAACGACCAAGTGCGAGTCGCGCACGAAGGGTTCTGTGCCATTATATATACAAAACTAGACACTTTAACAAAAATCACTTTTTTGGTATGCACTATGGGCTGAGGCTAAGGGGCTTAAATGTTCATTTTATTTAAATTTAATTATTTATTTTTAATAATTTTATTTAAATTAATTTTACTTAAATTTAACTATTTATTTTAATATAACTAAAGATTCTATGAATATTTCAAGCGTTTCGTCGAAAAATCACGTTTGTTGTGTAATATATCTATCCTAATCCCCCTTTAAATATGGATTGTATTCTTTTTAAGTTATAGCGGCAGCAGAAATACATCATCTGTGAAAATTTCAACTATCTGACTAACCGGTATAACAAAGATAATACAGCCTTTTGACAGACGGACGGAAAGCGAAGTCTTTTTTTTATATTTATTTATTAGACAACAGAAATATAACACCATAACAGATAAAATCCAAGACGATGCTATATGAAACATGAAAAATGGTGGGCACATAAAAAGTATGTTACATTACAATACATGTCTTAGTAATAGGGTTCCCGTTTTAGCCTTTGGGTACGGAAATCGGAACCCCAAAAATGATTTTTGTATAAATTACATAAAAAATGGCGATTAGAGATTAGATGGTTACACTCCAGATCGTTAATTAAAGAATATGCGTTTGATTCTTGTAGAAGATTTGGTAAACCTAGATAAGATAGCCATCTTCATGTAGGATACGCTCGGTAGCTCTGTAGCGCTTTCTTATGGAAATTGGTATGGGCCATTTGTACTCCGAGTAAACTTCATTTCCCTTTTCTTTAATAGTTTACATAACATCACATTTCAAAATTTCACTACCGATTATTTCATTATTATTTATACAACATAATATAATTTTTGACGTGACAACGTCTTATAATTCGATGGAGCCGGCTGCACGAACGAAAAACATGACGTATGCGGCGTTACCTCGCTCTGAGGCGTTCCATTTTCTTATGACGTTGTCACGTTCAACTATCGTCAGTAAACCGACTTTACAGACAACCGAATTTTTAAATATTGTTTTAGATATTCTGTTTTCGCATTAGTGATTTTGTTTTATGATTTGATTTAACTTTAAGATTGACCAATCGAACTTCTTATAACCGGATAGAGTAATAATGAGCCATAAAATTACAAAACAGGTCAGTGATTTGTCACTGACGTAATGGCAATTCAACCAACCAGTGATCTGTATGAACGTCCAATCCGTCAATACTCCAACAATGCCCATTAGTCGGGTAATCAGAGCGCAAAACCAGCGCAGCGTTGCAGCACAAATAAGGCTCCCGCCACTCTATTCCGGTTATACTATGCTCGATGTTCAAAATAGGCATTCCAATTTTTGTCGTTATAAAGAATTCCTTGTTATAGAAAATAGTTCCTATAATATTAACTAATATTAGATTACTGACTTTGCGATGATATTCTTATATTATGTTGTATTGTGTAGACGGACAGTGATAAGGGTTTGCCCCGATTACGGACAAGCTGCGGAAACTAAATGTGCGTAAATATCAAAAAACATTTACAAATTGGGTTGTATTCCGTTTTTCAGATTTTAATGAGGTTTATTAGGATTTTAAGTTACCACGGTTATTTGGATTTCTAAAATTATATAATAATAATACAATATTATCTAAGGACGCGTGTACACCACATCAATCTGGTCCCGTGGTAAGTTCTCGAGGAACTTGAGTTACGGAAATATATTTAATACTTTTATACTATACATATATTTAATATTTTCTATATATAATACACATATTTATTACACATCCATGACCCAGGAACACAGAAAACATATTTTTGTTCCCTGTCGGGATTCGAACCCGCACCCTCCGGTTTGAACTCTTATTTTTTGCGGATTTTTATTTTGCGGAGCTCGACACTACGAATTTCTTGTTCGCGAGACTGTAGATAATCTCGAAATATCGTTTTTTTTTTTCGGATGGATCTATGCTAACGGCCCGAAGGCCCTAATGCTACATCGGATTAGTGTGAGCCCATTTAGCCATCACTTTTGGTTTATAAAAGTGGGGGGTTGCCCCCCGCCAACCGTGCAGTCTGCGACCACACGGCCTCCTGGCGTCGGTTGTGAGAAATATCGAACGCCATGAAATAATATAAGAAAAATTCCAGCAGAGGTCGAGTGACTTACGAAAAAATTCAACCGACTTGATAAAGGTTAAATTCCACGTTTGTTTTTACGTATTGTACCTACATAATATTATGTTCTATAACTACGCCGAAACTCCTTATGCGATTTTGATAAGGTGTCAACCAACTACAAAAGAGGGTAAAGTTATTCGCAGGTTTTTTCACCTTTTATTTGTTTACATCTAATTTTAGTATCCCAATTTCTGAAGTTCTCCATATAAAAATCCTATGGGTAATGTCCGTTTTTACTTTGTTAACACTGTTTTTTTTTTATTGAAATTACCAAGTGAAAGTATTAGTAGATTGTACTATCATAAAGGATCAAAATAATATTATTACGGCGAGGGCGTCTTTTTTTAATACAGAACGAAGTAAGGATTATACAGAAAGAAGAAGATTCTTTCGTAGAATCCTGAACGTAGCGAGGGACCTGAAAGTACACGGCATATACGGCATCGCCCGAGCCAAAAATATATTTTGCGCCCGAGTGATACACTGTACTTTTTATCACCCTCTATGAGAAAATAAAAGGTGCCTCATATTTAATTGTAATATCATTATCTAATAAAACATATTAAGAGTAACAACTAAATTGAAATTAAATAGTATCTAATAATAAAACAACTAAAAACTTATATTTACATTTGAGGCATTTTCGCAATTATGACTCTATCTATATATTGTCTGTCTGACTATTATTGTTGTCTGGTTACCATAAAAAGAGGCTTTGCCTAGTTTGGGATCAGATGGCCGTGTGTGAGTTGACCGAACATGTTATTTGTTATTTTGTTGTTATTCAGAAATAAGATCTCCCTGCAAAAGACAGCAATGATTACTATTTTTAATTTCTTTACATCATCGATGTATATAAGAGAAATTTTGAATTATGGAAGCAGGAGCCAATATCGTTAATAAAAATACTGAACAGAAATGGTCCCATCAGGGATCCTTGGGGAACTCCTGAGGGGACAAAATTGTTATATTAGTAGGATAAAATATATCCTTTGACACTAGAAAGATTAAGGGATTGTGTTTGCGTATCTCTGGATGTAATCCTAGCGGACAAGGGTGTACCACCGAATTGATGTACACAATATATTTTTGAGAAGATTAAACTCGGCAGGTGAGCCAAAACTAAACATTTGCGTTATGCTATTATTTTTTTTACTGGTCAGGTGTGATTACCATTATCGGCCCTTTTTTGTCCACTGATAGGCATAGTCCTCTTTCAATAAACGCCAAGACGGTTGATCCCCGCCACTTGAATGACCGGCCACTACACGGTCCCATAACCCATATTGTTGCAGTTGGTGTCATATTATACCATCGAATGACTAAATTATTATTTAATAAAAAAAATTTGAAGTGACATCTTTTCGCGCATGAGGGTAAAATTTTTACGTATGAAACTTTACGTAAATGTGCAACGTTTTTGTCCGTGTGAGAAAGGGCGAACGTAGCATGAAGCACATAGCCATGGAGTGAGAGTAGGGAGCAAGCGAGTGAGAAAGATCGAGAGAGAGAGAGTGAGATAGAGCGAACGTCATATCGCAAGTCTCGAAAATTTGAAGCTTTAGATTAGTATAAATATAAACGTGATTTAAAAATTAGTATGCCAACTAGGTTTCACTTCTGACATGTGTACTTTGTACGCACTCACTTTTTACGACAATTCATATGTAAAGTATTTGTTTATTTTAAAGTAGAAACTTCTTTGAGCGCATGGCACTCAGATTTTTGTAGGCTGTGAGTGAAGCTGATCCGTCACCCTTGGAGGTGATAGGCTCGATCGGGTGAACTAGGAATCTCTGTTACAGTTAGCTGTTCCTCACTACTGAGTGCTGTGTAATTTAGTAATTGAATTTCACCATAGATATACATGATAGTACTTTCTACTGATAAACTACAATTCTAAGTTATAAGTTTCACTTATCGGCAGTCCCTATGACTAGTTAGGTTTTTTTTTTCATTTTATTTTCCATTGTTAATTAAATAATATACGCAAACTAGCAGAGCTAGTTGATGTCAACTTCGCCTATGAACCTAAAGGAATTCATTCAAGGCTTGCTGTTTTTATTCTACTCGAAACGAGTATCTTTTTCTATTCTACGTTGTATGTCATAGTGCCAGTGATAAACTATCCTTATTTCTGCACAACAAACCATGGAACCCATTCAGATTTTCACTGCAATGTGAGTATGATATGTGAGGACCACTAACATTACCTATATGAATTACGTATATCGCTGGGTCTAAGACTAGGTATAGTAAAAGCAAGCTATTCAAGCTAAAGTGATTAAACTTTTAACGTGCATCAAAGAATTATGATAAAACTTTTAAATTAGTTTTTTAGCTACAACATTTTCAAAGAAACTAACAATAATGGAATGTAACCAAAGTTTATTTTAGCTATTTTGCAGCTTTTTAATATTTAAACGAATTTGGAACAAAAAATTAAAAGTCCTAATTTAATCATAAGCTATTTACTCTTAGCAAAGATATGATAAGGAAATAAGACCAATCTCAATATCTAGATGTTTCAAGAACCCGACTATAAAGATCCGCGCCTCGACGCGGCGGTGGCACTTAGGCCCGGGGTGCAAGCCCCCGGTGAACTAATAGGATCCGCACCCCTGGAGGAATGCGTACCGGAAGCGAAACGTAGGTAGGTGACTCTACACCTTGCTCCCAACGCTGGAGGCCGAAGGCAGAAGACGGAAATGTATTTAAATAAAACCACTTGGAGAAATGCGTACCGAGAGTGAAACGTGAGCAAGTGAATCTACAACTCGCTCCCAACGCAGGAGACCAGGGGCGGCGTCGTGGTTGTGCGCAAACGTGCGTCCGATTGCGCGCTGCCACTGAAGGGACCGCAGGTGGTTTGCATCAGGGGATGGCCGCTCGCACTACGGCCCGGATCTGGACGGCTCCTTATACCTCCTTCGGGCCTAAGGTGGAGAAACCCAGAGTAGAGCCCGCAAGGGCAGACGTCTTGGGGTTTTATTTTGTGGGTTAGGGTCCCCGGGCCTGGAATATCATGAGAATTTCCCTAAGTAAAATAAAGAGAGATTCCAAGAAACTCACCAGCTAGTCGCAAGTTGCTATTGGTAAGTGGTAAGAAGCCGCCCATGAACATAAACTAGTTAACCTTTTTTTTTTTTCTTTAACGCCGGGAAATGCTCTGAGGCATCCCGCGGGGGAGTGGGTCTCCCCACGTGGGTATGTGGGACTCACTGCGCCCGACAGCTGGTAAATGGACGCAGCTCTACCCACTAAAACCCGGTGAGTGCCACCAATGCCGCCTTTGGTGAGGTGCCCCGGATCTAGAAAACAAACAGGGCACCTCGACGGCTAATCAGTCCCGCAAGGGACCGACGCCACCTCCACAGAGGGGTTGTCCCGCACCACAGAACAACCCCTCCCAACGTTGGCACAGTACAATGGGGTAAGGTTCCCATCCTCATCCCTTGCCCCCTGTTCTTCTGTCCCCTCTTCTTATAAGAAGGGTACCAAGAGCCCCCTCGGCCCAATTAGCTTCGCCTAAGGTGCACCGCTCACCCAAGGTTACTGAGCCCCACCGCCACGACAAGGCCTGAACCATGGTGGGGATAAACTAGTTAACCTGGAACGAGCCCAAGCAACTCATTTATGTATTTATTGTCTATCTTCAGACATAAGATGTTAAGTCTCGGTGCCAGTATTTACACTGCCTATTCTGCCCTTCTTTCCAAAACCAGGCAACTTATTAATCGAGGAAAATTTACCGCCACCGGTTACGGAGGTTGGAATAGAGAGAGTTCTGTCCCGCATCCAAAGTAAGAAGAGGGCGCCTCCTCGCGATTTCTCTGGTGCACCTTGGCGATAGCCTTCGAGAGTTGTTTTACACAATTTATTATTGTTTTCTAATGTTTACGCGAATTTCACTCATTATAATGAAACACTTTTTTACGGATTTTATCGCGGTTTATTAAGATTTTTACAAGCCCGACGTTTCGGATACTTTACAGCAACCATGGTCACGGGAGGAGTAAAGTATCCGAAACGTCGGGCTTGTAAAAATCTTAATAAACCGCGATAAAATCCGTAAAAAAGTGTTTCATTATAACAATTTATTATGTTTTTTTTTATATTTTACTGAATTATATTAATAATACTTATTCTATTACTACATTGTTATGAAAAAATGACTCGTTTGCTTGTTAAATGAGCATTTTCTTACCAACTGTATGTCGCCCGTGATATATTATGTTTATTATCAATATCTAAGCTGGACCCCAATAATCGTTTCGAACAAACTCCCCAATGTCCGGTCCCAATCGATTTACACACATCCAAAACTCAAATTACCCCATTACATATTCTGAACACGCGGGGAGAGAATAAAATTTGATTTATTTTACCCTAAAAGAAAAGACAAAGTGGGGAGATTAAGCTATTTGTCTTACAATTTTTTCTGTCGTTGTCGTCTTTTTGTTATAAACTAGTTATTAAGCGTATCTTTGCTTGAATCTCTATATAATAAAGTGTTAAGTTTTAAAAAATGTTTCATGGTATTGCTCTCTTTTACTCTTTGTAGCGAGTAACCATCACGTGGCTCATCTGCCCGTGTTCCTATCCAACTATCATAAAAAGCATAGCCAGTGCTATGATGTACCCTTTTTATTTAAAAAACGATTCATTTATTAATTTCTACTATCCTAAATCTTCAGTAAAATCATTTTCTATGAAAGCATATTTAAATAAATTCACGTAAAATGCTTGCAATTTACAAAATGGTCTTCCAATACTAAATGATACTGTCAAGTATTTAAAAATGAACTTGAACGAAAATGGTACCATATTACACTTACTCTGTATTCATTATAAATAGGATTCCCGAACCTTCGGTAAAAAGTATAAATACTTAATATCGATATTCGGTGCCCAAATCGATTACTGGCTGATACATTTTTAAATCGATTTAACAAACCAATACACGAATATATTACAAGGCTGTGATCTGTGGTCAGATGTAATTCAATCTTTTTTACGGTTGAATTGACTGACACGGATTTTTATTTTGCTTAAAATATTTTTATTTTTGAAGTGAAAACTTCTTTAGGCGCGGTAGGCATATTTTTAGATGATATAAAATCTCTGGATTTGCGACACCGTTACCACCTGTATGAGACGCTATTTGACGTTTGACGATTTATGTATATAAGATTATGCAATATTTGTTTACTTATGTAAACAAAGTTTCAATATTTGTTTATATATAAGTATGTAAATAAATGTCAATGTCATGCGGTAATTTTGTGCACCGTATAAATTGTATAGGTTGTCATAATCTTTTACAGTCTGTATTATAGGTATTTGAATTTAATTGTTTTGTTTTCACTTCTATCGGCAGTCCTTGTGAGTGGTGGCGTTACTTTTTTTTATTTAAACGAATTTTAAGATCCTTCAAATAACTATGTAAGATTAGGATTTCTATCTGTCTTTTTATAGATATCTTTCTATCTCAGTCCACTCGTAACCATGGTTGTTGTAAAGTATCCGAAAAGTCGGGCTTGTAAAAATCTTAATAAACTGCGATAAAATCCGTAAAAGTATTTTCGCGTAAATATTGGAAAACAATATTTTTTTAATACCTAGATTTTACATATTATGAAATTAATTATTTTAAATAGTACAACCTATTTGTTACAATTCAATTAAATAAGATAAGAAGTAATATAAGATTTAATGACATTAAAAACTGTATATATATATATATATATATATATATATAGTTTTAAACGAACAAAAAAACTTCAAGGTTCTGATAGCGGATATATAAAGGATATATATGAATTAGTTTTTAGTTACACGCTTAAAATTTATCTTTACGAAACACCTAATATTAAAATGAACTGTGTATTAGCATATTAAAGTCACCAAATATTTAAATTTTCAGTGTTCAGAATAATTTTAGGTCGTCTTTGTGAAAGTTTGCCCAATTTATGTAAATGACTCGAGTCGTTTATGCTTAAACGCATATCAACCATATTTGTATCTTATTTGGAATATAATAACTTAACTAATATTAACCCATTAATGTCCCACTGCTGGGTACGGGTTTCCTCGAAAACAGGCGAGGATGGTTTTGGGCCATAGTTCACCGATGCGCTGGCCCAGTGCGAATTGGTGAATTTCACACACCTTCAAATACTTTTAATCTCATGAGGCATGCAGGTTTCCTCACGTTATTTCCTTCGCCGGCGAGCAAACGAAGGTCTCATATTCAGGTACAGGAAATTTAGAAAAAAAAAAACAATTTCTAGGCATCACAGGGGGTCAGGATCGAACCCGGGCCTCTCGGCTCTCATTCAAAAGGCCGAGCCCATTCCCACTAGTGACTAAGACCATCGTCGCTCACATTTGTATATTGTGATGAGCAAAATTAGGTTTGTCTTTTGCTCGTTGGCCTAGGTCATGCGAAAAAACAAGACTGAATGAACAAGACCACAACTTAATATTCAAGATGAAGAATGTTGCATTTGGTTTTGATCTTGTTTGCTAGACTAAATGAAAAGTATATATTCCTATTTATACATATTTTCTATAATGAAAAGCACCCAACCAGTCACAGTATTAGTATTAGGATAGTATTAGGACTGCCGATAGAAGTGAAAACAAAACAATTAAATTCAAATAAATATCTACCTATAGCCTAAATGAATTCATATAAGTTCATTCGAATAATTTAGAAGCAACACCAATTTACAAAACAAATATTACATCTTATATAAATAAATCAAACGTCAAATAAACGTCATATACACGTCAAATCGCGTCTCAATGGTGTCGCGAGTAATCTTATATAAAAAAATTAAACGTCAAATCACATCTCGTGACGGTGTCGCGAGTCCCGAGATTTTATCTCATCTAAAATTATGCGTACCGCGCTAAAATAAGTTTTCACTTCAAAAAGAAGTCATTTCATGGGACACCAGGTATGAACGAATTTCCTTCCAATAATTTAGAAGCAACACCATTTGTAAAACAAATATTGCATAATCTTATATAAATAAATCAAACGTCATATAAACGTCATATAAACGTCAAATTGCGTCTCAACGGTGTCGCGAGTAATCTTATACAGGCTGATTTTTTGAAGAACGGACATATTCAAGTAGCGTATGGAGCTAAAGATCCTGATTCCAAAAATATATCACAAGTGGGGTCTTATTTTTTTTTCAAAATTATCCTTCACACTTGAATTAAAGTAAACACAGTATTATGAAATAGGTAAGATACGATGCATCAAATACGCCGAACCACAAAATAAAGTGGCCGAACGTTCTACCGCGAGCCATACCTAAGGCCCCGTTCGCACGAGCGTTTTAAAAGTGTCGCGGTAAAACCCGACTTTGGAGTTTGGTATGCTCAATTCGATTTAACGCCAAACACAAGGTCGAAAATCCAACAGCACTTGACAAAAATGCGCCTCACTTTAAAAACGCTTTCGTGTGAACAGATACATGGTTATCCATTTGTCCCATTCAAACTCTTTTTTAACGGTCGGTCAAAAAACGCTCGTGCGCACGGGGCCTAAGAAACACGGCGCGCGAAGGCCGGTGACCGGTGTCGACTGTCGGCTTTTCACAAAGAAAGGCCAGTGCGATACGTGTCATTGTCCGGAGCGCATGTTTTGTTTGTGTCAACCGCGTGTCGCGTATAATACGTAATTACTAATTACGTATTAAATCATGTCGAATGAATTTTCAAATGGAGAATATTGGGAGATGGTAAGAGCTTATGCTTTATCTGGTGACAGTGTACGTGGTGCGATAGACTTGTACCGCGAAAGGTTTCCGAATCGTCGCGTACCTTGTGTCAAATGTGGTGAATGATATGTTGGATGACGTGCCTCTCATCTATCACCGTAACCTCTACTACCAAGTACCAGCACGACGGTGCTCCCGCGCATTACCAGCTTCGTGTTCGTGAGTATCACAATTGTCAGTTTGGCGAGAGGTGGATAGGTCGTGGAGGTCCCGTGTCTTGGCCGGCTCGTTCGCCTGATTTAACACCCTTAGACTTTTATCTGTGGGGCGAGATCAAACGCCTAGTCTATGTGTCAGAGTACGCAGACAGCAGAGAATTAAAAACACGGATAACAACAGCGTTTGAGACTGTGAAAAGTGATCCATTTGTACTAAACCGTGTCAAAGACAATATGTGCAAACGTACCGAACTATGTGTTGACCGGGGAGGTACTAATTTACTTAGATTAATTTAGTAGTTATGTAGGTTGTGTAAATATCTTATTTTCAATTGTTGTAAATAGTATGATTCCATTTTTTTAATGCGCCAGAAGTACATAGGTGCTACAGTTTCTTTTATCTAACGTCATGTGAATACATTAACCCCTTGGCTTTCGTTAAGCACGCGCACACCCAGACACAATGAAAAATCAAATGTGTCTCAAATTCGTAATACAAAGGATTAACGATAAAGATAAATCAATTTAATTAAATTAACTTGTATCATTACTTTAATACCTAGGTAGTTTTGCCTGTCCTAAGCCAGGATCAAAGTATGAAGGAAAAATGAGATCATATTTACTTTACATTACATACATTATTTATTTACCACTTATCATAGTTCATTCGATTATTTTATACCTACCAAGCTACCACCACACCGTCTGTCTAAATTTAGCGCGTAAAATGCACGTGATAATACAATAGGGTGACCATATTCTAAGGCCAACAATGCATTATTTACATTTGTCTATATTTTGTTATTTATTTGTTTTTTTTTGGTGTATATAATTTTCTTTGATTGGTGAAACCAAGTTCTATCACGTCCATGATTATGTCCGTTCTTCAAAAAATCTGGCTGTATAAATAAATCAAACGTCATATAAACGTCAAATCACGTCTCGTGACGGTGTCGCGAGTCCAGAGATGTTATCTCATCTAAAATTATGCGTACCACGCTAAAAGAAATTTTCACTTCAAAAAGATGTCGTGTCATGGGGCACCAGGTACGAACGAAGTTCCTTCGAATAATTTAGAAGCAACACAATTTGCAAAACAAATATTGCATTAAACTTTAAATAGTGTCACACGACACCGCATCTTGTAACGGTGTCGTGAGTTCAGAGATTTTATCTCATCTAAAAATATACGTACCGCGCTAAAAGAAGTTTTCACTTCAAAAATATTCTATATATTTTCTTCTAAGTTGTTAAAATGTACATCCCATCCGATAATAAAGTTAGAGAAAAGAAAAACGGTTGTTTTATATTTATTTGTATATTATGTATAACATATAACATAGCATCATGAGTGATTCATTGATATTGATTCATTTAAATTGTAAAAGCGTAAAAGGTTATTTTAAGCTGTTTAAAGAACATTATAGAAAGTATAATAAATAAATTAATATTAGCCGACAACACCACGTGTTAAGTTCGTTAGACCTTGTGTCACGGGTACTAAGAACGGAAATAAATTTAACAAATGTATATAAATACACGTCGATGGGGTACAGACATCTATATTCATCATACAAATTATCTAATCTTGGGATTCGAACCCGCTGTGTTATAGTGTCCAGTAGCCTGACTACTCAACCAGCCAAACGTATGAACTTAGTAGTGTTTAACTTTAGCTAAACTGCCACGATAGTATCATAAAGTTGGTACAGTGGTAATGTCTCAAACTGGACAGATCTCAACGGAGTAAGCGATTGTTTAAGAAGTTATATTGCATGCCAGAACTTCTAGAACATTCCAATTAAAAGTTCCCTTTGATTTATATGTCTAATCGTTTCATAAGTTCATTTATTAATCATTCATTGGAGGTATGAATTTGATCACTTGTCTGGTATCCTCCACCGCACACAGCTTCTTTTTCAGAAAAAAACGTTTATGTTTCGTAAAGAACCACAGGACATGAAGTGTTAATACTATTACTGAATTTAAGTACCATATAAAACGACACCCCTCAACCTAAAATCCATCAAACCGTTCAGACTGCAGAGCGCGTCAAAGAAATAGATATACATGTCTATATATGTATCTACATATATAGACAGATAGATACATACATACATACATACATAGGTATCGCCTATGTGGATGCGGACGCGATTGTTTCTTATACTGTTTACTATACAATATATTGATTTTTTTTGTGAACAACAGAAAGTTGATTCCTTCAGACACACTCATGCACTATAAAAACAATAATATTATAATCCTCCTTCTGACGCAGTCAGGAAAAAAAACCAGGTAAACGTCTATTTGTATTAAAATTTGCCCAAACTCAACTGAAACGTAATGGTCACACAATCAATTGAATTACTATAATTCCTTATT
The DNA here is from genome assembly GCA_963853865.1 of Helleia helle. Taxonomy (NCBI): domain Eukaryota; kingdom Metazoa; phylum Arthropoda; class Insecta; order Lepidoptera; family Lycaenidae; genus Helleia; species Helleia helle. Next base: position 6,080,633 of record OY971426.1, on the reverse strand, counting down.
TCTATTGCTATTTAAAATATTTAGGTGTTTTATTATACCGGGTGTATTTTGAACGCTTGCAAAGATTTAACCCTAATAATGTACTATTTATATACTATATAATTCATATAACCATTTATCTCAGAAATGTTTTTTTAAGAAAATTTTAGTACTTATGTATTTTGCAAACCCGCAATGTATGTATACAACTCGAACAGCGACCCCTGTCAGCTGATGCCACAGAAATATATCGACATAGATGATAGAAGTAAAGAGTATATGTACCTCGCGTGGCAAGAAGACGACTCAATGGCTCCATTGCTCGCCGCGAAATTTAGTATACTCCCGACCGCGATCAGCATGCGACGTAAGGTTTTAAAAACAAAATGACTTGTTGTTCAATAATTATTTGTTCAAACACTACCAGTAAAATTGGAGCTGTTAATGGGGGTATTTCCTTTCACCAGTAAGTACTATTTGTACTAAAGAATCTGTTTTTAATTTAAAAAACCATTTATTTTACTATTTTCATCAAAACAGTAGCGGGCGATTGTGTCTTACGCTAGTTTTCCATTGCGGCTTTTATTTGACGAGCCAGACTTGGCGGGCGTTCAAAACCAGCGATGTAAAATATGCTATCAAACTGTCAGGACACGTTGAAGACGATTTCTCATTTTTTCTGTCAAAAGTGCTGTACCTACACTGCGATTTTCTTACTCGATTAAAATCTATTTTGAAAGCAGAGGAAATGATAATTTCATTTTATATTATTATGTAGCTATAATGTAATGTATGTAAAATATAAAATAAAAATAATAAACCTTTATTTTTAGCATTTTTTAATGCAAAGCAAATATTGAGAAACTGGTTATGTATTGTTTTCTAACTGGTTATGGCTACTTCTATATTACAAGTTTATATCAGTTTTCCGAATGATCCTTATATAAAAAAGTGTGTGTGTACTTATGTATACGCGTTAGAAGTAATACTCCTTAAAGAAAAATACATAGTACAATTTCATTACACTGTAACCTTTTTTCTTATTGTGTAGTTAAACACTGTATCTTCTTTTGAAGTCTATACTGTCATTATGTGAATATTGTTATATAAAATAATGTTGACTATAGCTAACTTCAGGGTGTCGGTTTTTCGTAACTCATCATTTTTCCCTAACGCGCTAAAAGAAGTATAACTCCTAAAATAAATGGATTGTGTTTTTTAATAAACCAGTTAATTTTTCTACAATCCACCAGTGATTATTTGTAGGCCTATTCATTATCCAATTATTGATTTAGGTATGTGATATATTCCGTACCTAACATATAGTTTTATATTCCGTATTTTTGGATTCATTACTTGAATAAAAAAGTGTCCACCGTTTGCCATTTAGATGATTAAGCTAAAAATAAGCAAAATGGCACTATGCGACAAAGACCAAAAGTTGAATCAGAAGGACTACAACTATTATCACTGATGACTTTAAAGAAATTGATTGGTTTATTAGAAATTATAATCCCTCTAATAAGGGCGCTAGTGGACGGTCAGCGCCCTATCTATCATATTATCTGATCAAACCATCATTTTAATTATCAATAATAATTAAAAATAAGCTATTAAATGATTACACGTTATAATATAGTCTATAATATAGGTACTCAATGTATAAAATATAGTTTATCGTCCATAACACGCTATCATAAAATAGTTTATTTGAACAATACTACTGATAAAATCGGTGCTATGTTATAATCGATCTGTGAATCGATGCTTTTGAATTGTTTTCGCGCGGCTTATGTGTTTCACATCACTAAATAACACTCGTGACGTCATCGTACCTACGCAAAATGTTACACGCTCGGTCCCCATACAAATTACGGAACTCTTTACTTCTATCTTGATATAGTTTTGTGGCTGATGCAGTCTGATGGCCGGCGTGAACCATAAACCAATTACATTGCAGTTTTCTTTTAAAAACGATTATTTTAAAGCATTATCATCAAATTTCTGTAACATTATGTTTACGGACCGGATTATACAAAAAAAGGTAACAAAAAAAAAGATACGTGGTTTTTTTACTTGTATCATATCAGGCTATACCAACACTATCATACCTCTTCGTTACGATAACCTTTGCAAGCGTTCCAAATACACCCGGTATTCTCCATGTCTAACTATCAATAACAATTTAAATTGACGAAACACTAGCGAGATATAATATTATAGAGTATCTCATGAAATTTAATATTAGTATCTAATCTTCAGTAATTGAGTGCCTCTAATATTAACAAAACAGGATTACGAGCTGGTTCAATTTAATCAAAAGCAATAAGTTAATAATTTAAAACATCCTACATTGTACTAATATTATATTCAGTTGTATTTTTAATGGTCTGTCACGTTGTAGACGTTTGTTGTGTTTGTCGTAGCGGGTGAAAAAAAAAAATTGGAATTATATTATACAGAATAGGCTATGGTTTTTTTTTGCAAACGTAGGTATTCCTTTTTTGAATATAACTTTGAGATTGGTAACACATTTAAATTAAGACAAAGTCGCGAGTAGAACCTTATAGTCAATTCATATTATATTACGTAAATCATCGTCACCATAATTATCATCATCATGATATCTCTACCGATGTGAAAGATGCGTTGTGTGACACAGCCTGTGTCGCGCTCCCAGCTGCATGGGTAACACCAACCTGCTTATTTCTTTTGTCATACAGCTTTACTGTGTTTCGGAGAGAAGGGCAAGACAGGCAGTTTTTTTTTCTTTTACGTCGGGAAATGCGCTGAGGCATCGCGTGGGGAAGTGGGAACTCCTCCAGCGGTTATGTGGGACTCGCTGCGCCCAAAAGATGGACGCAGCTCTACCCACTAAAACCCAGTGAGTGAGACCAATGCCGCCTTTTGTGAGGTGCCCCGGATCTTATGAGTAAACAGGACACCTCGACGGCTAGTCAGTCCTTCGGGGGACCGACGCCACCTCCATAAAGGGGTTGTCCTGCACCAATTTGCTTCGCCCAAGGTGCTGGGTTCACCTTAGGCTACTGAGCCTCACCGCCACGATAAGGCCTGAACCATGGTCAAGACGAATGAGTTGCCTGGGCTAGTCTTTTTTTTTTAATGTTACTTGGATAAGCAAACTGGCAAACGTGCCACCTAATGGTAAGTGGTCGACATCGCCCATGAACATAAACTAGTTTACCTGGAACGAGCCCAGGCAACTCATCTATGTGTTGCCTATCCTGAGACATAAGATGTTAAGTCTCGGTGCCAGTAATTACACTGCCTGTCTTGCCCTTCTCTCCGAAACACAGCCAAGCTGTTTCACGGGAGAGACAATCAAGATGGTGGTACCCATGCAGCCGGGAGCGTGGCACAGCGCTTCCCTCCCACCGGTTGTCTCAGATTAACTTGTTTATGTTTATGGGTCACACTTAACATGTGGCTCGTCTGCCCGCCATACTTTCTAATTAACATAATAAAAACATCTCCCCGCTGCCATATTTGATAGTTGACAGTGATGACGAATTTAGGTCGTTAGTAATGACTTACACAACTTATCATCAGTTGACCCCCGAATAAAATAACAGAGTGGGTTTTTCGACAATGACTCAATTTTCTAAGTTCAATCAAAAATATTAAAGAATGAAATCCTTATAAAGAATAATATAATAATGAATATTGTTTTCTAATGTTTACTCGAATTTCACTCATTATAATGAAACCACTTTCACGGATTGTAACGCGGCTTATTAAGATTTCCGACGTTCATGACATTTGTTCATGGCTCTCGTGACCATGTTTGCCATGTTCCATCATTTGTAAAAGTCTTAAAAAAACGAGATGGAATCATAAAAGTTGATTCATTATAATATAATAACAATATAAGCATATTCTTTACAATCATAAGATAACAAGGATCCCATGATCCAAGCCTTGTCGTGGCGTGGCTCAGTAGCCTAAGGTGAGCCTAGCACCTTGGGCAGCAGCTATTTGTACCACTCTTATAAGAAGAGGGGACAAAAGAGCAGGGTGCCTTGGGAGAGGACGACAAGACAAGTATGATAATTTGAAAAACGAACTTTCTGTTACTTTTTAGCTGGCAATAACAATACTACATAAAAGTTAAAAAAAAACTATGAATAATTAAAAGTGCTTAAATCTAAGTAAACACTAATATTAAGAGATAAAAACATAAAACTTCAAATAAAAAGTAATGAGTTCAAAAAAGTGCTCACAAGAGAAGCTTCGCGTAAAATCTAATGTTCAAAAAGTAGTTTAAGCAGTGATCACATATAAACGATTGTATAAGACCAGACAAGCGTGAAACTGACGGCTACATTATGCATCTACGCAATCTTATTATTATCTTGAAATAGGGATATTCTGCTAAAAACAAAGTTATATTTTTTTTATAAGTTGGATAGTCAAACGGGCAGGTGTATCACCTCAATCATGCGTAGTCTATCTTGAGACTTTTCAAAACAAAAAAGGTGTTCCGGTTAAATCCACCCCTGATGAGACTTCCTCCCGCGGCCGACGAACGGGGGTGCGTAGGAGGTGCTACTTAATGCGCCTCCAGTAACGCCTATGTGCTCGTGTCGGGCTCAGGATGGAAACCTTGGTCTGTATGGTACAACGTCATGGGGACTGCTTAGTAGCGGCCGGGCAGTCCCCCTTTACGAGTAGTCTGGCCCTCAAAATGCAGCTCAAATCAGTCACAGTGGTTTTAGTTAGGGTGGGCACTCCCAGGCGCGAGTCCGACATTGGGTCACGATCTACTTGATAATCCTGGCTGATCCATAAATATTTCCCTGCTATACAAAAAAAAAAACAAAAAAGATGGTGGTACCCATGATGACCGACGCGCGACACTAGCACATCACTCCCACCGGTAAACAAAATATAAAAAATATTCAAATAATACACAATATCTGTAAATAAAACTTATCTCTTAGAGGCATATCTACCAACCGAAACGAAAATAAAATGAACGAATAAGATGAATAGATTGAATAAGGAAGAGCATGACTAAACTAAGTTTTTCTAAATATATTTAAATAAAACATGCATTTATTCTATATAATTTATATCTTCGAATAATTTATTAAAATTATATGACTTATGCATGCAAGTATTTGTATATAATATACCTACATTTAAAATTATAGTTTATTTTAAGCATTTAATTTACAATGTATTTATGTCTCAAATTATGTTTTTTCTACCAGTTTTTCTTCGTTTTGCGTTAACTTTATTCTGTTATTGAGGTAAATTATATTCTATGTAAATATTTTTATTTATTTTACTATATTGAAAATAGTGTAATAATGTATTATTACTTATTAAACCAAAACTAAAATATAACTAATATAAAAAGAAAAATGCAGTTTTACAAAACGATCTTTTAATGACGAGGTCTTAATTTCTGAGTTACAGATAAATTGTAGTGTGAGTTTGGATGTGGCATGTAATGTTCTGAACTATTAAACTAATTTTAAAAAATCTCTCACCATTATCTCTCATCAGTACGTGACCACTGAATGACATAGTCTACAAAAATAATCATTATCAGGCCAGAATATATTTACTTTTTTTTCTTTTCCGCCAGGAAATGCTCTTAGGCACCCCACTGAGGAGGGAGGACTCCCCAGGCGGGTATGTGGGACTCGCTGCGCCCGAAAGATGGAAAGGTGGACGCAGCTCTACCCACTTAAACCCGGCGAGTGCTACCAATGCCGCCTTTGGTAAGGTGCCCCGGATCTAAAAAACAAACAGGGCACCTTGATGGCTAGTCTCTCCCCGAAGGGACCGACGCCACTTCCACAGAGGAATTTTCCCCCACCACAGAACAACCCCTCCCAACGTCGGGACAGTGCAATGGTGTGAGGTTCCCATCCTTGCCCCTTGTAACCTCCTACTCTTTTGTCCCCTCCTCTTACAAGAGGGATACAAAGAGTTTTCACTTGGCTTCGTTCAAGGTGCTGGGTTCACCTTAGTCTACTGAACCATCACTACAGGGCTTGAACTGTGGTGGGGTGGATTATGCTAATCTAAGTTGACACGGCCATTATAATAAAACTAGCTGTTGCCCGCAGCTTCGCCCGCGTTAACTTTGATTTACAGCCGTACTACGAGGGCGGCACTGAAAATTTCGGGAATCAAGGAAGTGACACAACATTACTATTTAAAAATGTATTTATTGCTTTTCGAAGTATTCTCCGCGAAATTTGACACATTTTTCCATACGATGGAACCAATCATTGAAGCAACCATTCCATTCGGAAGTTGGGGTCTCTAAAATGGCCGTTTTGTAGGCGTCCACAGCGATATTCAGGCGATGAAAATCTCTGACCACGCAATTTATTCTTTATTTTAGGGAAAGTATAGAAATCATTAGGGCTTAGGTCGGGGCTGTACGGCGGATAGTCTAATAATTCTATGTTTTCTTGCTCTAAAAACTCTTTTGTTCTGTGCGCGGTGTGAGAACTCGCATTGTCGTGATGGAGGATGATGCAGCGGTTGCAGTTTTCTTTACGGAGTTCAGAAACTACCTGTGGCAAACAAATGCTAGCATACCATTCTGCATTAACCGTTCTTTGTCCCTCAAGAGGAATAGTGGCAACAAGGCCGGTTTTGGAGACAAACGTGGCCACCATTTTTTTTGCAACACTCTGTGAACGAACAATTTTTGTTGGCTTTAACTCATTTACAACACCCAAACTCGTGACTGGTTTTTTGTTTCGGGTTCGTACGCGTATATCCAGGATTATTGACGGGGATCATCACTGAGCTTGACACGTCCACGTTGAAATTCAGCAAACCAGCGATAAATTGTGGTTTTGGATGGGGCTTCATCACTAAATGCAGAAATCATCCGGTCAACACACTGTGTTAAACCACTTCGAAAGTCATAATAAATCATCGCTGTAGAATTTTCTCGAGTCAATTCCATTTTCTCAACGACTAAACAAGTTTGACAAGACCTTGTGACAAGACCGAGAATCTTTTTTTAAATAAATAAATGGTATTCGATTTTTAAAACCAAGGAGTTTTCAATTAAAAAGATTTTAATATGACAGGAACAGTGGAAATATTCCCGATACTTTTAGTTCAGCCTATGTATTCATTATACTTACGTAATCTGTTTCGTGGTTTAGAAGATAGACAGTCCCGGGGTTTTACCCACATAAATAACGTTCCCGTGAGATATCCGAGATAAAAACTATCCTATGTCCTTTCTCAGATCTCAAACTATCTCTTTGCGAAATTTCATCCAAATCTGTTCAGTAGTTTAGGCGTGAAGAACAGACAGACAGACAGAGTTATTTTCGCATTTATAATATTAAGTAAGGATAACTTTATAGCAACTGCAGCAGTGGGAACTAGTAGGATCTAGTCATATTCCTACAAATATTATAAATGCGTTTGTTTGAAGGTATGGATTTTTGTTACTCTTTCACGCAAAAACTACTCAATGGATTTTAATGAAACTTTACAAGAACATCAGAGCTCAGAGCAAGAACATAGATAGACTAACTACTTTATGCCTGTATCACCACGGGAATGGGAAGTACACGGGTGAAGCAACGAGGCGCTGTTAGTGATTAAAATATGTAATAGTTGTAGAATTAGCCCCGTAGTGACGTCCAGTGCATTTGCTCGACGACTCGGAAGGGGCGAGACGGTATCGGGCCGAGACTTGATGCTTCAACTTTAATCGCTTACTGCTTACATTAGAGAGGCTTCATTCTTAACGTCGACTTAAAAGTTTTCAGTAGACAAATATAATCTACTAATACATATTGCATACTTTGATTATTATTTGAAAAGTTATCAATAAAATATATTTGTCCAATGAAAATGGTGAAAGACTGCATCTTTAATATCATCATCATCGTCATCAGCCCCTATCCGCCAATTGCTGAACATAGGCATTCCTCAATGAACGCCAAGACGACCGATCCCTTGCCACTCACATCCAACACGGACCGGCCATTGTACGGAGATCGTCTTTCCACCTGGCTGACCAACACTTCGTCTACCCAAACGCGGCCTTTACTCTTGATCCTTATTAGCCCATGGGCCATCCTTGGCCCATGGGCCAAGGATGGCCAAGGATGGGCTTGGGTTTCGGAGAGAAGAGCAAGACAGGCAGTGTAATTACTGGCACCGAGACTTAACATCTTATGTCACAGGATAAGCAACACATAAATGAGTTGCCTGGGCTCGTTCCAGGTATACTAGTTTATGTTCATGGGCGACGTCGACCACTTAACATCAGGTGGTACGTTTGCCAGTTTGCCTATCCAACTAACATAAAAAAGAGCAGGGGGCAAGGGGTGAGGGTGGGAACCTCACCCCATTGTATTGTCCCGACGTTGGGAGGCAAGTTGAGTTGGTGGCACTCGCTTATCAGCTTTGGGCGCAGCGAGTCTCACATACCCGCGTGGGGAGACCCACTCCCCCGCGGGATGCCTCAGAGCATTTTCCGGCGTTAAAAAAAAGGCTGATTATTGGTTTGGTGGGAGGGCGAAGTGTTGGCGGGGATGGCATGGCTTTGGCGGGTGACTTGGTTTTGGCTAGCAGCTTGGCTTTGGCTAGTGGCTTGGCTTTGGCTAGTGGCTTAGCTTGTTTTGGCTTGGTGGTTGGCTCGGCACTAAATTATGTCGTGCTTTCAAATAATACTCTATTCAGTGTTCTTGCTTAACTCAAACTTTATTAAAATTATCTCGATAGTTATGTAGCTAGATTATACAGGTAATAGCGTGATTTTAATTTGAATTTATCTATTAAATATTTACGGAACTATATCAACTATACGTAACACAATTCTAAATTAGAACAGTATCTATATTACTGTTAATTACAACATTCCGTTCCCAATATCACAAACAAGTCTTACGAATTTAGCACGGGAATTCAACATTCATACACATGCATATCACGTCGTTACAATGTTAAATAATATTCTATGACATGCATATAAATGTTATGTACGTCAATACAATGTTGACGTGTTCTATGTACAAATGACATAAATACAAATCTCTGTATATTGTAATAACTGATTCAAGTCGAGTTACACCTTTTTTGGGTTTAAATAAAGAAATAATGAGAAAAAAATACCAACCAGTCACGTCAGGGACTGCCGATAGAAGTGAAAACAAAACAATTAAATTCAAATACCTATAATACAGACTGTAAAAGATTATGATAACCTCTACAATTTAAACGGCGCACAAAATGGCAGCATGACATAATTTAGAAGCAACATAATTTGCAAAACAAATATTGCATAATCTTATATAAATAAATCAAACGTCAAACTGCGTCTCCAGCGTTTCGTGTGCGGTGTCGCGCGTTCAGAGATTTTATCTCATCTAAAATATGCGTACCGCGCTAAAAGAACTTTACACTTCAAAAAATAGATGCTTTTTGGTCTAACTCATGAGCTTCTTTTTCTATCTGCTAAAGTTTGAGAAAAAAATATATGTAAAGTGATATGATTGCCATGGTTTTGGCGAAAAAAAACCTGAACATTGATAATAATAGATTAACCTCATTACAATGTTATGTCTATACAGTGTAACATAATCATTATGTCGTATATACATATATGACCTGGAGTGCTTGCAGGAGATGCTGCACAGTCTAATTGAATCCTCCCGACGTGTGGGCCTTAGGATGAACTTGGACAAGACTAAAGTCATGGTCAACGAACACGTTCTCCCTAGGCCGGTTAACGTTGATGGCATAACTCTCGAAGTCGTGCAAGAGTATGTCTATATTGGGCATACTTTGCAGTTAGGTCGACATAACTTCGAGATGGAGGCCGATAGGAGGATACAATTGGGATGGGCAGCATTCAGGAAGCTTAGCCATGTTCTCGCGTCGTCTATACCACAGAGTTTGAAGACGAAAGTCTTCGACCAATGCGTTCTCCCCGTGATGACCTACGGGGTTGAAACGTGGCCTCTAAATTTACAAACGTGCTATGGAGCGTGCTATGCTGGGTATTTCTTTGGCAGATAGGATACGAAACGAAGAAATCCGCCAGAGAACTAAGGTTACCGATATCACGCAAAGAATAAGCTCGTTGAAGTGGCAGTGGGCTGGTCACACACTCAGGAGAACGGATGGCCGATCGGGCTTTAAGGTTCAAGAGTGGAAGGCTACGTTTAGGTAGACGAAGTGTTGGTCGGCCATGAACCAGGTGGAAGGACGATCTCCTTGCAGTGGCTGGTCCGTGTTGGATGCGAGTGGCGAGGGATCGGCCGTCTTGGCGTTCATTGAGGGAGGCCTATGTTCAGCAGTAGACGGATAGAGGCTGATGATGATAATGATGATGATATTATATGACCTAGAATCGAGATCATTGTCAAAGTCAAAGCAATTGTGCTCGCGTTCGTCTACCCACTACTGAAATAAAGTTTGTAATCATATATTATGTTCATTGATTTGTTCGCGATCTTTTTTTATCAATTAAGATTTTAAATCAGTCAGTTTCTCCGTTACTTACGACAAGATAGATATATAGACAAGGCCGGCAACGTACCTGCTAATTCTCTGGTAGTGTGTGTGGATATCGCTTTTCACTTACCATCAGGTGAACCGACTGTCTGAATAGAACTAGATTATAATTACAGTGTTTTGAGATCTTATGTTATATCCACTACACTGTCACATAGAACCACCATAATATGATAGAACACTTTTTTTTTCACCGGGAATAGCTCTTAGGCACCCCACAGGGGAGGGGGGGGACTCCTCAGGTGGGTATATGGGACTCGCTGCGTTACCCACTAAAACCCGGCGAGTACCACCAATGCCGCCTTTGGTGAGGTGCTCCGGATCTGTTGAGTAACAGTACACCACGACAGCTAGTCAGTCCCTCAAGGGACCGACGCCACCTTCATATAGGGGTTACCTGCAACACAGAATAACCCCTCCGAACGTCAGGACAGTACAATGGGGTGAGGTTCCCATCCTCGCCCCTTATCCCCCTGCTCTTTTGTCCCCTCTTCTTAAAAGAGGGGTACAAAAAGCAGATCCTCGGCTCAATATGCTTCGCCCAAGGTGCTGGCTTCACCTTGGCCTACTGAGCCCCACCACCATGACAAGGCTTGAACCATGGAAAACTAAACTACCTGCGAGCGCCTTCAGTCGCTTTTTGAGGGTCCCGGATCTGCAGGGATCAGGAGCACTTCGGCGGCTGGGGTGTACTAATACTCATTAAAAAGCCCAGCAATCCAATCATGTTGAGGTTATATTTATCATTAGCATCTTTTTTTATCTTGTACTGTTGCTTGTACCTGCTTTAACCGGGAGGGAAACTGGAAATATTTCCTACTCTTTCTGAATTCTTCTGATTAAATTCTTTGTAGGTCCCAAGGCAGTTTTAAGGTGTCCCTCGGGCTCCCTGAGATCGTATTGAAGGGTCAATTAGTGGTTACCGCTGTCGATTTTGGCTATACAGGAGTAGCAGCGGTGGGAACGAGTGGTGGGTCTAATACGAATTAAAAAAGCATAATATTTTTAATGTATTTTCACTGGTCATCATAGTCATGCTGACTCAGCAAATTCGTAATCAAGCAGATATGGAACGATTGCATCATCAAGGACAAAATATGCTCCGAAATTCTACGTACGTGTTAGTAATATCATAATTATATTTTTTTTAATTCATAGAATTATCTTGCTATAATTATCTTGTCATACTAATTAAATTGATTTTCATTGTTGGAAGATGGTGGCGAGAGATCGGCTGTATTAAAGTTGATTGAGAGGGGCTTGTGTCTAGCAGTGCTGATAAATATTGATAATAATGATTATAATATAAGTAACGTTATTCTTAAAGGAATTTTCAAGATTATCCGAAAATTAGAACTGTGAATGCGTGACTGCAGCTTAGTGCTCTTTTACGTCATACTAAGGCAAAAAATGCACTTAAGTATATAAAGCCTTTATATTATGTACTTATACTTTATAGGTACTTACAAAGGCCCTCACAATGGGAATGTTCGGCAGCACAGCGGCCAGAATGGCACAGTATGTTGAACAGCCAAGTCCGAGAGTTCTAGGTTCAGCGTAAAGCTGACCTTAATACCAAACGAGACCAGTATAAGGATCGCCAACCTACTGCCATTTCGCACAATTATGTAGACGGCGTACTTACGTGACCTCGGTGTGCCGCGATGATAGGCTACATTAGCCATATTCAAGCGCGTCAGCGCCAAATTCACGGTTAGGAGTCCTGAGTGGCCACCATGGCCGAAACCGGTCGGATGTAATAATAGTAATAAGGTACTTACAAATTATATAAAAAGTGAGTACAATTTTCTGAGGTGTCCACAAAATATTTAGACTAAAAAATATTGTAACTATGCCAGGGGAAAGGAATTATTTTTGCTAACAATATTTTTCACATATTATTATTACTTTTTAAGCGCAATAAATGGCACACACAATTTTAAATACATTCATTTCGTCTAAAACTGCTACTTCACACCAAACCCGTTATCTACACCAACGCCATTGTGGCCTGTTTTTGAACTATTATTTACAACAAAAAATTATCACTTTCAATTTTCTCCTAAATTTATTGCAACACGTGACGCATAATATTATGAGAAATATGACGCGGTCTCGCCGATAGAATTAACAGACGGCTTCCAAGTGTCACAGTGAGTGAACGCAACTATGTAAGTACTGTTTATTAAGAAATATTTACATATACCTAATAATCAACCACTATACTAATACCCATGGTATAGTGGTAAATAATTATATATCTGTACCGTTAGATTTAATTTATACATCGCGTATCAGTTTACTATTGCATAATGGATTGTACAGTTATTATTTATATTATATTCTTCTGTGTGTGTATGTCATTAAACTCCTGAATGGCTCGATCGATTTTGATGAAAAAATTATATGTTAATGTTATCTTAGACGGCCGGCTAGTTGAGTGGTCAGGCTACTGGACACTGTACACAGCGGTCGCGGCTTCGAATCCCGCCGAGTGCAGATAAATTGTATGATGAATATATATGGCCGTAACGGGACGTGTGTATATGCATTTACATAAATATCTTAAATTTATTTCCGTTCCTAGTACCCGTAACACAAGTTCTTATGAACTTACCATGGGACTAGATTAACGTTGTGTTATTGTTGAAAAAAAAGTGAATTCGAGAAAAAACCATGGAATACCTATATCATGTTGTGTATAGGACAGCGTCTGTCTGATCTGGTAATATTAGTAGGTACATAATATTATAAGTTGTGGCTCACACGACGTGAAAGAAGTACAAAATAATATCACATTAAAGGAAATGACCCTAATGGTGATAATGACAATAACATACGGCTAAATACAGTATAATAATGTATGTTCGTATCGTTAGACAATCTTAAGTTTGTTCATTATAAGGAAACCAGTTTTTACGGATGTTATCTCGGTTTATTAAAAAAAAACTGGCCAAAAATTTGGATACTTTACAGCAATAAAATTCGCAAAAAGCTGTTTCACTATAATGAGTGAAATTCAAAAAAAATATGTTTGTTTAACTTAATAAAAAAAACCGATTAAAAAAACAAATAGGCACTCAAAACAGTGAGTTGTAATAACAGTAATATAGTTCAATGACTCAAAAGCGAAAAAGCGAAAGAAAAATTAATATAATTATTATAAGCGCTACCCACTAATCTATTTGAAGTCGGTGCCAGCCAAGTTTAATAAGTAGTAAATACTACCTATAAGTATCTACCTACTTACTACATACATAGTATTTATCTACTACTTAATTGACTAGGCTGGCAGTTGGCACGACACTGAAAACTCTTAGAACTGGCCAAAGTGTAAACGATATAATAAAAAAAGTTTAATTTGAACTCTTTGCCAATAGTATGTATTTCATTCGTTTGTCATTTGTTTTACGATTTGGGGCAAATTTTTTGTTTGTTTGAAAATTATTTGTGTCATGTCAGTTTGAATTTCACGCGATTTTTTTAGACTTGTGTCAGTGTGATGTCATTTAAGTCAACGAGAAAGTTATGATATACTTCGATTGGCCATTCACGATGAAGCCCCATCTCGGACCACTGTTTATAACTGGTTTAGTGAGTTTAAAGTACATGTTCGCACGAATCTCACAGATCATCTGTATTTTTTTCAAAAGACCTAGACTTTTCGACTTGATGACGTTTAATCTCGATCGGAACAGTAGGTGAGCAGTTGGCTCATCTAAGAATTATTCCAAAGTCGACCCCCGCCGCGCAACGCAGGGGGCGTGTCACTTCGCGCGCGCTACTTGAGAGAGTAGGATTTAGACTGGTCAAATGAGATACGGTCGACGAATTTTTAGCGGTTGAATTTACTCTATCATGAGGGCCGACCCTCACCTCTGAAGGGGGAGGCGAGTCAACCGATGACTTGTGTGACGGACGGCGACGACTGAAGATAACATCAGTGTTGTGTGGCGTATGATAGAGAGTGACAAAAGAGTAACCTATCACCAGATTCTGTTAAGCTTAGTCATCGATATGAGTAAAGTGCACAAAATCCTCCATGAACTTATAGCAGTCAGGCAGCTTTGTGTCCGGTACCTCATAATTTGAAAGAGTCCCAAAAAAAGACAGTCGAAGAAACACCAAGGACGAGTGGGCAAAGTGCTTTTCTCAGTGGTCCCATCGGATGCAGCGATGTATTGATGTGAATAGATACTATTTTGAAAAGGTATAATAAAAAAAACTAGCTAATTGGTTCAGTTTTTATTTTCTTAGAACTTAGTGTCTCCCTCGTATTAGGAACATCTTTTTAACTAAGCATATTTGAACATCTAATTACTTGTACCGAAATAGTATGTTATCTCATAGGTTATCAAATAATAACGTTTGTAGATCCACTTTTTACGAGAATTAGTGGACTTAAGTAAATTTGTACGAGGCATATTGACTTCTTCCTCCATTTTCTTATTTTATTGGCATAGTTGGATAGGCAAACTGGCAGACGTACCACCTGATGGTAAGTGATCATCGTCACCCATGAACATAAACTAGTTTACCCGGAACTAATACAAGCAACTCATTTATATGTTGCCTATCCTAAGATATAAGATGTTAACTCTTGGTGCTAGTAAATACACTACCTGTTTTATCCTTCTCTCCAAAACACAGCAGACCTGTTTCACGGTAGAAACAAGGAAGATGGTGGTACCCCTGCAGCCGGGAGCACGGCACAGCGCATCCCCCCCACAGGTAAAATATTTATTTCCGAACCCACCATATAAATATAAAATAAGAGAAGTTTTTAATTAAAATCATCATTATCATCGACTCTAATAATTAATATGTCCCGCTGCTTGGCAAGGGTCTTCTCCTGCAACTTATGTGAGGGAGTTGTACGGAATGTGGTAATCTTCCACACCTTATTAAGTTAATAAATCTTCAGGGATTTATATTATTCCTAGTAAATAGTAGGTATATATAATAGGAATTCTGACTGTCGCCTCTCAATACATCTTAGAAAATTTACTGTATGTCCGGAAAAACATAAATGAATTTTGTAAGACAAGTGCAAAGACTTTCAAAAGTAAGCAATTATTTTAAAGGCAACTGTATACGCTTTTACAATAGGATCCCAGAAAACGTTCAAAAGCTATCCATAAAAAATTTCAAAAAAGTTGTTAAAGAGCGTTAGTGTGGTAAAAGATATTATAAAGTAAAAGATTTCATGGAAGATACCACACCCTGGTAATAAGGCGTTCCTCCCGGGCATTTCAGGATAAAATGTTAAAATTGTTATAGAATATATTATGTCGTGGCCATATCGCAGATTTGCTCACTTCATGAAATACTTGAGAATCTAATGAAATTGTCGCATTTCATGATGTGGGCAACTTAATTGACCAGATCATTAAATCGTCATCATTTCACCATTTTATCATCCACTTTTGGCCGAATCGTGTAAATATTTAATAAAAATCTAGAATATTTTAAGAGCTTGTTGATTGACATTTTAGTCCGACTGACACAAACAAAATTAATCAAATTTTTGCGTAGACAGAGAATACTAAATTTTTGTAACAAAATTAAACATTTTTTTTTCAAAATTAAACACGTCACGTTATACGTTTATTTTTAGAAAACCAACAAATATTTAGAAATAAGTAGCTGGCATAGAGAATTTTATTTAAATAAGTGAATAATTATGTTATTCAAGAGTAAAGTACCTACTAATTAAACCTGTGAAATGCGATCCAAACTCCACGGTTCTTTTTTTACATTATGTTCAGTTTTTGCGTGACTTGCATATTACTTGAGAACAATTTCGTCATAAACTTTTTTGTTATTGTTTTCTATCTCATTTTATAACAGATTGTTTAATTTTTCACTACGAGAAACAACATTACCGGCAGCGGCCGCCATCTTCACACGTAAACAAAGCGCTTGCAGTGCCTCTACAGGTAATTGATGTAACTACTTTAGGATATGATCAAATAATCATTACCATTTCACAAAGAAGCCGCGCGTTTAGTTGCCCATATCGAGAAACGATTTCTTATCATTGATCTGCTGATAGACAGTGAAACATATAATTAAATGCGACCATTTCATGAAATTCTCGCGCATTTCATGAATAGACCAAATCTACGATATGGCTACGAAATAATATATATTATTTTAAAAGATTAGTCCCACTGAGTTTGTTTCGCCGGTTCTTCTCAGTGGGCTTACCTTGGAACCGGTGGTAGATTCAATTGACGTTCAAAAAGATACTGTATTAGTACTACTTTGTTTTTTTTTATTATTTGATGTGATTTGATTTGATCCTACAAGCTCTCTCAAATCCTACAATTTTCACTAAAATCTATTCGACAGATAGGAGCTTACTTACCCAATTTCCAGACACATTTCTGAAAACGTTAGTGCTAGAATTTCCAAAGAAAAATAAAAATATTTTATATTATAATCATACAGAATTTCTGCTGAATAAGTGAAACAAAATAAACTAAAACGCAAGATATATATTTTGCTTCATCATAACAAAGCAAACATATTTTTATTATAAAATATTAGAATAATTAAATAATATTATAGTCTTTTTTATTTTAATACACAATACATTCCATTAGTAATTATTATGTCTTATAAAATTACTATTGCTATTAATTGTTGGCTTTCATTGCATTTTTGTCTGGTAATTCATCAACATACAGTTCATTAAACTGTAATTGAAAATGTTAATAAGCCGCTGCAATATGCATTTTATGATTATTAGTAAATTAATTTAAATTTAGAATTTAAAATACTTGCTATGACACACTCCATATGAATGGCAAATATATCAATACTATATTTTAAGGCAGGCAACGTAAATCCTCTGATGTTGATGGATATCGGTGATCCCTTCCCACCATGTTAAACGCAGTGTGAAAAATTTCATTAAAATTGGTTAATTAAATTATGAGCTCATCACGTACAAATAGTCAGTAATTAGGTAGGTATATTAATATACAATTACTGTCCCGTTATTTGTCCTTATGACAACACATAAAATAGTCAATAGTTAGGACTAAAATTAAAACGCAAAAATCTGCTCTGAATTCTGCCAAAACCATGATAAAAATTACAAGTTGTAAGACCATATCAAAATTCAAAAAGAAGCGGTGATAGAATTGTCCCCTGCGGCATCCATAGCAATTACACATCTTAATATTACATACTGTATATAGTTATATAGTTTTTTGGTATTTTGACATTCAAATCGCTAATTTAACATTATGTGGGTGTCATCAAGATTCTAATTCAAATTAAGTGTACATCATGTAGATCATGTAGGTACATGATCTACAAGGCAGACTATCTTCATAACGAGTCACTTTAGGACGATAATATGTTATACAATAAGTATACATATCAAGTTCGTCTCTTTGTTTTCTTCGTTTAATATGTTCCCCTAATCCAAATATACAAATTACGGATATGAGTTATTTTAGGTTGCACAATACAATGTGAATACTGTCATGCGCCAAAACCAACTTAGATAAGTTTTCTTTTTCAGAAATATTATCGAAATTGATCATTACTCGTCATGCGGAGATGCCAGACTTTGTAGATCTCGATCGATTTTTGACTAGAAACGATTTCGCTTTACATCAACAAGAGTGGCCGTGGATAGTAACCCACTTTGTGCTCTCAAGAAGTTGTATCAATTGTAATTATACACCAAATTTCACCTTGCCATACCACTTGAAGATCCATAAGACCAATATACAAGTTTTATTAGATTTTGATTTCTTCTGGTGTCAAGGCTGCCAATTTACGATTTACGACCATTATCCCGACGACGAATGTATATATTGTTAATTTAATAGAATACATTTCACTACTATGGTTCTCACACCCGCAGAACGTGCAAAAAGATACAAAGAAAAGTTAAAAGAAAATCCAGATAAATATGAAATACAGAGACAAAAGCAGCTAAAAAGACTGAAGAGAAGGCAGAAAAAAATAACAGAACTCTCTGAAGAAGAAAAACACAAACAAAGAAAAATATGGAGAGAGCAAAAGCGAAAGCAAAAAGAGAATAAGAAAACCAAACTAAAGGTTACGCCCAAAGAAGTGTCAAAAAAGTTAAGGTCAGAGGGATACTCGTTAAAAATCAAATACTCAAACGTTTGTAAGAACTACAAGAAAGCATTAAATTATATAAGAATATTGAAACTACGATTAGATAATATAAGAAAAAGGTTTAATCGTGTCCAGCAGAAGCATGAGAAAGAAATTAAACTGTTAAAAAATGAATATAATAAGGTCAAAGTCCGCAACGAATGTATGGAAATTTCACTACGTAACACATACAATAACTGCAACAAATATTCTGAAAAGAGATTACTAAAACAAGTTGTAATGAATGAGGGCAGGGCAGACGCTAATAGTAAAGTATTAGGACTAAAAGGTTCTGTAAGAGTAACTGTCAAGGAGAAAGTAGGAAACAAGAAAACAAAAGAAGAAATAGAAAAGTTCTTTATTAGAGAAGACGTTAGTCGGTGCACTTCTGGAAAAAGAGAATGCAAGACAAAAGGAAAAAAGAAATGTCAAATTAGATATACTGTAGACACATTGTTTAATTTATATGCATTGTATAAAAATGAAGGAGGGAAATATAGTTTCACGACATTCTTTAGATATAAGCCATTTTATGTCATATCGCCGTCTGCAAATAGTAGGGATACATGTATGTGTATAAAGCATAGTAACATGAACTTTTTGTTTCTTGCTCTGAAATCAAAAGGTGTTATATTTCAAAAGAACATAGATGAACTAATAACGGCTGTTGCTTGTGATATAAAGTCAAATGAGTGCATGTTTAACAAATGTGATAAGTGCAAAATTGCTGCTATTGAATATGATCAAGAAAAATTGGATAGCGAGATAACATGGTTTAAATGGATCAGAGTTAACTGTGAGTATGAAAAATCCGGCAAGAAATATATCACTAAAAAAACTACAAAGAAACAAATCAGCGGAACTGTGCGGCAATTGATAGTTGAATTTGAAAACGCACTTTTGTTGTTTAAAACTCATGTTTTCATATGGAAACACCAGCAACATCAATACCGCACATGCATTAACAACATAAAAGATGACGAAATCGTTATATTATGCGACTTCTCTGAAAATTATAATTGTAAATTCGCAGAAGAGGTCCAAGCTATCCACTTCGGTGCATCCAAAAACTCAATAACCCTACATTCCGGTGTTATATACTTTAAAGATAAAGCTCAGTCATTTGTAACCATCTCTGATAATAACTGCCACGAACCTCATGCCATCTGGGCACATTTGATTCCAATTATAAAATTTGGTAAAGAGTTTACACATTTTCGTACTATTCACTTTTTTTCCGACGGACCTAGCAGTCAATACCGCCAAAAAAAAAATTTTTATTTGCTTAATCTGTTCACAGAAAAACTAAATCTATTTTACTCAACTTGGTCATTCTCGGAATCTGGCCACGGAAAAAGCGTTGCGGATGGCATCGGAGGCGCAGTAAAAAGGCAGTTAGATAAAAAAGTAGGCTTTGGATTTGATGTGACAAACGGGATAGATGCTCATAATATTATACAAAAAAGCATGAAATCGGTGAAAAGTTTTTATGTAACTGATAATGATATCGAAAACGTAGCCAAGCTGATCCCAGATAAAGTTTCACCAGTTCCCGGGACACTCCAACTGCATCAAATTATATCTCAGCGCCCAAATCAAATCCAATTCAGGCAAATAAGTTGTTTTTGTAGTGAATTTAAAGGTTTGTGCAGTTGCTATTGCCCCAAAAACCATACTCTGTTAAATCATCAATTGCAGAACGTGGCTGTCAACAGTAACATGTCGAGAATTGAAAGATATGTTGCAGATTGTTTATATGAGGTTGACAGGGAAATAGACAATGAAGGAATCACAGATGAGAGGGCGATGAAAAGCGTAGAGAATAATAATGGTGCAATGACAAAAAGTGGCAGGGTAAATAAAAAGGGATATGTCCTAGGTAATGACGTTAAAAAAGCAAGGGATGGAACGTGTGGTAAAAGTGCTAAAAGTGAAGTAAATAACGATGAATGGTATTCCAAAAGTGATAGTAGTGAAGAAAAGATAGATGAGGAAGCTACAGAAACATTGTATTTGCATGATATAGAAATAATTAATGATGACAGGGTAAATAAAATTAAAAAAGACAAATATAAAGACGACGAAGAAACCAGAAAAAATAGCAAAGAGTGTATTAATTATGATACAGCAGGTGACTCTTTGATTGGAAAAGATGAAAATCAGGATGATAATGTAATTACAGAACAAGTCACGGAAAATATTGATGACATTCCTTCCATATTATTTCCTCTAGACGATATTGTTTTACAGCCTTTCGAAAGTGATGTATTTAGTGATTCTACAAACCGTGATCTTCAATGTATGTGGTCAAGTAATATTATGAGTAGTCCCGGCAAACGTGGATTATTAATAAAAACTGATACGATTCTAAAAAAAACAAAACGTTCTACACGAAACGAAAATAAAGCAATAAGAACAGTTATAAAACGACAAATAGAATGTAACAGGTGCAAGGACAAGTTTCCTGTACATGCTCCTATGATCAAGTGCATGGCATGCAAAGAATTTAATTGTATGACATGTAGTTCTGGACAGCATAATTTTGATTATATTTGTTTAAAGTGTTTAGGTTAATAATTTTTATTCAATTTGGGCAATTAGCAAATCTTTTATTAACTTAATTAGGTTTAAATAATTACTTTGTCCTTCGAAGTATTTTTTTTTTACTTTTTGTATTTTAGGTAATAAGTGAATTAGGTTTAATGATAACTTGATCATTCGAAGTGAGTTTTTTTTTTATAATTTTATTTTGATTTAATATTTTTTTAGCTATCGTGATTAGCATATTTGATAAAAAATATATTTGAGCTTTGATACGAAGTGATTTTTATTATGCTGTTTATTGTATTTAATCTTTATTGATACCAAAGTACGCGTAGAGCGCAGCCATGGATAAAGCCCCCGGTTATAATTATTTTAGTCTGATGAATATAAGATTTGTACACTCCGCCTTACTAGTTCCTAATAGTAACGCTATGTTCCACGAGCGTTACTGTCCAGATTTGGCTGTGTGTTCGATTTAGATTTAATGAAAAAATACTAAAGTTAAAAGATTGTATTTGATTTTATGATATTATGTTAAAATATATGATTCTATTGTAATAGTCAATTTTGTTATTTTATTTGTATTCTGGATACAACGATAGTTTTTAATAGTGTTTTATGGTACAATAGTGACGATTAGGATCATTTAGGCAGTTTTTTTTATTCTTCTTTTTGATACTAATAAATATTTTGCATTACGTTTTGGCTTTTCATTGCTTGAATTTCACTAAAATACTTTGTTTCGAATAAAACTGTTTATTTTTTGCTAATTTGATTGATAATTATAGTGACGAAATGGAGCAGTTCATTGCGTTACATTAGATAACAAACTTAAAATTTTCATCAATCGATAATATTTAACATAAAATGATATCTTTTTATTATAATTATGTATATTTCCAATGGCATTAGCTACAGTTAGGTCAAATTAAAAGGTGAAAAAAAATGGGACTTCCTATTTCGTCACGTACAAACTTTTTGAAAAATGCCCTATGACATTTCCTGTGTTAAATTTGAAGACTCAGTTTTAGTTGACTAGTTTAAATATAGCTCGTTTAAAGAAAAGAATGGTTATTCTTGTTAGTCATTTAATATTCTTTTTATATAGGCAGTATATTCGATCACATAGCACCGGCCTCAAGTGACAGCTATGCTGCAGCTGTTGCGTTTCGTGTGGTTTGTGAGTTTCCGGTGGCCCATTGGGGGGTAAAGGGAAAAGGAGGGCGGCGCATCTGCGTGGCCTTTGTTATGCGGATGCGTATGGCCGTTTGCCCCTGATGACATAAAAATATTATACAGTGGAAAAGGTATTTTTGTAGGTATTAGTACATAATATATATACATAATAATATAAACTTTTTGGTTGCTACCTTGGTAAATAAGATATTTTGACTACCTAAATGCAGTGATGGAGTTTTTATTACGTTTAGTACGTTCTCTAGCGGTTTTCCTTAGACCTGTTTCATCAAAATCGGTTCAGTTCTTTCAATGGCTCTTTCTTTCTTTGGACTTTTTTTAAGTATAACCTTTTAATATATTAAAAGTTTACAATTTTTTTACAGTTGTGAAGACTCCATCATGTCGGAACTGATTGAGGAGTTGAAAGTGTGGAGTAATTTTGAAGGCAAGAAGAAAGATGGGAAGATAATCAAGCTGCGCTTCATGGACTTACCCCTGGAACGATATGAGGAAGCTACAGTGTTTCACAATGAACATATGTTGAAAGACGAAGTGATCCACCGTTCTTCAGGTACCCTTATATTAAGTAATACTAAAGTACACAATGTCATGACTGCTATAAAAACGGCCTTTAACGCTCGCCCAACAGAATTAAAACTTCACTGGATTTTATCTATAACGAAAAATGACAGCATCATTACATTTGCCGTCACGGCATTTGAGTCAATATTACTATCAAGGCGTGCCATTAGTTTTTTCGAATTAAGATCCTTATGAACGACATTGGGAGGGCTTGGTGATAATTCATAAAATTGTATATTCCAGGTCTATACAAAAACGAGGAAGCTTTAAAAGAGTACAATTCCATATTGGAATCAGTGTTCCGAGTGATATCGCCGCACGTCACCATTTGCTGTGTGGAGGATGGGACCAAATATGGAGGGGAGATAGTCGGTGTGTCCATGGTGTCCCTCGCCGACAACAAGTCAAGTTTCTCGGAGTTTTTGCAAATGGTAAGTTCAAGATGACGAGTCATTGTTATATACCCATTATGTAGAAACGATTACTGCCTGATGTACGAATATTAGAGTTCCGTTCCTGGAAATGACAAAACGGAACTTTTATAGGAGTAGGAGAGAGAGGAGTAAGAGGTAGTGCCATGCTGCATTGCAGCCGAACTGGGCCAGCACGATCGGGATGGAATCTCTCGCTCACATAACACCGGCTCAACTGACAGCTAAGCCGTGGCGTTTCGTGCGGTTTGTGAGTTTCCGTGCGTTAGGTTGGGATAGGGAAAAGGAGAGCGGCACATCTTCGTGGCCTTGCTTGTGCGGAGGCGTGGGCGTCGGCGCCGTGAGGCGCCGACTGTTCGTTTGCCCCCTGATGACATAAAAAAAATCGATTACGGGGACCCGTTTAAGGCGAGGCTCCACCGCCACGCATACAGAGGCTACGCACGTCTTAAATAGTTTAAGAGATATGGGGTAGTATATTAACACTCTTGGAACTTTGCTTAACTACTTTTGAGATTGTACTTCTTTACTTTTGAGAAGGTTCTTTATTCACTATTTATACTTATCCACAGGCTCCGAATGTCCATCTGTAAATGTCCCAATAAAATAAAAGATGAGAGTCTCTATCAAACTATATTCTGCAATATATCTCCAATACAAAATACTAATTAACGTTATCGTGTTAGCGTGTTAACGTGTTCCGTGTGTTCGTGTGTTTGTGTGTTCCCCACTGCCCTATAGACGCGCAACTGGCGAGCGTGGGTCTATACCACGTCGCCTCATACACTTTTACAGAGTCAGCGTTTTGCCATAGGTACATGCTCCACCAATTTTTTTTTTTTTTTCTTCATCAATAAAATGTAAATTATGCGAGGCATGTCTGTGAGTTGCAGTAGAAACAATCGCATACATTTTTTTGCAAAGCGAAACTTGAAAAAATGTTCGTAGCATCTCCATGTGCCGCGGTGGAGCCCCGCCTTTAAGCTGCAGCTCCAACGCGGCGCGTGTAGAGGCTACGCTGTGTGTTAAAATGTGAGCCACGACTTTATTGTGATCCGAATCTTTGCATCCTCAACATCATCAACATCATCAACCCACATGCGTTCCTTGCTAATCATAGGCATAACTGGTATACTATAAATAGGTTTTATGAACGTTGAGGTAGTTAATTCCTTATTTGCATCTAACATTAACTATCCAGCATCTGAACATCGTCATCCCGTCTAGGAGCTACCAAGCGTCAATCGTCCCAACTTTCACTCCAGCCTTGCACTATATATAGTAGAATGTTCATATCATTACAAATTAAGTAAAATATAATAATAAATAATTCAAGTAAAAGATCTGGGTTCAATCCTTATCTGTGCACCGAAATTAGTTTTTCTAAATATTCCCTTGTACCCGAATATGAGAACATCGCTTCCTTTTCTACGTCATTAGGAGGCAACCGAGCAGTCGGAGCCCTATGGTGACTACCGACGCCCATAGACATTCGCAGAAACAAAAGTTATGCAGATGCATTGCCCTTCTTTTCCCTATTCCTCCCAAAGGGCCACCAGAAACTCATAAGCCGCACGGAACGCGATAGCATAGATGTTACTTGACGTTATGTGAGTGAGAGGTGCCACCCAACAGAGGTTCAATCCTAACCTGTGCGCCTACATGAGTTTTTCTAAATTATCCCTTACACCAGAATATGCAACATCGCTTCCTATGAATGACCGCATCGTGAGGAAACCTGCATGTCTAATGAGATTTAAAGTCTTTGAAGGTGTATGGAGTTCACCCCGTATTGGGCTAGAGCAAAGGTGAACTATGACCTAAGAAACTCCTCACCTGATTTCGTAATGACCCGTGGGCCGTGGCCAATTATGTGACATAATAAATTAGGGTTAATAATAATGATTATAATTCCTTATTATTATTTCCTACTCCTCCTGAATCCTTCTGATTAAATTCGTTGTGGGTCCCAAGCTCCCAAGGCAGTCTTAACGTGTCCCTCGGGCTCCCTGAGATCGTATCAAAGGGTCATTTAGTGGTTACCGCTGTCGATCCTTTTTTTTCTTTTATGCCGGGAAATGCTCTGAGGCATCCCGCCTGGGCAGTAGGTCTCCCCAGGTGGGTATGTGGGACTCGCTGCGCCCAAAAGATGGTAAATGGACGCAGCTCTACCCACTAAAACCCGGCGAGTGCCACCAGTGCCGCCTTGGTGAGGTGCCCCGGATCTGTTAAGCTAACAGGGCACCTCGACGGCTAGTCAGTCCCACAAGGGACCGACGCCACCTCCTCAAAGGGGTTGTCCCGCACCACAGAACAACCCCTCCCAACGTCGGGACAGTACAATGATTATAATTCCTTATGTTTTCAGTTTGAGCTCAAGACCAAGGAGATGCAAATGTTGATAAAGGCGGCGAATATTATGGAGGGTGCTGCCACCATAAAGGAGAAGTATGACCACCACTACTACGGGAGGGCGATCGTGGTCCACCCAGACTACAGGGGGATGGGCATCGCTTGCGAGTTCGTCAGGTTACGGTTGGTATTACCTTTTAAGATTTCATACTTTATTATTACCATTCGACGACCAACTGATCTAGGGGTACAGCTTCACACAGCGGTAGCGGGTTCGAATCTTGCCAAGATAATTTGATGTTGAATATACATGTCTATTCTCTTCATGGACGTGTATGTATTTATATAAATTTCTTAAATATATTTCCGTTCCTAATACCATTAACACAAGTTCTCACGAACATATGTTCGAAGACAAACCCTCTTTGCAAGTGTCCAAAACAATTTGCCTGAACCATGGTGGGGGTCCACTATGGTTCCGGAGACTAGAAGCAAAATGGACCTTTGTATACTTTTTTTGTCCTTTTCCGCCGGGAAATGCCCTTAGGCATCCCGCAGGGGAGAGGGGGCTTCCCAAGCGGGTATAAGGAACTCACTGCTCCCGAAAGAAGGTAAAATGGACGCAGCTTTACCCACTAAAACCCGGTGAGTGCCACCAATGCCGCCTTTGTTGAGGTGCCCCGGATCTGTTGAGCAAACAGGGCACCTCGACGGCTAGTCAGCCCCTCAAGCGACCGACGCCACCTCCACAAAGGGGCTGTCCCACACCACAGAACATCCCCTCCCAACGTCGGGACAGTGCAATGAGGTGAGGTTCCGCATCCTCGCCCCTTGTCTCCTCCTACTCTTTTGTCCCCTCTTATTATAAGAGGTCTGTCTGTTTGTTCCGTCTAATCTCTAAAACAGCAGGGCCGATTTTGACGGGACTTATAAGGAGTAACTTACAGGCTACAAAAATAATCGTCATCACTCCGAATGCGGCAGAAATCTAAGCGAAGCTGCGGATGCCAGCTAATACATATAACATAAAAACTCATAACTAGTACTCATATATTTGTTGTAAAGATAATTATTATGTACTTAGGTATTGTATTCATTCATTTTAATAAGTACTATTATATAAAACGAAATTCTTAACAATTACATGAAGCATTCATATGATTTGATAGGCTTGTACCGAGATATAGATGAAATGCTTTTATCGATAGCGATGTTAATATTTTGTATTTTGAAGGGAGGCCTCTATCTAAACAGGACTTTTACGTATATAGCCAGGATCTCCGGTAGATCGGTGAGCCCTTGGGCGAAGTGAATTGAGCCGAGCCCTTTGTACCCCTCTTATAAGAAGAGGAGACTTAAAAGCAGGGGGCAAGGGGCGAGGACGGGAATCTCACCCCATTGTACTGTTTCGACGTTGGGAGGGGTTGTTCTGTGGTGCGTGACAACCCCTCTGTAGAGGTGGCATCGGTACCCTGAGGGACTGACTAGCCGTCGAGGTTTGCCCCGTTTTCTCAACAGATCCAGGGCACCTCGACGAAGGCAGCATTGGTGGCACTCGCCAGGTTTTAGTGGGTAGAGCTGCGTCCACTTACCAGCTTTCGGGCGCAGCGAGTCCCAACCCGCCTGGGAAGACCCACTCTCCCGCGGGATGCCTAAGAGCATTTCCCGGCATTAAAGAAAAAAAAAAGGATCTCAGGTAGATCTTGTCTCTATGTGGGACTCGCGCCTGGGAGTGCCCTATCCGTAAACTAAAACCACTGCGAGCGTCTTCAGCCGCATTTTGAGGGTCCCAGTTCGGCAATCAACAGGATCACCTCAGCGACAGGCCCCGGCGAAAGCCAGACTACTCTTCGTATAGGGGGACTGCCCAGCCGTATACTGGGCCCAGGTTCCCGACACTGAACCCGACACGAGCACAGGGGCGTTACTGGAGGCGCATTAAGTAGCGCCTCCTACGCACCCCTATTGGTTATAGGCGAATAATAATGATAGAGATAACTCATATAATAAATTTTAATTTAGAATGATCTTAACCATTACACTTTAAAATGTTATTATTTTTATAATCATGACAAAATTTATTATATATCCTTCTGAAAGTCCATTGAAAACATTCGATATCAAATCGAACACGAATCGATAATTATATTGATATTTTAATCGATATAATCTATCCCTATTCGAAGGAGAGTATCGCCCTACACGCCTCAATAAACCTCATTATAAGCCTCCTTATTCACTTCCCCAAAAGTAGGTCTTTACCAACAATATATTATTACCATTGAAAAAATTGCGAGAAAAATTTTCTTTTGATTAGCTGTTTAATATTGAGATATTTATATCTATTCAAAAAACCAGTCAAGTGCGAGCCTGTCTTCGCCGAGGGTTCCGTAAAATGGGGTCCCTTTTTTCGACCATTTTTTTTTCTTAATTTAAATTGGCATATCACCACTGTCCCTTGCCTTGCTCATACACAATTTTCCACGTCATCAGTCCATCTCGCCATAGGACGTCCTGGCCTTCCACCACCCTGTCTGGGCCACCATTCAGCTACTCACTGTCTTGCCCTTCTCTCTGAAACCCAGCAATTCTTTTTTTTGCCTATGCAAGTAACATAAAAATACATAATATGATTTTAGGAAGCTCTTATGTGAAGACAAGAATATACCGATGACTGCCGCTTGGATGACCGCCAGGGGATCCCAACGGGCTGCTGAGAAGAACAACTGGAAGATCCACACCGAGATCCAACCAAAGTACATGCGTGAGCAAACTGGATTGCCCATTCCTGAAGACGCCTTACCCTTCCAACTAATGTATACAACCAAAGATTAGTGACTACAAGATCGAAAGAAAAAGTTATGATAATATAAATAATAAAAAGTTGGCCTCTGGGACACACACACACGTGAATCATCAACGTAAATATTTAAAATTCATTGCCATCACGGAAATCGAGTCAATTTTACTGACAAAGTGACCTAAAAGAAATAGAGATAAGAGTTACCGACTGAATCCGAGTGTACACGATTTTAACGTCGCCGACACGAGCGCGCGATATCAAGTTGAGTTGAATATAGATACATGATTCAGTGTGTACATGTGTTGACTGTACGAGGCAACAAACCGATTAGAGTTTCGGTATTATGTATTTACACTGTGGTTTCGAGCACCCCATCTGCGGGCCTGCGGGCCGTGCTTACCATCCGCGCTGGCGAAAGCTTCACCGTAAAACCACACTGAGTGCGTCGCCGATACATGTGCGCTCGATGTCGGCTTGAGTCAATTATACAAGATTCAGTGCATCGCGCCGACAAAAGCTCGCTCCATGTTGAGTTAAGTCGAGTATATACACGATTCAGTGCATTACTGACCCGAGAGATGACGCGGTAAATCGAGTATACACGATTCATTACGTTGCCGACACAAGCGCGCTCGATGTCGAGTTGAGTCGAGTATACACGATTCATTACGTCGCCGACACAAGCACATTGGATGTCCAGTTGAGTCGAGTATACACGATTCATTACGTCGCTGACACTAAACACATTGGATGTCCAGTTGAGTCGAGTATACACGATTCATTACGTCGCCGACACAAACACATTGGATGTCCAGTTGAGTCGAGTATACACGATTCATTACGTCGCCGACAAAAGCGCGCTCGATGTTGAATTGAGTCGAATTAATTTCGTTGCCGACACAAATTCACTTGATGTTAAGTTATGTCGAGTATACCCGATACAGGAACCTTCACGAGCGAGACGGTTGGGTTGGGTTCAGCCCACAGCAAACCGCACCCAATGAAGTTAATACTTTAACGAGGCTTAGTATTGACGATGTACTATTGATAAAGATATTAAAATATGAAAGATGGACATAGGCACTATGTAATAATATGTTACCGATTTAATCATGGAATTGCTACTTCACAGGATTTTTTATCGGTTTTAAAACTCTCCTACGTTTTATTTGAGGTATATGCATCATGTAAGTTTAATAAAAGAGTAGGTACATTGTAAGTCACAAACATTTAAAAGGATTTTAAAATATATTTATTTAAATAGATCCAATAAAATTATTTTCAAAAACCCTAAACGTACATCTTATGACGTAAGCTGAATTGACCCGTAAATAGGATTTTTTAAACAAGCCATTTTAACGCTCTAAAAGCAAAATAAATTCTAGTTCTCTATCCGCTCCTCAACTCTATCCAGCTCCACCTCAGTGGGCACACTCCATTTTCCTTCCACGTGTATACAATTCCAGCGGCTTATTTGACATTTAAAGTATTATACAGTATTATACCTAGGTAACACTGAAAATTTTTAGAAAATGAAAAACGGCTTAATGTAGAAAGTTGCAAATACTTTTATTGTTTTTCGAAGTAATCTCCGTTTCTTTCTACACATCGTCGCATTCGATGGAACCACTGAGAAAAGCAGTGGGCCCATTCTTCCTTAGGAGTCTCTTCTATGGCATTTTCGTACGCTTTCACCGCATCTTCAAGGCTCGTAAAGCGAATACCTCGAATTTTATCTTTAGTTCTTGGGAATAAATGAAAGTCGCAGGGCGCCAGGTCAGGACTGTAAGGTGGATGACTCATTATCTCGACACCTGCATAGTCAAATATTCAACAGCCCGTTTTGCGGAGTGCGCTGAAGCATTGTCGTGGTGAAGGAGGATCCTGCTTCGAAGGCGCTGCTGTCGATTTTTTACCAAGACAACAGACAAACAGCGATTGACATATCAGTCTGCAGTAACTGTCCTTCCATCTTCTAGCACAACTGTCGCGAACTGACCTTTCCGACCAAAGAATGAGGCAATCATCTTTTTTCCTTAACTTCCTCGAAAGGAAACACCCACTGAGCTGATTGTCTTTTGGTTTCGGGTTCGTAGCAATATATCCAGCTTTCATCACCTGTGATGATGTCAAATACAGCATTTGAGTTACCGCCGTTGAACTTATCTAACATTTGGCGACACCAGTCCATGCGGAGGCGTTTCTGGTCGTCGGTTAAAGTATGGGGAATCCATCTGGTACAAAGCTTCCTGACGCCTAAATGTTCGTGTAATATTTTTTGAACTTGACTCATACCAATGCCTAGGCTTGCCCGTATCTGCTGATAGGTCACTCTCTTATCTTCCTCTATCATGCATCGCACAGCACTGATGTTATCTTCAGTAGTCGCTGTTAAGGTTGAACTAGTCGACGGCCCGAACTCTAACAAAATGATTGCTATCTCACCTGACATAGTGCGTGAACATGTGTGCTAGAATGAAATGCACAATGATTCATTCCGAAAATGTCCTTTTAGCAAAACAGTTATTATAGAAAAACTATTAAGTGTATCTTTTTAAAATAAATTAATTTCAACTTTTGAATAACTAAACTATGTCTGTACGGGCTTTATTTTTGAGCTTTCGTGCTTTGTATACTATTTATTTTCGTCCAAAGTTGGGCTAAAATCAGTGTTGAAATACGAAAGTTTAGAAGGTTGTATGTTGTATGTATAATTTTTTTACGATTTAGGGTACATACAGACAAAGATAATGACGAGATCAACCTATATTATTCTTAGTTTTTGATGGTCAACGTCAAACATTGTAGTAATTACTGTTCTGCGTTTGTATGGAAAGATGAGCGACTTGTGTAACCTTAAAGGACGTCCCTCACGCGGATCATCACTGAGATTGCTACGTCCACGCTTAAACTCGTTAAACCAATTGTAAATAGTGGCACGAGATGGGGCTTCATTAAAAAATGCTAATCGCAGCCTATCATAGCTTTGTTGTTGAGTAAGCCCACAACGAAAGTCATAATAAATCATTGACCGAAAATTTTCTCGCGTTATGTTCATTTTCACGTGTAACAAGAGTTTTAGATTTGCCGCCAATTCACAAAAACAAATGACAAATGAATGCAATATACTACATTAGGTTACCAAAGAGATCTAAAATTGAAATTAAAAAAAAGTTTTCCTTTTCAATGTTTCTAACTGGCCAGTTCTAAACATTTTTAGTGTTACCCACGTATCAGCCAAAGTTGAAAATAGACTGTTCTTGATCGTCCTACTAAAAACGATCAAAGATTTCTTTACATACATACATACATACTGACTGGCCTGTTGGTCTAGTGGTTAGCAACCCTGGCTGCTAAACCAGAAGGTCGTGGGTTCGATTCTCATCCAGAAGAAATGTTTGTGTGATAAAAATGATCATTTCTTCTGTCTATGTGTAATTTATATTTAATATGTAATTAAAAATAATATATAAGTATATATCAGTTGTCTGGTTACCCTATGAACAGGCTCTGCCTAGTTTGGGATCAGATGGCCGTGTGTGAGTTGTCCCAACATATTATTATTATAAAAGAAATACATTCATACATACAAACAGGTGAAGTTAGTGTAAGCGTGGTAAATCCTGTGACTTTTCTTCTGTTTTGGCATGACAAGAATCGGTTTGGAAAGACGGTGGTCAGAGGGCATTTTGACCCCAACTGGATGGGGCGACGATATCCATGCCTGGTTGCTGGTGGCGCGATTGGTCGTTTTAGCATTCATTGAAGGAGACCTTCAAGCGGCCCCATCATGGTTCAAGCCTTGACGTGGTGGTGGGCTCAGTAGCCTAAGGTGTGCCCAGCACCTTGGACGAAGCTAATTGAGCCAAGGGGGCTCTTTGTACCCCTCTTATAAGAAGAGGGGACAAAATATCAGGGGGCAAGGGGCGAGGACGGGAACGGGAGGAGGGGTTATTCTGTGGTGTGGGAATAGGTAGAGCTGCGTCCACTTACCACCTTTCGAGCGCCGCGAGTCCCACAGCCCCGCCTGGGGAGACCCACTCCCCAGCGGAAGGCCTTAGAGCATTTCCCGGCGTTTAAGAAAAAAAAGACCTTCAAACGGACGTAAAATGCTTGATAATGATGATGATGAAAGTGTAATTGTAGAAGTACAGTTTCGATGTTCCCTTGTGTAATGTTTGCATATTTGAGCACGAGAGACAGCTATCACTGACAGTAAGCTTCTCGACAATCCTCAAAGCCATCCATTTGACTCTAACTACTGACCTCCATTTCAAAGGCAGGCTAATCAAATTCAGCATATATTGCTGTGACTGTACATTTCAAATAAGTGGCTCATGAGTCGACCAACTTTTGTGTTCAAAATGTTAATATTGCATTAAAGTTTCTGATAATCTGTTAACAAACAGAGGAAAAAAGTTCATATATTTGAATGAAACGTCACGAAAATGTGCGACGTATTGTCCAAGGAGATGGAGAGAGTGATTGAGACCGATTGAGAGAGAGTGAGAAAGGGCGAACGTAGCATGAAGCACATAGCCATGGAGTAAGAGTAAGCGAGAAGAGAGCAAGCCAGTGAGAAATATCGACAGAGAAAATGAGATAGAGCGAACGTCGCATCGCAAGTCTTGGAAATTTAAAGCTTTAGATTAGTATAAATATAAACGAGAATTAAAAATTAATTTGCCAAATAATTTTCACTTCTGACATGTGTACTTTGTACTCACGCACTTTTTATAATACTAACTGTTGCCCGCAGCTTCGATGTTTTAACTTATTTTAGAATTTTGAAATCACATAGCAATTTTAAGTTCACTTCTTAAATCAAAACTTACACATCTTTATTGAAGTAAAATAAGTATTTATACTTCTTTACGCATGCTTGACTTGGGAGTAAG
Organism: Helleia helle; assembly: GCA_963853865.1. Lineage (NCBI taxonomy): Eukaryota > Metazoa > Arthropoda > Insecta > Lepidoptera > Lycaenidae > Helleia > Helleia helle. The sequence continues at coordinate 6,047,184 of OY971426.1, read as the reverse complement.
CTGGTGAATGCCTGACGAGAGATGTTACGAGGGAGATACCTATAAGTTATATGTCCATGGGTTTCTTAACAAGACTAAATTTCAACGCTAGGGTAAATTTGGGTCTCCAGTGTCACTTGGTTCTCAAATATTAATAAGTGCGTTCAGAAATTTTAAAAATCCTAAAAATTTATAATTTATTGTCGAATTTTTATGAAGTCGTTGACTTCACCAGTCCTTAAAATGCATTTTTATATAAGACTATATTTTTTAATAGGCTACAACTATGCTCTTATTGAGCCCGGACATATGGTCCGGGTCCGGACATAATGTATAAGATCCCTTTTATATCAGAATTTTCTTCTCTATAGAACAACAAAACGATCCAAATAAACGAAACGACCAGGATGGCGCATAAAGACACATTATATAGTATTGAAAAAATATAGAAGTGGTAAAAAAATATATGTTGATTAAAAAGTGTTTGGTTTTGATCTGATTCCCAGATAAGGATGGTATCCTTATTTGGTTACCGTGGCAGAATTAGTTGAGCCATCAGCTTAAATACTTGAGTTTAAAAGTCACCCAAAAAAACGTCTTTGATTTTTTTCTGTAGTTTGGTTTTTTAAGAAAACAACTGTTGCTATTATTTTATTTAATTATCTATAGTTATATACATAAGCTTGAACACGACCGCGTCTTCGTCGTACACTTGTCCGGTGGCCAGCGCCATGTCTCGAGGTTCCAGTTCGATGTAGGTCTTCCAGTTGTTCTTCTCTGCGGCGCGCTGGGAGGCTTTCGCTGTCATCCACGCTGTAGACATGGGTATGTTGTGCTCTTGGCATATAATACGCCTGAAAGTAGGATTTATATACTGACTAGAATATAATGAACGCTTACAGCAAAAATATATGATACTCATCTACAAAAAATACACTAGTATGATAATTAATATTCAAGGACTAAACTGTGATAATGCTGCGTGTATGTCTATGAATTAGGATATTTAGCGCAAATCCTTTCTAATATTAAGAGTAAGAGTCACGCTGCTTTGCAGCCGAATTGGGCTGGCACCACCGGATTGATACCTCTCACTCACATAATACCGGCGTAAAGTGACAGCTGTGCTGTCGTGTTTCGTGCGGTGGTATTGGGGGAATAGGAAAAAGGAGGGCAACGCATATGTATAACTTTTGGTTGTGCGGATGTCTACGAACGTCGGTAGTCACCTCCTTATAACAGAAAACAAAATTAAGTTCCGTTCTTTAAAATGTCAGAACGGAATTAAAGAATTTTACCATTTTTTTTTTCACAGGGAAATCCTTATGGATGCAGCCAGGACCTTCGGGTAGATCCTGGCCCAATGTGGGACTCACACCTGGGAGTGCCCGCCCTAACTAAAACCACTGCGAGCGCCTTCAGCCGCTTTTTGAGGGTCCCGGATATGCAGGCAACAGACAGGATCACCTCAGCGACAGGCTAGCCCCGGCGAAAGCCAGACTACTCCTCGTAAGGGGGGACTACCCGGCCGCTACTAAGCAGTCCCCGCGACGTCGTATCATACTAGGCCCAGGTTCCCATCCTGAGCCCGACACGAACACAGAGGCGTTACTGGAGGCACAGTAAGTAGCGCCTCCTACGCACCCCCGTTCGTCGCCTGCGGGGGGAGGCCTCGTCGGCGGCCTCCTCTCTCGTAGAATCTTACCATGATTGTCCGTCCGTTTTTTATGTTACTTGGATAGGCAAACTGCGCTCTGATTGGCTGACTGATGGCTGATAAGACGTACACGCAGATAACTGGTTGGTTGAATTGCTATTACCTCAGTGACAAATCACTGACCAGTTTCGGAATTTTATGGCTCACATTACAACTCTATCCGGTTATATTATGATCGATGCTTGCATCACTCTTTATGATTGAAATTCCGTTCTGTGGTTTATAGATGAAGTACAAACAAACAATTATATTTTCTCATTTTATATTAGTGAGATTTTAATTTTTCATGTTTTTTCGTCCGGGTGGAAGTTTGTAATTGATTTTAATCTTGCTTGAAAAAGCTTTAAATTGGAACCATAGCTCAGAAATGGATAACAATACACGAAAATGTAAAAAAATCCAGTTTTTAAATAAGTGCTTTTAAGTAACTTTAATTAAGTTAAACAAACTTTAAATGTCTAAGTTAACTTTAAGTAAGCTAACACATGAAAAAAGTTTTTTTAATAAGGATTTTTTTTCGCAGGTAAATGCTTTTTACGCATGTAGCCAGGATCTTGAGTAGATCCTGACCCTATGTGGAACTCACGCCTGGGAGTGCCCCTACCCGTAAACTAATACTACTGCAACCGCCTTCAGTCGCTTTTTGAGGGTTCCGAATTTGCAGGCAACAGGATCACCTCAGCGACAGGCTGGCCCCGGCAAAGGACAGACTATTCCTCGTAGGGGGGGGACGACTGTCTTTTACTAGTAAACTTATAGTATAACTTATACTCACCTTATCCTTAAAAATTCATTCGCTATGCCCATGCCCCGGTAGTCAGGATGTACGATGATGCCTCTGCCGTGGTAATGGCAGCCGAACAGTTTTTCTAGGTCACACGTTTCTTCTAGAAAGTTCGCTGCCTTTAGCAACGCTTGTATTTCCTTTGTATTGACGTCAACCTAAAATGTATATAAAAATTGTATTAAACTCGATAACTGTCATTATTACTCTTATTTTTTGGCTTAACATACCATGAAAAAATATTTCCTTAATGCAAAATATAGAACATAAACAGTCTCGATAATATCTAATATAAATACAAAATGCAAAAAGATTTTTCAAATCCGATAGTTACCGATTAGGACATTCAAGGACAACAACAAATACTTCAGCCATAATATATTATAGACTTGAATTTAATAGAGTAAAAAAATATATTAAAAAAGCAAAAGCAAAAAGAAATGGACCACCTGTATAATAATAATGTAAATCAAGTGAATGACGATACTAGTTTCCGATAAAATTTATGTATTTATGTGATTCGGTGAAGTGATTATAAAAGTCATGTGAATCAATTCATCGTGAAAATCATACCGTTACAAAGCTACTATTTGTGTTTGGCGGGATTCGAACCTGCGACCATATAACTTAAATTTCATATGGCACAAAGCATGCATCTGCTAAGAATATTAACATTGTATGATTGTGACATTTTGCCTGCTTTTGTGTGTTAAATTTAAGTAAAATATAAAAAATGAAATATTTAAAAAAAAGAAAATTTCAGAAGAATGTTTCTATCGTACTTTCTTAAGCGTTTAGTACATTAAAAATAGATTTAATTGGTTATTCCAATATTTTAAGAGTTATCGCCGAGATAGAAAAATGAGTCATAAATCGTAAATGGTTAGTTTTACAAAAAGTTTATAGGAAAGAAGATATGCGAAATTTTATCCTCTACAATAATAGTCTGAATAATTTTTGTCCTAAAGTGCATAATTTCCTAGATATCGGCCAAAAAATTATTTTCAAGATGGCGCTTGAAGTTCCACCTTGGGCTGTCAGCATTTTGTGATTTTATGCTCAGTAAGTGACCCTTAACCTTATAAAATTACTTGTCAAGCAATGATACAATTGACATCTGCCAAAAAAACTATAAGTTTCACCTCACCTTCAACTCTATAAGAAATTATCGCCCTAAAGATTCTCCATAAGTCTAGTGTTTGTATCGCCATTTAAAGTGAAGTCCAAATCCGTAATATAGCTTTTTAATGTTAGTTGTATAGCAAACGGGCAGGCGAGCCATGAACACAGACAAGTTAAAAACTAGCCCAAGTAGGGACGTAAGACGGTTAATTTCGATGCCTGCTGGTCCTGTCCTTCTCTCCGAATCCTAACGAAGCTATTTCATGGGAGAAACAAGCAGGATGGTGGTACCCATGAAGACGGAGCGTAGCACAAGCACTCTCATTCCGCTAGTAACCTTAAATTAATGCCCAAATTACGACCCAACGAATTAGCGTCCAGCGACTTTGTCCCGGGGGCATAGCCGGTTCTCATGTTGGGCGCTCACTAAGCTCACGCGGGAACTGGCGGAAGAGGCGGCCATCGTCGGCCGATGGAGCCTCTCGTCGAGTGAGGATCAGGTAGTGGACCAAATGGCTGACTGTCTCGGCGACGCATTTACTGGCGTCTGCCGAGCTGCCATGCCTATGCTGAGGGACCCTCCCCCTCCTCGACGGGCGGTTTACTGGTGCTCAAGAGAATTGGCCAACCTCCGCGCTACCTGCAACGCAGCGCGTCGCACTTACGTTCGCAGCAGACGGCGCAATCCCGAGGACGTGGACCGGGATGGCTGGCTACACAGGGTGTGTAGCGGCCAGCTCGTACAGTCCGCGGCGTAAGCAGTTTACGCTACGTCGCTACATTACGCCACATTAGTAATAAGTAATAAAGTAGGGGAGTTGTAAACCAGCAACCAACGTGCGCGGTCATTCTATCATCTATCATATTATAATTATCAGTTAAAATATATATATCATAAGTTTAATTATCAGTTAAAATATATCATAACTTAAACACAACTTTTCTATCATTTAATCAACTTTTCTATCAACCAAAGACTGTACGGGTACGTCTCAGCCCGTAAATCTCTTTGTGATCCTTCGAGTAAACCTACGGAGGATACTGTGTGGTCCTTCGGGGAGGGCCTCGCGTGTGTATACAGTGATCTATCAGACTTTCATTGCTGTGTATATTTGTGAGGACTGAACAAACGTGAGACGTATAGTAACGGAACACTGTGAGCAGCAGGCAGCAGCGCTACAGCAACATACAGAGGCAAGCAGGTATCAAGTAAGATCTTTCCTTTTTTGCGGAGAAGCGCAAGATCCTGCAGCTGGCCATCAGTCGTGCCAAGGAGCGTGGCTGAATCTGGTGGAAGGTCTCGAAAGAGACCCTTGGGGCCGACCGTATAAAAGGCGCGAGACAAACTTCGCGCCCAGTCGGCTCCGTTGACGGAGACGCTCCAGCCATAGCTGCTGAGGAACATCGTCGGGGAGTTATACCCCGACCCTCCTCCGGTAGACTTTGCCCCTCCGCGCATGCTCCGAGAAACGCCCGGCTCGATGGAAGAGGAGGGTATTCTGCCACCCGTCACTGACGCTGAAATGGAGGCGGTTCTGTTCCGCCTCCGTAGTAAGAAGAGGACGCTAGTTATAATAAAACAATTTTTTACGGATTTTATCGCGGTTTATTAAGATTTTTACAAGCCCGACGTTTCGGATACTTTACAGCAACCATGGTCACGGGAGGACTGAGGTGTCATACGTCCTATTATTACAAAGTTATTCGAAACTACCCTATGATACATCAATATTTTGGTCAGTCCTATCTACGCAGAAAGTGCTAAATGTATCTTTAATCTGTGACATATTATGCTTGGATTTTGATTTGATAATTTTAATAATCCAGCCATCTTCTCTATTGAAATTAGGATGTTTTTTTAATTTCAATAGCCTCACGGATCATGCTTGGTTGGAATCTGTGTTCTTTTGCGAGGACTTGTGGTTTATCAAATCTGATATAATGGCGAGCTTTGTCAAGACTATGTTCACAGATGGCAGACTTTGTGTAGTGATGGTGTTTTAAATCAGCTATATGTTCTTTCACGCGAGTTTAAATGGATCTTTTAGTTTGGCCTATATAGGAGAGACCACAGTCACAATCAAGCTTGTATACTCCTGCATCTTGTAAGGGTATATGACACTTGACAGATGGTAAGAATTGACTTATCTTTTTTGGCGGCTTGAAATAAGTTTTTATAGAAGCTCGCTTTAGGATGAAGCCAATCTTGTCAGTGACACCTTTAATAAACGGGAGAACTGCAGGTGCTCGCTCGAGAAATTGAGTATTCGACCGCCGCATTAAAGACAGTTATGATTGCTTTTGATTATGTTAATTGCATAAAAACATTAAATAAGCGCGAAATATCACAATACAATAAATGCAAAAAACAACAAATTTTAAAATTCGAAAAATTAAACAGCAAATCAAATGTCAAAAATAACGAAACGAAGACCACAGACAATGACAACTCACGCGCAGTTGTCAATCTGTCAAACTGTCATTTGGACAATAACACAATAAAGGTTTTAGAAAAAGGATTAACTTTTGCCGTGACTCCTAGTAAAATCCCGTTCGAGGAAATAATTTGTAATGTAGAAGATTGTCTGTCAAAAAATAATATAAAGAAGGAAGATTCGGAGGCCATCAGACAAGATATATCGTCAGCCTTGCGACGAAGTTCTGTGCCCAAACTAAATCTTCCTCGCGAACAATATAAGGCGTTATTAAACCTACGTAACAGACGAGAACTAACAATTCTTCGTGCGGATAAAGGCAATGCTACGGTAGTTATGGATACGTCAGATTATAATGATATAATTCAACACCTATTATCGGATGAAAGTACTTATAAAAACGTCAAAACCGATCCAACTAACAAGGTTTTGAAAACTACTAAAAATATAATAGCAAAATACTCCGAAACATTGAATCTGGACGTCAAATATCTCATTCCTTCATGTCCCAAACCACCCAAGCTGTATGGGTTGCCGAAAATACACAAGGCTAATGCTCCATTACGTCCAATTGTAAGCCAGATCGACTCACCAACTTATAGATTGGCTAAACATGTGGCCCAAGTACTGTCACCACTGCGTGGACAAACTAGAGCACATACACGGGATTCTTACCACTTTGTTAATGAGATCAAACACCTACGTCTCAGCGACAATGAAACAATGGTTAGTTTTGATGTGCAATCTCTTTTTACCTGCCTACCTGTGGAAGATTGCATAACAATAGTAAGAAGAAAGCTAAGAGAAAATGACATGCCAATGGAATATGCTGACCTTTTGGAACATTGCCTTACATCTGGCTATATGTTGTGGAATAATTATTTCTACAAGCAAGTAGATGGAGTGGCCATGGGCTCATCAGTATCCCCTGTTGTTGCCGACATATTTATGGAGGACTTCGAGGAGACTGCTCTGCAAACTTCGCCCATAACACCTAGGTTCTACAAGCGGTACGTAGATGATACTTTCACAATATTACCATCTGATAAAGTAACCATATTCTTAGACCATCTTAATTCCATTAATTCCAAAATTCTCTAGCCTTCTTAGATGTATTAGTTATCCGTAATCCCAACAATACCTTAAGCCACACAGTGTATAGGAAGCATACCCATACGGATAAGTACCTAAACGGCGAATCTCACCACCATCCAACACAGTTAGCTACCGTGGGTAAATCTTTGTTTCAGAGAGCACAAGGGATCTGTGATGAGCAACACCTGGAGACCGAACTTCAACATGTCAAGCAAGTACTGCGTGACAACAAGCTTCGGGTACCGCGTCTCCGTCACAGTGAACGTGTGAAACCAACCACCGTCGAGCGAGTACCTGCAGTTCTCCCGTTTATTAAAGGCGTCACTGACAAGATTGGCTTCATCCTAAAGCGAGCTTCTATAAAAACTTATTTCAAGCCGCCAAAAAAGATAAGTCAATTCTTACCATCTGTCAAGTGTCATATACCCTTACAAGATGCAGGAGTATACAAGCTTGATTGTGACTGTGGTCTCTCCTATATTCTAGTTTGGCCTATATAGGCCAAACTAGAAGATCTATTAAAACTCGCGTGAAAGAACATATAGCTGATTTAAAACACCGTCACTACACTAAGTCTGCCATCTGTGAACATAGTCTTGACAAAGCTCGCCATTATATCAGATTTGATAAACCACAAGTCCTCGCAAAAGAACACAGATTCCAACCAAGGATGATCCGTGAGGCTATTGAAATTAAAAAAACATCCTAATTTCAATAGAGAAGATGGCTGGATTATTAAAATTATCAAATCAAAATCCAAGCATAATATGTCACAGATTAAAGATACAGTTAGCACTTTCTGCGTAGATAGGACTGACCAAAATATTGATGTATCATAGGGTAGTTTCGAATAACTTTGTAATAATAGGACGTATGACACCTCAGTCCTCCCGTGACCATGGTTGCTGTAAAGTATCCGAAACGTCGGGCTTGTAAAAATCTTAATAAACCGCGATAAAATCCGTAAAAAAATGTTTTATTATAATGAGTGAAATTCGCGTAAACATTAGAAAACAATAAGAGGACGCTAGGTCTAGACGGGGTGCATGGAAGGGTTCTCTCTATAGCTCTCGTGCACCTTGGAGACAGCCTTCGGGAGCTATTCGACCGCTGCATGTGGTCCGGTCAGTTCCCGAATACCTGGAAGGAAGGTCGGCTTACCCTCTTACCAAAGGGGGGCCGACCGCCGGACTGCGCGTCGGCGGTGCGACCGATCATGTTTCTCGAGGCGGGGAAGGCCCTGGAAAGGATCCTAGCCTCCCGTCTCGTTCGGCATCTGGAGGAGGGCCCGGGACCTGGACTATCGGAGTTTCAGTTCGGGTTCCGGGTCAGTCGGTCGACCGCGTCGACGCCTTAGGGCGTCTACAATCGGTGACGAGTGAAGCGGAACGCCTTCAACAGCCTTCCCCACAGCGTAATACGTGAGGCACTGAAATATTTCGGGGTGCCCCCTTATCTTGGAAGGCTATTGAGGGCGTATCTCTCCGATAGAGAAGTAGTATGATATGGCTTTCAACGGAATCGCTCAGCTGGTGATCTTCTAATATACCTAACGCAACGATTGGCGGAGGCAGTTGAGAGCAGGGGGGAGGGGCTGGCGGTTAGCTTGGACATAGCGAAGGCCTTTGATCGGGTGTGGCATAAAGCACTTCTTGCAAAGCTACCATCTTATGGGCTTCCTGAGAAATTATGTATGTGGATCACCAGTTTTTTGGCAGACAGGAGCATTAAGGTCGTTGTCGCCGGTGCATGCCCGGACCTCAAGTCTGTTAATGCTGGTGTTCCGCAAGGCTGTGTACTATCTCCAATCCTGTTTCTTCTGCATATCAATGATATGCTGAAAACCAGCGGCATTCATTGCTATGCGGATGGCAGCACTGGAGATGCCTTATACACTGGCTGCCCTAATATTTCTCGGGAACAAGTCGATGAGTGTCGGAACAAACTTGTGTCTGGAATCGAGTCTCTATTGACCGAAGTCTCGGAATGGGGGCGACTTAACCTAGTCCAGTTTAACCCCAACAAGACACAAGATTGCGCATTTACCGCAAAAAAATCACCCTTCGTCGTACCTCTACAATTTGAAGGCACTTCCCTGACCGCCTCAGCCAGCATTGGGATACTTGGCGTCGACATATCGAAAGATGTGCAGTTTCGTGGTCATTTGGAAGGCAAGGCTAAACTAGTCTCTAAGAAACTCGGCGTGCTCAGTAGGGCGAAGCAGTATTTCATGCCTTCACACCGCCTACGATTATTAAATACAAGGCGCAGATCCGGCCTCACATGGAATACTGCTCTCACCTATGGGTTGGAGCGCCCCAATATCAGCTCCTTCCATTTGACCGCGTTCAACGCCTAGCGGCTCGAATCGTCGATAGCAAGGTGTTACGAACCAAATTTATCGAGTTGTACCACACTACAGTCTTATCGACTTTTCGCTCGCATCCCTATCTGCAGGGATACGGCGCGGGCGCCACTCGGGAGTGTACCACTACAAGTCTGCCTGCAACGTCGTCTCCTTGCGGCCGTTATTGACGTGGCGAGCGCTATTTGTTATGTGACTCTTTTGTTTCGCCTACTCGGGGCATAGTCACGTAGATTGATTAATTTGACTATAATGGACTAATATAAATATTGTGTATTGACTATTGTGGACAATTAAGTGCCTAAAACAAGTTAGTGTGAAAAAGGTGCCGCCGACATTTTGTTGAAGGATAAATAGATCAATTAGCATTAATTATCCGATTGGCCAATTAGGGGTTAGTGTTAATTAGATTTATATTTGAGGCATCGACACACCGGAGAAGGCTCAAGACGTCGCTGAGGTAATTGAACAATTTTTTAATAGCTCCGTGACATAACGCGGACAGTTCTTCCCAATTTGAATTCCGTATATTCTATAATCGCTTCCACTGCTTTACCTGCAAAATCTGGATACGGGACAGACCACAAGGTTATCTCCAATCGGCTTGATTCTTTGGTGCTGCGCTCTGCATCTTCTACCGCATCTACCACGGGGAGTGTTCTGAGGAATTGTTCGGACTAATACCTGCAGCAGAATTTCACCACCGGACATCGCGTAAAAGCTACAAATTTCACCCTCACCATCTCGATGTTCACGATCTCGATCACGATGTTCGGATCACGGCTGTACGATAAAATCATTAGCTCACTTCGTTGCCAGTTCAATTCTGTCACATTTTGGACTGATTTCACTATTGTGTTAGGGTGGTTAAAGATGTTACCATATAGCCACATTTCATTCAATCTTAAATCCGGTAGATCCAAACAGATTCATAATTGACTTTGAACGTTTTTCTAATTTATTGCGGTTGAATCGATCATTTGCTTATGTTTTAAAGTTTATTCATGCATGCAAAAATAAGGTAAGGGTTAACAGTTTAATTACAAGCGAAGAATTAGATATGTCACTAAAATCATTAGTTAAGTTATCTCAGAGTCAATCATTTCCAGAGTATCAATTACTACTTAATAAAAAAGAATTACCAAAAAAAAGCAAGTTAATAAAATTCAATGTTTTTCTAGATGAAAATAAAATCATGCGTGTCGGAGGGCGATTAGCTCACTCTAATTTCCCTTTTGCTCAGAAACATCCTATGCTATTACAGTCCACACATCATTTCACTAAATTAATATTTCGTTTTGAGCATATTAGACTCATGCATGCGGGACCGCAACTGTTGTTAGCCTCCATCCGAGAGACCTACTGGCCAATAGGTGGTCGTTCTTTGGCAAGGGCATGTTACCGCCAATGCGTGCGATGCAATCGATTGAGAGGGCAAATAGCTGCCCCCTTGATGGGAAACTTGCCAAAAGAACGCGTTACGCCAGGTTACCCTTTTCAAAATGTAGGCGTTGATTATGCCGGGCCCATTATGTCTGCTAGTCGCCAGGGTCGCGGCTGTAGACTCATAAAGGTATATATAGTTATATTTATTTGTTTTTCCACTAAAGCAATTCACCTTGAGCTGGTGAGTGATTCGACTAGTGGTAACTTCCAGTCAGCTTTACGCAGGTTTATTTCACGCCGAGGTAAGCCTACCAATTTGTTTTCAGACAATGGCACCTCATTTGTTGGTACATATAATGAACTTGCTCAGTTTTTAATTGATAATAATAAAAACTTGTTGGAAACCGCAGCCAATGATGGTATAAATTTTCACTTCATACCGGCATATTCACCTCATTTCGGTGGATTGTGGGAGGCTGGTGTTAAATCAACCAAATTTCACTTAAAGAGAGTGTTGGGAAGTTGTAATCTAACTTTTGAGGAATTGTACACCACGTTAACACAAATTGAGGCCATTTTAAACTCAAGACCACTGACGCCTTTGTCTACAAGCCCAGACGATTTGACACCACTCACTCCTGGTCATTTTTTAATTGGACGGCCTCTCACATCACTCCCATCAAAGGACATAACAAGCCATTCTTCCACACATTTAACTCGGTTTCAGCGAATTGAACAACTCCGCCAACATTTTTGGGCAAGATGGCATAAAGAATACGTTTCAGAGCTTCAACAGAGGGTGAAATGGTTCACTCGTAAGGACCTACTGAAAATTAATTCCTTGGTTATTCTAAAGGAAGATAACCTTCCACCTTTAAAGTGGAAATTGGGCCGAATAATTGCTCTGTGTCCAGATTCTGATGGTATCAGTCGCTTTGCCGACGTCAAGACCTCCACCGGGATCGTCAGAAGATCCTTCAGCAAGATGTGCCCTCTTCTTGAAGCAGATGATGTTGTTGAAAGAGATGCTTTCAACGCCCGGGGGCATGTTTAAGCGTATTGGTGCCTGAGACTTTTTATTAGCAATTGTTTGGATCAATGTTAAATTGTCAATTCCGTGCGGTATAAATCTCGCAGGCTTTAGTATAAATTTGTCAACTGTTCTCGTTGTTTCACTTTCCTTTACTTGATACCTAATATACCATAAAAAACCCTATACACATACCGTATGTTAATTTTTATAACCTAATTATTTAATAGACTTTATCAAAATGACTTCCGCCTTAACATATTAAGTTTATGTACTTAAAGGCGCGGCTCCACCATGGCGCACGTGGGCCGTACCGCACACAGATTTTTGTAGGCTATGGTCTTCACTGCTGAGTGCTGTGTCGCTATGTTTTCACTTCTATCGGCGGTCCTATGACTGGTTTAGTTTTTTTTATTAATCCCAATATATCTAATGCGCCGCGTGCGGCGTGCCTGTGCACAGCATGCGCCGTGGTAAAGCCGCAACCTTATACTGTTAATCTTTCCTTCTAATATATTTGTGTGTGTGTAGTGTGTGTGTGTGTGTGTGTGTATACTAGCAGACTCAGCCACGCGTTGCAGTGGCTTACGTAGTGGCGTACCTTACAAAATTTATATACCTACCTTAGGTATATAAAGTTTGTAAGGTATTATTGTTAACAAACGTCAAACAATAATGAAGGTCTAATACATCTTTCTGTCTAAATGAGTTTTGGATTTGAGATCATCTTGAGAATTTGATATCCGCATACAGTAACAAAATATAAACAAATAATTTGAAATAAATATAACCATATTATATTAATATATTTATATATATAAGATATATATACAACTTAATTACTGTTAGTCACAGCGTGATGTTATAACCTATAGCCTTCCTCGATAAATGGGCTATCTAACGCCGAAGGACCAGCAATTCCTGAGATTAGCACATTCAAACAAACAAACTCTGCAGCTTTATAATATTAGTATAGATTATAATGTTATACTTACAAAGTTTAAAAACTTAAAATACGAGTACGATTGGTCGATCAGTTCTACTTTGGATACTCCAGCTATTTCACCGAGGTTCCCTGTGCCGTCCTCCACGCAGCATATAGTCACATGAAGTTTGTTCTCTTCAAACAGTTTTTCTAGAATGCTCCTATACTCCTGTAATGCTTTCTCGTTTTTGTATATACCTAAAAAAAAAATTACTTAAATTTTTTTTACAAATTTCCATTGCATCAACTTAAATGTATGGGCTCATAAAAAAAAATGTTAACTTATGGGTTTGTAAGTGAGAAATCATACAAAAAACTTTTAAACACATTTAGCATCATTGATATTCATAATATGTATAAAAATATATGACTCTGAATATACTTATTTATCTTATTTCGTCAACTAATACATGCGCATTTTGTTACTATTTTTTTATTTGTTAATTATAAATAAAGTATACTAATAATAATCGTTAAAAAACACATTAGGTGTTATAAATTTGCTAGGTATTAGATATAATGTAATCACCGATTGCATTATAAACTCTTTGACTGATTTATTTTCTAATATTTATTTATATTTAAAGGTGACATCACTAAAATACTAAAATAAAATATAGTAAGAGGTAGCGCCATGCAGCTGTGCAGGCGACTTGGGCCGGCACGACCGGGGTGGTACCTCGCGTCGCGTTTCATGCGGTTTGTGAGTTACAGGTGGTCCATTGGGGGGATGGGGAAAAGGAGGGCAACACATCTGCATAGTCTCTGGTTGGGTAGTTGTGTATGGGAGTCTATAGTCTAAGGCTTCGACGGCTCGTTTGGCCTAATATGCTATAAAAAAACCTTTTCGATATACAGTCATAAGGATTCAGTTCTATCGTTAGATCATGATAAAATGCATCTGCTATTTATCGCTGAACTTGAGGTATACAAAAATACCATAAATAATAGTAATAAAAAATATGAAATGATGATTTCGCACAATGAAAAAAAAAATGGAATCTTATTTTTTTGTAAATTTTAATTAAAGGGGTACGGGGCCACAACATATATCTCTGTGTTGTGGTTTTCAAATAGGGTTGTTAAAAAAAGATATTAATATTATGCTCTTTTTTCAAATACCTTAAATCGCATTTTATAGTTCTAGTCACTAGTCTATTTTACAAGTTTTCAAGTTCAAAATAGCAATTGCTGACAGCTCATAAGATGAGAGAAACAAAACATAATAGTAGTTCATGCAAGTGACATATAAAAGAGGTATTGAAGCATAAGCATGTTTCTTTTATTTTGAGTAAAAAATAACTAACGAAGAAACAATAAATAGTCACAGTCAGAAAAATTATGGCGGGCAGCAATGGCGGCAAAATGAAGACGTGGCGCCACTTTTTTCCATTATACAATAGTAGTCTTTGGTTTTTTCATAAGTTCAAACTGCGCATAGCATACGCCTCATTTAGCCTAATTTAGCCTTATTCAATAAATTAAAAAAAAAGTATGCTATAACGATAAAAAACCGACCAAGTGCTAGTCGGACTCTCGCACAAAGGGTTCCGTACCATTACATAATATACACCATTAGACACTTTAACAAAAATTAAGGTTTATGTTTATGGAATTAAATGTTTTTTTATATATTTGAGCTGATTGCATGAAAGGTAAATTGCGATTTACGATTTATGACGTATAAAAAAAAAACTACTTACTTACTTACTTAGATCTTGTTCAAACCAATTTTCGATGGAAGTTTGCATGGTAATGTACATCATATATTTTTTTAGTTTTATCATTCTCTTATTTTAGAAGTTACAGGGGGGGGACACACACTTTTTTCCACCTTTCCATAGACCCCACACGGATGGGTTTGATAAAAATTTTTTTTTGAGTTTTAGTTCTAGGTATGGGGACCCCCAAAATTTATTGTTTTTTTTCTACTTTTGTGTCAAAATCTTAATGCGGTTTACAGAATACATCTACTAACCAAGTTCCAACAGTATAGCTCTTATAGTTTTCGGAAGAAAGTGGCTGTGACATACGGACGGACAGACAGACAGACAGACATGACGAATCTATAAGGGTTCCGTTTTTTGCCATTTGGCTACGGAACCCTAAAAAGTAAACTTTATGATACCTGCCCTGTTATGACTTTTATAATAGTTAACTTTTTAAAATGTTATAGCTTCGTGTGGAAAAAGTACGTCGTTATAGGTATATACATTTTTTTCTTCGCCTGAAATCCAAACATAACGGTGTAGATAAATTCTTTTTTCTCATCTTAATTTATTTATAAGTATTGTATTTTTTATGTGTTGTACATTTCGATACTTATTTCAATTTTTTTCTAGACTTCATTCCGAATCCAAGGACTTTTCTCATAGTTTTAGGAGCTTTATCAATCACAATACATCAGTACATAGAGCAGTAAATTTCTTTGAAAATGAACATATTTTTACAGGCAACTGTACAAAAAGAAAACAAAAGAAAGATAGTTTGTTTATATACTATTTTAAATAATTCAAAAGAGAATAAAAAACCTTTGACGTGAATAATAGAGAAATCATATAGGAAAAATCTGAATTTGAATTTTATGTACACATTAATGAAATAAAAGTGATAGTCGTTCACATGCGTTTCTCATTGAATTTATAATTTGTGAATACCTATTGTGAAATATTTTGTATAGCTGTTGTCTGTTTCTGTACCTTTTAAATAAAATAGCAGGGAATAACCTTACTGTTTAAGATTGGTGACCTATTTAGTAAATCAGTTTTCTATCTCGGCCGATAACTCTTAAAAGATTGGATTAATCAATAAAATGCATCTATAGATTTTTAATTATCAGTTTATTCTCTACAGCTTTTGTTCAAAACTTTTTTTTCTAATGTCCATACTTTTTGAGTTAAAGGACGTTACAGATATTTTATTTTCTACAATAATTGTTTCAATAACTCTTGTAATAAAGTGCATAGTTTCTAAGATACCGGCCGATTTTTTTTTAAAGATGGTGCGTGAATCTACCCCTGGATCTGTCAGCATTTTATGCTCAGTAAGTGACCCTTATTAAAAAAAATTGTGTCGGAAATTTAGTGCGAGGTTAAATTCTATTTTTACTGGCCTGTGTCGTTTTCTCAAATATTATTCCGCGCACAGAAAGTAGAAACAAATCTCAGAATCTGTTAGTATAGCTATTATATTCGCATATTTGATATATATATTTTTTTACCTTAATTAAGAAAATAATAACTTATTATAAATTATTTTCCAGTCAATGTTATAAAATTATTTTTGTTAATTGTTAAAAATATAAATTTTGTACAGATTAAATTCGAAATTTTTTTCAAACCTCTTTTTTTAAATAAATAGCGAGACTCAATTAAAAAAAATTGCTTAAGCGTACAAGCTTATTATAGTTTTTTTGTAAATAATTAAAAAAAATATATACTAACAAAACATTTTTTTAACATTTAAGCATTCGCATTTAAATTGTTTTGATAATATTATTATGAAGATAATATATAGATGGGGAAAATGGGTCAAAAGTTAATCTATAATTTATGTCTATAAATTGTTTTAAGTATATTAGGTATATAGTTTTAATAATATTATGTAGTTAATATTTAGGAAAATAAAATAGGTCGAAACGTAAATTTGTGAAGGCAAACGTGGAAGAATATTTTCTTGAACCCCAAAAAGAATACTTCTCTAAAATTTTTGCTCAAAAATGAAGGGACGACATGACAGAAGCTTTTTAATCTACATAACATATTTCTAGCTACTTATATAAATACCTGTAGCTTTGTGGATGGCTTCGTCGGTTGGGGCATATCTATTGATCAACGCCAATGCCTCCTTTCTGCGATCCAACGTCAAATTTTGGAAACGTAACTTTACTATTCTGCCGTCTTTTTTCTTGCCTTCCAAAGTACTCCACACTCTACACTCACTAAAGTTGGTCATTTTATGAATAACGCCCGAGATAAAACTAAACAGACATATGAACTTAGCGCTCTATTGACAGATCATTTTCTAACCTTTTGCTCAACGTTTTGTTTTAAATAGTGCTCAGGTAGATTATACAGGTCGATGTATTTTGGGTGGATGTATTTTGTGAAAACATTTTTTTCTATTTTTTTATTTCATATAATAGTATATTTTCTAAAATAAATAATTAGCAATAATTTATAACAAAAATGCTAAAAACGTGATGTTTTATTTTTTCATTATCATAATTTTTATAATCAGCCCTTATGTGTATGTTTTTAGACAAGGGTGTTGTAATTTATTTAGTAATAATAATATACTTTTAAATTTAATTAATCCTGGAACTGTATACTACATATATGCGGTATATATACAATGCGGTGTATAAACTTGTGGAGTATCATATTTTGTTACCGTCAGAACGATAAAAAAAAACATAATATCCTCTCTCGGTCACAAAATAAGTCCAGCTACATTTTTTTTTTTTTGACGCAGTGGAAATGCTTTGCGCATTCACCCGGGGATGGGGCGTCCCAGGGGATATGTGGGACTCCCGGCGCTCCCCCCCCCAGCGCCGGTATACCGCACTAAAACCACTGGGAGTTGCCTTCAGCCGCTTGAAGGGGAGTGTCCCGGATCTTTCTAACACAGAACACACCCCGCGACTGGCCGGTTCCCTCAAAAGGGCTAACCGGTCTTCTTCCTAGTATGGGGGAACTCTGACGGCACCCTCGCCGACGCCGGAAATTTTCTACCGGGGCAGGTACCCAACCTTACCCCGAGTCCCGTTAGACAAGAGGCAGGAGGTGCGCGTAGCGCCTCCTCCGCACTCCTGTCCTACGTCGAAGGAGCGGGACGGACGTGGCGTTGTCCTCTCTGTCCCGCTCCGCGGCCTCCTTCTGCGAAATAACGCTTTCGCAGAAGGTGACCGCCGCCTGCCAGGCCTCATCACTCTGGAGCATGCAGCGCACCAAACTCGAGAGCGAAAGGTCCCCTCCAAGCACAGCCACGAGATCTTGACGCTGTGCAGCCCATCTATCGCACACCTCTAGGGTGTGCTGGGCCGAGTCCTCCACAGCACCGCACTCGTGACAGGCTGGCGTCGGCTCCCTCCTGGCAACATGACACACGTACGCACCGAAACATCCATGTCCGGTAAGCACCTGTGTCAAGCGGAAGGTGAGGGGTTTCTTCCGGCGACGCATCCACGCTGCCAGGACCGGACGCAGTGCCTCGGCCATACGTTGGCCGTACGGCGACTGTGCCAGGACCTCCCCCCACCCTCGCAACAGCCACTGTTACCCAACCTCCGCACACGTGAGAGCTCCTCCCAGCTAGGTGACTCAACGAATTCTGACCTCCTCTGCAAAACGAGGAGGCGTACCTCGGCAAGCACCAACGCCACGACCTCCCACGGCGGATCTCCAGCCATGGCAGTGGCTGCCACCCAGGAGACCGTACGGTTACCCCTGATTACCCTCACCGCTATGACCCGCTGCATTCTCCGCAGCAGGGCTTTATTGCGAGTGGTGAGGGAATCCGCCCAGATAGGGGCACCATACGTAGCCATACTCCGACGGACTCCGGAGTACAGCCGCCTGCAGGCTTCGCTGGGCCCTCCTATGTTTGGCAGGAGTCGGCCCAGCGCTGACGCCACTCTTGTGACCTTCGGCCCCAGTTGTTGGAAATGGGGGCCAAAGGTCCACCTCCCGTCGAGGGTGAGTCCCAGATACTTCATTGTGGGGCTCACCCTGACCTCCGTCTCTCCAATGAGAAGTCGTGCTCCCGGTGGGGGCCCTTTCCTTCCAGGTCCACGGAAGAGCAGGGCTTCGGTCTTGTCAAAACGGACCCGAAGCCCCAGTCACTCTATGCGGCTGCCAACGAGGGCTACTCCCGCCTCGGCCTGCCGAGCAGCCTCTATGTACGTTCGTCCCCGGGATAAGACTAGAGTGTCATCTGCATAGCAGATGACTTCCATCCCGGAGAGAAGGGCGCTCCGCAGGACCCAGTCGTAGCCGACGTCCCATAGTGTAGGACCCAGAACCGACCCTTGCGGGACGCCGCACTCGACTCGCCGCCTGACTAAGTACCCCGACCGGTCCTCATAAACGATCTCTATATCGGAGAGATACGCCCTCAACAGCCTTCCGAGATACGGAGGCACGCCGAAATACTTCAGTGCCTCCCGTATTACGCTGTGGGGAAGGCTGTTGAAGGCGTTGGCTATGTCCAACGACACAGCCACCACCACCTCTCCCCGGCGTTCCGCCTCCTCCGTCACCGACTTAAGGCGCCCTAGGGCGTCGACAGTCGACCGGCCGACCCGAAACCCAAACTGTGACTCCGACAGTCCAGGCCCAGGGCCCTCCTCCAGGTGCTGAACGAGACGGGAGGCCAAGATCCTTTCCAGGGCCTTCCCGCCTCGCACAACAACACAATCGGTCGCACCGCCGATGCGCTATCCGGCGGTCGGCCCCCCTTTGGTAGTAGGGTGAGCCGGCCATCCTTCCAGGCCTTCGGAAACCGCATACAGTGGTCAAAAAGTTCCCGAAGGCTGTCTCCAAGATGGACGAGAGCTAAGGATAGAACTCTCCCGTGCACCCCGTCTGGACCTGGCGCCCTCTTCTTACTTCAGAGGCTGAATAGAACCGCCTCCATTTCAGCGTCGGTGACGGGTGGCGGAACACCCTCTTCCTCCATCGAGTCCGGCGTCCGTCAGGCCATCCGCGGTGGGAAGAATCCTACCGGGAACTTGGGAAACAAATCCCCGACGATGTTCCCCAGCAGCTCGGGCTGGAGCGTCTCCGTCAATGGGGCCGACTGGACGCGAAGTTTATCTCGCGCCCTTTTGTATGGTCGGCCCCAAGGCTCTCTTTCGAGACTCCAGCAGCTCCAGCCACGCTGCTTCCTTGGCCCGACTGATGGCCAGCTGCAGGATCCTACGTTTCTCTCCGTAGACTCTATACAGCCGGCCATCCCGCTCCACATCCTGGGGGCGGCGCCGCCTGCTGCGAACATAGGCACGGCGTGCTGCGTTGCAGGCAGCGCGGAGGTCGGCCAACTCTGCCGACCACAAGTACACCGCCCGTCGAGGAGGGGGAGAACCCCTCAGCCTAGGCATGGAAGCTCGGCAGACGCCAGTGAATGCGTCGCCGAGACAGCCAGCCATCTGGTCCACTCCCTGATCCTCACTCGATGGGAGGCTCCAACAGCCGACGATGGCCGCCTCCTCCGCTAGCTCCCGGTTGAGCTTCGTAAGCGCCCAACGCGGGAACCGACTTTTCCCCCGGGACAAAGACGCCGGACTCGGCGCGGAAGCTGGAGACACCTCGAACCGTATGTAGCGGTGGTCTG
Organism: Helleia helle; assembly: GCA_963853865.1. Taxonomy (NCBI): domain Eukaryota; kingdom Metazoa; phylum Arthropoda; class Insecta; order Lepidoptera; family Lycaenidae; genus Helleia; species Helleia helle. The sequence goes on along the minus strand of OY971426.1, from coordinate 6,026,954 downwards.
AGAGTGTATCCACCTCCGTTACCACCCTCCAACCCTCCACCCTACGTGCAACGACGGGAGTGGCGAACGACAGGTCCACCACTGAACCGCCCGTCCGTCGCACGCAGGTCAGGACTTTCCCTCTGTTCAGCAGGGACAGTCCTGCGGCTAGTGCCCACTCCTCCACCTCTCTCCCCTTAGGGTTCGTGATTGGAGACCCCCACGCCGAGGACTTGGCGTTGAATTCTCCTGCCACGACCACGGGGAGGGGAGCTAGCCGCCCAACCAGCGGCCCCAGAACGTCGAGGAGCTGTTCTAGGGCCGCCAGATCGCGGTTCGGGGAGAAGTATACGCCAATAATCGCAACCTCTCCCCGAACAGCCACCACGTGCCCGTGCCCCCTCATTCAGGGTATGAGTGGTGGTCCAGCACATGGCCTCGTGACTATCACGACGGAGCCCATATTGTCCCCAGCCCAATGTGGTTGGAGAGGTACATAATAGGGCTCTGACACAATCACCACGTCAACGCTCAACTCCGCCATGGACTGCAGGAGAAGGTCCTGAGCCGCAGCGGAGTGGTTTACATTGGCCTGTGGGAAGCTGAGATGTCTGTCATTAATCGAACATCTCAGCCTCAGGCGCCGCCACACTCCCTGATGGACATGGGGAGAGAATGACCTTTCCACGGATAGATGGGGGGTTGCACGATCTGCCCCCCATCGCGTGGTCTGCCTTACGATCGGCGTGCCCCAGGCCCAGACACTTGAAGCAATGCCTGGGACGAGCTCCGATGTGCTGCAGCTGAACCCTGCTCCATCCTATGACAAGGTGTCCCAGCTGCACCAACTTTTTGGCCGCCGTTAGGGGGCACGAAATTCGGGCGAATCCGAGCCCGCGTGGGCCGCGGTATATATCTCCGACCCACACCTGCCCGGGTGAACAGCCCCCCCCCCCCACAGGCGCGACCACTGACCGTACGCGATCTAGTGTCGCGGTATCATCCAGGCCCATCAACCTGAAATCGGTCGACTTGACGGGCCTGGTCACTTCCGCAATACCCTCCAGTGCCTCCGCGAGCTTATTGGCCAGGACGTCTGCCTGATCACCGCTAGCACGTCCTGGTACCTCAATAAGACGGCCCCCTGTGGCCGAGCTCCTTATACGGAGAGGCCCTATGCCCAGCGCCCGCACATCGCCTATCTCATCCTGGGCTTTAGTTAGGGCCTCACCGTAGGTGACCCCCTTTAGTTCCGCCTCTGGCCGCAACTTGACGACCACTGCCGAGGAGCTGGGCAGCACCACCTTGGCATCCCTATTAGTGCTTTGTGGCACTTCGGGTGCTGGCTTTTGGAGCGCTGCCTTTTTCTTCGGCACCTTGCGCAGGACAACAGTAGACCAGCCATCCTCGGGGGCCACAACATGAGCAGAAGCTCCTGCTTGCTGCGCGGCAAGCCTCTGGTTCTCACTAGAGGTGGAGGGGCCAAAGCTGGTCCACTCCGCCTCTCTTTGCTCCTTCCCTTTCCCCTTCTTAGTAGCAGGTGCCGGCCGCGCCGCAGGACGAACTGGCAGCTGCGGTAAATCCTCCACCATCAGTGCCGTCCCTCTACTATTGGCCGACACCTTCTTCCGCGCCTGCGGTGGCTCCACCAGCGAGGTCTCCTGCGTGACGACGGCCCCCCTCTTCGCAGCAATCGCCGCCCGAGTCGCTTGAGCAACCCTTCCGTTATCCGCCGCCAGAGGAGGCCGGGAAACTACCGGAGGCAGCAGCCTATCCTCAAGAGCCGCGAGCCTGCCATCCAGCACGTTGCCAATCAACCTGATGACATTGCTTTCAAAGATGCCCAACTGCTCGTTGGACATCGGGCTCGCGCTCGTATGCGCTGCCGCCGCCGTTTTGGCCTCCTCGAAGTCCCTGCGGTACGCCCGGACTTCCTCCCTGAGGCTCGCCACTTCTCTCTGCAGCCTGCCGTTATCGGCTTTGAGGCGACGCGTCTCCTCGGCCTCCGTGCGGGTGGCCAGAGCCTCCAAGACCATTTTGATAGCCCCAGTCGCCCGCCTTATTTTATTGGCATAGCCGCCTTTCAGATTCGTAAGTCCAGCTACCTACTTCAGTAGTTATTTAACATGTGTTATCGCGAGAATCCTTAATTTATTTGGGACCTTAAAGAGATTTTATCTTCTACACTCAGATCAAGTAAATAAGCCTTTTTTACTTCATCTGAGCTTCTACACCGTACCAGCAACGTCGCCTAAACCAAAGTTTTTTGTTTTTTTTTTTTGACCCAGGGGCATGTATCCAGTTACCTCGGGTAAGGCTACCCAAACTGAAATCAGTGCAAGTCCCCGATCTGTAGGAAACAGGAGCACCTCGTCTAGCACATGCTAGCCTCAACGAAAGTTCGGACTACTCCTCATAATTGACTGCCTGACTGCCGATAAGCAGTCCCCGTGACGTCGTGCCATACTGAGCCCAGGTTCTTATACTGAACCTGACACGAGTACAGGGGTGTTACTGGATACGCAATAAGTAGCGCCTCCTACGCACCCCCGATCGTCACCCGCGGTCCTCGACGCAGACCGCTGACCTCTGAACGATGTCAGACCTCGACGTAGCGCCGCCTAAGTTTAATGTCAATTAATATATTATAATAATTAAAATTGAATGTCAAACTTAAACATATATTGAAATAATTATTAAATGATCAGCTAAACAATCTTCGCCTGTATACAAAAATGCTAAAAACCGGTCAAAACTACGCAATCCGTACCAACTAAAACACTCATATACCAAGAATAATACTCGAAAATTCAGGTTTTGTTCCTTTTTTTTGTTTTTTGTTTATAGTATTATAAGAATAAAATCAATATTTTATTTTATTAGTCTATCAAATCCTCAAGATCACGGACAAATTTTCTGGAAAAGAAATAGATGAATACTGACATGACGGTAATCATGTAGTATGAGCTAATTGGAGCTTGTGATCCCCACCATGGTTCAGGCCTTGTCGTGGCGGTGGGGCTCAGTAGCCTAGGGTGAGCCGCTGCACCTTGGTGAAACGAATTGAGCCGAGTAAGCTCTTTTTACCCCTCTTATTAGAATAGAATAGAATAGAATAGAAAAGCTTTATTCGATGTTCAGTACACGTCACTGCAGTACAGATAGGACGTATCAAACACAACATTTTACAATTATAACAATCTATACATAAAAATATAATTCAAAATAAGTAAAATAAAAACAAGACACATCAGATACAAACCAAAATATAAAAACAACGGTGTTATCATCTGCAAAGCAGTGCAATGTAAGGAACACTGAAGGGATGTAACTCGGCGTAGGTTGGAGGACACCAACACCGATTTTCAGTCACATCCGGATTATTAGAAGAAGGGAAAAAAATAGCAGAGGGCAAGGGGCGAGGGCGGGTACCTCAACCCATTGTTCCGACCCGACTTTGGAGGGGTTGTTCTATGGTGCGGGACAACTCAACAGATCCGGGGCACCTCACCAAAAGCGGCATCAAAGAGCCGACCACTTACCAGCTTTCGGGCTCAGCGAGTCCCACATACCCGCCTGGGGTAACCAGCGGGATGCCTCAGAACATTTCCCGGCGTTAAAGAAAAAAAAGGTGGGAAGACGATCTCTGTGCGATGGCCAGTCCGTGTCGGATGCGAGTGGCAAGGGATCAGCTGTCTTAGTGTTCATTGAGGGAGGCCTATCTTCAGCAGTGGACGGATAGATGATGATGATGATGATGATAATGAAACGAAGGTTACGTGTTTAATCTTGCCGAGGACAGTCAACAATTATTATTGTAATGGATGCAACAACATTGAAGTTATCGGAAGCTGTGTTCAAACAACATATTTACATACATAACATTACATTACATAGGTTACATACCTTTGAACTGAAATGAACACGAGGCTTTACGAATCTTGAGATAAAGTATAGATTGTATATATACAGTTAGTCCTTTTTTTAAATTCCATTGACCATCTTTTTGGTTCAGGTTAGAATATGAGATCAGGCCTATGTTCAGCAGCGGACGAATAAAGGCTGATGATGATGATGATGATGATAAAGAAGAAGAAAAGCTCAGAGTATTGAATTAACTTTGTCACATTGGTTTAATAACTTAACTATATAACTATGATATCATAAAATTGTTTTTTGAAGTAAAACTACTAAAATTTGCATGCCTTTTTTTTCGTAGGGAAATGCTTTTTACGCAAGTAACCAGGATCTCGCGTAGATCCTGACGCTATGTGGGACTCGAACCTGGGAGTGCCCTAGCCGTAAACTAAAACCACTGCGAGCGCCTTCACCCACGTTTTGAGGGTCCCGGATAGGCATTCAACAGGATCACCTCAGCGACAGGGTGGCCCCGGCGAAGGCCAGACTACTTCTCGTAAGGGGGGACTACCCGGCCGCTATTAATCAGTCCCCGCGACGTCGTGTCATACTGGGCCCAAGTTCCCATCCTGACCCCGACACGAACACAGAGGCGTTACTGGAGGCGCATTAAGTAGCGCCTCCTACGCACCCCCCATTCGTCGCCCGCGGGAGGAGTCCCCGTCGGCGGCTTCTTCTCTCAACCGCTCGTCGACCTCCTTCTGGGACATTACTGTCTCGCAGAAGGAGACCATCGCCGTCCAGGACTCGGCGTCACCGAGCATCGCGGTGATGACACTCGGCAGAAACAAAGCCAGTTAATAGAATCAGGAGTTACTTTGCGGAAATCCATTATATAAGATATTAAATTATATTATATTAATTAGCAATTATCCCGCGAAACACGGAGTCTTTACAGCAAATGTGTGAGTGCACTTAACGATTACTAATCGTAGAGTCTACATCCTGAGGATGCCTCGGTGTCGGGGCGAAACGTGCGTAGATTTTTTTTGTGGTGGTCTTTTACTGTGGTTGTGGTGCATGTGGGGTGGTGGTGCATGCGAGTGTACGCATATGCAATGTGGGAAAGGAGGGCGGTGCTATATGCATGCATATGCGTGCACTCACACATTTGCTGTAAAGACTGCGTGTTTCGCGGGATAATTGCTAATTAATATAATATAATTTAATATCTGAGAAACAAAGCCGCCTCCGATGACTGATGTCAGACTGTGACGCAGTGCTGTGTGACTGTAATGATTAAGTGTAGGTAATTATCTAATCAAAATGTAATCAACCAAACCAATTAAGTACATGTACATAATCATGAGCTTAGATTTATTTTTTTCGTTGCCGATAATCATAATTAACGTCCATAAACAACAACAACATCAACAACAAGTACATCCGTGACTAAGTCTAATTTTGCTCGACGTTGCGTTGCCTATACTGAGATGCATAGCAGTAGTCTTGGTAACACTTATGACTAATACACAGCGTGTTTCAGAGATGTTACCTATGGATGGGCATGCGGCACAAAATCCCAATTGGATTATCTACGTCCATCACCGCTGGAAATAATTATCGAAATGAAAAATGCATATGTGTAAAGCATTCCTCCCACCAGAAGAAGGGCTTCTTTTCTAGTCCTAGGTACTAATATTATAAACGCGACAGTTTGTAAGAATGTACGGATGTATGTTTGTTACTCTTTCACGCAAAACTATTGAAATTAATATTATGAAATTTACAATAATATAGCATACACGTCAGGATAACATAATATAGGCTATAATTTATCCCTGTTTTACCACGGTAATGGGAAGTACGCGGATGAAACCGGGGGGCGCTGCTAGTATTAAAATAAAACATTAGTTAGCTGATCCGTACGTGTGAAACATATGATTATGATTGTAACTGAATAAATTTCATAGTAGTTTTCCATCAAATTGGCTCGGATTTACATAGGGTTTAAAATATATCCCGGTTCGAGTTATAGGCCAATAAGTTCGCCATTTTGATCGTAAATGCATAATTGCCCGTATCAAATCGTTTATGTGCTCATTTTATTAATTGGTATTGAGAAATGGGTTGGTTCGTTTTGTATTGATTTAAATGAGAAGTATTAAGAAACCACGTTGATCTTTGTTGTGCTGCGTCGTCTGCATGGGTACCACCATTCTGAATCTCAGGAAAAGAACAGTACTAGTATGTATACTTGTTTTTTCTTTAACGCCGGGAAATGCTTGAGGCATCCTCCGGGGGCGTGGGCATCCCCACGTGTGTATGTGGGACTCGCTGCGCCCTAAAGCTGACAAGTGGACGCAGCTCTACCCACTAACGCGGCGAGTGCCAGATCCTATCCGGATCTAATGAACAAACAGGGCACCTCGACGGCTAGTCAGTCCCTCAAGGGACCGACGCCACCTCCATAGAGGGGTTGTCCCGCACCACAGAACAACCCCTCCCAACGTTGGGACAGTACAATGGGGTGAGTTTCCCTTCTTCGCCCCTTGCCCCCTGCTCTTTTGTCCCCTCTTCTTATAAGAAAGAGCCCCCTCGGCTCAATTAGCTTCGCCCAAGGTGCTGGACTCACCCTAGGCTACTGAGCCCCACCGCCACGACAAGGCCTGAAATATGGTGGGGAGTACTAGTATACTGGCACCGAGACTATTTTATGCCTACATTAACAACCTGCCTTGGCTATTTACATGTTTACTAATTGTTCATGTGATCACCAAGGGTGACCACATACCATCATGTGGTTCGAGGCTCGTCTAATCTTTGCATATCCAAATAGCTTAAAACAGTCCAGCAGTCCCAAGTTGTCCAGATGTGCAGCACATGGGATGGGATAAAGCCCTTTTTTTCTTTTTTTGGACGTTGAAGAAATCATCCTGACACCAACGGGTCCAGGAGAGCCCGGTGGTTATGTGGGACTTTAACCCAAACTATAACTCTAGCGCTTTTCCTCATCAACTTTCGGCCCGGAGTGGAAACTGTATCTACCGCAACGGTCCCGGAAGCTGTGCCTATCAGCAGTCTCCTCTGGAGGCAGGGCTTCCCCTCCGCTTAAGGCACCATGAACACATAAGGTGGGCATCTCCCAATAAACGGCATTTTGAATTATGTTTTATTTAGAAACTAAACCGATTTAAGTTTTGAAAAAAATTAATGTTATTTAACATTATTTAATCATTACATTTCGGTTGTTCGATACACGATTACATATTATATTTTGCTGCATTCAAAATTTCAAATGAAAAACCAATTATTTCTTTTTTCTTTCATTTCACCAAAAATTATACCATAATAAACTTTGTAGAAAATGTAATTTATGTCATTAAGTTTTTTTATAAATCCCTCATTTCAATTAAATAAATATGTGTTTTCTTGCTCCTGCTTCGCCTTCTCCTTCTGCGACATCACTACCTTGCAGAGGGAATGGACGAAAACCCTAAGCTAAAGTAACTAGTCCTATAATATTAAGAAGCGTATGCATGTCTTTATCAAAATTCAAGTAATTAAACAATAATAAAGGTACATGCACATGTTTAGGTACCTGTGGGAGGGAAGCGCTGTGCCGCGCTCCCGGCTGCATGGGTACCACCATCTTGCTTGTTTCTCCCGTGAAACAGCTTTGCTGTGTTTCGGAGAGAAGGGCAAGACAGGCAGTGTAATTACTGGCACCGAGACTAAACATCTTATGTCTCAGGATAGGCAACACATAAATGAGTTGCCTGAGCTAGTTCCAGGTATACTAGTTGATGTTCATGGGCGACGTCGATCACTTACCATCAGGTGGTACGTTTGCCAGTTTGCCTATTCAACTAACATAAGAAAACGTTGTTTTTTTGTTATTACCTGCATTTATGTTGACTTTTTTATTTTTGACGTATTTCAAGTGTACAAATAATTGCTACCACAAAATCAAAATGATTTGATTTGAATTGATTTGATAAAGAAAAAAAGAAGGCTAGATATGCAACATGGAAAAAAGTCGATAATAATTTTATAGACAGTTGACTAACGATGTTCATCATCAAATATTAAAATTTCATGAGCGCAGTATAATTGTTACGGAATATTAATGTATGTACCGAAGCAATTTAACGTTTTAAAAACAAAAAACATCAGGAAATTTGTTCCTGTACACAAAACAATGACAAAACAAAAGAATACCCTCATTTTTGACTTCAACGTTTCAGAGGCGATTCACTTCGAGAATATTTGACCTTTATTCTCATTCCAAAAATAATTGAAAACAGGCCAGATACAGATAAATATAAACCAACATTCACCACTTCAACCTAGCCCAGTGGTACGTATGTGTTACGATTAATACGAACGGAGCCAATTTAAAAAAATCTGCTGATCCTCTGGGTGGCTGGTTCCTATGATTGTCACTGATCACTTGCCACCAGACGAGATAAGAGGTAGTGCCACGCTACTTTGCAGCCGAATTGGACCGGCACGATCTGGGTGGTACCTCTCGCTCACATAATACCGGCGTAAAGTGACAGAATAGTCGCGTTTCGTACGATCTGTGAGTTCCCGGTGGCCCATTGGGGGGGATAGGCCTCCTTTTCCCTATCTCTGACTGTGCAGATGTGTATGGGCGTCAGTAGTCTAAAGCTTCGACTGCTCTTTTTCCCTCCTCCTCCCTCTTCTATTAAAAAAAGACCGTTTTTCATAGAAGATATAATAGATTTATGGACAAAAAAAAAATTATTTATAGATATTATAACGAATTAAGTACTTACAAGCAAATTTATTCAATTTATTTATTTTATTTACAAATCAATAAAATTATTTTTTGTCCGTGAATAGGGCAATGTCCTCATGACATATTATTGAAAATAAAAGTTAAACAAAACCCTAATACTACTATCACCTTCGGCTTCGTTCGTGCCTCAAGAAATAAGTAACACTATGGGACTCGACAAACGTGGTATTTCCACAAATAATTATTTCTGACATACTTTTCATTGTGATAAAATATGATATAAAGGATATAATATCAATTTTTCAAAATTATTATGGAATACTGAAATTTGATATTTTCAGACGCGTCAATATCAATCAAAATGCTCCACTATGGTTCAAGCCTTGTCGTGGCGGTGGGGCTCAGTAACTTAGGGTGAGCCGCTACACCTTGGGCGAAGCTAAATGGGTCGAGGGGGCTCTTTGTACCCCTCTTATAAGAAGAGGGGACAGAAGAGCAGGAGGCAAGTGGCGAGGATGGGAACCTCACCCCATTGTACTGTCCCGACGTTGGGAGGGGTTGTTCTGTGGTGCGGGACAACCCCTCTGTGGAGTTGGCGTCGGTCCCTTGCGGGACTGACTAGCCGTCGAGGTGCCCTGTTTGTTTACTAGATCCGGGGCAGAGAGAGTTGCGTCCATTTACCAGCTGTCGGGCGCAGCGAGTCCCACATACCCGCGTGGGGTAATCCACTCCCCCGCGGGATGCCTCAGAGCATTTCCCGTCGTTAAGGTTAAACAAGTCGCTCATCTTTCAATACAAACGCAGTACAGTAATTACTACAATGTTTAACGTTAACCATCAAAAACGAAGTATAATATAAATTGATCTCGTCGTTATCTATGTGTGTATGTACCCAAACTCGTAAAAAAATATACATTAAAAAAATACAAGCTTCTAAACTTTCGTATTTCAACGCTGATTTTAGCCCAACTTAGGGCGTAAATAAATCCCCACCATGGATCTGAGCCTTGACGTGGCGGTGGGGCTTAAGCCTGAGGTGCAATCCAGCATCTTGGGCGACCAATCAAATACTGGGCGGCAGTTGGGTGTGGCCACTGCCGGCCAAGCCGCTCCCCGGTACATAGTGCCGGAGGTGGTGGTCGCCATCTCACGTCGAGATGGGGACCGCGAATAAGAAAACCTCTCTAAAAAATCACCCTAATCCCAAAATAAGCTAGTGCGCGGCGAGGGGATGAATGGCTGGAGGGTCTCCAGTCCCTAGCGCACAACGTTTTGAGAAGTGTACGGGTTCCGCTCGACCCAAATGAGCAGACATTTTTTAAAAATGGAAAACAGCAGCTTTAAAAATAGTCCCCGGGCGGGTCCCCGAAAGGGGGAATCCCGCACCACGCCGGAGTCGGCGGAGGTCTGCCCCACGTATTACGGGGGGGGGCAAAAACTGCTCCGATGGTTCGGTTGTTCCGGACTCTCGTAACGACAACGACCATGGCTAACACAGGACAAACGATTTTGCAAGCGATTTGACATGTCGTCGGGTGCGGCGAATTACACGCCAATCGAGCGCTCGTGCAGGGGCTGTTGCAGACGTTTTGGACGGAATGTCCGTGACGTCATTGTCTGAGTCGGAGCTCGGTCAAAAGCGACTGTTTTCACAGGTGTCGGGGGGCTCCGGCACAGACACCGAGACGGGGTGGGACGTGGCGAGGAGAATACAGCCAGTTTCAAAGCGGGGTAAGGCGCTCACGCTTTCTCGTGCGCGGGCGGCTTGGAGGGAGAGAACAGAGAGGGAGAAGGAAGACGGGTTTGAGCTCGCTTTAGAAAAGCGGGCTTTCAAAAAACCCAAGGAGGTTGCTGAGGAAGCGGAGGTGATTCCTCCAGATATCGATCTGGAGAGGATGGGGGCACAGGACCTGAGGTTGACGGCCGAGTCTCATTTAAAAACGATTCTTGGCCTGACCGGAAAATCGGTCAACCTCCGTGGGGGGTACGCGGCAAAGATACGCAAGGCCGCTGGATCAATTAGGGAGGTCCTCGAATCCCTAGAGGTCCGCACTGAGACGGAGGAGGTTCGCAAGCTGATGGCCGATAACAGGCGGCTCCAGCGTGAGCTAGAGCTGGTCCGCGAAGAGGTGCGGGCCTACCGCAAGGAGTTCGAGGACAGCCGCAAAAAGGCAGCTGAACTAGCAGGAGGAGCTCCAGGAATGGCCGAATTTATGAAGGAGGCGGCGCAAATGTTCGGTAACATTCTTGATGGCCGTCTGGCAGCCTTACAGCTGCCGGCCGCTCCTCCCTGCCGTCCCCCACTAGCGGGGGACAAGAAGGAATTGGCTAAAGCCACAAGAGCCGCCATTGCAAAGGAGAAGGCGGCGGCCGTCGTCGTCGTCGAAAAGGTGATGGGACCGGCTCCGGTGGAATTCCCTGCCTTGCCCCAAGCCTCGAAAGACAAGGGCAAGGACACGAGAAAGAGTAAGGCTGAGGAGTGGACTACGTTCGGTCCCACCACCTCCAAAGGGGCTGCCCCCAAAAGTAGGGTTAAAGAAGGGGGGGGGGGCAAGGCCCCGCAAAAACCGGTGGAATCATGGACGGAGGTCGTCCGTCCGAAACCAGGGAAGAAACCGGTGGCTTCAGCGCTGCCGGGGAAGAAACCGTCGGTCTCCGCGCCGACTCAGAGGAAGGAGGCTGAAAAGCCAAAACTAGCACTCCCCCGCTCCACGGCCGTAATCTTGAAGTTACGCCCGGAGGCAGCGGCGAGGGGTGTCACATATGGCTCGGCCCTCCTCAAGGCCGAGCAAGCCATAGATCTGGGGGAGCTGAGTATTGGCCCGTTTCGAATCCGCCAGTCGGCGACAGGGGCGCGCCTCGTTGAGGTGCCCGGTTCCTCGAGCGGCGAGAAGGCGGATGCCCTTGCCGCACGCCTGAAGGAGGCACTCGCAGAAGAGGCGGAGGTGCTCAGGCCTGAGAAGAAGGCCGAAATGAGAATCTCGGGCCTGAGTGACGCGGTCACCGCGGAGCGCCTCATCACCGCGGTGGCCAAGGAGGGGGGTATTAACCCCGGGCAGGTCCACGTGCGAAATATTCGCATGGGGCAAATGGGCCTGGGGACAGCCCACATAGAGCTCCCGGTTGCAGCAGCAAAAAAGCTGCTGCAACAAGGGACCATAGCAGTGGGCTGGAGCCGCGCGCGTGCCAGTGCGGGACTGACTGCAGCGGTCTATGCTACCGTTGCGGTCAGCCTGGCCACAAGGCCGCTGGGTGCTCGGCCGCCGCACACTGTGCGGTGTGCGTGGACGCTGGAAGGCCGGCAGGCCACGTGATGGGAGGCATGGCGTGCAAGCCCCCATCAACCCGCAGGAAGTTCCCCTCTCTACAAGCCAAAGGGGGGAACCGAGTGGAGTCGGCGGACGCTGAGATGACCGAATAATGTCCAAGCATCTCAGCGTTCTCCAGGCGAACGTCAACCACTGCGCCGGGGCGCAGGATTTACTACTGCAGTCCATGGCGGAGTGGTCTGTTGATGTTGCGATCGTTGCCGAGCCATACGCTGTGTCTCCCACTAGCCCACACTGGGCGGGGGATACCGATGACTCGGTAGCGATCGTGGTGAGGCCTGGAGCCGGCCATACATATGGTCGGCCGGAGCTTGTTCCGCGCCCAGTCGGCCCTAATCAACGAGACGCTCCAGCCGGGCCAACTGGGGAGGATCGTCGGGGAACTTTTCCCCGACACACCCGTGGGCTATACGCCCCCCAGGATGGGTCGGCAAACGCCGGACGAGGAGGGTGTTCCGCCACCCGTCACGGAGGCTGAAATGGAGGCGGTTCTGTCCCGCCTCCAGAGTAAGAAGAGGGCGCCGAGTCCAGACGGGGTGCATGGGAGGGTCCTCGCGATCTCTCTCGCGTACCTCGGCGATAGCCTTCCGGAGCTATTCGACCGCTGCCTGCGGTCCGGACAGTTCCCGAGGGCCTGGAAAGAGGGTCGGCTCTGCCTGCTACCAAAGGCAGGGCGGACCCCGGACTCGGCTTCGGCGGTGCGACCGGTGGTGTTGCTGAGCGAAGCTGGGAAGGCCTTGGAGAGAATAGTGGCCTCCCGGCTCGTTCAGCACCTGGAGGAGGGCCCGGGACCGGGACTCTCAGAGTCCCAATTTGGGTTCCGGGCACGCCGGTCGACCGTCGACGCCCTCAAACGCCTTAGGGCGGTGACGGGTGAGGCGGAACACAGAGGGGAGGTGGTGGTCGCGGTGTCCTTGGACATCGCGAACGCCTTCAACAGTTTCTCTCACAGTGTGATACGGGAGGCACTGAATTTCTTCGGAGTGCCCCCGTATCTAAGGAGGCTGTTGGAGGCGTACCTCTCCGATCGGAGGGTAGCCTGCGAGAACCGGTGTGGGTCCGTAGAGTGGTGGCGAGTCGGGTGCGGTGTTCGGTGCACAGGGGTCGGTTCTCGGTCCGATCCTGTGGGACATCGGCTACGACTGGGTCCTGCGAGGCCGCCTCCTTCCCCCATATCAAATATTTGGGGCTCATCCTCGACGGAGGGTGGACTATCGGCCCACATTTCTCAATTTTGGGTCCGAAGGTCGTGAAGGCGGCAAGTGAGCTGGGCAGACTGCTCCCGAACCTCGGAGGACCCAGTGCCGCCTGCAAGCAGCTATACTCCGGAGTCTGCCGGAGTATGCCAACTTACGGTGCACCAATCTGGGCGGGTCACCTTACCGCGAGAAATAAGGCCCAGCTGCGTGCGGCGCAGCGGGTCATCGCGGTAAGAGTGATCCAGGGGTACCGTACAGTATCGTGGGTGGCAGCCACTGCCCTGGCCGGTGACCCCCGTGGGAACTCGTGGCGGAGATTCTTGCCGAGACGCACTCCTATGTCTCGGATAGGAGGTCTCTTGGTGAGAGCCTTACGTTGGACGGGATCCTTCGGGTTCGCCGACTAGGGCAAGAGGCGTTAATGCGAAGGTGGGGGGAGGACCTGGCGCAACAGCCGTACGGAAAAAGCCTAACGGTTGCTCTGCGTCTGGTCCTTGAGCGGTGGATGCGCCGTAAGCGCAAACCCCTCACCTTCCGTCTGACACAGGTGCTCACTGGGCATGGTTGTTTTGGTGAGTACCTGTGCCGGATGGCCCGCAGGGAGCCGTTGACAGTGTGTCACGATTGTGGCGCAGCGGTGGACTCGGCCCAGCACACCCGGCACACCCTCGAGGTGTGCCCGAGATGGGCGGCGCTGCGTCATGATCTGACATCGGTCATCGAAGGGGACTTATCTCTGCCGAGTGTCATCACCGCGATGCTCGGTGACGACGAGTCCTGGACGGCGATGGTTTCCTTCTGCGAGGCAGTAATGTCCCAGAAGGAGGCCGACGAACGGGTGAGAGAGGAGGCCGCCGACGAGGCCTCCCCCCGTGGGCGACGAACGGGGGTACGCAGGAGGCGCTACTTAATGCACCTCCAGTAACGCCCCTGTGCTCGTGTCGGGTTCAGGATGGGAACCTGGGCCCTGTATGACACGACGTCGCGGAGACTGCCTAAGCAGCCGGGTAGTCCACCCCTTAAGAGGAGTAGTCTGGCCTTCGCCGGGGCCAGCCTGTCGCTGAGGTGATCCTGTTGAATGCCTATCCGGGACCCTCATAATGCGGCTGAAGGCACTCGCAGTGGTTTTAGTTTACGGGTAGGGCACTCCCAGGTGCGAGTCCCACATAGGGTCAGGATCTACCCGAGTACATGCGTAAAAAGTATTTCCCTGCGATAACAAAAAAAAAAAAAAAAAAAGGGCGTAAATAAATAGTACACCGAGCACGAAAGCTCAAAAATAGAGCTCCTACAGATATAGTTTAGTTATTCAAAAGACAAAATAAATTTATTTTGAAAAGTAACACTTATTATTTTTTCTATAATAACTGTTTTTCTAAAAGGACATTTTCGGAATGAATTATTGTGCATTTCGTTCTGCGGCGCACGCAGAGGCTACTCTTTAAAATGTCAATTGAAAGAAAATGCAATAAATAGGTAACGAGTCCGTGTGTTGCAGTGGAAATAATCACATACATTGTCTTGCAAAGCAAAACTTGACAAATGTGCGTAGGCTCTCTGCGCTACGGTGGAGCCGCGCCCTTAGGCTACACTACTGGGACTTTGTAATGCTTACTTGTCATGATAGCATTCTTCTGGTTTGTTATGCAGGTATTAGAAAATATATCATAGTTAATATAATATATCGTTCTCCCCCGAAGAATTTTAAATTATAAATCTAATTATTATAATATTTAGTATCCCCCTCTCAAACCAAAACCCTGCATTTATACATACATAAATATCTTACATATTAATAGTTTAAAACCTATCATATCAATCTTGTACTGAAGCAATAATAATTTGAATTTCTGTAAGATTTCGGAAACGTGAATCCGTAGTAAACAAACGTACAAACCTACTATTGATAATGTTGATAGGATTCTCAGAGTGGGTCAATATCAGTCATAGAAACGAGTTCATGGCGGTCACCTTCCATTATTCGAAGATCAAAAAAAAAGTAAAAAAATGAAGAGTAAAATATTTTAAATATTCCTTTAGGACATTCTTAAAACTAGCGACCAATTTTGGTACTTGAAGGTCTTAAACTCATTTTTGTCTTGCCTATCCTGAGACATAAGGTGTAAGAGCACCTTTCCCCTGCGAATAAATCACTTCATGCTGCCGCAAGACTTAGGGCTAAAGAATACTCTTATAAGTTTGTTTGGGTTCGGAATGGTCGTATTTATGTAAGAAAAAACCCCGATTCACCATTTATAATAATCAGAAATAAGGACAGTTTGAATCTAATTCGATAATTTATTTGACAATTTATTTACATGTAATTATTAACATTTATTGGTCTTTGGCAATTTAAAATTATTTATAATGGCTATTTCAATTTATTATCAAAACATAAGAGGTATGAGAAGCAAGGTGATTGATATATATATAATGCAATTCTATCTAATAATTATGATGTTATATGCCTTTCTGAAACATGGCTAGATGATACGATATTGTCATCTGAGCTATTTGATGGCAGGTATTCGGTAATACGTAGGGATAGGAGTATTCCATTTCTGAAACGTTTCAACAAACACCATGGGGGAGGGGTGTTGATTGCAGTCTCTAAAAATCTTGAAATAATGGTACGCAAAGATTGGCAAACAGAGTTTTTGGAGGATTTATGGGTGCAGATAAAGATATCTAAAAATACGTACATTAATCTATGCGCCGTATATATACCAGATTACATCCCATGCGACATTTTTTTTAATTATATCAGGACTTGTAAATTCATTATAAATTGTAAACCACAGTATAGGACCTGCATAATCGGTGATTTCAATTTAGGTGACATAACATGGTCTGTAGACTCCGGTTGTCCTTTAAACTATTCTGGTGATAAATCTATGATTTTGTACGATTTCATTCACACGACATCCATGCGTCAAATTAACAATACTTACAATTTTAATAAAAGATTATTAGATTTAATTATCACAGACTGCCCGGAACAATTCAAATTATCGCATCCAACACCTATCAGTAGGATGGATGCACATCATCCTCCAATAGAAGCTAATTTCATAGGACACGTAACGACATCTTTAACCACAAATTCTATTGTTGATAGATTAAATTTTCGCAAGACAGATTATGTAGGATGTAAAAATGATCTTTCACAAATTAACTGGGAATACTATGCTCAGAAACTTAATTGTGATGAATTTGTTCAATTTTTCTATAACCAACTTTATGTTATTATTGAAAAATATACACCGAAAATGAGGATTAAGTCCGGCAAATATCCGGTTTGGTTCTCACATGGTCTTATAAAAATGCTCAAAGTAAAGGACAAATATCACTCCCGCTATAAAAAGAATGCTAACCCTCGTGATTACGATACCTTCTCTACGCTAAGATCAAGAGTAAAATCTATGATGGATGTTTGTTTTAAGAATTATATAACTCGTATTGAAGGAGATTTGAAAACAAATACAAAATCCTTCTGGCGTTATACAAAAAGCAAAAGGATCACTAATGATGTTCCCGGTAAAATGCATTACCAAGGTAAAGTTGCTGACACGGGTGAATCCATAGTTAATCTTTTTGCCGATTATTTCTCGTCTGTCTATGACACTAGTACAACTGTTAATTATAGCCCACAATTTCCACAATCAAACTTCTCCACATGTAAGTTTAGTATAAAAACTGAAAGTGTATTAATCAAGCTTGAGCATATTGACCTATCTAAAGGTGCTGGGCCGGATGGTATACCGCCTATTTTTATCCGACTCTGTGCAACTACTTTAGCATTTCCTTTGGCAATTATATACAACAAATCTATCCACGAAGGTATATTCCCATCGTTGTGGAAGCTTGCTAAAATTACACCTATATACAAATCAGGGGATAAGAGTGACGTTTCAAATTACCGGCCTATAAGTATATTAAGCTGGTTCGCTAGAGTTTTTGAGGGTTTTGTTTACGATGAAATATTTAATCATTTTAAACATCTTTTGAGCCCGAAACAACACGGTTTCGTATCCGGAAGATCAACGAGCTCAAACTTACTCACATACACGGCATTTATATGTAACTCATTTAATAACAGAATACAAACTGATGCAATTTATACAGATTTTTCTAAAGCGTTTGACCGGGTCAATCATTCTATATTGCTAATAAAAGCATACCACCAGGGAATACATGGAAACCTTCATCGATGGCTCACTACGTACCTCAGTAATCGATCACAGTTGGTTGCTTTGAGTGGTTATGACTCGGTTCCGTTTTTGGTAACGTCAGGTGTACCCCAAGGGTCCAATTTAGGTCCTCTATTATTCATTATGTTTGTCAACGACCTCTTGATGAGCATTGATAGTGAATGCTTAGCTTATGCAGATGATATAAAAGTGTTCCGTCAAATACACAACATTGAAGACTGCAGAGCTCTTCAGTGTGACCTAAATAAAATTGTAAACTGGTGTTCGCAAAATCACATGGTCCTTAGTAGTAACAAATGTCAGGTAATATCTTTTACAAAAAAAAAGAATTTAGTATACAATTATACTGCGGCTAATACTGCCTTAACGCGCGTGAATACAGTTCGGGATTTAGGTGTTATTTTTGATTCGACAATGTCTTTCAATACTCATTACGACCACATTTGCAGCAAAGCTAACAAAATGTTGTCTTTTGTAATCCGGTCTGCCAAACCATTTAAGGATGCAACGACATGGATCACATTGTATATGACGCTAGTGAGGAGCATAACTGAATATTGCTCATCCGTTTGGTCCCCTATATATAACACTCATATTGATAGAATAGAGGCAATTCAGCGGCGATTTTTAAGGTCTCTATGCTCTAGATTTGGCTTGAGAAGGAAAATACATGACTATAACGAGCGCTTGAAGCACTTCAACATGATAAGTTTAGAAATTCGCAGAGTAATATTAGATTTGTGTACTCTCCACAAAATTGCAAATGGTGCTTTAAATACCTCGATACTGGAGCAGCTATCGATTAAGGTACCAACTAGGTCCGTGCGTATTCATAAACTCTTTAACATTCCACAATCTCTCAACAATGTTTCAAGAAACAATCCATTATATAGAATGTGTCGACTGTATAATATGATATGCTCTGATTTTGATATATTTGACTGTACCCATCAATCCTTCAAAAGATGTCTCATTAAGCATCACTGGTCACGTACTCTGGATATAACCGTTAATGACTTACGAAACTATAATAATTGAATACAATATTTCATGATTATTTATCTTTTATATCACTAACTTAGAATTTATTTTTTCACATACCTACTAGTTTAAATAATAATCTAATTTCTACTTATGTTTTTTAAATCTTATAATTACATACCTACTTATTTCATTTGATTTTGTATTTTTATATGTTTTTCTTTTTAACTGTGTAAGGCACTAAAATTAATCGAATTTTCAATGTTGTGTCTAGTTATAATAGGGCTCCAGTGTTCTAAAAGATTCTTCTATTTCTATTTTATTGTGTATGCTAGTCTATCTGTAGCCTGTAACTATTCCAATTGTAAAAAAAAAATAAAAAAAAAGTCTCGGTGCCAGTAATTGAGTGTGCACTGCCTGTCTTGCCCTTCTCTCCGAAACACAGCAAAGTTGTTTCACGGGAGAAACAAGCAAGATGGTGGTACCCATGCAGCCGGGAGCGCGGCACAGCGCTTCCCTCCCACCGGTTATTATATCCTGGATTATATCCTGGATGACGTCTATCTGACATAGATAAGATGTTTTTAAAATAATATATTGTTTATTATAATTACATAGGTGATTTATTATTATTATTTACAATTATTTTTCTCATCTAACAACCTCCACATACTCATACAAACTTGCTACGCCTAGGCTAGGAATGAACATAATTATTTGCTATACCTAAATGAATCAAACTCTAACATACGACAGTAATGAATAAATTCGTCTATCAACTCCACTTGAACATTTTAGTCAATAAATTTGAGTATACCCCGCTGAATACCCGGATCAACAGGTATAAGATCAAGGATACCCAATAAATCATTATTAAATATTTATTTGTCATGTCTAAAATATTCAAACTCTTTAACATACGACGGTAATAAATAAATTCGTCTATCAACTCCACTTGAACATTTCGAAGTCAGTAAATTTGATGATACCCGGCTGGGTGCCCGGCTGAATATCTCGCTCAACAGGTAGGTCAAGGATACCCGGGCGATCCCGGTTCGAGCATCTACATATCAAAGGTACTGAATTGATTTTATTTGGAACACCATTTCGTCTTAGATTTTGTAATGCTAATGTTGATATGAAATAATTTGTTTCTTTTTTGTTTGCTATGTTTTTCTTTTTGCTTAATTACTATTAAAGGTTAGGAGGAGGTTCACGAACGCGTTCTTTTGATAGTCAATTAAATCTCATATTCACGTACTACGTAGGAATAAAATGTGTGCATGCATATATCTAATGTATATTAAGGTATGATATCTCATTGTCATAATATTACTTACGTCAGTGTAATTGGTCTAAGCTGGATATGAGACGGGGAGCTATATTGGCATTTTCTAGATGCCTTATTATGCCGTAGAATATTTTTTTCATACGCGATTCGACGTACTTTCTGAAGAAATTTTAAGATTTAAAACTGGAAAATAATTTTCACCGTAACGCGTCCTGATATACAGAATTATATACACTTATCACATGAATGAACGATCGAAGTCCCCATCTTATTGAAGGTGGACCGAACCTCTGTCAACCGTGGCTTCCACTAGGAGAAGGTGGCATCTACGTGGAGCATATAGAGCGGAACCGAAATAGACCGATAACGTTATGTGTTTTGTATGAAAATAAATTCCACCAAATTTGAGCTGCGACACAGCGCCGGTTCTGCCCTCTGATTGGCCACCGATGGCCATTGATATGATGGGCGATGGAACGTACATACCGCTCACTGGTTGTTTGAATTAGTATGTCAGTGACAAATCACTGACCAGTTTCTGAATTTTATGGCTCATATTACTACTCTATCCCGTTCTATGCTCGATGCTTGCATTCACCGTCCATCGTCGTCGTATGACCGACCCACGAACACTGCCACTTCATCATGCTTATCCTTTGCGTGTTATCTTGTGCTTAAATTTCTGCTTATTATCCTCGATATAACTATGGCTACAACATAGTATTAATATGAACTAAGAGAAAAAATTTATATCAGTTTCAAAAACAAACTGGGCGACGAGCCACCTGATGGTAAGTGGTTAACGTCGCCCTACATAAACTATCCCAGCCAACTTAATGCCAATCCTATTAAATTAGATGTCAAGTCTCTATGCCTGTAATGCCCTGCCTATCCTGCCCTTCTCTCCGAACACACTGTCAATTTGCTTCAAAATAAACAGAATGGACCCACGCTGGCAAAAGCGCAGCACACCCGATATCTGTGATGCGCTCTTGTCTGCTAAAAAGTATACAATTTAGTGAGAATTCTTAGCTAAAATAAGATTTCTATCATGATTATTGAGGCGTCAATTTTATGGCTCATTCAATCTGCTCTGTCAACATTTGATGTGCAATAAAAACTAAATAAATACGACTTATTAGAGGCCCTGTTGAGTGTTACCGAAGTTAACTTGGTTAACTAGATTGGACTAGACTTTGTGTCGATTAAGGGCGAGACCCCATTAGTGCGTTGTGCTGCGTTGTATCGCGTCGTCGCAATCAATCAATGCATTGTATGCCACACCTGCGTTGCGTCGACGCACGACGTCGCGAAACAAGCGGGTATTCACTATGCACCCCGACAGCCTAGCTATCGCAATGGATAGATGCAGCACACAGGTGTTCTTTTGTGAATGTCGCTTTTCACTTACCATCTTACTTACTATCAGGTGAACCGACTGTCCGTTTCTCCCTCTTGTTACATATTACCTTTCATTAAATAAATACAAAATTTTTAACATATATTTGGCACAAACTTGGTGTTTCTCTCAGAAGGATTTCAGCATGTAACCCTTGCATTTTATTTTACGAAGCGGCCTCATAATTATTTCAAAAGTATTTTCAATTCAACTTTCAAAACCAATAATAAATTATTTAAAATGCACTTTGTAAAGAAAAGTCCCCTGCATTTCATTTCTTTTGAAACGTGAAGACAAAGATACCTTCATTGCTAATTAGTGGAGTTCTTCCGCATTTCTTCCGGGTTGTTATAAGCTATTGTCTGTTGAAAGATAGAGTTTCAAGCTGCAATATGAATTTTCTTGAGAATTTTTTTCCGCCTTAAGACCGCACCTTTTAAGACGAGATTTTTTTTTCTTGTAATAACCTAAATATCTATATGCATAATATTATGGATTATAACAACATCTAAAAGACAACACAGAAATATAATATTTTTCGTGAAAATGAATAATTTTTATCCAACCACTGCAAAATATAAATACAACCAGAAGCATTCTGAACAACTTCAAGCTAAGGGCGCGGCTCCACCGCGACGCACGGAGACGCTACGCACATTTGTCACGCACAATTGTTTGTTTCGCTTTGCAAGAAAATGTATGTGATAGTTTCTACCAGTTTCTACTGCGACTTACGGACACGCTACGCATTAATTGACATTTTCTTGCAATTGAAATTTTAGAACAGTAGCCTCTGCAGGCGCCGCAGTGGAGCCGCGCATTATTCCTGTTTCACGTGATAACACTTTTCGAAAAACTAGTATAGCGAGCTCTTTGTCCCCTCTTATAAGAAGAGGTGACAAAAGAGCAGGGGGCAAGGGGCGAAGATGGGAACCTCACCCCATTGTACTGTCCCGAAGTTGGGAGGGGTTGTTCTGTGGTACGGGACAACCCCTCTGTGGAGGTGGCGTCGGTCCCTTGAGGGACTGACTAGCCGTCGAGGTGCCCTGTTTGTTTATTAGATCTGGGGCACCTCACTAAAGGCATTGGTGGCACTTGCCGGGTTTTATTGGGTAGAGCTGCGTCTACTTACCAGCTTTCGGGTGCAGCGAGTCCCACATACCCGTGTGAGGATGCCTCAGAGCATTTCCCGGCTTTAAAGAAAAAAAAGTGAGTCAATATCGGCTAGAAAATTAATAAATAATAATGATCGTATTACGATGAATATCAGAAGACAATTGTATTATAAGACATTAATGAAGATTAAGATGAGACGCTGATTTAAAAGACTCCAATTTCTGCCTCTTCAATTGACTATCATCTGGGTATTGTAACATTTGCTAGTCTCCATTAAACAATGCTCAGAAAACGTATATTTACCTGGTAAACCAGTTACCACCGAATTATAATACGATAACACGTTTGATTTGTTTTTTTGTTGTCTCAATATCGTAGCTAAGGAAATACCGCGTAAGTTAAATCTATACTAGCAGAGCTAAGTATGACCATGGGATATTCTTGACGCAAACGGACAGTCAGTTCACCAGAAAGCGACACCCACTGACACCTGCTACACCAGAGGGTTAGAAGGTACAAAGTAGGGTACAAAGAGCACCGCGGGCGACGAACGGGGGTGCGTAGGAGGCGCTACTTAATGCGCCTTCAGTAACGCCCGTGTGTTCGTGTCGGGCACAGGATGGGAACCTGGGTCTGTATGGCACGACGTCGTCGGGACTGCTTAGTAGCGGCCGGGCAGTCCCCCATTATGAGGAGTAGTCTGGTCTTCGCCGGGGCCAGCCTGTCACTGAGGTGATCCTGTCTGTTGCCTGCATATCCGGGACCCTCAAAAAGCGGCTGAAGGCGCTCGCAGTGGTTTTAGTTAGGGTGGGCACTCCCAGGTGAGTGTCAGGATCTACCCGAAGATCCTGGCTGCATCCATATGGATTTCCCTGCGAAAAAAAAAGGGTACAAAGAGCAGCCCCGTTGGTTTAATTGGCTTCGCCCAAGGTGCTGGGCTCCACCTCAGGATACTAAGCCCCACCGCCACGACAAGGCTTGTACCATATAAGCATACTATTACTAAACTATTACAAGTATATATTTTATAATATAAATTCAAAGCACTACCAAATCTTTAGTGTACCTGAAAATTCTAACAAAAAATGATGGAAAGATTTTAAAAATGTGTATCCGTGTCAAGTGGTCCAGTGGCCTTAACGATCTCAGTCGTTAAGGTGAGACAGTACAAGCAGGCGTCAATCCGTGAAGGTATTATACGTTTTCACGCCTAAATTATCATTATCATCAACCCCTATCGGTCCACTGCTGAACATAGGCCTCCCTCAATGAACGCGAAGACGGTCGATCCCTCGCCACTCGCATCTAACACGGACTGGTTACAGGAGATCGCCTGGTTAGAGATTAGTATAAAAATATAAACGTGATTTAAAAATTAGTTTGCCAAATAAGTTTCACTTCTGACACATTGTGTACTACGCACTTTTTCTCATGTACTTTGTCGTAACAATATAATATATTTCTAACAATATTATCTCCTATCTATCTATATTTATACATATAATAAATCTGTAGAGGTCTAATTTCTGTCCAATGAAAAAAAAATGCTAAAAACCGAGTCAGGGGGATGTAAGAAATGAAATGGAACTAATTTGGATTTTTTTCGATTTTTTTGTTTCTCTGTTTGTCTGTCTGTTTGTAATGGCTAATCTGCGAAACGACTAGACCGATTTAAATGAAATTTTGTACGGTGGTAGTTTATACCCCTGGTCAACATATAGGATACTTTTGATCACGTTAATTGGCTTCGCCCACGGTGCTGGGGTCCACCTCAGGATACTAAGCCCCACCGCCACGACAAGGCTTGTACCATATAAGCATACTATTACTAAACCATTACAAGTATATATTTTATAATATAAATTCAAAGCACTACCAAATCTTTAGTGTACCTGAAAATTCCAACAAAAAATGATGGAAAGATTTTAAAAATGTGTATACGTGTCAAGTGGTCCAGTGGCCTTAACGATCTCAGTCGTTAAGGTGAGACAGTACAAGCAGGCGTCAATCCGTGAAGGTATTATACGTTTTCACGCCTAAATTATCATTATCATCAACCCCTATCGGTCCACTGCTGAACATAGGCCTCCCTCAATGAACGCGAAGACGGTCGATCCCTCGCCACTCGCATCTAACACGGACTGGTTACAGGAGATCGCCTGGTTAGAGATTAGTATAAAAATATAAACGTGATTTAAAAATTAGTTTGCCAAATAAGTTTCACTTCTGACACATTGTGTACTACGCACTTTTTCTCATGTACTTTGTCGTAACAATATAATATATTTCTAACAATATTATCTCCTATCTATCTATATTTATATATATAATAAATCTGTAGAGGTCTAATTTCTGTCCAATGAAAAAAAAAATGCTAAAAACCGAGTCAGGGGGATGTAAGAAATGAAATGGAACTAATTTGGATTTTTTTCGATTTTTTTGTTTCTCTGTTTGTCTGTCTGTTTGTAATGGCTAATCTGCGAAACGACTAGACCGATTTAAATGAAATTTTGTACGGTGGTAGTTTATACCCCTGGTCAACATATAGGATACTTTTGATCCCGGTAAATTAAAGACTTCCTGTGGGATAGTTAAAAAACTGTAATTAGGTAATTAAACAGCTTTGTATACAACAACTTATGAACTTAATTTGCTGATACCTTATGTTGCCGTTGTATTCAAACAATCTATTCCCATAAAAGTGCCATTTTCCCGCAGGAAAGTAAAACATTACAAACAGTTTCTAGCTTACTATTCAAATAGATGGCGCTAATAGTATTGGAATGTTTACTATGACAGTATATTATAAGTCAAAATAATATTATATCGATTTCAATTCTTACCTGTTAAATAAATTCGTATTAAATAAAGTAGATGGTGTTGACAGTAATTTAAATCGCGATGGGGAAAAGAAAAGTTGTTGTGTAAGGAAAGAAAGTTTCAAAGGTTGCATTTATCCTTTATTTCTGCTTAGAGATTTATTTTAAAATTCTAATATTGGTCAAGTGTTGGTTGAAGATTAATTTGTACACAATGCCTAGATAAATTTCGAAACTGTCTCAGTACTCAAGAAAAGCTAAAATATTAAGGACTAGCTTCTACCCGCGGCTTGGCTCGCGTTTATGTAGATACAAAAAATAGATCAAGTCTTTTCGCTGATCTTAGGTGACGGATAGAGCATTTTAAGACATTTATATTAACGCCCTTTATTAAGTCTGCTTCTCAGATTCTTGGATTCTAGCAGCCTTAGCTATATTGGAATTAATTCTGTGGAGCATTATATTATATCTTTTAGGTAAATTACTGCCTGCCTGTGAATGAGAACCTCACTTAATAATACATTTATCCCAAAGATAAATAAATGAACTCAACAACTAAATAAGTAAAAAAAAATCTTAACAAAAAGTTGTTTATTTTAATAATATGCCAGGAAAAAATGATTAATTTAGCCCTAATAAATAAATGAATCCAACGACTGATCACCATCAGCAGCCTCATTATTAGTCTGTGTCAGTCAGTCTGCAGGAACTCTATATTAATATTATATGAACGCCAACAACAACAGCTAAGTTGTAATTTAATTATATTCCAACTTCAAATAATTAAAAAAAATAGATAGATGAGAGAAACCTAAGCCTTACGACTAAGTATAAACTTGCAAACACAAAACAAAATACTTAAAAAGCTTGAGGTTAAATTAAAAAAAACTCTTTGAATCTTTTAACGGAATATAAAGTCCCATATAAACTTATATCCCCTTGGAATTTTGATAATTTCTTTTTAGTGGATATCTATGTCATATGAGGCGAAATTTTAAGTTTCTAGCCTTAAGAGTTACCTCAATTCATACGAAGTTTCATACAAAATATATTATGTCCTATGTATGAAAAGTGTTATATACAAACTTTTATCTCCTGTTTCACCTTTGGGGTTGAATTTTGATAAATCCTTCCTTAGTGGATAACTACGTCATAAGAGAAAAATATGTGTGCGAAATTCATGAAAACGTTGAAATCTATAAGTAATTAATTATTTTTGTCTGGAGATTTCAGAATATCTTTAGTTCTATTTAAAAATCGTCTCAGCTCGATCTGGCTGTTGCTAAGTTAATTTGAAATAAGCACAATCTTGCACACGCGGGTAAGGGTTTTTTTGCCTGTGTGTTTATATCAAATTTTCTTCCCTTATTTTATCCTCTCAGGGCTAGAGTTTCAGAAAACGCTTAAATATGTAACTCATTATTTTTACCTTACTCAATTCACACGAAATTTCATGCAACTGTTATGTCCAAGGAAAACGAAGTTGCATACAAACTTTGATTCCTTATTTCACATCCTTCCTTAGTCGCCTTAGACCTACGTCATAACAGAAATACGTGTGCGAAATTTCAATTTTCTAGCCTTAATGGTTTGGCCTGTACGTTGATTATTTAGTCAATAAATTTTGGCGTTTATTTAAAACTTTCTTTTTACCCTCTTAGGAATTGAATTATAGAAAACGCTAAATTCAAAAACTCTTACTTAAACTTAGT
This sequence comes from Helleia helle, assembly GCA_963853865.1. NCBI lineage: Eukaryota > Metazoa > Arthropoda > Insecta > Lepidoptera > Lycaenidae > Helleia > Helleia helle. The sequence goes on along the minus strand of OY971426.1, from coordinate 6,000,295 downwards.
GGATGCCTATGACATAAGGGGAATAAGTGTACGCAATTTTAACTTTATAGCATTAAGGGTTTGGCCTGTGCGTTGATACATCAGTCAATCACCTTTGCCTTTTATATAAAGAGATTTTGTGTGAATTGTCCAAAATCCAAACCTGAGCAGACGAAGTCGCGGGCACCAGGTATTCCAAATATGCCTACAGAAAAGTCCTCGATAGCATATTATATCTATATATCAAAGATAACATACTACCAAGAACTATCCATTTAATACCAATATATCCAATATCAAATATCAAATTAAATACTATTAAATACAATTAAAAACTACAAACTAACTAAATAGATTTTCATGCAGTTTTCAACATAAGATAGGGTAATTCCTAAGGCAAGTTAAAGTTAAGGTTAAAGTTAAGGCAAGTAGGTATATAATATAAATTACCAAGACTGTATAAATTGATAAATAGTTGGATAATTATTGTAAAAGTCAGAAAAATTTAAGCCGCTTGGGAGCTTACTTTAAATACGCAGCATTATTCCCTTTAGAGATATAACAAAAAGAGGAGAAAAATGATCTTCATATTGACGGATACGTCCGTAAATATAAAATAACGCGAGCGAAGCTGCGGGTAACAGCTAGTACTTTATAAAATACATTCTGTTAAGGAACGCCTAATGTTTTCTTATAGCAATAACACATATCGTTCTATCGTTCCTTATTAATCTGTCTCAAGTTAGTTGTTGTGAAGTTAGTAACCCATCTTACTTTTACATTCCGCCTGTTAAATGATATTCCTTTCCTTTTTTGACGTGACAACGTCTTATAATTCGATGGAGCCGGCTGCAAGAACGAAAAAACATGACGCATGCGGCGTTACCTCGCTCTGAGGCGTTCCATTTTCTTATGACGTTGTCACGTTCAACTATCGTCAGTAAACCGACTTTACAGACAACCGATTTTTTTATCCAACATTCGGTTAGGACAACACGTATATTTGCAAAAACAGTAAATTTCATATAATATTCTAAAAGTACAAGTTTTGAGTTTACCTCATTCATCGTCCATTAAAGACGAATTCTATTATTATTATTACTCTCTAAGTATAAAGAACTCATGAAACTGTAGAAAATTCAGAAAAAGAAAGAACTTGTTAAAGTGTTTAAGGCGGACGGTAGATTTGAAAAGTTTAAAGTTTTACTAAATATTTACACAGGTACGTCGGAGAAAACAGACAGGGTAGGGCATAATTTATAATCTGAAATTATTTAGGTTAGGATAAACCTAAATCTCTATTCTACGTATTTAATTTCTTACGTTTTATGACGTATTGTTACGAATTATGACGTATTAAGAAGTATTTATACCTAGGAACAAGTATCCTATGGAATTCACATTCGCGTATACCCGAAAGGGATATACATATTTTACAGGGATACCACATTCATAATAACAAGTGTACTTATTTTCTTGAAACAAGTGTATTTAAAATAATAAAAAACTGGAAAAGGTTGATAGACAACTATAAGCATTAGCCCTACCCAAACATTTATTGTAATTTTAGACAGCTGCATTTTTCCGGATTATTGAAAATATGTAATGATTAATAACATACCGCTAAAAACATAAATAAAAAAAGAAGGCTATAAACGTCCCCTTAATATGATATGTACTTAGCCTTTTAGGATAGCAATGAACATATTTGTTTTTATTGTGTTTATTTCGAAGATTCCAGTCACCCTTTTTATATAATACCACATTCTTGGGTAATCTGCCTATAACAAAACTGGTATCGCCATATTTTATAAACCGACCAAATTAAAAAGTAGTACAAAATGGCGGACATATTTGAAAAACTGTTCGCGAGTGAGAGTGTTTGTATGGCATTAAAATTTAGTCGATAATTTTTTGTTGGGCACATCATTGTCGTGACGAACAAAAATGGAGAGGGCCATCTCTCCTATACGGCCATCTTTCCTAGACCTACCCTAATTAAAATAAAACATATTATGCATTCTAGAACATTCCATTAAAAAAATAGAAAGATTTAAGTCTAAAGAACTATCTCGTCTGGCCATTAGTCAATATCCGGAGCATGACGACGCGTTTGATTGACAATCATTTTTCAATTTCCCAATCCAATAACACAACCCCTTATGTCCAGGATAGATTGGAATTCCACCTGGAGCTCTGCACTGTTAACACTAACGAATATGAGAAGTATAAAGCTATAATGAGAAATCTTTTGAAGTTTGATTTTGATTGAAATAAATGAGATAGGCCGTGTGTGCAATAGGCATGCCATTTCTCTTCGCTGTACTTAGTGGCAATATGAGTACGCTTAAATTAGTTTACTAAAAATTAACAGTAAGAGTAAGTGCCATCCTGCTTTGCAGATAGCTATGCTGTCGCGTTTCGTGCGGTTTGTAAGTTTTGGTGGCCCATTAGGGGGGATAGGGAAAAGGGGGGCAAGCATCTGCATAATCTCTGGTTGTGTGGATGTGTATGGACGTCGATAGTCGCCAAAAGGCTTCGACAGCTCGTTTGCCCTCCTATCCTATATAAAAAAAAACCTGAGATAACAAATATATGTTAAAACTATTTACAATGGTAAACTTACCATAAACAACGCCACAATAAGAAAAAAAAATAACTATCCCGTTTCGTAGTAAAAAAAGTTATGCTAGTTTAAATTAAGTAAGTATTGATATCACGATGAAAATTTGAGATGGAGAGAGATATCTACCTATTACTTTTCAAATATAAACGAATTCATATACCAAACGAATCCATTCCCACTTAATCTTATCGCTTTAGTAGCATATGCCATCGATTTTTCCACCACAAAAGCCTCCTAAGCTGGGGTTTTTCATCGAGTCGACGCAACAAGCGTAATATTGTAAAAGATATATCGCTACTGAATATAAACTATATTATTATTTATCATTTTGATGCCAATTTTACCACTTATATTTAAAAACGTTGGATTAACTTGAAGCTTGACATATCAGCAATTTAGAAAACCCGATTACAATAACAATTCAGAAAAAAAAGTAAAAATTAAATAAGCTACCGGACACTTATATTAACACACCGGATAGTGTGTTAAAGCATTTTTGGTTTAGGCGCTACATTGTAATATGTAAATAAAAACATATATACATACATACTGGTAATATCCCTTTCTTTTTATAGTCAGGTAAAAAACTAAAATTGCATGCTTCATAGAAATATAAACTAAAATCTAAAGTCGTTCTTAGATTTTTGTTTATATTTCTATGAAGCATGCATTTTTAGTTTTTAAACTATAAGTATTTGTTTGCTGCTGTTAGTAGCTCTTGGTCTCATCCTTTCAAATTCTAACAACTATCAAAAAACTATAGACTAAGTTGTAAAGAATCCTTAACTGACGCAATGGCGATGTTCTTTTTTTTTTTAGTTGGATAGGCAAACCGTCAAACGTACCACCTGATAGGTAAGTGGTCGACGTCGCCCATGAACATAAACTAGTATACCTGGAACGAGCCCAGGCAACTCATCTATGTGTTGCCTATCCTTTTTCTTTCTTTAACGCCGGGAAATGCTCTGAGGCATCCCGCGGGGGAGTGGGTCTCCCCACGCGGGTATGTGGGACTCGCTGCGCCCGACAGCTGGTAAATGGACGTAGCTCTACCCACTAAAACCCGGCGAGTGCCACCAATGCCGCCTTTGGTGAGGTGCCCCGGATCTAGAAAACAAACAGGGCACCTCGACGGCTAGTCAGTCCCGCAAGGGACCGACGCGACGCCACCTCCACAGAGGGGTTGTCCCGCACCACAGAACAACCCCTCCCAACGTCGGGACAGTACAATGGGGTGAGGTTCCCATCCTCACCCCTTGCCCCCTGCTCTTCTGTCCCGTTTTCTTATAAGAGGGGTACAAAGAGCCCCTTCGGCCCAATTAGCTTCGCCCAAGGTGCACCGCTCACCCTAGGTTACTGAGCCCCACCGCCACGACAAGGCCTGAACCATGGTGGGGATGTTGCCTATCCTGAGACATTAGATGTTAAATCTCGGTGCCAGTAATTACACTGCCTGTCTTGCCCTTCCCTCCGAAACACAGCGAAGTTGTTTCACGGGAGAAACAAGCAAGATGGTGGAACCCATGCAGCTGGGAGCGCGGCACAGCGCTTCCCTCCCACCGGTAAACCTCTTTTGACCTCGGTTCCTCACTAGCCTTAACATTACTACAAACACGGGAAGTGCTGTAAGGGTAAAAATTCCAAAGGTTCCTCTACCTGTCGCTCAGTGGAATCCACTTTATTTCTGAAACTATAAGTGACTTTTAATTTCCTTAAATCTCTTAAGTCACCAGAATATAAGGTCTATAAATATACCTATTCGAACGATTGTTTGTATTTTCAACAATCATAATAACAAAAAGGTTTTACTTTAAAAAAAACCCGCAAAAACAATAGAGCTGATAGCCTTGTACGAGCTATACTGATTTTGATAAGACTAAGACATCGATAATTAATTTAAAAATGCATCCCGGTTTCTTTAAGAGCCACAGACACATTTTTTTATGTCACAAGGAGGCAACCGAGGAGTCGAACCCTTATGGTGACTACCGACGCCCATAGACATCCGCACAACCAAAAGTTATGCAGATGCGTTGTCTTCCTTCTGCCTATCCCCCCAATGGGCCACCGGAAACTCATAAACCGCACGAAACGCGACAGCATAACTTTCGGGGGTTAAAAATGAATAAAAGAGCCTATTAATAGTTTTTACAGTACGGAACCCTAAATATGGTACCTACTGAGGAAATTAGTAGCAGTCGTAGCTGGCGATCGAGCACGATAAACGGGCGGCAAACGGATTTCTAATTTTACACCTAATTTAAATTTTAACTAGAAATTGTAGGCTTGATTAACATTTCATATTAAAATGCTGTTGCCTGCGACTCTGCCTGCATGTGATATAAAAAAACTTATTCATCATTATCATCATCAACATCTATCCCTGACAGGGCCTCTTTCCCTGAACGTCAAGACGCTGATCCCCCGCTACCCACAAATCTAAATTAAACCGGCGACTGCTAATTGTCGTCTCTAGTCCACCTATCCTCTCTGTTCCCTCAGGTGGTCTACACTCCATCCTAGTCCAGATTTAGATCTAGGTCAGGAGTAGATTCAGATTTCAGACCTATCTTTGTCTACCACTTCAAGCAAGTCGTGTAGATCTAGTTATTATGAAAATAGTGATCGTTTTGAAAATTACTCCTAATGGAACCGAGTGTCGAAGCAAAGTTAGTTTATGTTTTTTAGAGGTGCTAAATTTATGTATGTACGTAGACAAAGACGACTATCTGTTTGTCCTTCTATAAAAAGAGATCCTTAACACGGATGAAAGACAAAATTTTTGAACAGATAGATATGAGTCAATTTAGTATTATAGTAGATACATAGGCTGATCATCATGATGGTATATTAACTGGTGCCCGCGACTTCACCTGCACAGGATTTTTGACAAGACACACAATATCTTAGGCTTTGACTAGCCTCCCCACCATGGTTCAGGCCTTGTCGTGGCGGTGGGGCTCAGTAGCCTAGGGTGAGAGGTGCGCCTTGGGCGAAGCTAATTGGGCCGAGGGGGCTCTTTGTACCCCTCTTATAAGAAGAGGGGACAGAAGAGCCGGAGGGCAAGGGGTGAGGATGGGAACCTCACCCCATTGTTCTGTCCCGACGTTGGGATGGATTGTTCTGTGGTGCTTGATAACCCCTCTGTGGAGGTAGCGTCTAGCCGTCGAGGTGCCCTGTTTGTTTTCTAGACCCAGGGCACCTCACCAAAGGCGGCATTGGTGGCACTTGCCGGGTTTTAGTGGGTAGAGCTACGTCCATTTACCAGCTGTTGGGCGCAGCGAGTCCCACATACCCGCGTGGGGAGACCCACTCCCCCGCGGGATGCCTCAGAGCATTTCCCAGCTTTAAAGAAAAAAAAAGGCTTTGACTAGCCTGTTGGTCTAGTGGTTAGTGACCCAGACTGCTAAACAAGAAGGTCGTGGGTACGATTCCCACCCAGGACAAATGTTTGTGTGTTGAGCACGGTCATTAAGTACATTATCAGTTGTGTGGTTATCATAAGAACAGGCTCTGCCTAGTTTGGGATCAGATGGCCGTGTGTGAGTTGTCCCAACATATAATTATATTATTATTATTATATTTTGTATTATTCTGATGTATAAGTTATATCAGTGTAGAGAAATTACAATCAATTCAATATTTTTTGTGTGAAAGAGTAACAAACATACGAATTTTCGGGTTTATAATAATAGTACGATTAACATACTCATGTTAATGTAAAAATTAAACTCTAAATGTAACGGTAAATCGTAAGAATGCTATTCAAGAAAAAATTAAATAAGCATTTGACTTTTAGGTAATAGAAGGTATTTCTTTAAAAAATATATAATTTTAAAGCAACGGTTTTCCAAATAACCACCTCTTTTAAGAAATAAACAAAATAAATAGGTCCGATAAGGTTAGATAAGTTCCCCATTACTTCCCCCTTTTGAGAATATTTTCATTTTTATCAGAAAATCAAGGAGGGTCAAACGGCGAGATGTTTCAGAACCGGGTAAAGGTCACTGGTAAGCCTGCGCCGAGGAGCCGGGCAAGTAGTGTTAATAATAAACACGGTATACTCAGCCGAGAAAACTTATTACAATTTTTACTTAAGATTATACGAAAGTTATTAATAATTAGTTAAAAATGTCTTTTTTTTTCTTCTTATTTTAAACTAACGCGATCACTGTTCATATTTAAATATGTACAAATCATGGCGATTGAAACGTTGCTGAAATATGGGGACCTCAAACTATAAACGTGGTAAGCACCCAAAAAAATATAATTGGATGTGAGTGGATCAGCTTAGCGTTCTTTCACGAACAGGAAAAATGCTGCCATGACGCTTTGCCTCGGACCGGCACGACTGGACTTCTCGCTCACATAACACCAGCCATTTTGGGATAGGGAAACAGAGTGCAACGCATCAAAATATACCGGTGGGAGGGAAGCGCTGTGCCGCGCTCCCGGCTGCATGGGTACCACCATCTTGCTTGTTTCTCCCGTCAAACAGCTTTGCTGTGTTTCGGAGATAAGAGCAAGACAGGTAGTGTAATTACTGGCACCGAGACTTAACATCTTATGTCTCAGGATAGGCAACACATAAATGAGTTGCCTGGGCTCTTTCCAGGTAAATTAGTTTATGTTCATGGGCGATGTCGACCACTTACTATTAGGTGGCACGTTTTCCAGTTTGCCTATCCAACTGACATAAAAAAAAATCAGCATAACCTCTAAGATGTCTTAGGGCGTCGGTAGTCACCATAAGGCTCCGACTGCTCGGTTGCCTTCTTATGGCATATTTTTTTTTAAATCGGATTGGATAAAATATCTACCCAATAACTAAGTATGTGCCATTATCAATCACATAAGAATCATCAAATGCTTTTCGTTTTTCATAATTAGTCAACGAATTCATGAACTTAACGCTGATCGTGACTGACTTGACATCACTCACGGTGTTGGCCGTCGGTCCAATCCTGGAGCAGTGGGTTGACCGGCGGCACGGCGCAATATCCTTCCACCTTGCGCAGATCCTGACGGGGCACGGTTGCTTCGGAAGGTATCTGTGGAAGGTGGCAGGGGCGGAGGACTCGCCAGGGTGTCATCACTGTGACAGCAGTGAGGACACCTCTGACCACACCCTGGCGGAGTGTCCAGCGTGGGCAGAGGCAAGGGCGCCCCTCATTGCTGAGATCGGCGCGGACCTGTCGCTCCCTGCAGTCATCCGAGCGATGACCGCCAGTGAGAGCACATGGCAGGTGGTCTTCTCCTTCTGCGAGGACGTCATGTCGCAGAAGGAGCAGGCGGAGCGGGAGAGGGAGCGCACTGGAGCCTCTTCCCGCAGGAGAGCACGGCGGCGACAGGTGGTCGCACCGCCGTGAGGGACCTGTGCGCGGCCGATCGGGGGATCCGCCGCGTGCACGTAAGGTCCGAGCTATAAGGCACCCTTATGTGTTCAGCGTGCCTTAAGCGGAGAAGGAAGAGGGGACGCCACCCCCCGCATCCAGAGAAGTGTGCCGGATGGCACACCGTTGTGACCCGGTGCGGATGTCCACCGCTCTCGTGCCGGGTCACCCAGACGACGAAGAGAACACCGCTGGGGTTTAGTGGGTAGAGTCTGCGTCCACCTTACCATCTTCTCGGGCGCAGAGAGTCCCACATAACCCCCGGGCCCCCCCGGACCCGGTGGTATGCCTAAACGCATTCTCCAGCGTAACAAAAAAAAAAAAATCACTACTAAAGTTTAAAGTAAGTAATAAATTTCATCAATACTTTTCTGAAACACAGCCCACAAAGTTAAAAACTATCCCTTCTTTATTCATTTGACAACACCAGACATTATTAATAGTTTCTTTTGTCTGCAGTAATTTCATTAAATATATCTCACTGAGTGTACACACAAAGCCTTCTCAACGGATGCCGTAATTTTCCAGGCGTTTATACAAACAATGGTTTTGAAGTCCACATGGCAATGATGAAACATATGCATCTCGACAGTCAACTACATCCTTTGAAAACACACAGAAATACACAGAAATGGCGGAACTGTTATTGTTTACATAATAAAGGGATATGTTGTGTATTGTGTGTTGTATGTTGTGACGACCTCTGTAGCTCAGTGGTAAGCGCGTTGGCGCTCAAGCCGGAGGTTGCGGGTTTCGAACCATATTAAATATGTGTATTATATAATAAAAATCTTAAATATATGTATAGTATAAAAGTATTAAATATATTTCCGTGTCTGGTATCCGAAACACAAGTTCTTCTAGAACTTACCACGGGACTAGATTGATGTGGTGTGAAAGCGTCCATAGATATTATTATTATTATTATTATTATTATTGTATGAATTTTGTATTTGACTATATTAACAAAATGGCAAACCTGTAAATAAACTCTTTATTAATACTTTTTATATTACACAATACTAATTATCCGTTCGTTATCCGAAATCTAAAAAAAATATAAAGTTATAAACGGATATTAATTATTATCGGTAATTACAGATATTAATTGTAGGTATGTACCTACACTGAATTAATTCACATGGATAGCTTTATATGTTATACTAGTTAAATTGTGTGCTTCGCTATCGAATTGGGTAGTATCTGTAATGATAGTCGTAAGTTGTGATTGAAATGAATAAATCCCAAAACAATGATTGAAAAAAAGGGCAGGTAAACTCGAACATCACTGATGCTCAAAGTGTTCTTTGCCAACGAAGAAGCTTATTTATCAAAAGCTACGCAGTTTCCCTACCCACAGGTAGCGTCTTACGTCATATGTAAGCCTAGTAGTATTGTGCAGATGCATAAACGAAAACATGATAGCAGTCACCCACTGTATACACATACTCCACAGCCCTCACGCCTAAGGAGTCTCTCCCGCAGTCTGAACCGAGCGGTGGAAGAAGAGGTCCTCCTCCATCAGGTTTTAGGTATTACACAATAAGAAACTACTGCACTGGAAGTCCTTGAACAGGCTGCGAGTTGGTGTTGGAAGATGCCAAGGGAACCGGGTTAGGTGAGGTTTTTTCCAGAAATAACAAGTGTGACTGCTGTGCTGTTCAAACGGCGGCTCGTCTCCTGTCCCTGACTGTCCCATATCTTGTACCATGGAGGATCTGTTTAAGGACACTGACACCGCGGTACGTTTGGCTAAGTACTGGTCGAAACATATTAATATATAAACACAGAATTATAACTATTTAGCCACAATAAGAAGAAAAAGTAGTAAGCCCATGCTGTCTTTTATCATTTACATTAAAGCTATATCCAACTTTTATAGGCAGCATGGGGATATTTCTTGAACGTGTGTTACTAGCAGCTGTTGCCCATAGCTTCACCTGACCCAGAATGATGATAATTATTTTTATAGCCTAATCCAAGGCAAGCTATCACCATTTCAACTTTCAGCCAAATCAATTCAGCCGTTTTGACGTGAATGAACAACAAACATCCAAACTTACGAACTTTTGTATTATAAAATTAGTAAGATTGTAGCAATTGTAGCAGATATTCAGTAAAAATTAAAACCAATCTAAAACATGATAAAAGAAAATTGTTTACACAATAGGTACATTATTATTAATCTATTCTAGGCAAGTCCTGGAGTGTTATCATTTCGTTGCTCTATAAAATCAGTGAAGAATAATCTAGATATGCGAAAGTACGCAAAAAGCGTAAATTTTTAATTAAGAAAAACATTTGCGCAAATTAAATGTCGCTGACTGGAATTAGTGAATACAACAAAGGAATATTAATGATTAAGAATTATTTTGGCTTTCATTTTTAAATAATTTGATAAAGGCTATGATTTTTAACAAAACAAAGTTGTTAAAAAGTCCTTGTTCCGTATAGGAGCAAGGAGATGATTGAATCTTGATAGTCTTCTTAAATTACATATATTCGGTAAATTTGTATAAACATGCAAAGGTTCAATTAAATTGTATGCACATCGGCGTGGTGTTAGGAGGCAAGTGTTGTATAACGGGTGACGTATACGTGAGAGCGCCTGTGATTGGCTGAAATTGATATGATGTGATATGTATGAGTTGTGATTGGCCAAACGCTATACATTGCAAATAACTATATATAAATAACAATAAATTAACTTAAAACTAGTAAAACGGAGCGTCGCGAACAGTCCTAACATTATCATAATCATCATCATCGTCCTCAGCCTCTATCCATCCACTGTTGAACGCCAAAGCGACCGATCCCTTGCCACTCGCATCCAACACGGTCAGGCCACCGCACAATGATCGTCTTCCAACCTGGTTAATGGCCGACCAACATTTCGTCTACCTAAACTTGGCCTAACATGACTCTTAAAATTAATTAATCATCTCTATACTTACATACTATGATTCTTATAAATCATAAAATCCACACGGTGTTCGCTTGATAAGCACGCCCCACTCCTCGACCGATCGCTCAAACATAAGTGATGGAAATTTCGACTCCTTTAAGAATATAAAGGAATTTCGTATTGCCCACTCAGCTTATATTTCATTTGAATTTTCAAGGTAAAGAAGTCAAAGTACTTCAGGCGTTTGATTATGAATTATATATTGACTAGGGCATCGGGTTTACACAAATATAAAGACATTTTGGATATTAAAAATTTAATAACTTTCATTATTCATTTTTAATTAAAATCGTATATCATATAGCTATAGTAGGTACAAATATATTTTTTACCCTGCTGATTCCAAACGTGTGTCAATAATTAAGAGGTACTTGCATTAATGACTAATAAATTATTATATATTATTAACTGACAAATTGACCATCATATTTTGTCTCTGCAGAGTGTCATCACCGCGATGCTCGGCGACGTCGAGTCCTGGACGGCGATGGTCTCCTTCTGCAAGGCAGTAATGACCCAGAAGGAGGCTGACGAGCGGGTGAGAGAGGAGGCCGCCGACGAGGCCTCCCCCCATGGGCGACGAACGGGGGTGCGTAGGAGGCGCTACTTAATGCGCCTTCAGTAACGCCCCTCTGCTCGTGTCGGGTTCAGGATGGGAACGTGGGCCCAGTATGACACGACGTCGCGGGGACTGCCTAAGCAGCCGGGCAGTCCCCTCTTAAGAGGAGTAGTCTGGGGCCAGCCTGTCGCTGAGGTGATCCTGTTGAATGCCTATCCGGGACCCTCAAAATGCGGCTGAAGGCGCTCACAGTGGTTTTAGTTTACGGGTAGGGCACTCCTAGGTGCGAGTCCCACATAGGGTCAGGATCTACCCGAGATCCTGGCTACATGCGTAAAAAGCATTTCCCTGCGATAAAAAAAAAAACCTACATTAGCATTGCTAATCTTTTGTGTAAGTATTATGTATTATGTATGTGTGTATGTGCTCTATGAATTTCAAAACGTCGTAACTGATTTTGGTGAAATTTCTCTTGGTAAAGAAGGCATGTTAAACTCGCGTAAAAAATAGTTTTATTGTAGTTAAAAATATTATCACGAAATAAGCTTTCTCCTTCCCCACTATGACAAAAAATGCACGCTTTTTATGACACGCAAATGTATCCATAATTCAAGTCGAAGTTAAGTTTATAATACTATTAGCTTTTGCCCGCGGCTTCGCTCCATTGAACTATATTGCTAGATCTAATATCCCAAAAAATAATAAATGAACCCCACAACTAGGTGAAAAAATAAACTTTATTTTATTTTATGTTAGTTGGATAAGCAAACTGGCAAACGTGCCACCTGATGGTAAGTGGTCGACGTCGGCCATGAACATGAACTAGTTTACCTGGAACGAGCCCAGGCAACTCATTTATGTATTGCTTATCCTGAGACATAAGATGTTAAGCCTCGGTGCCAGTAATTACACTGCCTGTCTTGCCCTTCTCTCCGAAACACAGTAAAGCTATTTCACGGGAGAAACAACCAGTAGTGGTACCAATGCAGCGGGGAGCGCGGTAAAGCGCTTCCCTCCCACGGGTAAATTGCCTTCAACCAATCTCTTGTAAGAGGTAGTGCCATGCAGCGGAAGTGGGCTGGCACGACCGGGGTGGTGACCTCACATAACACATGGCCGCGACCTGATTCGACTCCTGAGAGAAAAAAATAAATATCGTACCCGCTTCAAAAAATACAAAAACCCTCTCGACCGTATTTCATTCGAAACATTGAGGGATCGCTGCGAAAAATTAAAAGTGCTTAAATAGAAACAATATATAATTCTTCTTGAAACTGCTATCCATTCCAACCCCAAGCTTTTTTGGACTTACGTAAAATCTAAAAAGCAGTCAATTGCATGTATTCCTCCCTCTATGTCACTTAATGATTGTTTAGCCACAACTGGGACCGATATTTGCAATCTTTTCGCCAGTAGCTTCTCTGCCGCTTACGGCACTTTTTCTGCAAATGAGAGGAACGTCAACAGTGACCGGGGTTCGGTCACTTCTAATGATTGCTTCACGTCACTATCAATTTCCTATTGTAAAATATATAATGCGTTAAAGAGACTTGATATAAGAAAAGCTGCGGGTGATGACGGCATCCCTCCAATTTTTATAAAGTCTTGTGCCAAAAGTATATCTGTGCCACTTTATTACATATTTAACTTCTCATTAAGTAGTGGCACGTTCCCCAGGGCATGGAAGAGAGCTCTTGTGGTTCCTTTATATAAGTCTGGAGAAAGACACGACGTAAAAAATTATAGACCGATCTCTATTCTTCCAGCATTTGGAATGGTGTTTGAACGTCTGATCCATCCTGTGCTCTCGTGGCATGTGAATCCTTTTATCTCAACTAACCAGCATGGATTTGTACGAGGAAGATCTACTACCACCAACATGGTTAGTTTTCTTGATGCAGTCATGGAGTCGGTTGATCGTCGAAATTGTGTTGACGTAATCTATAGACTTTAGCAAGGCTTTCGACAAAGTTTCTCATTCCCTGCTTCTTTCCAAGTTACGTTCGTTCGGCGTGTCGGGTCAGATGCTGTCTTGGTTCGGTTCATATTTAAGCGGTAGGACATCGACTGTTGTGGTGAACGGTTTTTATTCGGATCCTTTTCCAGCGTTATCGGGCGTTCCGCAAGGATCCACATTAGGTCCTTTACTTTTTAACATTTTTATAAATGATGTTTCTCTTTGTTTTAATGAATGCGAATATTATCTTTTTGCTGACGATCTCAAGATTGTAAAGACTATTAATACCGCAGCCGACAGTGCGAAATTACAAGGCGATCTAGATAGACTCGCAAGATGGTGCTCAGATAACCACATGTATTTGAACGTTAGCAAATGCTTTCACATGCGTTTCTCGCGTAAGCGTATCGATTCTACCACTGCTGGGTATAAGATTGATGGATCCACACTATGTAGGGTTAAAGAGATTAGAGATCTTGGTCTTATACTGGACTCAAAGTTGCAAATGAATCAACACGTTGATAATATAGTCTCTGAAAGCTTAAGGATGCTCGGGTTTATTAAACGTAACACAAAAAGCTTCACGAAGCCGGAAACCATAATTAATCTGTACAACTCCTTGGTGCGTAGTAGTTTAGAGTACTGCGTTCCTGTTTGGAATCCACACTACGATGTTTATTCAAACCGCATCGAACTAGTTCAAAAACGGTTCTTATGGCATATCTCCTACAAACATGGCCTGGCAAAGAAATTGCCACATTATGTGGATAGGCTTTAATACTTTAAACTGAAGTCCCTTTCAGATCGCAGACAAGGTTCTAGTCTCAAATTCCTGCACAAGCTGCTGTCTGGCGTCATGGACTGTCCCAACTTAGTCGAACAAATTTTATTTAATATACCTTGCAGACTTCCCAGAAAGAATCGCCATAATCTGTTTTATGTGCGATCGGCCAAAACTAATCTGGGACATAATGCGCCTGTCAGAAGAATGTGCAGGCTTTACAACAAGATTTCGCATAACGAAAATATGTGTATACTGTCTGATAGCTTGCGGAAATTCAAAAACAATTTAAAAACTTTTATTTAAAAATATGATGTTAGGTTAATGGTTCTTAATATTGTTTGTTTTTTAATAGTTTGTTCATGGTAATATGTAATATTGTGATTCTTAATAGTAAATTATCTATAATTGTGCTCTTTGCAGTTAAGCGTTAATGTGTCACTTGTGCATGATGCATCCACCTATAACTGAGGCCACATTCAGCTATAAAGCTCATAAATATGTATTCAGTAAATAATGTGTCAATGTGTATCCTTGTTGGTGGATCTAATAATAAAAAATAAAAATAAATAACACTGGCGTCAGACAGCTATGCTGTCGCGTTTCGTGCGGCTTGTGAGTTTCCGGTGGCCCATTGGGGGAGGATAGGGAAAAGGAGGGCGGAGCATCTGCATGGCCTTTGTTGTACGGATGTGTATGGGCGTCGGTGCCGTAAGGTTCCGACTGCTCATTTGCCCCCTGATGACATAAAAAAATCTTAATAATAGGTAATGAAAAGATAATTAAAAAAAGCCTAATAAATAAATGGATCCATCATCTAAGTATAATCAAAATCATAGGCCTCTAGGAGGTCATTAAATTTCTCAAAAATTTAAATTTTAAATTTAATTTATTTAATTTTAAATTAAGTTAATTTTTTTAATTTTAAATAGTCTTTTCAAATTTCTTTGAAATTCTTTAGTCAGAAAGGTTGATTCTTCAGTCAATCAATTTTGCATTTTATTTAATACTTTCTGTATTTGTATAATTATGTAAAGTGTAAGTTGAAACCTTTGAGTTATATCAAATATGGTCTCAGTTGCCAAAATACATAGTACGATATCTCACCCTGTCGGTACACTGTCGGCCCCACTTGGTGTTGTGGTTCAGAATTTATAGGGTCAAGATGTATATCTCGTATATCTAGAATTGGAGATTAATAACGAGTAGTTCATATTTAAGTAAAAGGATATATCTACTTGGAAAAAAAGCAATAACCAAAAAGCTGATAATCTTTAAACGGCTGTATCAATTTTAATAAGACATATACAGGTCGTCCCACAACGTCTACAATATTCAAGGTACTTTCCCTCTATATGTAACATAGCCGTGGGACGCCTTGTATATAAGAACCACCACTAGAAAACCCGCTTTCAAGTAGAAAAAACCACCTGTTTAAAAACTACTGCCCCACAAATAGAAACACAGTGGTCAAACTTATAACACCCTCTTTTTTCGTCAGGAGTTAAAAATAAATATTGAATATTATAGAAACAGATCTTCTTCACGTGGACAGTTGTTTCTGAAATATGTTTACAAAATAACTCGAAAACAGAATAAATATTAATATTTGAGATATATGTAACCTCGAAATACGAGTTTTCCTTGTCTCAATGGAATGTAATTTTAAAATCATTAAATTAATCATTTAAAGAGTCATTGACAATACGTTTCCAATTAACAGACTTGTATTTTCACTCCAAAATTATCAATTTGTGCTTGAGAGTTTGTTCGTTTGATTTTTCGTTACACAATGACGCTTGAAGGGATAAATATATTATGTCCATATCGTTTTTCTACCAAATATAATGTCAGTAACCTATACTTGAAACAGAATTTATGTTAAATAATAAGTTGTATAGTTAGATAGGCAGGCAGGCGAGCCATCAAGTGGCCACGTGGCCAACCTCTCCTATGAACACGAATAACCTGGGACTTGTTCAGGGATTAGACAAGTTGCCTATCCAGAGACGTAGGTAATATTATAGCAATTCTCGGTACCAGTTATTACGCTGCCTGTTCTTCTCATCTTTCAGGAACAGATCAAAGCAGTTTCATTGAGTAAAAGTTGTACCCGCGCCGAAGCTTACGCGGTACAAGCTCAACCCTCTCACAAGCAGATCAATCTTTGTATATCAAATCAATATAACCTAAAAAAAACCAGCGCCGTCTAGGGATGCCCGAAAAAAGCGAGGCTATAGTATAAAGCGTACAAACTAAGCATTAAAAAAGCCGCGCGTGCGCCGTGCTCTTATTTTAACGGTAAAATCTAACGCTTGGCATGGATCAGGATAGAATGGTGACGCGCCCGACAAAGGTTCCTTTGCCTTGTCGTGGCGGTGGGGCTGCCAGTAGCCAAAAGTGAGCCCAGCACCTTGGCCGAAGCAAATTGGACCGAGAGGTGGTGTCAGTCCCTTGAGTGACTGACTAGCCGTCGAGATGCCCTGTTTACTCAATAGATCCGGGGCACCTCACCAAGGGCGGCATTTTTTTTGGTTTTAGGCGGGTTTTAGTGGTTAGAGCTGCGTCCACCTTACCATCTTTAAGGCGCAGCGAGTCCCACATACCCGGCTGGGGTAGTCCCCCTCTCCCCAGCGGGATGCCTCAGAGCATTTACTGGCGAAAAAAAAGAGTGGCGATGCAACCGCCTATATGCGAGCGGCCCGAATGTTCGTATCATTTCAAGATTTCTTTGCTAGTTAATTTATCGTTGCAGATACATTTCATCCAAGAAAATTAAAGAGAATAACTGAATTAAAAAAACCGGCCAAGTGCTAGTCGGATTCGCGCACGAAGGGTTCCGTACCATTACATAATATACAACATTAGACTCTTTAACAAACAATATGGTTTATTTTGAAAAAATGTTTTTTTTATATATTTGAGTTTATATTAAATGAAAGGTAAATTACGGTTTACGATTTATGACGTATTAAAAAAAAAACTAATTACGAAATCTCGTTCAAACCAATTTTTCGGTGGAAGTTTACATGGTAATGTACATAATTTTAGAATCTTATTTTAGAAGTTACGGGGGGGGGCACATTTTTCCACTTTGGAAGTGTCTCTCGCGCAAACTATACAGTTTAGAAAAAAAAATATATTAAAAACCTCTATATCATTTTTGAAGACCTATCCTATATTATACCTATATACCTATCCAGGGTATGATGAAAAAAAAAATTGAGTTTCAGTTCTAAGTAGGGGTCCCCATACTTAGAACTGAAACTCAAAATTTTTTTTTCTACTTTTGTGTAAAAATCTTAATGCGGTTTACAGAATACATCTACTTACCAAGTTTCAACAGTATCTAGGTCTTATAGGGACCTCCAAAATTTATTGTTTTTTTTCTACTTTTGCGTCAAAATCTTAATGCGGTTCACAGAATACATCTACTTAACAAGTTTCAATAGTATAGTTCTCATAGTTTCGGAAAAAAGTGGCTGTGACATACGGACGGACAGACAGACAGACAGACCTGATGAATCTATAAGGGTTCCGTTTTTTGCCATTTGGCTACGGAACCCTAAAAACATATTGAGCTGTTTTTATTTATGTAATATGTTGCTTAATAAAAACAAAACAAGTAGACCTACATATCCTACATATTATGACTAAACTATACACAAACACTCGAATGACTATTATTATCTTATCTGTGTATTAAATGATAGTAGTATGTGCTAAACGGATATGGTGCTTAAGTGGCCACCAGTTCACATCTATGTATATCAATATCAAGAATTTTATCATTCTCGGCGTTTTGAATAGGTAATCAAAATATCAGATCTCTACATCTTAAAAATAGCCGGTCTGTAAAGTTGGTTTACGGATGATACTTTAACGTGAAAAAGTCATTTTAGCGAACAATTTTTGGGCATTTTTCATCAAAAATTGAAGTCAGCTCTTCTACTGTCGCTCATTGTACACTTGCGGCTCAAAAATTTGGTTCCAGCTCTCCAACTATAACGGGACAGTGACGCGTAATTTCGTGCATGCAGCCGGCGTTCATCGATTTATTAGACGTTGTCACGTCAAAAACCGCGATAAAATTATGTTTTAATGTATATCGCGTAAACATTTTAAAACAATATGCTAATTTGTAGTCTGTACATACAATACAATCTACAATAAAGATATTATTATGCGAGTTTCGACGTAGGAGGTACCTAATCTTCAGAACCTCTTATCAGATTAAAAAAACCTTTCACCAATATAAAGCTACGTTATCCCTGAATGACATCTACTATAAAAGTAATCATCATCGGTCCGCATGCGATTGTAAATCTGAGTTAACACGAGTGAAGCTGCGGGCAACAGCTACTCCGAAATAAAATAGGATCAGATATGAGAGCAACAGCCTATAGTTTTATTAATATGTGTTTTATCAGTTGCACTAATGACATACACAATTTATAGATTAATTAATACGCAGTGTATCATATTTGGTTATCAGATATTGCATTTTAGAACAATATACATTTGATTGATGCGTGAGTTAATAAAGTTATTTGATTTTGTTTATTTGGTACGATTTAGGTGTGACATAGGCTATATATTCACCGGTGGGATGGATGCGCTGTATTCGTAGGTATAAATTATGTATATGTAAAAATTTTATTTACGGATTGCGGATGGGCAAATAAGGTTCAAGTGGAGGCTACGTTTAGGTAGACGAAGTGTTGGTGGACCATTAACCAGGTGGGAAGATGATCTCCGTGCAGTGGCCGGTCCGTATTGATGTGAGTGGCAAGGGATTGGTCATCTTGGCGTTCATTGAAGGCATATACATACATATTATGTTCAGCAGTTGACGGATAGAGGCTGATGATGATGATGAAATTTTATCTCGCAAAAATATTTTTCAAATGAATACTTGGCGCTAACAATTTTTAAAATTAACTTAGACATTTTAGGATAAGGTAGAAGTGTGATTTTCAAAGGGATCTAGAGATTGGAAATCTTAAGCACGAATTCGAACTACTTACCTTGAAGTATGGCTATTGAAAAGTCAGGTAAATCTTTTGAGGTAAGATACATTATGGGGCTAAGTGGTTTCAGGTATTGAGGTGAAAAAATGACTGAAGGTAGAATGTATTATCATTTTCTCAAGTAACATGCAAATTTGATAAACAAAACTAATTTTAATAATTTCATCAGCAGTCACTGTAATAAAATAATAATCAATCAAATCTTTGGCTGTCTAAAATGTTTGGTTTCATGGTAGAAGACGCCTTACGATCCTACGGTTACAGTACATCCCCGATATGTTCGTGGCTCTATAAAGGAGGGTAATTTATGATCATTTTCTTTCCACCTACGAAAAGCATACCAGTTGTATCAAATTTTCGAGTCTCAGAGCGAGCTCTTCTTTTCCCCACCAAGTACCCAGCACCTTGGGCGAAGCAAATTGTACCGAGGGAGCTGCTCTTTGTACCCCTCTTATAAGAAGAGGGTATAAAAGAGCAGGGGGAGACAAGGGGTGAGGATGGGAACCTCACCTCATTGCACTGTCTCAACGTTGGAAGGGTTTGTTCTGTGGCGCGAGACGACCCCTCTGTGGAGGTGGTGTCGGTCCGTTGAGGGACTGACTAGCCGTCGAGGTGTTTGCTCAATAGATCCGGGGCACCTCAGCAAAGGCGGCATTGGTGGCACTCGCCAGGTTTTAGTGGGTACAGCTGCATCCACCTTACAATCTTTCGGGCTGTTATGAACGATTATTGTTCCTGGAATATGCTATGCTTAACATTATTTATTTTACATAAAAGCGATTTTGTAATAATTATAGATAGTCAAACCCTAACTTTTGTCCGGTCAACATATGTAATTTCTCTATGTAATTTTCATTTTTGTAAAAGTAAATGCAGTGTGATTAAATTAGTTTTCAGCAGTAATAAAGTGTTTTTTTTAAAAAGGACCTACAGCGTGCCATCCTAACAATTTGGTGTCAGAAGTGGGATATTCTGGACTTCCGTATTTCCGGGATAGTTTAGGTGTTAGGCGTCGCGATATTCGAAAACCGCCTGACAATCTTATATTGTGGCCCTGTGTCTGAGGTCCTTGGTGACGTGCAAGTTGGTCGACGATAAGTCTTGGGCACTCTCATACGCCTAAGCCCGCGCTACTGCACCTGTGGTCGACGAGTAAGCCTTGAGTATCATCAGCTCAAGCCCGCGCTACATCATCACCTACACCACCGTACTGTCAACTTCGTGGTCGACGTGTAAGTCTCCATCAGCGTGAGCCCGCACCACTTCATACTGCATACCTTTTCATCATCATCGACGGACAAGTTTGGCTCATCACCAGCTCACTTTATTCTACATAACGTCGAAACATTCAACGTGACTTCGAGGAAACCGCAATACGACTCCGTGGGTCGCCGCGCCGGTCACTCGAAGCCGTCACTAAGTGCATTAATTATCAAGGTCACCATGTTCCTGAGGTCTACGATCATCATTCTGTGAGTTTCTATTTTTTTTCCCCACTAAAGTTATAAAGTGCGAGTTTAGTGAAGTGAATTTTCCCGTTTTTCCCCAAAAAACATTTTTACATAAACTTTCTTAGATTTATTTTATCTCAATTTATAACTTTTACAAATTTTTATTTTATTATTATTGTGCATGTTTTTGTCTGATGTTCTGTAGTGCATTAACGAGATAATTATCTAAGTATATAAAAAATTAATGTCTCTAAAAAAAGAGATATCCCAAGAAATCACATCTCGTTCTAGTAGTTCTTCTGAAGACAGTCCAGCACCAAAACAAAAAATTAAAATGGCTGACAAAGTTACCCTGTCTGTTCTCACGAAGTTTATCAAACCTTACAATGGGGATCGCGAGTTATTGCCCGCGTTTTTAACTAATTGTGAAAATGCGATTGCCCTAGCAACCACAGAACAACAGAACGTTTTATGTAAATATATTATCTCACAGTTGGAAGGCAAAGCGCAATTAGCCTGTTGTTTAAAAAGGTTTAATAATTGGTTAGATATCAAACACTTTCTTAAAAGTACTTTTGGAGAGAAAAAACACTCCACTCATTTATTAGTCGATTTGCAACAATGCAAACAACAGCCTTCCGAAGATGTAACACAATTTTCTATACGTATTGAATCATGTTTAACGAGATTACAGTCTGATATCCATTATAGTTGTGAAAATGATAAGGAACTTTTAGGCCGAATAGCCGCAATGGAAGATTTAGCGTTAAATACGTTTTTATTAGGGTTAAACTCAAAAATTTCTCACATAGTGCGGTGTAGGAATCCAAAGACATTGTCAGAAGCAATAACACATGCCATTGAGGAAGAAAAAATATTTAATTTGTCTAAATTATCAACTCGTTCTCACAAACAATGCGCGATATGTAATAAGAGCGGTCATGTCGCTTCAGAATGTTATAAAAATAAAAATAAACATAATTCTTCTAATTTTCATAATGTTCATTCATTATCAAATAATGTGAGACAAAATCATTTCAACAATAATCAAAATAATTCTAATTATCATCCGAATAAGTTTTGTGCTTATTGTAAAAAACGTGAACATTTGATAGGCGAATGCCGTAAATTACAAGCTAAAAATAACAATGGCTCGCGGACCGATCCACGTAACCCTACACTATTAAGTACACCTGCACCGAGTTCAAGTAACGTGTCGAGCAATAATCGCTCTAATGTGCATCATGTTGACACTTGTAATGATAATCATAATTTAAACTAAATAGGGTTTCGGTTCCGTGTCTGCCGAAACCACATAATAGATTTAATGACACGATAAACGTTGATATTTCTAAATCCTGTGTTCCTAAATTATTTTCAACACAGGTTAGCGCAATTAAACATACTGATAATCTTTCAAACTGTGTTCCTAAATTATTTTTAACACAGGTTAGCGCAAAAAAGGGTACTAAAAATCCTTCAAACTGTGTTCCTAAATTATTTTTAACACAGGTTAGCGCAAAAAAGGGTACTAAAAATCCTTCAAACTGTGTTCCTAAGTTATTCTCAACACAGGTTAGCGTAAATAAAAGTTCTCAGAATCCTTCAAACTGTGTTCCTAAATTATTTTCAACACAGGTTAGCGCAAAAAGGGGTAATAAAAATCCTTCAAACTGTGTTCCTAAATTATTCTCAACACAGGTCGGCGCGAATAAACAGACTTCTAAGTCTTATATTAAAAACTCAAATTCAGATTTAAATTTTAAAGACAGTCCCTCATCTCGCGAAAAATCGAGTCTTTCTTCTAGGGATTGTTTACGTGAGAAAACATTTACTATTAATTATATAAATAATAAAATTTCTTTACCTCACGTTTATTTAAAAACTAATTATAATGATAGGCCCTTGTGCTTTTTAATTGACACTGGTTCAACAATTTCAATTATCAAATATTCTAGTTTAAATAATAAACCAGTGCTTGGCCCTGAAATTATAAAACTTAAAGGTTTAAGTGATAACGATTCCTATTGCGAATCTCTCGGATCTACTAACATCAATTTTGAGTATCATGTTTCATTGCAAAGAAAATTATATTTGATTTTATGTTTCACGCGATTGACGATACGATCAATTTAAATTATGATGGTATTATTGGTAACGATTTTATTCAACATTTTAAAATAGATATTCAATATTCTACCAACACGCTTAATTTAGAGGGATATGAATTGCCCATTTGCTATAGTAAGCCATCATATGTTATACCCCCGCCCCCGCGGTCAGAAACGGTCATTGAGTGTCCGGTTTCCAATTTATCGGAGATCACTACAAAAGAAGCTTTAGTATTAGATCATAAAATTTGTGAAGGTGTATTATATTTAGCGAATTGTATAGTAAAATTAAAGTCTAACAACCGAGTTAATGTTTCTGTACTCAACACTACTGAATCCGAAGTCGAAATTGTCAATTTTGAACTTCAATTAACTCCGTTTGAACTCCCATCTTCCAAGTCAGATAATATTCAAGAAGAATTCGTATATAAATTAGATTCATTAAATATTGACCGATCTCATAAAGTTTTAGAGCAGATAAGGTGCTCTCATTTGAATCCGCAAGAAAAAAAAGCTTTGATGAACTGCCTTTCTAAATACACCGACATATTTCATCTTGATGGTGAATTTTTAACTTACACAAACGTGATAAAGCATTCTATTAATACTGGGGATGCCGCCCCTATTCACGTTAAATCGTATCGTTTCCCTGAAGTACATAAAGATGAAGTTGAGAAACAAATTAAAAAAAATGCTTGATCAAAATATTATTCGCCCCTCAACTTCCCCTTGGAATGCACCTGTGTGGGTGGTCCCGAAGAAGCTAAACGCTTCCGGAAAACAAAAGTGGCGAATTGTTATAGATTATAGGCGTTTGAATGATGTCACTGTTTCAGAGATTTACCCTCTCCCTCTCATAAATGACATCTTAGATCAACTAGGTCACTCAAAATATTTCAGCACGCTTGATTTAGCATCCGGCTTTCATCAGCTTTTATTAGATCCCAAGGATGCCGAGAAGACAGCATTCAGTGTTACGACTAACAGCATCTCAGGTCAGTTTGAATTTACGAGAATGCCTTTCGGACTGAAAAACGCTCCTTCTACATTTCAGAGGATGATGAACGTTGTCCTCTCTGGATTACAAGGTCTCCACTGCTGTATTTACGTCGATGACTGTATTTTATATTCACATGACCTTGAATCTCATATACAGAAGCTCGAATCTGTATTCTCAAAACTTAGAGAAGCAAATTTAAAGTTACAACCAGATAAGTGTGAGTTCTTGCGACGAGAGGTTGCTTACCTGGGGCATGTCATTACAGACAATGGTGTTTCGCCTAATCCCGATAAGGTGAAGGCTATTTCTCAATATCCAATACCGAAAAACCCCAAAGATATAAAATCTTTTCTTGGATTAATGGGTTATTATCGACGTTTCATAGAAAATTTCGCCCATATAACAAAGCCTCTTACATCTCTATTAAAAAAAGATGTTAATTTTCATTGGTCTCATGAACAAGAGCATGCTTTCAACACACTTAAACAAAAGCTCATCTCAGCTCCCTTGTTACAATATCCAGATCTCACTCAACCCTTTATAGTTACAACGGATGCCTCAAATTATGCCGTTGGCGCAATTTTATCCCAAGGTGAAATTGGCAAGGATAATCCTATTGCTTATGCTTCTCGTACTTTAAATAAACAAGAAGGTAATTATTCGACAACTGAGAAAGAGCTTCTCGCTATTCTTTTCGCCGTTAACACATTCCGTCCCTATATTTATGGATATAAATTTAAAATCGTTACAGATCACAGACCTTTGACATGGTTGTTTAACGCGAAAGACCCGGGCGGACGTTTATTAAGATGGCGATTAAAACTCGAAGAGTACGAGTATGAGATAATTTATAAACCCGGCAGAGTCAATAGCAATGCAGACGCATTATCTCGTTATCCGGTGAATGCCGTCACCACTCGAAGTTCTAAATTAAATTCGACTACCTATGAAGAGTACTTCAAAAAACAATTTACAAAAACTATCTCAGATTGTGATACAAAAATTGAAGAACTTAATCAGAGTTTACATACGGCAAAACAAAAGTCTATTGCTTGTCCAATATCTTTAGATTTAGATTATTCTATGGCTCATTGCGAGCAGTTATTATCGATGATTGATAATGCCGAGGAATATCGTACAAGCGAACGCGAACCTGATACCGTTCAGGTGGTTAAATGTAAAAACGATAAAATACTTTATTTTCTATTCACTAAAATTAATCATTTTGACGAAACAAGTTATAAAACTATTTACAATTTATTAGTGAAATTACGAGACGAAATTATTTCCAATAAAGATTATAACAAAGAATTAACTTTGCCTGATTTTTCTGAACCGTTTACTAAATTAGCTTACGTCAAGATTTATAACATGATATCATATATTTTTCATAGCACTAACATTAAGATTATTATTCATAAAAATCAAATTATTTATCCTACTCATGCTGAAATCTCTAATATTCTCAAAGAGAATCATGGGACGACTATAGCTGGTCACCCAGGCGTTAAACGTATGTTGAGTAGAATTAAAGCCTCATATTATTGGAAAGGGATGCGTTCAGATATTGAACAATTCGTTAAAAATTTCAAAATGTGCCAAATTAATAAACCCTTACGAGCTTCTAATAAGGCACCTATGGTTATAACCTCTACAAGTACTAAGCCATTTGAAAGACTAGCCCTTGATATTGTTGGTACTCTACCCGAGGCTGGCCTTCAAAAATTCAAATACATTTTAACACTTCAGGACGACTTAACTAAATTTTCATGTGCCTACCCAATGATCACGTGCACAACTGATGAAGTTGCACGCAGTCTTATTCATTTCTTTTCGTTATTTGATTTTCCCAAAATCTTACTAACCGATCAAGGCACAACATTCACGTCCGAGTTATTTAGGCAATTAACTGAAATACTTAAAATTAAAAATCTATTTTCCACACCTTATCACCCTCAAACTAATGGCGCGCTAGAGCGTAGTCACGCTACCCTTAAGGAATATTTAAGGTCATTTGTCAATGAAAATAAGGACGACTGGCATTGTTACCTCGCCACAGCGATCCTGTCTTATAATACAACCCCGCATTGTACTACTGAATTTACACCCTTTGAACTTTTATATGGTTATAAACCGTCAATTCCTAGTAGCGTTTACGAGTCAAATGATAATACAACTTATCAAGAGTATATACGCGCTCTACAATATAGAATGAAATACTCTCGCGAAAAAGCCATTGAAAATATGGAAAAAAGTAAAGAATCTTCGAAAAAATATTATGATTCAACGGCACGAGATAAAACTTATAATACCGGTGACTTAGTATATGTAAAACACCATCATAGGCTCCGTAAAGCCTTATCCCCTGTGTGGAAGGGACCTTATAAAATAATAAAGAAACACGGAAAAAATAATGTCACTTTGTGTATAAATCGTAAACATGTGAAATATCATACCAACGAAATAAAACCTGCATAAATTATTATAATTGTTTCAGGTATACAATCGGCTTATACAGAACCGATTGAACCTATTTTGCATAGCCCTGGTTTATACTTCGACCCTACTTCTATTGCATATTTTTATAACGATTATTGGCATGTTGTGACTCATATCGAAGTTATTCCTATCAAACCTTATTTAATTAAAATCGAAGAATCCGTTCTAAGTATGTCTCAATTTTGCGAAAAAGCACGAAATGTCGTCACTATTAACATTGATTGTAAAGATGTAATTAATCCTTTAGAAATATTAATTAATGCGAATAATTTAAAATACGATTCTTTATCTCATCTCATTTCGGAAAATTATCCTAATCGCTTCAAAAGGTCACTCGAATTTGGTGGCGAAATACTTAAGTTTTTCTTCGGCACATTGGATGCTGACGATGCTAGAAAATATGATGAAGCTATTACTACTTGCCAACAAAATGAAAACCAAATATTTTCATTAATGAAAGATAATATTCATGCTGTTCAATCTACGATAAATAATTTTAATGTGTCTATTCTTAAATTAAGTAATAATGAAATAAGGTTAAATAAGCAAATAGAAAAGTTAAACTTTGTTTTTTCAGAAAGTACTAAGATTAATCATAACTTAATTAATGTAGCTAGGATAAATTCTATTTTTAATATCATTGAAGGTCCTCTCTTATCAGTGTCGAACATATTAGATACGATCTTGAACTCTATTTTATATGCAAAAGTGAATATTCTACATCCTTATGTATTAACTCCTACTAAGTTATATAATGAACTTTCTAAAAGCAACCTTAACAAAAAACACGTAGAGTTTCCAATTACTTTATCTTTAGAGAACATACATACTATTATTGATTTAGCTAAGTTAACGTCATATTATTATAATAATAAGATTATATTTGTTATGAAAATATCTTTAATTACTCCAGTTAAGTTTAGTATGTATAAGAGCTTACCTTTACCTATTTCTAAGAATGAAAACAATTTGAAACCATATGTTCTTATTCATCCCTCTAAGCTATACATAGCCTTATCTGACGACAGACTAAGTTATGCATTGTTGGACAATTTAAATGAATGTAAAAAGGTTAACTATGAATACGATATTTGCCCCTTGCCTTCTGTTCTGTCTACATTTAATAACCCTAGTTGTGAATCTAAACTCTTGACGGAAGTCACATTGTCATTCCCTGATGTTTGTGATCTTAAAGTTATTTATGGAATAATTAATATTTGGCAAAAACTTAACGATGGCCGATATATTTATGTGCAATCAAAATCGAATAAGTTAACTGTGAAATGTAGTAACAATAATGAAATTAGAGATTATACCTTACAAGGTACCGGACTCTTGTCCTTGGAAAATGATTGTGTAGCGTATTTTCAAACCTTGTAGTTTCATCCAACTCATAATTATAAGACTGTTTTGCCAAGTCAATTACGTATAGATTTTAATATTATAGAAGATATAAAATAATAAATAAAACTTATGACTCCATAACACCTATAACTTTGTCAGATATTGATCTAGAGTCATTAAAATTAGCCTATCATAAGTTAGACAATTTAAAGCAACACATTTATCAAGTAGAAAATCAGTCTCACATTGGCAAATATGGACATTATTATTCAACTTATGTTATTATTACAAGTATTTTCGCATATATAATATATAAATTTTATAAAAGATGTTTAGCTGGTAAAAATTGTAATGCATCCTGTTGCAAAATCCTGTTGCAAATAATCAATCAATGTTATAATAAGAAGTCAAAACAAGAAAGAAATAAAGTTATTGCATCTGTTGAATTATCTGATTTTTCAAGCGAATCAATTGAATGCGACAGGAGGTCTATAAAAAGTTTACCCGAAATAGAAATAAATAAAAATAAAAATAATGTTATGTTTAGAAGTTTTATTAAGGACACTTCGTCCCGTAATTTATGTAACTATTAAAGGCATATTCATTTCTGTTTCAAGTTAAGAAATAATATTATAGAAGGATAAAATAATATATATACTTATGTTTTATTTTCAAGTTGCATTTAATTTTTGTTTAATGTTAGTATATGAATTATGAACACTTAGTTTAAGATTGTTTCATGCAACTTAGTTTTATCCTTCGATTATCTTAAGGATATATCTCCGTCTAAAGGGGGGAGATGTTATGAACGATTATTGTTCCTGGAATATGCTATGCTTAACATTATTTATTTTATATAAAAGCGATTTTGTAATAATTATAGATAGTCAAACCCTAACTTTTGTCCGGTCAACACATGTAATTTCTCTATGTAATTTTCATTTTTGTAAAAGTAAATGCAGTGTGATTAAATTAGTTTTCAGCAGTAATAAAGTGTTTTTTTTAAAAAGGACCTACAGCGTGCCATCCTAACAGGGCGCAGCGAGTCCCACATACCCGCCTGGGGAGGCCCCCCTCCCCAGTGGGATGCCTCAGAGCATTTCCCGGCGTAAAAGAAGTAAAAAGCTCTTCTTTTGATGAAGATGAAATTATTCTATAAAATTTTATACCCATTGCATACATTATTATGAAGACTTTTACATATTCCCCCGTCACTATCAAGCGACTAATGAAAAATATTTTTGTTCCGCAACAACGTTATCAAGACACCGTAAAATATTGAGTAACATAGAGAAATGCTCAAACATAATATAAGCCTTATCATTTTATGGTTTATTTTGCAATAGGCTGTATTTTCTTTCATATGCGTATAAATTTATCACATTCCATTCATCATTATCAACCGTTTTTCGTCTATTGCTGAAAAGGACCCATTACAAAACAAAATAACGTTGCTCAGTAATAAAACTTAGTTAGAATTATTTTTTATAACATATTTATCTATATCAATAGGTATATTCAGAGAAAATTTTGATTTCTTTTGTTAGTTGTTTGTTTATTTCGATTTAACTCAAAAACTAACCGAAAAATTTAAAAAAATGTTTCGCCATTTTTTTTAATATTAGTTGGATAGGCAAACTGGCAAACGTACCACATGATGGTAAGTGGTCGACGTCACCCATGAACATAAACTAGTATACCTGGAACGAGTCCAGGCAACTTATTTATGTGTTGCCTATCCTGAGACATAAGATGTTAAGTCTCGGTGCCAGTAATTACACTGCCTGTTTTGCCCTTCTCTCCGAAACACAGCAAAGCTGTTTCACGGGAGAAACTAGCAAGATGGTGGTACCCATGCAGCCGGGAGCCATCAAGTAATTATAATATTTTCATTCGTTTTGGAATTACTTTTTTTTATAGAAGAGGGGGCAAACGGATAGTCGGTTCACCTGATGGTAAGTGAAGAGCGACATCCACAGACACCCGCTACACCAGTGGATTAGCAGGTGCGTTGCCGGCCTTTCAGGTATGAGTATGCTCTTTTCTTGAAGATCCCTAAGTCGTATCGGTTCGGAAACACCATAGGAGGCAGCTGATTCCATATATTAGTCGTGCGAGGCAGGAAATGCCGTAAAAATCGAGTTGTTGTGGATTTCCGGACATCGAGATGGTCTGGGTGAAATTTGGAGTTTTTCCTGCTTCTGCTGAATTCTGCTGCAGGTTATAATAAAACAATTTTTTTTTTACGGATTTTATCGCGGTTTATTAAGATTTTTACAAGCCCGACGTTTCGGATAATTTACAGCAACCATGGTCACGGTCTGAGGTGTCATACGTCCTATCATTACAAAGTTATTCGAAACTACCCTATGATACATATGTTCTTTCACGCGAGTTTTAATAGATCTTTTAGTTTGGCCTATATAGTAGAGACCACAGTCACAATCAAGCTTGTATACTCCTGCATCTTGTAAGGGTATATGACACTTGACAGATGGTAAGAATTGACTTATCTTTTTTGGCGGCTTGAAATAAGTTTTTATAGAAGCTCGCTTTAGGATGAAGCCAATCTTGTCAGTGACGCCTTTAATAAACGGGAGAACTGCAGGTACTCGCTCGACGGTGGCTGGTTTCACACGTTCACTGTGACGGAGACGCGGTACCCGAAGCTTGTTGTCACGCAGTACTTGCTTGACATGTTGAAGTTCGGTCTCCAGGTGTTGCTCATCACAGATCCCTTGTGCTCTCTGAAACAAAGATTTACCCACGGTAGCTAACTGTGTTGGATGGTGGTGAGATTCGCCGTTTAGGTACTTATCCGTATGGGTATGCTTCCTATACACTGTGTGGCTTAAGGTATTGTTGGGATTACGGATAACTAATACATCTAAGAAGGCTAGAGAATTATTTTCTTCTAATTCCATTGTGAATTGAATTTTGGAATTAATGGAATTAAGATGGTCTAAGAATATGGTTACTTTATCAGATGGTAATATTGTGAAAGTATCATCTACGTACCGCTTGTAGAACCTGGGTGTAATGGGCGAAGTTTGCAGAGCAGTCTCCTCGAAGTCCTCCATAAATATGTCGGCAACAACAGGGGATACTGGTGAGCCCATGGCCACTCCATCTACTTGCTTGTAGAAATAATTATTCCACAACATATAGCCAGATGTAAGGCAATGTTCCAAAAGGTCAGCATATTCCATTGGCATGTCATTTTCTCTTAGCTTTCTTCTTACTATTGTTATGCAATCTTCCACAGGTAGGCAGGTAAAAAGAGATTGCACATCAAAACTAACCATTGTTTCATTGTCGCTGAGACGTAGGTGTTTGATCTCATTAACAAAGTGGTAAGAATGCCGTGTATGTGTTCTAGTTTGTCCACGCAGTGGTGACAGTACTTGGGCCACATGTTTAGCCAATCTATAAGTTGGTGGAGTCGATCTGGCTTACAATTGGACGTAATGGAGCATTAGCCTTGTGTATTTTCGGCAACCCATACAGCTTGGGTGGTTTGGGACATGAAGGAATTAGATATTTGACGTCCAGATTCAATGTTTCGGAGTATTTTGCTATTATATTACTAGTAGTTTTCAAAACCTTGTTAGTTGGATCGGTTTTGACGTTTTTATAAGTACTTTCATCCGATAATAGGTGTTGAATTTTATCATTATAATGTGACGTATCCATAACTACCGTAGCATTGCCTTTATCCGCACGAAGAATTGTTAGTTCTCGTTTGTTACGTAGGTTTAATAACGCCTTATATTGGTCGCGAGGAAGATTTAGTTTGGGCACAGAACTTCGTCGCAAGGCTGACGATATATCTTGTCTGATGGCCTCCGAATCTTCCTTCTTTATATTATTTTTTGACAGACAATCTTCTACATTACAAATTATTTCCTCGAACGGGATTTTACTAGGAAGAGAATTCGAGGAAATAATTTGTAATGTAGAAGATTGTCTGTCAAAAAATAATATAAAGAAGGAAGATTCGGAGGCCATCAGACAAGATATATCGTCAGCCTTGCGACGAAGTTCTGTGCCCAAACTAAATCTTCATCGCGAACAATATAAGGCGTTATTAAACCTACGTAACAAACGAGAACTAACAATTCTTCGTGCGGATAAAGGCAATGCTACGGTAGTTATGGATACGTCAGATTATAATGATAAAATTCAACACCTATTATCGGATGAAAGTACTTATAAAAACGTCAAAACCGATCCAACTAACAAGGTTTTGAAAACTACTAAAAATATAATAGCAAAATACTCCGAAACATTGAATCTGGACGTCAAATATCTGATTCCTTCATGTCCCAAACCACCCAAGCTGTATGGGTTGCCGAAAATACACAAGGCTAATGCTCCATTACGTCCAATTGTAAGCCAGATCGACTCACTAACTTATAGATTGGCTAAACATGTGGCCCAAGTACTGTCACCACTGCGTGGACAAACTAGAGCACATACACGGGATTCTTACCACTTTGTTAATGAGATCAAACACCTACGTCTCAGCGACAATGAAACAATGGTTAGTTTTGATGTGCAATCTCTTTTTACCTGCCTACCTGTGGAAGATTGCATAACAATAGTAAGAAGAAAGCTAAGAGAAAATGACATGCCAATGGAATATGCTGACCTTTTGGAACATTGCCTTACATCTGGCTATATGTTGTGGAATAATTATTTCTACAAGCAAGTAGATGGAATGGCCATGGGCTCACCAGTATCCCCTGTTGTTGCCGACATATTTATGGAGGACTTCGAGGAGACTGCTCTGCAAACTTCGCCCATTACACCCAGGTTCTACAAGCGGTACGTAGATGATACTTTCACAATATTACCATCTGATAAAGTAACCATATTCTTAGACCATCTTAATTCCATTAATTCCAAAATTCAATTCACAATGGAATTAGAAGAAAATAATTCTCTAGCCTTCTTAGATGTATTAGTTATCCGTAATCCCAACAATACCTTAAGCCACACAGTGTATAGGAAGCATACCCATACGGATAAGTACCTAAACCGCGAATCTCACCACCATCCAACACAGTTAGCTACCGTGGGTAAATCTTTGTTTCAGAGAGCACAAGGGATCTGTGATGAGCAACACCTGGAGACCGCACTTCAACATGTCAAGCAAGTACTGCGTGACAACAAGCTTCGGGTACCGCGTCTCCGTCACAGTGAACGTGTGAAACCAGCCACCGTCGAGCGAGTACCTGCAGTTCTCCCGTTTATTAAAGGCGTCACTGACAAGATTGGCTTCATCCTAAAGCGAGCTTCTATAAAAACTTATTTCAAGCCGCCAAAAAAGATAAGTCAATTCTTACCATCTGTCAAGTGTCATATACCCTTACAAGATGCAGGAGTATACAAGCTTGATTGTGACTGTGGTCTCTCCTATATAGGCCAAACTAAAAGATCTATTAAAACTCGCGTGAAAGAACATATAGCTGATTTAAAACACCGTCGCTACACTAAGTCTGCCATCTGTGAACATAGTCTTGACAAAGCTCGCCATTATATCAGATTTGATAAACCACAAGTCCTCGCAAAAGAACACAGATTCCAACCAAGGATGATCCGTGAGGCTATTGAAATTAAAAAACATCCTAATTTCAATAGAGAAGATCGCTGGCTTCTACCACCTGCTTGGGATCCCATTATTAAAATTATCAAATCAAAATCCAAGCATAATATGTCACAGATTAAAGATACAGTTAGCACTTTCTGCGTAGATAGGACTGACCAAAATATTGATGTATCATAGGGTAGTTTCGAATAACTTTGTAATAATAGGACGTATGACACCTCAGTCCTCCCGTGACCATGGTTGCTGTAAAGTATCCGAAACGACGGGCTTGTAAAAATCTTAATAAACCGCGATAAAATCCGTAAAAAAAAAAAATAGTTTTATTATAATGAGTGAAATTCGCGTAAACATTAGAAAACAATTTGCTGCAGGTATTAGTCCGAACAATTTCTCAGAGCACTCCCCGTGGTAGATGCGGTAGAAGATGCAGAGCGATCCGACATCTCTACGCAGCGGCAAAGAATCAAGCCGATTGGAGATAACATTGTCGTCGACGATTCGAGCCGCCCGGCGATGAATTCGGTCAAATGGAAGGAGCTGATACTGGGGCGCTCCAGCCCAGAGGTGAGAGCAGTATTCCATGTGAGGCCGGATCTGCACCTTGTATAATTGAAGGCGGTGTGAAGGCATGAAATACTGCTTCGCCCTATTGAGCACGCCGAGTTTCTTCGAGGCTAGTTTAGCCTTTCCTTCCAAATGACCACGAAACTGCACATCTCTCGAAACATCGACGCCAAGTATCCCAATGCTGGCTGAGGCGGTTAGGGAAGTGCCTTCGAATTGTAGAGGAACGACGAAGGGTGATTTTTTAGCGGTAAACGCGCAAACTTGTGTCTTGTTGGGGTTAAATTGGACTAGGTTAAATCGCCCCCATTCCGAGACTCTGGCCAGCAGATTACTTAAATAAACTGAAATTATTGACGCCAAATTTTCCAATGCGTCATCTTAATATGTAGTTAAGTTAAGTAATTAATTATTATCTAACGTAACCTTAAGGGACTACATTATTCAAGACACGCAAGCCGGTCCTTAGGGTTAATGGATAAGCCTTAAAAACCCCAATCTTGATGTCTCACAAAGATAATTCGGCACTTCTTAAATTTCTACGGAAAATGTATGGAATTACGTGAAAAGATAATGCCTTAAAAGGCTTATTTAGTAGAATATAACGAGGAATAATAAAATATTGTTCGATGGATTCTTTAGATATTTTTTTTTTTTTTCGGAGGGATCTATGCTAATGGCCCGAAGGCCCTAATGCTTCATCGGATTAGTGTGAGCCCATTCGGCTCACTTTTGATTTAAAAAGTGGGGGGTTGCCCCCCGCCTACCGTGCGGTCAGCGACCACACGGCCTCCTGGCGTCGGTTGTGTGTCAGTGGCGGGACTGTGCCGCGTCACCGTCGAGTGGAGTGGAGCCCCAGGCGGTCTACCCCTACCGGGTGGGCTCATTGGCGTGAGGACCCGGCAGATGGCGCCAGCGATACTGGGGCCCACTCCGCCGGTCGGAGTTGCAGCAGAGGTTGTTAGGCGGGGCCCCCCTCGACACCCCGCGGTGGGCATCGCCTATCTGACGCGTTAATGTTTATTAACGTTATATTAGAACTAAACGAACCCAATACGGTCGACGAGTTGAACTCGGTTCTATTAATGTGAGGGCCGGCCCTCTCCTCTCCCTCAAGTGGGGGAGGTGGGTCGCGCACGGTACCCGTATAATCAGACGGTAGCGAAGTGCTACCGTTGTTATCGCGGTCTGGGTTGATGTCAACTCGTGTTGGGTTCGAGCCTAAATTGTCGCGATCGATCCGGATCGATTGGGTATCGATGTGTACGGAACGACGTCGCTCAGGCGGTGTGCGTGTGTGTCTAACCCCGGATGTTGTATTTCGGAGTGAGTGTTGTAGTTCGCGTCGCGCTTTTGCGTCGCGCATTAGCAGCTACGAAATTTCGTCAGCTGGATCTGTTATTATGTTCTTAGGTAGCCTACGGCTATCTGGAGCTAAGCTATCTGGGGTGTAGTTCGCCGCGCTCACGATGAGCGGGTTCGGGTGGAGGACTGCCTTTTCAAAGTGACGTTCTGACATCGCTTTGAAGTGGCCCCTAATCGAGTCTAACCTGAGGTTTCTATGCACGTCGATGTTTCTTACGTACCACGGGCAACCGGTTGCCATGCGTAAGAATTTGTTTTGTACTACTTGTATTGCATACAGTCGTTTCTGTGTCACATACAGTCGTTTCCTTGTCACATGCCCGAATGCAACACAGGAATACGACAGTATGAACCTGATGCATGCCTTATACAGGATTCTTTAGATGTCTACGGAAAATGTATGGAATAACGTGAAGAGCTTTCTAAATCTTAATAGATATTATGATAATAATGTATATATGATTCCAGTGTCATATCTAAACATTAGATAGGTAATAGGTAGCCTCATAGTCAGTAATCTTTCCCCATCGTGATTCAGGCCGTGTCGTGGCGTTGGGGCTCAGTTGCCTAGGGTGAGTCCAGGAACTTGGGCGAAACGAATTGAGCCAAGGGAGCTCTTTTCATCCCTCTTATAAGAAGAGGGAATAAAAGAGCAGGGGGCAAGGGTTGTTCTGTTGTGTGGGACAAGCCCTCTGTGGAGGTGGCGTCGGTCCCCTTAGGGATGAATAGCCGTCGAGGTGTCAACAGATTCAGGGCACCTTACCAGGGGTAGCATTGGTGGCACTCGCCGGGTTTTAGTGGGTAGAGCTGCGTCCACTTACCAGCTTTCGGGCGCAGCGAGTCCCACTCCAACGCGGGATGCCTCAGTGCATTTCCCGGCGTTAAAGAAAGAAATAAAAAAGACGCGCTATTACGTATTAATCACGTATTGGTAATCTTGAGTTTTTTATAACTTTTTTCCAGTCTCGTGAACTAGATGTTTTCTTTTATATTTCGTATTCATTAAGGGCCCCTTCTCCCAAAACTATAGGTATTTAACGCACCGAATCGCTTTGCACTTGCGTTGCGCGGGAGATGTCTTTATATGAACTCCGGTGACCTACCACGATCGGCAAGCACGCCACAGTATACGAATATACAGTAGATTGACTATGCTCGAATTATTCTTAGATGTGATAATTAATAATTATGCATAACAAAATCTTGTTGTTGTTATAGTTATCTAGTTTTGGATTTATAGAAATACTAGCT
Organism: Helleia helle; assembly: GCA_963853865.1. Taxonomy (NCBI): domain Eukaryota; kingdom Metazoa; phylum Arthropoda; class Insecta; order Lepidoptera; family Lycaenidae; genus Helleia; species Helleia helle. Next base: position 5,963,809 of record OY971426.1, on the reverse strand, counting down.
GGTGCCAGCGACTTCGTCTGCGCAGGATAAGATAGTTTTATTTCTTCACTAATTAATCGAAAGGAACTTCGATCCTTCCGGGTGTAAAATTGTAGACAAACATATTCTTTTATACTATATTAATTGTTTTAATTGTTTTAAAATTCAACAAAATTTAGTTGTCGTATGCTAGGTCCAGGTTCATACATCATCGATTAATGTTAGACACGGGTCTCCTCTGAGAAGAGGGTCAAGGCCATAGTCCTCACGACACTGCCCTGTGGGTAGGGGGCTAGGAATAGGGTACATGCATAATATAGTAGATAAACACTCATAATTTTAGAAGTTTCTAATGTGATGTCATAAATAAGCACATTTTTTGCACTTACATTGCAAACGCTGGATGAACCCTAACAGATAGATCAAAATAATGTACTACATTATTATACACCTTAGCCGGGCCCGGTTCCGAATTAATTATTATTGTATCAATGTATGGTAGAATTGTGTATCCTAAATATGCATACTGAAAAGTCCGCGATGGCATAATATGTCTACATTAGTTAAATATAACATACTACCTATATCCATTTTAATACTTTAAAAAATTGCTAATTATAAAGCGGTAGTGTAAAAGCTATTCACAAAAATACGGTATTAATCACTACATATTATAAAATAAAGTTCTACGCCCGTCCATAGATAAATAATTATCATCAATGCGTATATGGTTGTATAACTAAGTTAACGCGGGCGAAGCTGCGGGCAACAGCTAGTTTGTGATAAAACTGTATTAAGATTCTTTTTCCTTATTTTACTTTTTTTATTCGCCATTTCAATTAAATAACTAGGTACTACACAAACTCAAGTATCTATTTATTTACACTAATTAAAGGTTTTGTATTGCAAACTAATTACAACTAAGAACAACAATTGTTAGTAAGTATTAAGTAACTATATTATTTACACTGTGTCTTACTCTTATTTATTTAGACGTAATAATATAAAATGCGCGGTAACAACGTAGTCACGAGCAAAAGCGGCACAGGTCCTACTTCGATGATGCCCGGCTGGGTACTGGCGCGACGTGGTGCGATGCGCGAGAGCCATTTTTATCGTTTTTTATTTTTCAAAAATTTTTGAAATGACATAATAAAGATCTGTCCAATCATTTCCACGTCATCCCCGTTTAGCAATTTAAACGTAAAAGTTTCATTAAAATTGAGTTACCCGAAGTCTCATACTACTCAATTTGCTTTTAAAATCGACGTTACTTTAGAATTTTTTTTGATCATGTAAAATGTTAAATATTGTATTTTTATCCAAAAAAATCCCTAGATCAAAGATGTATCCATACCCTATTTTTAATTATTATTTTAAAATGACGACTTCTATGAAAACACCTCGATCTAGAAACAACAATTTGGGATAAGGGGCCCTTAATAAATTTTGAACGTTGCAATGATATTATCTACAGGTAGCTGACGAAACGGATTGGTTGATAAAATTATATCTACAAAAGTGGACCGTATTAGAGTATGTGTGTGTTATAAATAAATAAACTTTAGGTTTTCGTAAGTATTTTATGCGAAATGTAAAAAAAAAATTAAAAAACAATGTCATTGTTAATGTAAGTACCTACTTTGTAAACAATACTTTAATAAAATATTAATTTCTAAGTTATTTTAAATCTTAGCATCTCCCCGGCGGGTTCCACCATTCTCTAAAGTTTTGATATATCGTTGTCTTCTTCACTGTTTTTTTCTTCGTTAAGTATGGAGCAGAATCTACAATAGTCATCCGTCTCTATGCTTTCAAATCTTCTGTAATAAGAGTAATGATTTCTCATCTGAAATAATCTGCGTATTCCTCTGGGTTCTTAATGAGCTCATTCATTTTCTGTGCCAGTTTCTCAGCACCCAGTTCTCTTGCGTTCAAATATATGCCATCTGGCATGAATCTGAAATATATAAGATAGAATATTTTGAACTGATTTGAATGTTTCTATCCTATTTAGTAGTTCTTTTTCTGCAAAAAATGAGCGAAAAAGGTTAATTTATTAGAAAATTTTACGACATTAAATAAATCATCACACATCATCATCATCATTCTATAATGATGATAATATGATTATAGCTCCGCAGGGAGCCGTTGACAGTGTGTCACGATTGTGGCGCGGCGGTGAACTCGGCCCAGCACACACTCGAGGTGTGTCCGAGATGGGCGGCGCTGCGTCACAGTCTGACATCAGTCATCGGAGGGGACTTGTCTCTGCCGAGCGTCATCACCGCGATGCTCGGTGATGATGAGTCCTGGACGGCGATGGTCTCCTTTTGCGAGGCAGTAATGTACCAGAAGTAGGCCGACGAGCGGGTGAGAGAGGAGGCCGCCGTCGAGGCCTCCTCCCTAACGGGGGTGCGTAGGAGGCGCTATTTAATGCGCCTTCAGTAACGCTCCTGTGTTCGTGTCGGGCTCAGGATGGGTAATGCAACTGGGCATGGGATGGGAAACCTGGGTCTGTATGGCACGACATCGTGGAGACTGCTTAGTAGCGGCCAGGCAGTCCCCCCCTGCGAGGAGTAGTCTGGCCTTCGCCGGGGCCAGCCTGTCGCTGAGGTGATCCTGTCTGGTCTGTTGCCTGCATATCCGGGACCCTCAAAATGCGGCTGAATGCGCTCGCAGTAATTTTAGTTAGGGTGGACACTCCCAGGTGCGAGTCCCACATTGAGTCAGGATCTACCCGAAGATCCTGGCTGCATCGATAAGGATTTCCCTGCGAAAAAAAAAAAAAAAAAAAAAAAGGTGGGTGGTAGTTTTTTCAAAACCTTATTAGATATTCCGACTGGTGCGGGGGCTTTCATGGAATTGGGGCATGTCTCGGACCTCTACTTGTATTACTATAATAACCACATTCTCAAATACATTACAAGTACTCTTATACAAGTCCAAAATAGTCTATTATAAAAATTATTTTCCACATTAATAATGACACAATTAAGAATTGGTGTAAATAAGATAAAAATCACCTTGTGTAGTTAGCACCTCCATACACAATCGGCACTGCTAAATTCTTTAACGGGTACAACAACTTTTCAGTCACATAATCCTCAGCAAACGAATTCTCGAAAGAAAGGTAGAAATAGTAATCCCTCTCGATCATGGCATTACACTCATCAGTTTTGTCTCGGGGACAATTTAAAGTTCCACATTTACCGTACACATCTACTTTTAGGTCATATTTCTCTGATTCCTTTTGTAAAGTCTTCACAAACTTCTCTCTTCCGCTCTTCGAGTAGCAATTGGAGACGAACCACGCCGCTGTCTTGCTTTTCTTCTTTATTCTCTCCCTCACATCATCACTATTTGGTTCCATATCTTTAAAATCGTTCCAATTCATTTGTGTCTTTGGACATATGATTTTATTTTCTGAATCCCTCACAACTATGTAACCCCATTTCGCTTCTGAATCTAGTCGATACGTCCATGTCCAATTGAAAAAACCATTAAATTTATTGGAACACACCGGATAATTAGCTGCTGATGCTATACTGGCGAAAGCGTATTTCTGGTGCGGAGACCTTCTGTTGGGTAAACTGGAAGGAGACAGCCTTATCACTTGTGGCCCCGAAAACGATATTACATCGAATTTTGTATAGTCGCCTTAATATTCTCGATTACCAGTGACAAAACAGTTTGTATACGAACAGTTCTTTTCTATGAAACTTGTTTGCCCTTCACCCATATACACAAAAGGTACGTCTTTGGGCGATGTCCACTGTAGTATGCATTTCATATTATCACCAGAGTATTATCGTCAGACTTACTATTGTCACTATTTATCGCAATTTTCACCTCTTCCACAGTTTTATCCATTTCCAACACTTTCGCATTAAGTTCATAGTTATAGCTATTTTTCATATCGCGGACTGTAATATATGTAAATAATATGGAGAACACGGTCAGGAAAAGGAACGTTTTCAGGATAAATCTCATTTTGCCGTTGACGCACACGACGGACCATGCCGCGGTTATTCCTGACACTGATAGATAATAAAAAATATCTTATCGTAGTCTATCTGTAGTCATTGATAGACATATTACCATTTCCTGGCGTTATTTTAAATGTGGAGACCACACCGGGTCGATTATCTATTAGGCAATGTAGGCCTAGGGGCCCCGCAGCTGGACTTGGGGTAAGATCGGGAACCTGCCCGGTAGAAAAATCCTGGCGTTGGCGGGGGTGTTTCAGATTATCGGAGTTTATCCATGCTAGAAGGAAGCCCTGTTAGCCCTTCTGAAGGAACCAGCCGGTCACGGGGGGTGTCTTGTACGAGGGCGGCACTGAAAATTTCGGGAATCAAGGAAGTGACACAACATTACTATTTAAAAATGTATTTATTGCTTTTTGAAGTATTCTCCGCGAAATTTGACACATTTTTCAATACTATGGTACCAATCATTGAAGCAACCATTCCATTCGGAAGTTGGGGTCTCCAAAATGGCCGTTTTGTAGGCGTCCACAGCTTCTTCAGGCGATGAAAATCTCTGACCACGCAATTTATTCAATATTTTAGGGCTTAGGTTGGGGCCGTACGGCGGATGGTCTAATAATTCTATGTTTTCTTGCTCTAAAAACTCTTTTGTTCTGTGCGCGGTGTGGGAACTCGCATTGTCGTGATGGAGGAGGATGATGCGACGGTTGCAGTTCTCTTTACGGAGTTCAGAAACGACCTGTAGCAAACAAATGCTAGCCTACTATTTTGCATTAACCGTTCTTAACCTCAAGAGGGATAGTCGCAACATGGCCGGTTTTGGAGACAAACGTGGCCACCATTTTTTTTGCAACACTCCGTGAACGAACAATTTTTGTTGGCATTAACTCATTTTCGAACACCCAAACTCGTGACTGGTTTTTTGTGTCGGGTTCGTACGCGTATATCCAGGATCCGTCACCTGATACGATGTTGTATACAGCATTTGAGGATCCTGCGTGGAATCTTTCGACAGTTCTGACGCACCAAGTAACGCGAGCCGCTTTTTGCTCTTCACAGAGCAAATGCGGTATCCATCGGGAAAACAACTTTTTTACACCTAATTGTTCATGCAAGATTATTTGTATTTGACTCATGCCAATGTCTAAAGTTGCTTAAATTTCGCAGTATGTCACATGTCGATCTTCCTCAATCAACTTACGCACAGCATCAACGTTTTCTTGGGTGACTGCAGTTTTTGGACGACCTTGACGGGGATCATCACTGAGCTTGACACGTCCACGTTGAAATTCAGCAAATCCTTACTAGTCCTTACTAGTAATATTATAAATGCGAAAGTAACTCTGTCTGTCTGTCTCTTCTTCACGCCTAAACCGCTGAACAGATTTGGATAAAATTTGGCACAAAGCTAGCTTGAAACCCGAGAAAGGACATAGGATAGTTTTTATCCCGGAAATCCTACGGGAATGGGATTTATGCGGGTAAAACCCCGGGACTATCTATCTTCTGAACCACGGAACAGATTTGGGTGAAATTGGATATGAAGATACTTTGAAAATTAACGTAGGATTTAAAATAAATCTTATCCTGAAAATCCCACGGGAATGGGAACTATGCGCGTTACACCCCGGGACTGTCTATCTTCTAAACCACGGCACAGATTTGTGTGAAATTTGATATGAAGATACTTTGGAACTTAACGTAGGATTAAAAATAGTTTTTATCCTAAAAATCCCATGGGAACGGGACCTATGTGGGTAAAACCCGGGACTGTCTATCTTATAAACCACGGAACAGATTTGGGTGAAATTTGGTGTGAAGATACTTTGGAACTTAACGTACGGCTTAAAATTATTGCTATCCTGAAAATCCCATGGGAACGGGAGTTGTGCAGCTAAAACGCCGGGACTGTGTATTTGTTAAACCACTAAACCGATTTGGGTGAAATTTGATATGGAGATAGTTTGAGACCCTAGGTAAGATATAAGATGTATAGTGTAACAAGAAGTTTTTTAGATGTGTCAATAGATGGCGTTAACACAAAATGTAGATCACGCTATCCATTACAAGATGCGAATCCTTATGAAGATCGCACTTTTGTATTGCACGCGTTTTTAATGAAGTATTCATATATTAGTAATTTACCCAAAAATGATTTATTAATAGAATTCATTATATTATTATAAAAAAGGAAAACTTATATATAATAATGAAGCGGCTGAAAAAGCTAAAATATGCAAATACAGGGGTCTATGCTCCGAATATGATTTTGTCCCATTCGGTGTCGAGACCCCTGGTCCGTGGGGTCCTAGCGCTTTAAGGCTCTTTAAGGAAATAACAAAAAGGTTAGTCGACATCACATGAGACCGAAGAGCTGGCAGCTACCTCGGACAAAGAATTAGTCTAGCAATTCAAAGGGGGAACGCTGTGAAAATCTTCGGAACCTTGCCTAAAGGGACAATTTTTATTAATATACCTACTTAAGTTATTATATTATATTTTTTAGGTTTTTAGTTTTAGGTTCTTTGTAATTTATATCCAATATGTTTTTATTTAATTTATTTAATAATTTAAAATTGCAATAAATGACAACGTACTATTTATAAACAATGCTAGGAACAATAATAAAATATATGAATAAAAAATATAACTTTTTCGTAGTTTTTTGCTGGTAGTAGGTACTAATTTGAATTAAAATATTGATGTATCATACGAATAAGTTACGAATAATTTTGTATCGTTAGGACACAAAATAAATACTATAGGACGTCTGACACCTCAATCCTCCCATGAACATGGTTGCTGGAAAGTATTCGAAACGTCGGGCATTTAAAAATCTTAATAAACCGCGATAAAATCCGTAAAAGTTATTTAAATATAATAAAAATGTACTACTAAATTAAATAAATATATTTTATAAAAACGTACTATCGGGCCTTACAGTGGAAGTAAATAGTATTCTTTAAATTATTATAGTTTGTAAATTGGAACCATTTTTTTTTATGTCACATGGAGGCAACCGAGCAGTCGGAGTCGGAGGTGACTACCGACGCCCATAGACATCGGCACAGCCAAAAATTATGCAGATGCGTTGCCCTCCTTTTTCCTATACCTCCCAATGGGCCACCAGAAACTCACAAACCGCACGAAACGCGACAGCACAGCTGTCACTTGACGCCGGTGTTATGTGAGCGAGAGGTACCACCACGGTTGTGCCGGCCTAATTCGGTTGCAAAGCAGCATGGCTACTACTACTTTATTTGAAAAATAAGATTTAAAACAATACTCCTTATACGCGGACGAAGTCGCGGTTAAAATCTATGTAATAATATACTGCACTTACATTTAAAAAAAAAACCATTTTTGTCCATCTGTTTGTTCCGGTTAATCTCTGAAACGGCTAAGCCGATTTTGACGAGGCTTTTACTGGCAGATAGCTGACGTTATAAGGCGTAACTTTGGCCATAAAAATAATCATCATCAATCCGAACGGCTGTAAATCTAAGTAAACGCGGGCGAAGCTGCGGGCAACAGCTAGTCAGCGATAAATTGTGGTTTTGGATGGGGCTTCATCACCAAATGCAGAAATCATCCGGTCAACACACTGTTTTTGTGTTAAACCACTTCGAAAGTCATAATAAATCATCGCTCTAGAATTTTCTCGAGTCAATTCCATTTTCTCAACGACTAAACAAGTTTGACAAGACCTTGTGACAAGACCGAGAATCTTTTTTTAAATAAATAAATGGTATTCGATTTTTAAAACCAAGGAGTTTTCAATTAAAAAGATTTTAATATGACAGGAACACTGGAAATATTCTATTCCCGATACTTTTAGTGCAGCCTATGTATTAGTAAGATCCGGGTTAGTATACAAATACAGGCTTTAAAATTAAAAGCGCCATTTTAACTGCAAAGGAATTGGCTGAAAAACTAGAAATTGAACCTGTGTTTAGAGCCACAACAGGAATTCGATTGTTTAGCGTCAAGCTGGTTGATGCGATGAGCCTATTAGTTAATGAAAGATTTGAATAGTTAAATGAGTCTATCTACCTACTTGGAATCTCGTTTTTTTTTACGGTTTTTTTGATGGTTGTATGTTGTGTGATGAACTCGAGAGTCTGAAATATTTTTTTGGCTGATCAGAATGTGATTACTTGTGTATTTGTTTGGACGGCGATAGTCTCCCTCTGCGAGGCAGTTATGTCCCAGAAGGAGGTTGACGAAGTGAGAGAGGAGGCCGCCGACATGGCCTCCTCCCGCGTGTGACGAACGGGGGTGCATAACGGGTTCAGGTTGGTACCTAGGCCCACGAGTATAGCACGACGTTCACCGGTGGGAGGGAAGCGCTGTGCCGCGCTCCCGGCTGCATGGGTACCACCATCTTGCTTATTTCTCCCGTGTAACAGCTTTGCTGTGTTTCGGAGAGAAGGGCAAGACAGGCAGTGTAATTACTGGCACCGAGACTTAACATCTTACGTCTCAGGATAGGCAATACATAAATGAGTTGCCTGGGCTCGTTCCAGGTAAACTAGTTTATGTTCATGGGCGACGTCGACCACTTAACATCAGGTGGCACGTTTGCCAGTTTGCCTATCCAACTAACATAAAAAAACAAAAAAAGACGTCGCCGGGACAGCTTAGTGGCCGCCGCTCACGAGTAAGAGTAAGTTCCGGGCCTTCGCCGGGACCAGCCTGTTGCTGAGGTGATTTCGTTGCCTGCAAATCCGGGACCGACCGACAGTTTAGTGGGGTAGTGCATTCCCAAGTGCCAGTCCCCACATAGGTCCTGGACCTGGAGCCTTACGCAAGATAAACCTCGATCATGTGAAAGCATAAGGGTGTTCACACACGTACCACAACCACACCACAACCACAACACGTGGTTGGGCGCATATTTTGTAATGAAAATGAATAGTATAATTCACTATGTATGATTCAATAGATCCGGATTTTAGGACAGATGAGTATTCTAATATACATACTAAAGACCAAAGCATGGGAAATTGTTTGCTAGAAGTTTTTTGAAGATATATTTTTATTATTTATCTGTATAAGTATTATCTATACAGATAAATAAAAATACAAATAAAAATATTTAAAAACCACATCTAAATAAAAAAGTATAACCTTTAAATATTTTAAACTATAATATCGACGAGACTCGGGAGAGAGAAGATCTAATATAATAGAGTATACATACATACATACATAAATACTTTCAGTCACGTCGACTTTTGTATAATATAATATACACTTTGGTCACGACAGCGGAATAGTTCTGCCATGGTCGCGTCGGTCTGAATACATAATATCATTATGTATTCTATTATGTATCTCGGAGTACCTCAAAATTATTTAAAACGGGATATTTACCATCCGAAATATCGACATAATGTCGAAAAACATGGTAAAAATCCCGTTTTAAATGATTTTAGAAATAAAAATAACCATGTTAACTTAAAATCATTTATACGACAAAACTTCTTAAGGTTTTGCTGGAAGAAATATCTACTAGAGATAAGTACACCTTGCTTACAATATAATATCCATTACGAAAACATAACATTTAAATTATAGTGAGCAAAAGAATAAATAAATGTGCTAGCAGCGCCCCGAGATTTTACCCGCGCAGTTATCGTTCCCGTGAGAATACGGATAAAATACCTTTTGTAACTTTACTTGGTAAAAATGTAGCATTCTAATGTTGAAAGATTTTGAAGTGAAACTTCTTTGTGCGCATGAGGGTAAAAAATTTACGGATACGATACGTCACGAAAATGTGCAACGTTTTTGTCCAAGACGAGGGAGAGAGTGATTGAGACCAATTGAGAGATTGGTCTCAATCACTCTCTCCGTAGCATTCATGTTACGTTCGCCCTTGCCTCGCCAACATGGCTATGTGCTGAAACTAATATCTGTAGCTGAAACAGCCTGTGCTTAAGCACATAGCCATGGAGTGAGAGTAGGGAGCAAGCGAGTGAGAAAGAAAGAGAGAGAGAGAGTGAGATAGAGCGAATGCCGCATCGCAAGTCTCGGAAATTTTAAGCTTTATATTAGTATAGATATAAACGAGATTTAAAAATTAGTTTGGCAAATAAATTTCACTTGTGACATGTGTTCTTTGTACACACGCACTTTTTTTTAAAGAAATAATAATGAGTGATTTAAATCGCAACAGACAAACATAATACCAAATCTATCTTCTCTATAATATTAGTTTAGATTCATCTTAATGAATAAATGCATAAAGTCTCAATAGTACAAATTAAAAAAAAATATGCATGCGTATGCTACTCTGCATGCTTATGCTACTCAGTGTATTTGCTATAAAGTTAGTAGTATAAGCTAGACGTATATATACCGATGGGAGGAATGCACCATGCCATGCACCCATTTGCCTCGGTTCCGCTATCCAATCCTCGAGTATTATTATTAGTATCCAAGTATTATTCCAATCGTCGAGCAGCTTTGCTGTATTTCAGAAAGAAGGGCAGTACAGGCAGTGTAAATACTGGCACCAATAATATCTTTCGCTCCGAATAAGTAATCACTCAGTGGGAGTTGCTCACTTGTCTGTTCATGAGCAACATATATCACTTACCTTCAGGTGTCCCGTTTGCCAGTTTGCCTTATACAGCATAAAAATGTCTTTGATCATGATGTATATGACCCACAATAATAAGGAACGTTCACCATATTATATAGGGACCCCCCCCCCCCTACGTTATTTTCTTTATTTATTACTGATTATTGTTTTCTAACTTTCTTATTTAAAATATTTTTCACGCTAATAATATTTTAAAAAATCATGGCAGCCCTTTTTTCAAGCCAGCAACAGGCACCTGTTTATGTCGCAGTGGAAATGTTTTGCGTATTCGCACAGGGATGGGCCGTCCCCGGGGATATATGGGACTCCCGGCGCTCCCGTTCCCCCAGCGCCGGCTGGTTCCCTCAGAAGGGCTAATCGGGCTTCCTTCTAGCATGGAGGAACTCCGATAAACTGAAGCACCCCCACCAACGCCGGAACTTTTCTAGAAACCGGGGTAGGTACCCAACCTCAACCCGAGTCCAGTTTCCGGGCCCCTAGGCCTACATTGCCTAATAGATAATCGACAGGTGTGGTCTCCACAATTAAAATAACGCCAGGAAATGGAAATATGACTATCAATGACTCCACGATAAGATATTTTTTTATTATCTATCAGTTTCTGGTACAACCGCGGCATGCGCCGTCGTGTGCGTCAACGGCAAAATGAGATTTCTCGTGAAAACGTTCCTTTTCCTGACCGTGTTCTCCATATTAGTATTTACATATATTACAGTCCGCGATATGAAAAATAGCTATAATTATGAACTTAACGTAAAAGTGTTGGAAATGGATAAAACTGTGGAAGAGTTAATTAAAATTGCGATAAATAGTGACAATAGTGAGTCTGACGATAATACATCTGGTGATAATATGAAATACATACTACAGTGGACATCGCCCAAAGACGTACCTTTTGTGTATATGGGTGAAGGGCAAACAGGTTTCATAGAAAAGAACTGCTCGTATACAAACTGTTTTGTCACTGGTAATCGAGAATATTTAGGCGACTATACAAAATTCGATGTAATAGCGTTTTCGGGGTCACAAGTGATAAGGATGTCTCCTTCCAGGTTACCCAACAGAAGGTCTCCGCACCAGAAATACGCTTTCGCCAGTATAGAATCAGCAGCTAATTATCCGGTGTGTTCCAATAAATTTAATGGATTTTTCAATTGGACATGGACGTATCGACTAGATTCAGAAGCGAAATGGGGTTACGTAGTTGTGAGGGATTCAGAAAATAAAATCATAGGTCCAAAGACGCAAATGAATTGGATCGATTTTAAAGATATGGAACCCACAAGTGATGATGTGAGAAAGAGAATAAAGAAGAAAAGCAAGGCAGCGGCGTGGTTCGTCTCCAATTGCTACTCGAAGAGCGAAAGAGAGAAGTTTGTGAAGACTTTACAAAAGGAATTAGAGAAATATGACCTAAAAGTAGACGTGTACGGTAAATGTGGACCTTTGTCATGTCCACGATACAACGATGAGTGTAATGTTATGATCGAAAAGGATTACTATTTCTACCTTTCTTTCGAGAATTCGTTTGCTGAGGATTATGTGACTGAGAAGTTGGTGTACCCATTAAAGAATTTAGCAGTGCCGATTGTGTATGGAGGTGCTAACTACACGAGGTAATTTTTATCTTATCTACACCAATTCTTAATTGTGTCATTATTAATGTGGAAAATAATTTTTATATCAGAATGTTTTTGGCTTGTATAGCCAAAGTAGTATGTGTGATGTATTTTATAGTGTGGTTAAAAGACGACCTCTGTCGCTCAGTGGTAAGCGCGGTGGCGCTCAAGCCGGAGGCTGCGGGTTCGAATCCCGCCAGGGAACAAAAATATTTTCTGTGTTCCTGGGTCATGGATGTGTATTAAATATGTGTATTATATAATAAAAATCTTAAATATATGTATAGTATAAAAGTATTAAATATATTTCCGTTGTCTGGTACCTGTAACACAAGTTCTTCGAGAACTTACCACGGGACCAGATTGACGTGGTGTGAATGCGTCCATAGATATTATAAATAAATTATTATAAATATAAATAAATAAATATAGTTAGTAAAGTCTTTTTTTTTCTTTAACACAGGCAAATGCTCTAAGGCATCCCGCGCTAAGGCATCACTGTGCCTGAAAGCTGGTAAGTGGACGCAGCTCTACCCACTAAAACCCGGCGGGTGCCACCAATGCCATCTTTGGTGAGGTACCCCGGATCTAATAAACAAACAGGGCACCCGCACCACTGTACAACCCCTCCCAACGTCGGGACAGTACAATGGGGTGAGGTGCCAATCCTCGCCCCTTGCCCCCTGCTCTTTTGTCTCCTTTTCTTGTACGAGGGGTAAAAAGAGCCCCCTCGGCTCAATTATATGTTAAGTCTCGGTGCCAGTCAGTAATTACACTGCCTGTCTTGCCCTTCTCTCCGAAACACAGCAAAGCTGTTTCACGGGAGAAACAAGCAAGATGGTGGTACTCATGCAGCCTATTCCGTATAAAACTTATTTAGTTTAGTCTAGCGTCATTAATGATACGCTTGTTAATGATGTACTTGTTATCAAAAAGGCTAAATAATTATCACAAACACATTTTCATCCATACTGAAAATTTTGATTCGAGAATATAGTTTAGTCGATTGGTTCATAGTACTTAACTTTAACAGTAGCACCGTAGTTAACAAAATAAAATGAGATTTAAATCTGGACCTTATATTTCAGGTTCATGCCAGACGGCATATATTTGAACGCAAGAGAACTGGGTGCTGAGAAACTGGCCCAGAAAATGAATGAGCTCATTAAGAACCCAGAGGAATATGCGGAATATTTCAGATGGAGAAATCATTACTCGTATTACAGAAGAGTTGAAAGCATAGAGACGGATGACTATTGTAGATTCTGCTCCATACTTAACGAAGAAGAAACAGTGAAGAAGACAACAATATATCAAAACTTTAGAGAATGGTGGGACCCGCCGGGGAGTTGCTAAGATTTAAAATAACACTTATTAGATAGACATATGCCATCGCGGACATTCCTATAAACCTATTTGAGATACACGATTCCACCATACATTATTTTGTTATATCTCAAAGGGTTTAGGCCGCATAGTTCTCGTGGGATTTTCAGGATAAAAACTATCCTATGTCCTTTCTGAACGGCAATTTAAATGATGCTGAATTTACCAAAAAGATAAATAATACATCCTAAGCAAAAATGGACTCTGGTCCAAAGCCTTAATGTTATTTGATCTTCAAGTTGTTAGTTGACTCCAGCCTATCAGATAATTTGCCTGCTGGTTTGCCTTTCACCTTCTTTCGATGGGAGGCATGCCCATTCCTCTATTTCTTGAGCAGTGTAATTACTGGCACTGAGATTTTGGGGTGTCAATGCATGAATGGGTTGCCATGGCTAATCCCAAGTGCCCCACCTGTTTACAATCAAAATGCACTTCTGTCAGTTTTTCTATCCAAGTAATATAAGGAAAACAATTTTCTCTACCAAAATTGACCGTGTTCCGTCCAACTACGATTTGTTTGTTTTCTTTTTTTATGTTATAAACGGACAAACGAGCAGTCGGAGCTTTATGGTACCGACGCCCATACACATCCGCACAACAGAGGTTATGCAGATGCGTTGCCCTCATTTTCCCTCTCCCCCCAATGGGCCACCGGAAACTTACAAACCGCACAAACGCGACAGCTTGGCTGTCACTTGACGACGGTGTCATGTGAGCGATAGGTACCACCCCGGTCGTGCGGGCCGAGTTCGGCTGCAATGCAGCATGACACTACCTCTTACTTGGGATGTCTATAACAGGTTAAAATAATATGTTTACTATTGAAAAATACATATTAAGAAAAGTACCTTTATGTACCTATAGGAAATTTTACATATTCTCAATAAATAGGTTTCGGTAATTCAATTTTTGTTATTACAGTGTAAACTCCATGTAACTATTGAGAGTTGTCGTTAAACGGAGAGAAGAAAAATCAGAATTAGAAATACACAGTGATTTTCTTTTACTAGCCATGTTTACAGTTTGAAAGTTTGTGAGCAACTAAGAATATAATAACATATTGATAATCCATAAATCCTTCTTATTGGTCATGGTCAACAACAGTCTACTGCAAGCAATCTCAACTTGTAAACAAAATAACTAATTTTTTAGAAAGTTCGTTATGCATGAGGCCAACAGTCGAGTTTATTATGGGCTAGGATAGTAAAGCGACAAAAGAACTTACACAGCTGCGTTTTGATTTTATTTTGGCAACTTTAAAGGTACTTTTTATTAATTGTTGTCGTTATAGAGAGTGGGTGTAATGCTATATAAAGTGTATCGTTGTATGGAAGACAAGCTAAACCAACCAAAGTCAAGTGATTTCGACGATTTAGGGAGTTTGTCGCTAAATCGAGTGACGTTACATGGAGTTTACACTGTATTTTATAAGTCAATATTGTAATGTGTAAGTTAATTTAAGCTAACTATATTATAAGGGCATTTCTTTTGCTTAAAATAAACATTTTCTTATCTTATCTTATTTTATATGAAAAAAATACATGAAATTTTAAATTATTATTGTATAGTAACATAAGTGAAAAGAAAGTTTAGAAATAAATCTTGTCATGTTTTAGTTTAATATCGTTACCACATTTTTATATCCTAACTAGATTTTGTCCGCGGCTTCGCTCGCGTTCATATAGATTAAGAAATAAAATATAATCTCAAACACAGCAATTAAAATATAACATTAACTATACTCCAGCCAAACTCGATGCAGAATGTTTAATGACCAAGCGTTGCTAGGCAAACGTCCGACAGCAACAGTAAAAAAGCATTTTTTTATTTAATGTTCAGGTAAATTAAACCCCACCATGGTTCAGACCTTGTCGTGGCGGTGGGGCTCAGTAGCTTAGGGTGAGCCCAGCATCTTGGGCGAAGCGAATTGAGCCCAGGGGGCTATTTGTACCCCTCTTATAAGAAGAGGGGACAAAAGAGCAGGAGTCAAGGGGCAAGGACGGGAATATCACCCCATTGTACTGTCCCTACGTTCGGAGGTGTTGGTATGTGGTGCAGGACAACCCCTCTGTGGAGGTGGCGTCGGTCCCCTGAGGGACTGACTAGCCGTCGAGGTGCCCTGTTTTGCTCAACAGATCCGCGGCACCTCACTAAAGGCGGCATTGGTGGCACTCGCCGGGTTTTAGAGGGTAGAGCTGCGTTCACTTACCAGCTTTCAGGCATAGCGAATGTTTAAGTATGACATGACGCCGGTCATTTTTTTTTTTTTTTTATAGAAGAGGGGGCAAACGGACAGTCGGTTCACCTGATGGTAAGTGAATAGCGACATCCACAGACACCCACTATACCAGGAGATCAGCAGGTGCGTTGCCGGCCTTTTAGATGTGAGTATGCTCTTTTCTTGAAGGTCCCTAAGTCGTATCGGTTCGGAAACACCATAGGTGGCAGCTGATTCCATATATTTGTAGTGCGAGGCAGGAAATGCCGTAAAAATCTAGATGTTGTGGATTTCCGGACATCAAGATGGTGTGGGTGAAATTTGGAATTCTTACGCGATGTCCGGTGGTGGAATTCTGCCGCAGGTATTAATCCGAACAATTCCTCAGAACACTCCCCGTGGTAGATGCGGTAGAAGATGCAGAGCGATCCGACATCTCTACGCAGCGCCAAGGGATCAAGCCGATTGGAGATCACATTATCATCGACGATTCGAGCCGCCCGGCGTTGGACGCGGTCAAATGGAAGGAGCTGATATTGGGGCGCTCCAGCCCAGAGGTGAGAGCAGTATTCCATGTGAGGCCGGATCTGCGCCTTGTATAATTGAAGGCGGTGTGAAGGAATGAAATACTGCTTCGCCCTATTGAGCACGCCAAGTTTCTTAGAGGCTAGTTTAGCCTTTCCTTCCAAATGACCACGAAACTGCACATCTCTCGATATGTCGACGCCAAGTATCCCAATGCTGGCTGCGGCAGTTAGGGGAGTGCCTTCAAATCGTAGAGGAACGACGAAGGGTGATTTTTTGGCGGTAAACGCGCAAACTTGTGTCTTGTTGGGGTTAAATTGGACCAGGTTAAGTCGTCCCCATTCCGAGACTTTGGTTAACAGAGACTCGATTTCAGACACAAGTTTGTTCCGACACTCATCGACTTGTTCCCGAGAAATATTAGAGCGGCCAGTGTATAAGGCATCTCCAGTGCTGTCATCCGCATAACAATGAATGCCGCTGGTTTGCAGCATATCATTGATATGCAGAAGAAACAGGGTTGGAGATAGTACACAGCCTTGCGGAACACCAGCATTAACAGACTTGAGGTCCGAGCATGTACCGTCGACAACGACCTTGATGCTCCTGTCTGCTAAAAAACTGGTGATCCTCTTACATAATTTCTCGGGAAGCCCATATGATGGTAGCTTCGCTAGAAGTGCTTTATGCCACACCCGATCAAAGGCCTTCGCTATGTCCAAACTAACCGCCAGTGCTTCCCCCTTGCTCTCAACTGCCTCCGCCCATCGATGCGTTAGGAATATTAGAAGATCACCAGCTGAACGATTCCGTTGAAAGCCATATTGGCGATCGCTAATCAGCTGGTGCTCCTCCAAATACCGCCGGAGCTGGCAGTTAATTATGGATTCCATAATCTTTGAGAACAAGGAAGTTATGGCTATTGGTCTGTAGTTGGACGGGTCTGAGCGGTCCCCTTTCTTAGGGATCGGGTGTACCAAAGCTGTCTTCCACGAGTATGGGACGACGCCTAATGAGTATGAGTGCCGAAAAAGACGCGTAAGGACGGGTGCCAACTCAGGAGCACAAGTACGTAGCACTAACGGAGGGATGCCGTCAGGCCCACTCGACTTATGGATGTCCAGCGAAAAAAGCGCTTTACGTACGGAGCTCTGTCGAAAAATTATTTCCGGCATTGAGGTATCACACCGAGGGATCGTCGGTGGTATTTTTCCCTGGTCATCCAAAGTCGAGTTGGAAGCAAAAAGAGAGCCTAGAAGATCGGCCTTCTCCTTCGCGGTGTGGGCCAACGAGTCGTTCCTCATGTGCAAAGATGGTAGGGATGGCTTACAGAAATTCCCTTGAACAGCCTTGGCGAGTGACCAGAATGCACGAGTTCCCGAAGGAAGTCGAACCAATCTCTCGCCAATTCTGTTCACGTACTCCGCTTTTGCCTCAGCAATAGCTCTTTTGAAGGACCTGGAGGCAAAGTTATACTCCTTTTTTAATGCGCTGGTCTTTACATCCTGTGACATCGATGCATTGGCCCAGGCTCGGTAGCTTAACCGCTTGTGGCGTGCAGCCATCTTACAAGTTTGACCAAACCAGGGCTGGGATTTGCCGCCTATAGGCACTGAAGAGCTTGGAATAAAAAGCTCCATGGCTTGCAGCACCACTTCGGCGACAGAATCGGCAACGATGTCTGGATCATCCAGCGAGAAGCAAATTCGCCCCCATGGGTAGGATGCGAAGAAGGACCGCATTCCATCCCAATCAGCTGACCTATAGTGCCAAACATGGCGGCAGCTGGCAAAACGTGGCCATGATGGGCGGGCAACTTGCACAGAATTCCGGATCAGACAGTGGTCCGATGAGCCAAGTGGAGCGTCCACGGAGACCACGTAATTGTCCGGGTGAGAGGTCAGCAGAAGGTCCAACAGGGAAGGCGTATGATCTTCCACACCAGGGATACGAGTTGGTGATACCACCAATTGTGTCAGATCATATGCTGAGGCAAAGTCGTAAACAGATCTTCCTGCATGATCGGTTGTACGTGAGCCGAGCCACTCGGTGTGATGGGCGTTGAAATCACCAAGTATCACGATCTCTGCAGATGGGATCCGTTGTAGTACGGAATCTGTAGCCATTTGGATGTGCTCTATGAGTCGATCGGTTTCGTCATTACCGCTGTGGGACCTATATAGGCAGGCATAGACGCGGGGATGGTCATCGCTGTCTATGCGCAACCAGAGGATGGAGAGGTCCCTACCTTCAAGACTGCCAAGGCGACGAGAGCAGACATCCTCTCTGACGTACGCGCAAACTCCAGCCCGCGGTACAAAAAAGTGTTCTAATTTGTACCCCGGACAAGAGAGATAGGAAGTATCAGCCGGAGAAGATATCTGAGTCTCGGTCAAAAAGAGCAGGGCCGGCTTCGCCGTCTGGAGGTGGTAGTAAACAGCGTTGAGATTGCTATGAAGTCCCCTTATGTTACAGAAATCCACGGTCATAGTGGTAGGGGACTTCTGCCGACTGCTCCGTTTACCCCGGGCAGTTTTTGTCTTGAGCACAGATTCGCCCCCCCCAGAATACGCGGGGCTGCCCAGGTTTCCGGGTTCAGGTACGTGTCCTGAGCCCGGAAGCCTAGAGAGGGATTCTCCGGTGCTTGTGCGACCGGTACCCTCCTGGGGTAGTCTTTGCGTAGTCTGTGCTGTCATGTATGTTGGGGGGGGGGGGGGGATGGGCCACCGGATCTCTCACAAACCGAACGAAACACGACGACATTTGCCGCCATTTGACGTCGATATTATGTGAGAGCGAAGTACTTCCCCGGACGCGCCGGCCCATTCAGCTGCAAGGCAACATGGCGCTACTTCGTTTAAAATTCGTTTAAAATTTGTTAAGATAATGGTAAAAATTGGCACTTGGTCGATTCTGTCGGATATTTCTGGTATTTCTTACCTCATAATTTAATACAAAAATGTTTTTGAATTCTTCCAAAAAACTAAGAACGCATTACACAATAGAGATGTCAACATAATATTTTTAAATCTAAGACAAACCATCTTAAATAAAAAAATAAATGGTCACTGGTGGGAGGGAGTGAGGGTGAAGCTGTGCCGCGCTCCCGGCTGCATGGGTACCACCATCTTGCTTGTTTCTCCCGTGAAAAAGCTTTGTTGTGTTTCGGAGAGAAGGGCAAGACAGGCAGTGTAATTACTGGCACCGAGACTTAACATCTTATGTCTCAGGATAGGCAACACATAAATGAGTTGCCTGGGCTCGTTCCAGTTTAACAGGTAAACTAGTTCATGTTCATGGGCGACGTCGACCACTTACCATCAGGTGGTTCGTTTGCCAGTTTGCTTATCCAACTAACATAAAAAAAAACACTGACAGCTTGGCAAAAAAGAGTATGGAAAAAATGAGGGCGCCACTTTCACTTAGGTCTCATCATAATATGGAAAATCAGCAAGATAATTTAATCAAATCGTTAAAAATAAATGTGAAACACTATTTACTCAAAATCTAGTATTTGTCGGCCAAGTATTGTCAACATCATAGGTTTCCATTTAGTAAAATATTTAGTTCCACCTGTCACCACGTCATACTCTTTTTTTGCCAAGCTGTACATGCTATTTGAATGATTATTGTTAAAATTTTATATTTTACTTTATTCATATTACAAATATTCTGATTGCTTTTAAGGGTTAAACCATAGACATAATATAGAAGGACTGGGCATACCTACGAAAAAAAGGTGTATACCTACAACTCAAATCGGCACTTAACATGGCTACCATTGCTAGGGTTTTGACAGCAAAACCACAAAGTATATAGAGAATGCACTCACTTACAGCTGTAAGTTTAAATAAATATATCTCCTCCTATTATATCTCCTCTTATTTCCTAACTTCATGGGCTACAAAAAGTCTTATAGCCTTTTGATTATTAGTGTCTGTGATAAGAATTATCATGTAGCAAACTGACTGGAACATAGGCCTCCCTCAAAGAACGCCAAGACGAACGATCCCTCGTCACTCGCATCTAACACGGAGGCCTATGTTCAGCAGTGGACGGATTTTTTAAATAAATGTCACCTCAATAGCAAGTTATTTGGTTTAGCAATTAGATGGTGACCACCATTCTTTGAAGTTCTCATATATCGTTGTCTTCTTCACTGTTTCTTCTTCGTTAAGTATGGAGCAGAATCTACAATAGTCATCCGTCTCTATGCTTTCAAATCTTCTGTAATACGAGTAATGGTTTCTCCATCTGAAATATTCTGCGTATTCCTCTGGGTTCTTAATGAGCTCATTCATTTTCTGGGCCAGTTTCTCAACACCCAGTTCTCTTCCGTTCAAATATATGCCGTCTGGCATGAACCTGTAAATGATTAAAATAATTTTCTATTTTTTTATACATACAATCTGAACCGACAGACGTTATCCTATACGAAACATTTTATGATCCACCGAAATGTGAATCTAAATTACAAACCATTCTCGAATCTACCTGAAAACACATACAATAATATTTCATCAAAATCGGTTCAGCCGATTAGGAGGAGTTCAGTCACACCTAAACGTACAGAAGAATTATACATAATTATAAAGATATTTTTGTATATTTTTGGCATAGAATACTAACTTAAACTCATCTATGCACTTTAAATGTTGACGTATTAAGTACCTAGTTAACTAAATGTAGTAGTTGTACTCTTTGTGTATATGTATAAATGCTTATTTGGCTCGCCAACGCACCACCACGTCCACTCAGGCCGACGGTCTGACACTGACTGACTCTACTCTGCCCGCCTCGTGACGTATGCGCTCGAGACAAACGTCATAACACAATGTTTGAATAACTATATACATTACACTAAAGCTCTACCCACTAGAACCCGGCGAGTGTCACCAATGCCGCGTTTGGTGAGGAGCCCCGGATCTGTTGAGCAACAGAGCACCTGACGGTTAGTCACACACCACAGAGGAGTTGCCCCACACCACAGAACAACCCCTCCCAACATCGGGACAGTACAATGGGGTGAAGTTCCCATCCGCGCCCCTTGTCCCTCCTACTCTTTTGTCCTCTCTTCTTATAAGAGGGGTACAAAGAGCAGCTCCCTCGGTTGAATTTGCTTGGCCCAAGGTGCTGGGTTCACTTTAGGCTACTGAGCCCTACCGCCTCGACAAGGCTTGAACCATGTTGGGGACCTAAACCCTACCTACTGTTAGGTTTATTTATTTTGATTAATATTACATGTTTTTCAAAGAAAATTATTATTAAATTCAGCTAATTTTATGACTGGGTGATAATCTGGCTCGATTATTAAATAATAATTTAAGAACTGAGACACTGTTATTGTGATTGGCTAAATTAATGGCGGGCTACTCAACGATGGGGTTGCGACATTGATGTCACCTGATAATAGTGGGTCCATCGGGGAGCTTGATTTTCCCACCAAAACGTTACTTGTCTTGGCCCAATCACGCTGGGTTTGGGGATTCTAGTGAGAGACACATTGGCGAAGAGTTGTAATAAAACATTAGTGTGTAATAAATAAGTTATAAACATCTAGAGCTGTTTTAATGCTACACTATATATGCTTAAATTGTTTACCATATTTACCTTGAATAATTGGCACCTCCATACACAATCGGCACTGCTAAATTCTTTAACGGGTGCAACAACTTTTCAGTCACATAATCCTCAGCAAACGAATTCTCGAAAGAAAGGTAGAAATAGTAATCCCTCTCAATCATGGCATTACACTCCTCACTTTTGTCTCGGGGACAATTTAAAGGTCCACAGTCACCATATACATCTACTTGTAGCTCATATTTCTCTAGTTCCTTCTGTAAAGTCCTCACAAACTTCTCTCTTCCGCTCTTCGAGTAGCAATTGGAGACGAACCACGCCGCTGCCTTGCTTTTCTTCTCTATTCTCTTCCTCACATCATCACTTGTGGGTTCCATATCTTTAAAATCGATCCAATTCATGTGTGTCTTTGGACCTACGATTTTATTTTCTGAATCCCTCACAACTATGTAACCCCATTTCGCTTCTGAATCTAGTCGATACGTCCATGTCCAGTTGAAAAACCCGTCCAAACTATTCGTACACACCGGATAGTTAGCTGAGGATTCTATGCTGGCGAATGCGAATTTCTGGTGTGAAGATCTTCTAGTGGGCAAATAGCCTTTACCCATAAAGACTACCTCTGGCCCTGAGAAGGCTATGACATCGAATTTGGTGTAATCGCCCAAAAATAACCTGTCTTCTGTAACATAA
Organism: Helleia helle; assembly: GCA_963853865.1. Classification (NCBI taxonomy): domain Eukaryota; kingdom Metazoa; phylum Arthropoda; class Insecta; order Lepidoptera; family Lycaenidae; genus Helleia; species Helleia helle. The sequence goes on along the minus strand of OY971426.1, from coordinate 5,941,207 downwards.
CAGTTTGTAAATGGGCAGTTCCTTTCAGCGAATCCCTTTTGACCCTTACCCATATACATAAATGGCACATTCTTCGCCGAAGTCCACAATAGTATATATTTTAAATTATCAATTTTTTTGTACTCTTCGCCTCTCGTTATTTTCATTTCACGCGTCGACATGTAAAGAAATAACACCATAAATAGCAGTGATACACCAAAAAATGTTTTCGTGAATATATATTTCTTCATGTTGTGTATTTTTAGCGTTTTTTTATCGTGTGCGACACAGCACACTCGCTGGCTGTGGACGGAGCACTGGTATTACAAATAAGTATCGAACAACGGTATTTACTCATGTTTACCGGAAGCCTTATTATCACTAGTAATGTAATCTTCAAATATCTAATAATAAAAATAAATAATTCTATTTATTCTGAAATTTTCTTTTGGATACAAAAAAATATAACATCATAGCAATGTTATAAAGAGAAAAAACAGAGAAGAAAGTTGTCTTAAATAATTTCTTGATTCATTTGGTGGAAAAATTCAAAATTATTAAGTAAATATTATTGATGTAAAGATATATATATATATATATATTAAGTAAATATTATTGATGTAAAGATCTGATCGTAAAATACACACACGACACAAGTAGAAACTTCAGAATAGTATAATGACTGAGTGATAAGAGATGCTGTTAGAAATAAAAAGCAAAGAAAATAATTTCATTTTCTTGGACGTATTAAGTTTTATTCAATTTGAAATTAATTATAAAACACTGCTGCCATCTACTGGGCTAATTTTAATATATTTAACACCATCGAAACAGTATACTTGCATACTATCTCATTTTCTCGCAGGCTAAATTCTGTCTATGAAGATTTTTGTCCCTTTTGGTGTCACATAGAATTTTCTAATCACAACGGCACTAACTAAATTTCACTTCAAAAGCCTCACGTTTTTATTATTGAATCACGCTTAAATTTAAAAAAGTGCGTACGTACAAAGTACACATGTCAGAAGTGAAACTTATTTGACAAGCTAATTTTTAAATCTCGTTTATATTTGTACTAATCTAAAGCTTTAAATTGCGATGCGACGTTTGCTCTATCTCACTCTCTCTCTCTCTCTCGATCTTTCTCACTCGCTTGCTCCCTACTCTCACTCCATGGCTATGTGCTTCATGCTACGTTCGCCATTTCTCACTCTTTCCCAATCGGTCTCAATCACTCTCTCCAGCTACTTGGACAAAAACGTTGCACATTTTCGTGACGTTTCATCCGTAAAAAAATTACCCTCATGCACGCAATGAAATTTCACTTCAAAAAAACTAAGATTAAATTTATCATCATATCAGCACACATTCGCCAAGATCGACGAAGTCTTCGTCACGAAGATCTGTCTCCAAAGGCCTGTGAAATATGGCCAGTCCAAATAAGATACTAGTAGTGGATATCGGCCGTCGGGGAGTTAATAGAGTAAACATCCCTATGAATGGATTTAGGCTGCTCTGCATAGCACTATCCGTCTTCTGTTGAATATAGCGACGGCCTTAGCCTTATTTTAAATTCAAATTCAATTTTTTTATTCAAAATAATACCAACAAAGAATCTTTTTGAATGTGAATTCATATAACTACACCAGTTCCAAGGTAAACCCATTGGGAAAACCTGCGAAACAAACTCAGTGGAAATAATCTTTTCTAACAATATTTTCGTATCGTATCACTATCTTTTCAGATATCTATAATGTTTTCAAATATTTCATGTATGAAGCTGCAGGCAACAGCTAGTTTATATATACTTCGTGATTACTTGTAGTTTGTTAGTCCGATGTATTATCGTTCGATGCGATCTTAAGGACTCTTGGAGGTACGTAGAAACATACATATCAGATTAATAGTGTAGCGTTTACTACACGCAGGAGAGATTGTGACGATATCTGGCGGAGAGGCGCTATCCCGGTGTAGTGGGCTACACTATAGGATTACGGGAGTAGAGAATTGAAACCCGTAGAGTGCTTGTTGATCACTGCTGACCCCGACGGGTCCGACGGGCCCGACGGGCTATGATATGGGGGATAAAATAAAACCCCTTGAGAGCGTACTGAACTCCTATGAAGCACTGTCTTTATTACAAGATGTTTAGTTTATATAATATTACAATCTGCTGACTATACAAATAACTTATTGTCTCGAGTAAAAGATCGGTACGTGATTAGACTATGTACGTGCCTACAAGAACTATTAAACTATGCGAGGGCCGTGATACATTGGCCCGAACATCTTGCGAGTCTAAAAGAAATACAAACAGCGAAACAAATACATTAAAGAAATATAAAAGTGTTAAGAGTAAAACTTGTAAAGTAATAATAACGTAGCTCATATACATTGATTCGTACATCTTGCGAGTCTAATACAAATATAAAAATGTACCGAAATATAAAAGTATTAAAGTTAAACTTGTAAAGTAATGATAACATTGCCTCGTACATCTTGTGATAAAAAAGAATAATTTTAACAAACAGATACGTTAACAAAATAAACTTAAAGTTGTAAGGATATAACCTAGGGTCGCGGCAATCAGTCTGTTGGCGTAATTCTATGAAATAAGTATTCTATGTAATAGTAACCGAGGACATCGGCTGATTAGTGATAATGCGATTCAGAGTCCGATCTCATCGGGGCGGTGGCGCGCGCACCTCGCTGCGGGCGCGGCGCGCAGGCGGCGCATGCACGGTTCGAGATCTATCTTTTGACGGACAGCTTCGTAAAACTGGCTGTTTGTTTGCAAAAGTTCCACCCTGGTCTTAGTTAAAGCAACTTCAAGAGCCTCCTTCTGCTCTATCGCTTCATCTCTTTCCATGCATGCGCGGGTGATTTCTTCGTATTGCAGGCTAGAGTAGTGAGTGTCTTTGAGCAGACGATCTCTTTCTTTCGCCGCAGCCTGAAGCTCTACTTCAGCCATCGATAACTTAGAAGATAAGTCAACAATCATCTCATTCTTCTCATCAATATTCTTTATGAGCGCGTATGCCGTTTTAAAATCCCTCACTCGAAGACCTTCCAGGGTTGTGTATGCCATGGCTATATCGGCACAGGCGGCAGACAGGTCTCCTTGTCTAAGGGTCTCACCCTCATCACTATCTAAGGATAAGGTCAAGGATAGATCTGAATGTAAACCAGAATCATCATCGTGTCCCGTATCCCGTTGTAGGGAGAGATCACGCAGCTGCTTGATCACTTGGATCGCTTCACTTTTCAGCCCATCATTGCCTTCATGTTCTGGCTCCGTCTCTATCTCAGCGGGTAGACTCGTTGCGGTGTCATTGTGTTCCCCTGTATCCGGGGCGCCCACCCTCTCTACCAATGTATCATGCGACCTCTGTAGATTTTCAAACTCCCTGAGCTTGTTCTGATATAAATCTTCCCACTCTTTAAGTTGTCGTTCAAGGGCTGACGTCCTGTTGTTAGCTTGATCATGCGTATTCCGATATATATGTTCCCGCTCTTCAAGTTGTTGTTCAAGGGCTGAGATCCTGTCGTAAGCTTCATCGAGCGAATTCTGATATGAGTGTTCCCGCTCCTTAAGTTGTTGTTCAAGGTCCGAGATCCTGTCATTGGCTGCATCAAGCGAATTCTGATATGAGTTTTCCCGCTTCTTAAGTTGTCGTTCAAGGTCTGAAATCCTGTCGCTAGCTCCATCGAGCGCATTCTCATATATACGTTCCCGCTCCTTAAGTTGTTGTTCAAGGTCCGAGATCCTGTCATTGGCTTCATCAAGCGAATTCTGATATGAGTTTTTCCGCTCCTCAAGTTGTTGTTCAAGGTCTGAGATCCTGTCATTGGCTGCATAAAGCTGTTAAAGTGGCTTATTCTGATATATATGTCCCCGCTTCTTAAGTAGTTGTTCAAGAGCTGAGATCCTGTCGTTGGCTGCATAAAGCTGTTGAAGTAGCCCATCCTTTTCAAGGAAGTAATTAGTGAGTTCTCTCTGTATATTCCCATTCTTGTCACTAATCATTGATATTATTAAACGTAGGATCGGCTCCGCGTAACTGATCTCCTCCTTGATTTTTCTGCTTTCGCCTGATGATTCTTGATATTCCTGTCGTAAGTGTGTACTTGAACATGGCTGATTTTTGTAACGCGGCCTCATACTGTTCCTTGATGTCGGCGAATATTTCTACATATTCCTTATCGACCTCATTGACTGTCGATGTAAAGGAAAGGATTCGTAAATGTGCTGGGTCGATTTCCTTCCAGTGTCCAGTTAAAGTAATTTTGTAGACCTTAATTTCCCGTTCTTTAATTCTTTCGTTGATATAATTTATTCACCACTGCAATTCTCCAAAGCGCAAGTATTGCTGTATTAAAAGCTCATACAACTCCTGACGACGTTTAGTTTCTCGAATGCTTGGGACTTGATATTGTTTTTCCGATGTAGATGGTAATGAGAATTCGGGAGTTGAAGGCCACTCGGAGTCCAGTTTTATGTTTGCTTTCTCCATGGTATAATAGTTAATGAACTTTGAAGTTGATACTGCGGTCACTTGACCTTGCTTAAAATTGAAATTGCGTGTCCCTGATCGGGTGTCTCTGTTTGGGCGCCGATAAATGTAGCGTGTCCTCTGTGGACGCTAAAGAGTGTGGCGTATCCCTGTTTGGGCGCCGATAAATATAGCTTCACCTCTGTGGGCGCTTAGAATTGTGGCGTACCCCTGTTTTGGGCGCCGATAAATAAAGCTTAACCTCTGTGGGCGCTTAAAAGTTGTGGCGTATCCCTGTTTGGGCGCTTAAAAGTTGTGGCGTATCCCTGTTTGGGCGCCGATGAATAAAGCTCAACCTCTGTGAGCGCTTAGAAATGTGACGTGCCCTTGTTCGGGCGCCGATGAATAAAGCTCAACCTCTGTGGGCGTTTATTCCTTTAGTTGATATCTATCTTCCTCCTTCCGCGGAGAAGTTTTCTGTTTGATTTCCGGATTCGTTGTTCCGGGATTCCAAATTAAAATGTTTAGGTTTCTTGTCTTATGGGTACCCTTCTAGTATGATATATGCGACCTCTCAATCCTTACTGGTGAGACCCGCTGGTGGGAGGCCAGTGGACCGATTCGCTACCGCACTAGATGATTCGCAAGACCCAGGGTTTCTCTGTCAAGATATGTTGTTAATTCTTATGCCTCTTCTGATCCAGATGTCACTGTTATTTGCTGCTGCTGATTTATATAGCCCAGTATCTTGTTAGCCTGCCCTGGACTTTTTAAGTTGGATAACTATCGCTGTTTCTTCATGCTCGAAGGACCATAAAATGTAGCGTTCTTAATCCGTAATAATTATATTCTTGATTAAATCTTAATAATTCTCTGACTTCTTATCGTTGGGGTGGCGTGGACTGTAGAGCTATAGGCTGGAGTCGGTTCGAAGGACCAAAAAATGTAGCGTTTACTACCCGCAGGAGAGATTGTGACGATATCTGGCGGAGAGGCGCTATCCCGGTGTATTGGGCTACACTATAGGATTACGGGAGTAGAGAATTGAAACCCGTAGAGTGCTTGTTGATCACTGCTGACCCCGACGGTTCCGACGGGCCCGACGGGCTATGATATGGGGGATAAAATAAAACACCTTGAGAGCGTACTGAACTCCTATGAAGCACTGTCTTTATTACAAGATATTTAGTTTATATAATATTACAATCTGCTGACTATACAAATAACTTATTGTCTCGAGTAAAAGATCGGTACGTGAGTAGACTATGTACGTGCCTACAAGAACTATTAAACTATGCGAGGGCCGTGATACATTGGCCCGAACAAATAGTTTTAGTTTAGTCAAAAGACACTGTTTTCTCGGCTACTGAGCCCCAACGTCACGACAAACCTTGGTGGGGAAAAAGATAATGCCTAAGGAAGTCCCGGATATTCGCGGGTAACTAGTTTGCCCATGCTGGCTAGTTTGCCCATCCAACCAAAACAAATGATTTCATTATCAACAGTTCATTGTTTTACAACCGTCCCTTTGAACGACTATTAAAAAGTTGTAAGAGGTAGTGCCATGCTGCGTTGCAGCTGAACTGGGCCGGCACAACCGGGTTGGTTACCTCTCGCTCACGTAACACCGGCGTGAAGTGTTACTTAACTTACTCAAGGCGAACTTCTTTTTATACTAACTTTCCTTGTAGAAATAGCTACCGATAAAATATTTATAACAATGAATATCGAGCACCTCACGCTTACAATAGGTAATATGATTTTAACACACGTACAGAAGAATTTTATATTTAAAGGTAATAAAGAGGACTTCTGCATGATATTATATTTGAATGTACACAGATATATCACGTTCCCTACCCAAGAGGAAATAGTACTCGATTGAGCACAGTACGGTGTTAAATTTGGCCGGTTTTAGAGCTCCACCTACCGTGGGCACAAACTATACAGGCTGATTTTTTGAAGAACGGACATATTCAAGTAGCGAATAGAGCTAAAGATCCTCATTCCAAAAATATATCACAAGTGGGGTCTTATTTTTTTTTCAAAATTATCCTTCACACTTGAATTAAAGTAAACACAGTATTATGAAATAGGTAACATACGATGCATCAAATACGCCGAACCACAAAATAAAGTGGCCGAACGTTCTACCGCGAGACATACCTAAGGCCCCGTTCGCACGAGCGTTTTAAAAGTGTCGCGGTAAAACCCGACTTTGGAGTTTGGTATGCTCAATTCGATTTAACGCCAAACACTTAAGGTCAAAAATCCAACAGCACTTGACAAAAATGCGCCTCACTTTAAAAACGCTTTCGTGTGAACAGATACAGGGTTATCCATTTGTCCCATTCAAACTCTTTTTTAACGGTCGGTCAAAAAACGCTCGTGCGCACGGGCCCTAAGAAAAACGGCGCGCTATGGCCGGTGACCGGTGTCGACTGTCGGCTTTTCACAAAGAAAGGGCAGTGCGATACGCGTCATTGTCCGGAGCGTATGTTTTGTTTGTGTCAACCGCGTTTCGCGTATAATACGTAATTACTAATTACGTATTAATTAATCATGTCGAATAAATTTTCAAATGGAGAATATTGGGAGATGGTAAGAGCTTATGCTTTATCTGGTGACAGTGTACGTGGTGCGATAGACTTGTACCGCGAAAGGTTTCCGAATCGTCGCATACCTTGTGTCAAATGTGGTGAATGATATGTTGGATGACGTGCCTCTCATCTATCACCGTAACCTCTACTACCAGAACGACGGTGCTCCCACGCATTACCAGGTTCGTGTTCGTGAGTATCTCAATTGTCAGTTTGGCGAGAGGTGGATAGGTCGTGGAGGCCCCGTGTCTTGGCCGGCTCGTTCGCCTGATTTAACACCCTTAGACTTTTATCTGTGGGGCGAGATCAAACGCCTAGTCTATGTGACAGAGTACGCAGATAGGGAAGAATTAAAAACACGGATAACAACAGCGTTTGAGACTGTGAAAAGTGATCCATTTGTACTAAACCGTGTCAAAGACAATATGCGCAAACGTACCGAACTATGTGTTGACCGGGGACTAATTTACTTAGATTAATTTAGTAGTTATGTAGGTTGTGTAAATATCTTATTTGCAATTGTTGCAAATAGTATGATTCCATTTTTTAAATGCGCCAGAAGTACATAGGTGCTACAGTTTCTTTTATCTAAGGTCATGTGAAACCCAGACACAATGAAAAATCAAATGTGTCTCAAATTCGTAATACAAAGGATTAATGATAAAGATAAATCAATTTAATTAAATTAACTTGTATCATTAATTTAGTACCTAGGTAGTTTTGCCTGTCCTAAGCCAGGATCAAAGTATGTAAAACTGAGATCATATTTACTTTACATTACATACATTATTTATTTACCACTTATACAAAGTTCATTCGATTATTTTATACCTACCACTACCACCACACCGTCTGTCTAAATTTTGCGCGTAAAATGCACGTGATAATACAATAGGGTGACCATATTCTGAGGCCAACAATGCATTATTTATATTTGTCTATATTTTGTTATTTATGTGGTTTTTTTTGGTGAATATAATTTTCTTTGATTGGTGAAACCAAGTTCTATCACGTCCATGATTATGTCCGTTCTTCAAAAAATCAGGCTGTATAGAAAATACTACGTATTCTATGATAACACTACGTATACTATGACTGTGGGTACGTTCGTCGGTCGCACTTGTCATTTGTATGAAAATTGACAAGTCGTGACAGTGCTCGAGACCGACCGTGCGCACGCGTGAAATTGTCTAATTTTCACACAAATGACAAGTGCGACGGACGTACGACCGACGGTCCATCGAGCTCTAACGGCCTGGCCACAGTCTCTGGCAGTGCGACGGGCGGCGCGATTTGCGGTGTTACGACCACGACTAGTTACGATCGCGCCAACGGCAGTAGGGGACGTATTCAGAACTTGATTATACATAATATTAAAATGGTGCTATCAAAAGTGGCCCCGTATTGCCTTGAATCAAGTGCGTTATTAGTTCAAGATATAATTCAGCCAAGAATAGAAAAAATAAAAAGAAATAAATGGTAATAAATAGAATGTTTTATTTCGACCCATTTTTTTTATAACCTGCCTATATTTTTATAATGAGGATGTTTTGACATCCGTATTCATCCTTTATATTATACGCGTAACGCGCAATAATCACAAAATTATTATTTGTTTCGGTTGCGCGATGTCCAATGCGTCTATCGATGACGCCGCGCGTTCCTCTCTGAACTGTGGCCGCCTAAATACTAGGTAGATTAGATACTACATTACTACATATTAAAGTCTCGCCACGCTGCCGCATTCGCTCGATAGTGGACGCCGCCGCCACCACCACGCAATCCGCGCCGACGATAGCTGTGGCATACTTCATACAATTTTCTACATTAATTGTTCTCGCCGCTCAACACGCGCCACGCCACTCACCGCGCCGCGGGTGGATGTGGCCAGGCGGTAAAACCGGCCATAATAATAAACACCGGCCATAATAATAAACACCGGCCATAATAATAAACACCGGCCATAATAATAAACACCGGTAACTCACGAGATACGACTAGAGATGCACAAGGATGTAGAAAAATGCATATAAGTGGTGTTCCGACTCGACTTCGAAGACTATTAGACCACTGACGATCACAAAGAGTTTAGTCTACAAGAAAACAACATTTTATTTAGTTGTTCACGTCGAATCTATTTCACCTGGGGGGGGGGGGGGGGATGACATGATACTATTTTGCTCCAGTTGGCTCGTTTGTGCGATGAAGTGACGTGAGAAGTCTCGATGCCAGTCTGTTCTTTACGAAACACATCACAGAAAAACAGACGTATATGTATACAAATATTCTTAAAAATAGTCTTACTTTTTAAATCTCTTACAAAAAACAAACGAATTTTATTGGTCTTACTAAACTACATTTTGGGGAATGTGAAAAACAAAACGTATATAAATCTAAAAGTTTGGGACCCTAAAGGTACTTCTAACAAGTTGTTCTTGTTGATGAAATAACCTTAGTTTTGGGGTAAGTTTGTTCTTTATTTATTTAGACCCAAAGCAATTTTTTTCCAAAAACTAAACCTTTCACGATAATTAGACTATATAGATATAACTATAGTTTTACAGATTCATGATATTCTTCATTTCAAAAGTGAATTTCGAAAATATCAAACTTCCATTACGGCTATGAAGGTACAGTTACACATAATAGGCGAAGGCACGTGGTCGTAATAGTGAAATAAATCAAAGCTTGGGCCCCCCATCCATCACCGGCGCTGACGGGTCCGCCACAAATATAGTGGTTTATTACCATCGAGCAGTATAGAGCCGTAAGGTTATGTGGTTTGTATGAAAATATTATATTCCGCCAAAATGCTGCGACGCTGCGCCAGTTCTGCGCTCTGATTAGCCCATTGATGGCCATTGATAGATGATTGGCCGATGTGACGTACATACAGATCACTGGTTGGTTGAATTGCATCAGTGACAAATCACTGACTAGTTTAGAGATTTTATGGCCCACTATCCGGTTATATGTTCGATGTTTATTACAGACGATGAAAACAGACCTGCCTACTATATACCAATCATAATATAACAACTACACGGTTATAAAAAACTCTAACGTATCAAAAGAGCTTGAAGCGACTGAAGCGATTTTGATAAAACTTATTTAGGTAAGAAAACCTGCTTTCGAATATAAATAACTACATACAAATTGGTTCACTAGTTTAAGAGCAACCGTGGCCCAGAATATAGCAAATTTATAACACCACTTTCTGGCACACAAAGAAAAGAATACATCATGTCTGTTGAAGCTATTATCATCATGAGCATCATCATCAGCCCCTATCCGTCCATTGCTGAACATCCCTCCCTCACAGAACGCCAAGACGACCGATCCCTTTTTTTTGACACAGTGGAAATGCTTTGCGCATTCACGCGGGGATGGGGCGTCCCCGGGGATAATATGTGGGACTCCCGGCGCTCCCCGCTACCCCAGCGCTGGTATACCGCCCTAAAACCACTGCGAGTTGCCTTCAGCTGCTTGAAGGGGAGTGTCCCGGATCTGACTAGCACAGGACACCCCCCACGACTGGCCAGTTCCTTCAAAAGGGCTAACCGGGCTTCCTCCTATTATGGGGGCACTCCGACAGCCTAGAGCACCTCCGCCGACGCCGGAACTTTTCTGCCGAGGCAGGTACCCAACCTTACCCCGAGTCCTGTTAGACGGGAGGCAGGAGGTGCGCATAGCGCCTCCTCCGCACTCCTGTTCTACGTCGACGGAGCGGGACGGACGTCGCGTCATCCTCTCTGTCCCGCTCCGCAGCCTCCTTCTGCAAAATGGTGACCGCCACCTCCCAGGCCTCATCGCTCTCGAGCATGCAGCGCACCACACTCGTGAGCGAAAGGTTCCCTCCAAGCACTGCCACAAGATCGTGACGTTGTCCAGCCCATCTATCGCACACCTCCAGGGTGTGCTGGGCCGAGTCCTCCACAGCGCCGCACTCGTGGTAGGCTGGCGTCGGCTCCCTCCTGGCCACCCAACATAGGTACGCACAGAAACAACCGTGTCCGGTGAGCACCTGCGTCAGGCGGAATATGAGAAGACGACCGATCCCTCGCCACTCGCATCCAACACTGTGCGGAGATCTACTTAAACGTGGTCTCCACTCTTGAACCTTATTTGCCCATCAGCCATGCGTTCTCTGTTGGAGCTATACGATATTTTATTTGTAAGCACTATTTCACGAACCTCGTAGATATTGAGAAAGGATATTTACCTACCTTGTCTTTTTCCCACGAAACTTGATGATGACTTGGCGTTCAATGAAGGAGGCCTTTGTTTCCCTTTTGAGGGAACCAGCCGGTCGCGGGGGGTGTCCTGTGCTAGTCAGATCCGGGACACTCCCCTTCAAGCGGCTGAACGCAACTCGCAGTGGTTGTAGTGCGGTATACCGGCGCTGGGGTAGGGGGAGCGCCGGGAGTCCCACATATCCCCGGGGACAACCCATCCCCGGGTGAATGCGCAAAGCATTACCACTGCGACAAAAAGGCCTTTGTTCAGCGGCGGATAGAACAGGCTGATGATGATAATTACAAATAACAACCATAATCCTAATCTCAATATCGAGATTAACTTTCAAATTTTTCTTCAAAGCAGTAACCACGGAATATTGCCCGTAGCGCTTTCAATAAATTGTAGATCGCTGAAAAATTACGTACCGATCGATTTGTCACAAGTTTCGGCGCTCTCATCACGGGGATTATCCCCCGAGACTGTGATAAGCTTACGATGCTCCGACATTTGACTAAGTAATAAGAAATCAGCTTCATATTTTAGGGCTCCGTACTTCGATCTACAATCGAAGGCTCCGTAGGATCTGTTATGTATAAACAATACATGGATCTTGAGGTTCATTGAAAGTGGCCTATGACCAGCAACGAACAAGTAATGATGATGATGATGATGAATGGACAATATAGGTACAGTACAATATTATATAGAAAGATACGAGCGACCTGATAAGTAACCTAGAACTAGATTAGAAACCTGAAATCTGTCACCAGGACCAGCCCAAAATTCTTTTTTTTATAGAAGAGGGGGTAAACGGACAGTCGGTTCACCTGATGGTAAATGAAAAGAGACATCCGTAGACACCCGCTATACCAGAGGATCAGCAGGTGCGTTGCCGGCCTTTTAGATATTAGTATGCTCATTCAGGCGTTGTCTATTCTAAGAAGTGAGATGTTAAGTATCGGTACCAGGAATTACACTACCCGTCATGGGCTTCATTTTGAAACACAGCAAAGCATTTTCACGGGAGAAATAGAGATGGTGGGACATATTATGCAGTGGAGCGCGTGGCACATTGCATTCCTCCTTAAATAATTTTTTTACGGATGAAACGTCACGAAAATATTCAACGTTTTTGCACAAGAAGAGGGAGACAGGGCGATAAAGGGTGAACGTAGCATGAAGCACATAGCCATGGAGTGAGAGTAAGCTATCCCAGGCAACTTATTTATGTGTTGCCTATCTTGAGACATAAGTTTTTAAGTCTCGGTGCCAGTAATTACACTGCCTGTCTTCCACTTCTCTCCGATACACAGCAAGCTGTTTCACGGGAGAAACAAGCAAGATGGTGGTATCCAATGCAGACTGGAGCGTGGCACAACGCATCCCTCCCACCGGTACATAATAAGATCTTAAAAGTTCTTCTTCTTTTATATTTGGCAAATATTATTATGTTATTAAAAAAAACTTTCTAAAAAAATACTTGTCAAATACGTGTCAATATTATTTTTGTCTAATGTGTCTTTAAAATTAGTAAAAAAATATCAAAAATAAATACAATGCGTGTAATACGCCCACTTTTGTCTTACAGAAAACACCCACAGTACTACAAAAATGTGAAAAGAATCGCGTGGTTAGTATAATTTCGGTTTTTGTAAGTTTCTGCTGTAAGGAATGGTACCATGAGGTACCACGACGAATTTCTTATTTTTTCATCATGGTAGTGACATAAACCTCTCAGTACACTCTAAGGACTAAATCATAATAATAAACTAAAAATTCTAAGCCCATTTCGCCAATTTCAAAATTAGTGATCCTTTATTTTGAGTCTCGAAAGTAGATATAAGTTTCCTTCACGAGTTAAATAAATAAAGAAGTTAGTAGACCTTACCCCTCGAGAGTGAAATGTTCAGCATTATGTGTCCCCTAGTGTAACTGGGGATAGATCACATTATTTATTCTAAGTCATGGAAGTTATTGGACCACTAAAACACCATGATAACGAAGAACTAGTATGATCATCTTGATACGGTTCCTATCTACCAAGAGGACTACCTACCTACCCCAAAGTTAAAAAAATCGGTTGTCTGTAAAGTCGGTTTACTGACGATAGTTGAATGTGACAACGTCATAAGAAAATGGAACGCCTCAGAGTGAGGTAACGCCGCATAAGTCATATTTTTTCGTGCGTGCAGCCAGCTCCATCGAATTATAAGACGTTGTCACGTCAAAAAAAACCCTCCATAATTGGGTATAGTCCTTATTCAATATTTATGTTACCAATGCTTAATATTTTTTTCAAAATCTGACATTCGACTGGCAGTATCACCGGTTATATAACGGTGACAAAAAGCATAATATTATAATGACGCATGAAGCTCGGACACGATACGTCGTCGTCGGCTATCTTAATAAATTTTTGCAGACATAAGTCTTGGCTAAACATGGAATACTCTTGATGATAACCTATGACGTGGACATTATATTCTAATGATACAAATAAAATTATAAGTCTTTTTTTCAGAATGATCTATGCTGACTGTCAAATGGCCCTAATGCTTCGTCTGACAATTGTGAGCCAATTTGACCCACTTAAGATTGATTATTAGTGGGGGGTTGACCCCGCCAACCGTGAAGTCTACGACCCCACTGCCTCCTGGCGTCGGGTTGGGATAATTCTAAGCTATTTATTTTAAATACTTATCAAATCTGTCAATTTCAGGTACATATATTACACATTTTAATTTTCTAAAATGTGTACAGGCCATAGACAGTGAACGTGAATGTTATATTGAAGTAGTAGTCGAGAATTTTGTGAAAATATCACTCTTGTTAATATCCCCTGGGTTTTGTATTGTGTGCAGCATGTTTTTGTGTTTGATGCAATTTGTTACTAACAGCCATTTACCTGGTGAGATATCCCACTTTCTATAACAATACTTATATTGATGATTTAAAGGTAGCAATGCTTTGCACCATTCTGTGTATTCCTTCCTTAAATCTTTGCTGTGTGCAAAGTAGAACTCACAACCGACGCCAGGAGGCCGTGTGGTCGCAGACTGCACGGTTGGCGGGGGGCAACCCCCCACTTTATAAATCAAAAGTGAGCCGAATGGACTCACACTAATCCGATGTAGCATTAGGGCCTTCGGGCCGTTAGCATATATCCATCCGAAAAAAAAAAAAGTAGAACAGGTAGTGTAATTAGCTGAGAAACCACCTTGTTTCTCCAGGTAGGCAATACATGATCGAATAGTCTTGGCAAGTCTCTCTTGAAGTGAATCACAATATTGATATAAAAATTGCAAAGGGATCCTACTTGTTCGTAGCATGAAACTTTGCTTGAGACAGAAAGAGGAACGCACTGATACCATCTTGTACCAGGTACCAAGTAGGCAACACATGATCGCATTGCCTAGGCAAACTGCTAATCCTGGATGAATATATCAATTCAAGGATGACGTAGACTTACTAGCAAGCCTCTAGTCTACAATCCAAGAGGCAAAAAACTTTTTTACATCTAAATAACATTACATCTTGAAAATGAGACAAATCATACGACTAATGGCTCATACGCACTGGGCGGGAAATCGCAACGCGGCTAGCCGTGCGGCTGACCGCATTGCGTAGTGTGTATGAGGCTTAAAGAATAGGCTAACTAAATATTTACAAGATCATATTATTATACGACAAATAAAATGAAGTGCACTCGAACAAAGCCGTAAGCATCAGCTGATTTGTGTTTTTATTTAATGTACTGTTACAAAAACACAAATTAGAAATGTAAAAATGTGTGTAAAAATAAAAGAATGTTTATTATTTTAACAACATCATTACGTTTATTCAACATTTATTCACATTTCTTAACATATTATCCTACAACAATGTGTACAAGTGCATGATGGAACTAATTTTTCTTTTTTAAAGTCGATTAAAATGCAGCCTACCCAGCCTACCTATTCACATGGACTAAAATTACGAATAGATTGGAATCTCATTCGTCAACATCGAATATAATTTTTCACCCGGAAGCCCGGATCGCATTTGGCTGGTCCTAAATATAATAAGACAATTCATCAATTTCAGACACTGTTTCAAACAGCAGTGCCATAAACGAAACAATTGTTGCAAATATAAAAGAATGCAATGACAATAAAGAAATGAAACTCGCTAAAATAAAACCACCGCAAGAAAATATGTTAGTACTGGGAATCAGAAGGATAAAAGGACCTACTGTTGAAGTAAAGTAAATTATATTCAACTATCTAATAATAATTAAGAGAAGACAAAGTAACGTAATAAATGTGGGCCGTTACGATCATAGCGTCATTTGCCGTCACGGCATTCGAGTCGATTTTACTGCTGCGCATCGATATTTTTCACATCAAAAAGCAGAATTTCGGAATGTTTATAAAAAGATGACAATAATTATAATGATCACGAAAAATGATGTTATTTTATTATATTCCTTAATCAAGTGGCTTTGAATTTTCGTCTCCCGATCTCATTTTATTATTTACAGGGAAAAATTCTTCAGTGACATTAATTAACAGAAGAGTGAATTGTTCCCCGTCTCCAACGTTGAAAGTACTATTAATTAGTGGGATTGTGATGTGAGATTATTTTCGTGTATTAAATTATTATTTTATTGATATTATCATTGTTGAAGTTATTTATGGTTTTTATAGAAGAGTGGTAAAGTGGTTAGTGATAAGCGCCATCATTAGATACCCGCTACATCATTGGCAGGTGCGTTGCCTTTCAAATATGAACATGCCCTTTTCTTAAAGGTCCCTAAGTCGTATCAGTTCTAAAATACCGTTGATGGCACCTGATTTCATATAGTGGTAGTGCGAGGCAGGAAATGCCGTAAAATCGAGTTGTGGATTTACGGCTTTTTATGCTTTCAGGCTATTTATACTTAAAGGTAGTTAATACTTTAAGAAGGGCACTTATTCCAAGACTCGATAAGTCGATCTAGACGTGCTCGATTTTTCTTACTTTTTTATTACTTTTCTTAAAGAAGTTTTTAAGTTTTATTATTTCAGTTTTAGAAGCTATATGGATCGCCACTATAATCCGGAATTTTTTAATTTGCTATACCTATGTTGCCGGTGAAAGGGTTATGCTGTGTCGCACTCCCGTACCATTTTTCCAGTGAAACAGCATTGCTGGATAGGCAACACATGAATGAGTTGACTGGGCTAGTCTCAGGTTAACTTGTGTATGTTCAAACTTCAGGGGCGACGTTGACCAATTATCATAATGTGTCATCATCATCTTCTACCCGTTTGCTTATCCAACTAACATAAAAATTTATGTCACATTTTTGTGTGGTATGTGTATTTTAATAAGTTACTTTTATATACAAAAATATTATACATTTGTAAATATCAACAGGTTTTTCACAATAAAAGCCATTTTATAGAGAAATCACTTGATCGAAGTCACAATACAGGGAACTTTCTGGAAACTAGCCGCCATATTTTTCGCAAATATTCCATATAACAGACGCAATTTAGTCCAATACCGCTGTTGAAGGCAAATATTTTTGGTTTCCACTTCGTTGGAATAGCTAAAGTTGATACATCTAAATAGAAATACATTTTATGAGTAGCTGTACTATTCGTAAAATTTATTTCTTGCAGAATATAAAACCACTACTCTATATTATTATCTTTTAGTATGATCCTATTCACGTCCACTGCAGAACAATCTAGAAGAGCGGACAAAAGAGCAGCCCCCTCCCTGCTCTTTTGTCCGTGGCGAAAATGGGTACCTACAAGTGGCGAAAATGGGTACCTCACCCCATTGCACTGTTCCGAGTTTGGGAGGGGTTGTTCTGTGGCGCCGTAGAACCCCTCCGTGGTGGCGTCGGTCCTTTAGGAAACTGACTAGCCATCGAGGTGCCCTGTTGCTCAACAGATCCAGGGCACCTCACTAATTTTAGTGGGTAGAGCTGCGTCCACCTTAGATACTTACACCTTTCGGGTGCAGCGAGTCCCTCACACCCACCTGGGGAGTCCCCCCTGCCCCGCGGGGTGCCCAAGAGCATTTCCCGGCGCAAAAAAGGTTCTTTAATATCAATGATTATTTATGAAACTTACTTAACTATGCAAATAAAAATATAATAAGTTATACATATTATATATAAATAGGTACAGCTTAAACGGAGAAAAAAAATATAATAGATAGGTAACTTTCGCATGATAGTAGGTAAATTTATTTGCAAAAAATGATATTATGCCACCAAAAATCTTATTCGCCAACGAAAAAAAATTGGAGATCCAATAAGGGTAAACTTCTGTAGACAAGGATGAATTAAAACTTAAAACAGGAGAGACGGAAAAGCTACAGCTTGGCAAAAAAGAGTATGACGTGGTGACAGGTGGAACTAAATATTTTACTAAATGGAAACCTATGATGTTGACAATACTTGGCCGACAAATACTAGATTTTGAGTAAAGCTTAGTGTTTCACATTTATTTTTAATGATTCGATTAAATTATCTTACTGATTTTCCATATTATGATGAGACCTAAGTGAAAGTGGCGCCCTCATTTTTTCCATACTCTTTTTTGCCAAGCTGTAAGTGACACAAAAAACTTAAGCTGTCATATTATTTGATGTGAAATGTGTCAAAGTCAATAAAAATTAAATGTGATAAATTAAGTGTTAAAAAAATAATTATTCTGTCTGCATTCATTATAACTGCAATGTAAATTACTTTCCATGCGTACAATGGCGAAGCGGCGGGTTTTTAATGGTATTTATATATCTCTTGAAATGATTACTTAGGACTTGGGTCTAGAATAAGGATCCGCACCATGGTTCAGGCCTTGACGTGGCGGACTCAGTAACCTAGGATGAGCCCAGCACCCTAGGCGAAGCTAATTGAGCCGAGGGGGCTCTTTGTATCTCTTTTGTCCCCACTTATAACAAGAGGGGTCAAAAGAGCAGGGGGAAGGGGCGAGGATGGGGACCTCGCCCCATTGTCCCGACGTTGGGAGGGGTTGTTTTGTGGTGCAGGACACCCCTTTGTGAAGGTGTTGTCTGTCCCTTGGGGGACTGACTAGCCGTCGAGGTGCCCTGTTTGCTCATTAGATCTAGGGCACCTCACCAAACGTGGCATTCGTGGCACTCGCCGGGTTTTAGTGGGTAGAGCTGCGTCCACATACCAGCTTTCGGGCGCAGCGAGTCCCACATAACCTCCTGGGGAGACCCCCTCCCCCGCGGGATGCCTCAGCATTTCCCGGCGTTAAAGAAAAAAAATATAAAGATAACAATGATTTATCCTGACAAGTGACAATCACGAGAGTCCATTCGTCGCCCCCACGGTTACCACCATCCTGCTTACTTCTTTCGTGAAACAGCTGTCCAAAAATACTGTTAAAGAACAATATTATCTCGCCCTTCTCTCAACACTGCTTAGTAAAGAAGGGCAGGTCATGGTGTAACTTCAGGCACCTATTTTACGTATTAAAATAGGCAACGCATGAATAATATCACTCGACACATTTCTGAAATATCTCATGAACTAAGCATCTCCCAGGGAGGAGGGGTACAAGGGGGAATCCTTCCCGTTCCACCTCCACCCCTCCCTCTCTCAACTCCAGCACCTCGATTCTACATATTTCCCAATAAGTTACTTGGGCTAGTGCAAGATGAATTTGTTTATGGTCATGACCGACGCTTACCACTGACAATGAGATCTGGTCTGGTCATTTGTCTGCCCGTAATATAAAATAACCAGCGATGTGCGAATTAGACTCGCCCACGGAGAGTTCCGTACCGTTGTATATACACTTTAACAAAAAAATGACGTTTGTTGTAAGGGTTGAAGAATTGATTTAATTCTGTTTTTAGTATTTGTAGTTATAGCGGCAAAGAAAACATCTTGATACAGCCTGGTAACAGACAGACGGACGGACAACGCAGTCTTAGTAATAGGGTTCCCGTTTTACCCCTCGAAAAACGATGATGAACCCGAGAACGAAATTTCTTTATTTCTTTACACAGATGCTCCACGCCACAAAGTTTTATTAAATAGCATGTCTAGAATGAGTGCACATTATTTGCACCATCTGAACGTGCTGTTCCAAGAAGTCACCACCAGGTTCAGAAACCACTACGTCATAATAGCCGCCGCCTTCGCCGTTGTGCTGCTGACCTTCATGCTGCCAGACTTATCCCTGAAGATACGAGAGAAGGAAGAACTGAATGCCATGAAAAAAGTTGTGGCAGAAATGACGGTTCGTCTCCATTTGTTCTCGACGGCTGTAGATCCGAAGGTTTCAATCTCCCCGAAATAAAAAATCTCTGCTGCAAAATAAGCCTTTCTCAATGACTGGAATATAAAGCGATTTTTTTTATCCCGCTACCTTGTTGCTTTGCAGCCGAATTGGTACCTCTCGTCATACAACACCGGCGTCAAGTGACAGCTATGCTGTCGCGTTTCGTGCGGTTTGTGAGTTTCCGGTCGCCCGTTGGGGGGGATTGATAGGGAAAATGAGGGCAACGCATCTGCATAGCTTTTGGTTGTGCGGATGTTTATGAGCGTCGATATACACCATAAGGCACCGACTGCTCGGTTGCTTGATCCAAAGATTAGCGCATTGAAACAAATAAACTGTTCACATTTAATACATTGGTAAATGTTACCTGAAGCCTCACTCTTTCAGTAGCAGATATTTTGCAGCTCACAGTAGAATTTGAGACTTGACATTAGAAGTGGATGAGATATCTGTACCTTTTTTTTTCTTTTACTCCGGGAAATGCTCTGAGGCGGATATGTGGGACTCGCTGCGCCCGAAAGAAGTTAAGGTGGACGCAGCTTTACCCACAAAAACCGGGGGAGGGTGCCACCAATGCCGCCTTTGGTGAGGTGCCCCGGATCTATTGAGCAAACAGGGCACCTCGATGGCTAGTCAGTCCCTCAAGGGATCGACACCACCTCCACAGAGGGGTCGCCCGCTACCACAAAACAACCCCTCCCAACATCAGGACAGTGCAATGGGGTGAGGTTCCCATCCTCGCCCCTTGTCCCCCTCTGCTCTTTTGTCCCCTTTTCTTATAAGAGGGGTTCACCTTAAGCTACTGAGCCCCACCGCCACGACAAGGCTTGAACCTTGGTGGGGAGATATCTGTACCTGACATTGAGGCATTGGTCTCTGTTTCCCTTTCTAAGCTAAGGTTTTTTTGGCAGGAAGAAATCGTACGCGCGGAGGTGGCATGCTTGACCGATGCAGAAGAGTTGAATTTCCTATACGGCGCTGTAGACGACGGTGATTTAACCGTCTGTATTTC
The DNA here is from genome assembly GCA_963853865.1 of Helleia helle. Taxonomy (NCBI): domain Eukaryota; kingdom Metazoa; phylum Arthropoda; class Insecta; order Lepidoptera; family Lycaenidae; genus Helleia; species Helleia helle. The sequence continues at coordinate 5,920,593 of OY971426.1, read as the reverse complement.
TGTCTGTTGTCACGTCGCGATTTTGTAATATGCATGTGTCTGGGACTCTTGAAAGAACCTCACTTACGTAGGGGGTTTCCCTTACTGGAGCCCCGCGTTGCAGTTCTAAATTTAAATTTAGCTTACACAAAGAAAAGGGCCTCGAAATGAATTACAGAAGCTTACTTACTTGAAACAGTTTCTTGTAATTTTAGGGATCTCTACTTTGAGCGCTTAAAATTTAGGGGTGATGAGGCTGTGGTAGTCCAAAATTAAGATTAGGTATTTTCTTGCTCTTAAAAAATATGGCAATTGATAAAGGCTGGCAATATTAAATTTAAGTTTTATGGGCTATGAAGTGAGTAAGTTACTGACAGACGAACTTAAGTGTATAACATTATCTTCGTACCAGAGAGTTCGAACCATAGAGAAATTACATAGTATTGTAATGGCTCCGTGGTTCGAACTGTCTATGTCCAAAATGTACCATGCCTTTTTACCCCGCAGTTTGACAAAAGTCAGCGAGATAGCGGTACCCATATCCATCAACAAAGTGCACTTCCTCTGTTGGGTGCTTACAGATCGCGACGTGACTAACTAAATTGTACTAATTGATATTGTCGTAATGATAGATGAACGCTTGTAGTCCAGGCCAGTTTCGCAGGTCTCCGGCCACAGGGAGGAGCTGACCTCGAAGTCTGAGCCAATACAAGGGGAGAAGAACAGGGGTTTCTTTCGGCGATTATTCTACCCTCAACGCAACGATTCTCGAAAAGTAAGGAACTTTAAAAATTACGTAATTTAGCTAAATATCAAACAATAAAAAAAATTAGGTATATTGTTTTCCAATTTTTACGCGAATTTCATCTATACTAATATTATAAAGCTGAAGTGTTTGTTTGTTTGAACGCGCTAATATCAGGAACTACTGGTCCGATTCAAAAAATTATTTCAGTGTTAGATAGCCCATTTATCGAGAAAGGCTATATAACATCACGCTGTGACTAACAGTAATTAAGTTGAGTCAGTTAACGCGGGCGAAGCTGCGGACAACAGCTAGTTTATTATAATGAAACAACTATTTTATTGCGTTAAGTTACCTAAACGTCGGGATGTAAAAATCTTAATAAGCCGCGATTAAATCCGTATAAGTTGTTTCATTATAATAAAATAATGACTGTAACAAATATTAATTAGTAAATCCACAACAACTCGATTTTTACCGCATTTCCTGCCTCACACGTCTATAGGTAGGTACATATATTATGGAATCTGCCACCTACGCTGTTTCCGAATACCGAACCATACCGAAACAACTTAGGGACCTTAAAAAAAAGAGCATACCTACTCATATTTGAAAGGCCGGCAAGGCACCTGCTGATCCTCTGGTGTATCAGGTGTCTGTGGATATCGCTTATCACTTGACATCAGGTGAACTGACTGTCCGTTTGACCTCTCTTCTATAAAAAAAATTATTTAGTATAATCATGCGAACCTTTTACTAAATGTTATTTAAAATAATATTATTATTTAGAATAATCATGCTGCTTTGTACTGTTCTTCTCGAAATCAAGCTAGGAATGAATTACGCATAAGTCTGCGCATCAAACCGCTGAAACACACGTGTTGATCCTATTAGACAGTCTTACAATCCTATTATTGAATTATATATAATATACATAATAATTATTAACATAACCCCGCTTCTATTCAATACTGAAGATGCGGCGAACAATAGCTTAATATCTTCCTTGCCTCATTTTGAAGACCTGTAGGTCAGCTGTACTAATTAAATATAGATCGGCTGAGTATCAAATATGAGTGACTATGGCCTAGTGGGTATGGGTTCGACATCTTAAGTGAAAGGTCTGATCGCTGTGTTTGTTTCCTTTAAATGGTTTTTTCTAAATGTGCACCTGAACATGAGACCATCGCTTTCTCATCGGTGAAGGAAACATCGTGAGGAAACCTGCATACCTGATGAGATTAAAAAGCCTCTAAAGGTGTGAGAAGTTCACCAACCCGCATGGGGCCACCGCATCGGTGAACTATAATGGCCCAACACCCTTCTCGCCTGATTTCGAGAAGGAGACCCGTGCTAAAGTGGGACATATTATTATTTTTATTATTAGTTACAAGTCTGATATTAACCAGTGGCGTTACCATAGAGGGGTAAGATGGACAAAGGCCACGGGCCCACAGCCTAAGAGAAAAAAGATTAAAACATTACCGCCTTAGACTACTACATACTCTTTTTATTATTATTTTATTAGCGTGAGCCCCCACCATTGCACGGGCATCAGATGGTTATAAATACGATTCGCTGCGCCGAAAGATGGTAAGGTAGACGCAGCTCTACCCACTAAAACCGGGCGAGTGCCACCAATGCCGCCTTTGGTGAGGTGTCCTAAATCTGTTGAGCAACAGGGCACCTCGACGGCTAGTCAGTCCACCAAGGGACCGATGCCACCTTCATAGAGGGGTTGTCCCGCATCACAGAACAACCCAGCTCAACATCGGGATAGTGGAATGGGGTGAGGTTTCCATCCTCGCCTTTGTCTTTCCTTTTGTCCCCTCATCTTAGGGGTAGGTACAAAGAGCAGCTCCCTTGGTTAAATTGGCTTCGCCCAAGGTGCTGGGTTTACCTTAAGAGGGCGTCGAGCGCAAGACGCGGGTGCAAATTCGGTATTCTACAGCCTGCTAGCTGTGTGCGTAACGCACTCACACAGCCATGCCTTTTGGTCGGCTAGTCAGTAGCGCGGCAAAACGATATAACTCAAGTAAAATCACTTTCGCAATCACATTTACTAATGTATAATGTGTAAATATATAAATGTAGAATTTAAGTATTTTGATAATATGTGTACCTATTATAAATGTGAATATTTAAGCGTGGATGTTTATTAGGACCTCTTTTATACGAAAAACTACGAGAAAATTTTGTTAAACTGTACTTTTTAAATTGAAGTAGGTACCTATAGAGGTTAAGTTTATTTTCCAACATTTGAAAACCTATGCGGATGAAGTTGATGACTATAATATGTAGTAGGCCTGTGGTAGCTTAGTAAAACTAGCATACCTATACTACCTATTTTATGATAAATATTACTAAAGGAATAATAAAACCATGTTAGTTGTATAAAAAAAGTATTTATTTAATAATAACATCTGGTTCGAATCCCGCCAAGTGGAGATAATATGGACGTGTGTATATGCTTTTATATAAAATTATTAAATTTATATTTGTTCCCAGTACCCGTAACACATTTTTTTACGAGCTTACCAAGGGCCTAGGTTAGCGTGGTGTGATATTAAAAAAAATTAAAATCAATAATTATTGACGTTATTTTTTAATCTTTCCTTTTTATTTCTTTTAGCTTTTAGTTTTTTGCTTTTTTATTATTTCCCTTTCCTTTATCGCATCAAGAATGTAATCTGGTTCTTTGATTTCCATTTGCCTGTGTAATCTAGAATCGATGATTTCTGGAAGCAAACAATCAAAATAAAACCTTGTTAATTTGATTTCCATTTCATTCCAAAACGCTTTATCTTCCTCAATTATTTCAATTTTAATATCAACGTCCGTCCAAACTGCAAATATACAAGTTTTTCGACGTGTGATATGTATTTGCCCTTGAGCCTGGTAGTACCAGTTATGCTTCTTGTCTAATTTTACAGTACCATTTTTTTCTAGTTTCCAGAAAGTTATTTTTTTCATCTTTATACCATCGTCAACACTCATTCCTTTGGCTGAATAAGGACATTTTATTTCAACTATATCTTCACTTACGAGACCATCTGGACTTGCGCTTAAAAATGGCAAATCTGGATCTATAAATAAGCCACATCTTTTGATTGGTTTCTGTAAAATATTTTCCAACTGATCACGAGCGAGATGTTCACATGTTTGACCATATTGAATAGACTTGACATAATCTAAGTTTTTTCCGGCCACTAGATCTTTGACTAAGGGCCCGCATTTAATAAGTCCACGTTTACAAACTCTTCCAAAAGTAGAAGCCGTAAGTCGCAACTTACGCTCTTGGCGCCATTCGACAGATTCTCCTTGTAGAATAGTTCTTCGTTCTAGTAAGTTGCGATCTTCAGCAGATAAAGTAATATTTTTTAAATGTTCATTCTTCGCGAATTCATAATCAGCTTCACTAAGGTCAGGTTTTTCAAAAGACTCGCCGTAATTTTTATCAGTTTTAGAACACTGTGGCTTGACTGAAAAAGATTTATGTAATCTGCGTTTTGCCGAAGCTAATCTTTTCATGTTTCGTCTATTTTCCAGTCTTCTTACTAACTTGTTTGGACTTCGCAGTAAAACTTTTTTGCTCAAAAACGTCTGTGGTTGCCCAGAATTAAAAGATACTACAGATGCTGCGCATCTCCCTCCGTATGATTGTCTGGTGGAGTAATTGATCCGTTTACCGCCAATAAACTTGGCTATAATACTATTGAAAATTTCAGCGATATTGCTATTCACGTTATGCATAAGACTAGTTGCATTATTAACTAGCCTGTATGTAAACTTCATTATTTCTGAGTAAATAAAGCCTCCTTCAGTACTTTTCATCGCTGAAACTAAATTTTCTTCGGTTGATGCATCGGTTGATGACAGTTTTTTACAATAATATAACTTGCATGAGCTGTGATTACCAAAAACGTGGTGTGGCGCATTTACCAAATCTTGCTTCAGTTCTACAACTTTTTGCTGAAAGCTTTTGTTTTCTTGACCCCTGATATGTTTTACAGCACCTGTGACGGAACTCCTTAAGCGCAATATATTATTTTGAATTGATTTTCGATACTTCAGTGGATATCTGGTATTTCTGGTGAGATCATCCAATTTCGTGCAGTAATTCCGTAATAAATGATTAGTACATTCTATTTTCTCAACTAATAAGCTTCCGTAAGGTTTGGACTTTTCTATTTTACTATATGTGCTAGCATCTCCGTCGGCTATAAGTTTTGAATATATAAGACCATGAGTTTCCACTGAAGTCTAAAAACCTTCGACGAGAGCTGTTGACTCCATGCCACTAGAAGGTCCTGTGTAATTTTTGAAGCAAATGTGGTCAGGAATCGGCTTCTTTTTATTTTCAGCTCTAGCACAAACCATGCAGTACTTATTTTTAACAGCCATGTACAGCACTTTTTTTGTCCTGTACCCTATTATAACTGCTGCTCCCGATAACGCATTATAATTCTTTCTATACGACCTCTTAGACCAGCATGCATCGGCGACAACCGTTATCATTGGTACTCCGTTTGCGTCCACTTCATTATTCAGCACAGCTAGCCGGTATTCTTCTTTAGCCGCTTCTTCCATGCTTTTTACTTTGGCTCGTTCCCAAAGTTCGCAAACTTTGTTATGGGACTTAGCGTACAATTTGTCGGACATGCATGGTATATTAAGAGAGGCTGAAACTTCTTTCAAACCTGAATATCCTGCGCCTATGGAAATAAAACTACTTACTGCAAAATCATTTATATTAAATTCTGTGGAACATTCTGGATCTTTACAATTCTTGACTTCAAATTTTTCGTTGCACATTCGGCAACTAAAACAAAATTTCGAAAGAAAACCTTTCTTTATTTCTTTTGTCATTTTCAAACAGCTCAAGTTACAGCCTAGAGCAGAGTTGTGATTGGAAATATACAAAAATTGATTATAAATGTAACCAAAATCCACGATCCTGTTTCCATCAATCGTTAATTCCTTATCATCAGTTTCAGGTTCAATAGTTAACTTATGATCGCGTTCTGTATTCTTCATTACCACCTGCAAATTAATTCATAAGGTTATTTTTTAACTCACATGCTCGTAAAGACGATCATAAGTATAAGTTACTCAAAATGTGGAAGTCAGGTTACTAATACGTTTTTTCTAAACAAATAATAAACTTGTCTACTAAATAAATGAATCTAAAGACAATGCAAAGTGAAACAAAAACCTTTTTTTGTAAACCAATAATAAAGTTGTGTATAATAAGAATATGCCTAATAAACAAATTAATCTAAAGACAATGCAATTCAAAAGTAATGTCACACGTGTTCTAGGCTACAATAACAAAAGCAAGGTGTGCGGCGGCTGTTTACGACCTCAAACTTCAAAGTCTCTTTATTAGAAATTTCGGCAGCTCAAAGCTAAAATATTTGTCAATTGTAATGCACTAACACAAACAATAACGCTGATTGTTTTGACGTCTGAATATAAACGTGGGATTTTTTTCGTTATGGATAATGACTGCTACGCTAAGAAGAATGCGTAGATAAACAGACTAATAAATTAATATCATACCACAACGTAAAAAAAACAATGGAACAACGCGTTTGAAGTCGCGCGAAATGCCGTAGGTATACCATAACCTATCCCAAGGATTAATAACAGAACTCTACGACTAAGTGAAACAAAAACCTTTTTTTGTAAACCAATAATAAAGTTGTCCTAATAATACATAATGAAAAGATAATTAGAATATGCCTAATAAACAAATGAATCTAAAGACAATGCAATTCAACTGTAATGTCACACGTGTTCTAGGCTACAATAACAAAAGCAAGGCGTGCGGCGGCTGATTACGACCTCAGTCTCTTTATTAGAAATTTCGAACTGTGCACGTGTAATGCACTAATACAAACAATAGGGCTGATGATGATGATGATTTTACATTGGCTAAAATACATAATATATCGATATTTGTTGGATAACGGAATAAAATAAGCTGTCTGGGAGCTTTTAACGAACACACTACCTAAATCTTTGAGATATAACAAAAAAATGTATGGTGGAATAGAGTTCCACTATCTACCACCGTCCACAGAAAAGTATTTATCACCACCATCACCACCATATACAAATTAAATAAACAACTTACATCGTCTTTTGTAGTATCATTATTCGACTGCAAGTTGTTTTCAGTGACACTGTAAAGAAATAAATGATAAGTAGGTATAGTAGTGAAGGTATACTACCTAGTTAAAAGTGATAAGATGGCAATAATATTGTAATATTAAACGCAATTCTAAATTTACTAAAGTTACTTACTTTTTAAGTGAAATTCTAATTTTCTTGAATCGACTACTACTCTTCTTCGTATAATATCTGTCTTTTCGCTTCCCCATTTTCACTAAAACCAAAAAAAAAAGTAAAATTAATTTGTTTCGAACATCAATGAATATGAGCTACTAAATCGAAATTTAAAAAAATATACTTACACCCTCTTTGTCTTTGTGCCGCTGAATGCGCACACGCTAGATCGCGATATATAACTAGGAAGCGTCGCTCGTCAAACTGACGTGACCTCTCTCTGAGCACTGCTGGGCGACTGAATTTTTAGGAGCGCGCGTCGAGTATTTATTTCGATTGCGCGCGCCCATAGTAATAATGTATGGGAAAAAACAGGCACTTATTCAAAAAATCGTAGTAAATAAGTTATAGAAAAAATCGAAAATTTGATGAGGACCAACTGTAGTGTATATATTGCTAAATTGATTGAACCCAATTTAAAATTATTTATTGTCTGTTATACGTTGAATATTTACTAAACGCGGACATGCTTTCTTCAATTTTTGTTATACTTTAGATGAGTATTTCAGTTAAAGTTATACATTATTTTCAAAATTGGGTTCGGAATAATTGTAAAGGCTTTCATTTTCATGACAACAAGCTATATTTGTTGTCTATCATAGTAGTATTTTACTTGCTATTTATTTAACCGTGACACCCTTTTTAGCCATTTTTGCTCGATACGGTCTTAAGCTACTGAGCCCCACCACCACAACAAGACTTGAACCATGGTGGGGATGAAATACGCTACTAACAATCGACCATTTAACCCAAGGTGAACAATCTCGCAGATATCCATACTCCATATCCATACCTACCTGAAAAATATGTTTGAAAAACAATGTAGTAAACTTTTCAGGGTAAATCCGGGCGATTGTACTATTTGGAGTTATAGATTTTCAAATATATTGTTTTTTTTTTGTTTTAAGTTCATTTTTTATGTTCATTTTTTTACAGGAAGTAACAATATCATCAATAATATACACGGACTCCTTCGATGCTCGGAAATAAGATTATGTATCTTCTGGATCTCATTAAATGTATTATAACTAAGTTGTTTGTTTCTTTTTTTTCTAGTTGTTCTACCCTCCATCTTATCAAAATAAGATGGAGGGTAGTACAACTAGAAAAATAAATATTATTCACCAATCACATCACCACCTAGCCCTGTGGTAAGTTCGTACGAACTTGTGTTACGGTTACTAGGAATGGAAATAAAAAATATATTTAAATACACGTGCATGTGGACACATCTATATTCATGATAAAAATTATTTGCATCCGGCGGGATTCGAACTCGAGACCAATCGACCAGCCGGCCGTGAAAATGAGATCGATGGGCCGGCGATCTCTGTGCAGCGACCAGTCCTAGTTCTAGAGCTGAGAATCGTCTTGGCGGTCATTGAAAGGGCCTACGTCTAGCAGGGGGTAAAAAGGGCAAACGACCAGTCGGAGTCTTATGGTACCGACGCCCATACACATCCACATAACCAAAGGTTATGCAGATGCGTTGCCCTCCTTTTCCCTATCCCTCCAATGGGCCACTGGAAATTCAAAACTGCACGAAACGAGGCAACATAGCTGTCACTTAACGCCAGTGCTATGTGAGCGAGAGGCACCACCCCGGTCGTGCCGGCCCAATTCGGCTGCAAAGGAGCATGACACTACCTCTTACTATTTTGTTTGTTAATTATTAGGTTGATTATGATGAAACTCTTTTTTTAACCGACTTAAAAAAAAAAGAGGAGGTTCTTAATTCGTCTGTTTTTTTTTTTTTTGTATGTATGTGACACGATTACTCCGCCGTTTGTGCATGGATTTCGATGGTTATTTCTTTGTTTGAAAGCTGGTGTTTCCAATTTGGTCCCATATTAATTTTATTAAGATCTGACAAGCCGTTTTTAGTTATTCCCAATAATGCCTATTTGGTTGGTTTTGTTTACCTTGATGATATGATTATTTTATTACGTGTCGATGTAAAAATGTATAGGATGCTTTGGTAGCACACCATAGTATGTCGCGGTCATCGTAATCATCATCATCATCACCATCACCATCATTATCATCATCCTTTATCCGCCCACTGCTGAACATGCCTCCTTCAATGAACGCCAAGACGGCGAATTTCGGAATCACTAAAAATTAAGAAATAAAAACATTTTACAAAAAATTAATACTGACTTCAAAAATACTAAACTAAAAAGTAATAAAATAACAATTTCTTTAATTTTTGTACTTACAACTTATAATCAACTTAATCTTCTACTAATGTACAAAATTTGCGTTTACCACGTCATTATAGTTACTTTTGGAGTCGGTGTCGTATTTGTTGCTGTACATTACCTACCTACATACCTTGGCTGACACCGACTCCAAAAGTAACTATAATGACGTGGTAAACGCAAAGTTTGTACATTAGTAGAATATTAAGTTGATTATAAGTTGTAAGCACAAAAATTAAAGAAACTGTTATTTTATTACTTTTTAGTTTAGTATTTTTGAAGACGGTTATAATTTTTTGTAAAATGTTTTTATATTTTAAGTAAATTGTATTGTTTATATGAATAAACGGGGGTGCGTAGGAGCACCTTATGTAGCACTAAGGTTGAACTAGTCGACGGCGCGAACTCGAACAAAATGATTGCTATCTCACCTGACATACTGCGCGAACGTGTGTGCTAGAATGAAATGCACAATGATTAATTCCGAAAAAGTCCTTTTAGCAAAACAGTTATTATAGAAAAACTAATAAGTGTATCTTTTCAAAATAAATTTATTTTATCTTTTGAATAACAAAACTATATCTGTACGGGCTTTATTTTTACGGACTTTCGTACTCGGTATACTATTTATTTACGCCCAAAGTTGGGCTAAAATCAGTGTTGAAAGTCGAAAGTTTAGAAGCTTGTATTTTTTAAATGTATATTTTTTTACGATTTTGGGTACATACACACAGAGATCAATTTTTATTATCCTTAGTTTTTCATAGTCAACGTCAAACATTGTAGTAATTACTGTTCTGCGTTTGTATGGAAAGATGAGCGACTTGTGTAACCTTAATGCGCCTCCAGTAATGCTCGTGTCGGGTTCAGGATAGGAACCTGGGCCCAGTATGTCGGCCAGTCCCACCTTACGATGAGTAGTCTGGCCTTTGTCGGGGCCAGCCTGTCTCTGAGATAATCCTGTTCACTGCAGGACCGGGAGCCTCAAAAAGCGCCCTCGCAGTAGTTTTAGTTTGTCGAGTCCCACATAGGGTCATCAAAAGCATTTCTCTGCGTCATCGAAAACACATTAATTATGGGTTGCTTATCTTCAGACGTAAGGAGACAAGTCTCGCTGTCAGTAATTACACCTATTCTCCACACGAAACAGCAAAGAATTTCACGGAACCCCGCCCAAGGAATCTCCGGAACATTAAATTTGTTTTAGACATTTTAGAACATTTTCTTCACTTTTACGTCAGATGAAACCGCGTGGAAAAGCTAATCTATCTATATAGATAAATAAAATTGAAGTGTTTGTAATATTAAAATAACCGCTTTTTACTAAATTCATATGGATGTAAACCTATACTGCCGTGTTAATTAAAAAGGGCACAACTAACATTTTTCACGAAATTGAGTTATATACATATTCGGAATCAGGAAAAAAGGGCCTATCTGCCTAATTTTTTGTGTATTTTTAGAAACAAAATAAACAGAGTTAGCATAAGCTTAAAGGGCACAACTGCACAATTTTTTAAGTTTTTGTAAAGAAAAAGGTCACATTGTGATGTATGTCTTCTATTTCACGATTTTTGTTTAAAAATATTTAATTGAAAAGACATAATTGGCGTAAATCAAATATAAAGGGCTTATGTAGCAATTGTGCTAAGTTTTGATACCAACACCTTTGCAAGAAACGTAGAAGAAAAGACACAACTGGCGATTGTGTCTTTACTATTTACCCTACGCCTTAAATTTTTATATAAAAATAGGCACACTGGCGGTTATGCCTTTATTACTTAACTTCTATGAAGAGAGATGAAGTTCGGGGGGCTAGGTATGCGTGCGATTACTTCAGTTGTGCCTGACATTTTTGATTGATTATATCACAATACATCTGATACATCACAACATTATACAAAATAAATGTAATAACATCACTTTTCACAGGAAATCTTTCAATATTTCGTAGTATCTTGTAATTAATTAGGTTTAAATAAAAACAATTTTCTTTTTCAATGCTCAGTGTTGCCCGATTGTGAAAATATTTTTACTGATTATTTTCCCCCACTGATTAAATTTAAAACAGTTGCTACTGATATTTACGTAGGTACGTGACACGTTCTTGAATTAATGTGTTTGTGTGATTTAACGATATCAAATACAAACAGTGAAACAGTAACAAACATATTACATACGTCCATACATACAAACTTTCGCGTTTATATTACAAGTTACAAGTTTAAATAGTAATATGTATACATAGGCTGCACTAAAAGTATCGGGAATGGAATATATCCACTGTTCCTGTCATATTAAAATCTTTTTAATTGAAAACTCATTGGTTTTAAAAATCGAATACCATTTATTTATTTAAAAAAAGATTCTCGGTCTTGTCACAAGGTCTTGTCAAACTTGTTTAGTCGTTGAGAAAATGGAATTGACTCGAGAAAATTCTAGAGCGATGATTTATTATTACTTTCGAAGTGGTTTAACACAAAAACAATGTGTTGAGCGGATGATTTCGGCATTTGGTGATGAAGCCCCATCCAAAACCACAATTTATCGCTGATTTGCTGAATTTCAACGTGGACGTGTCAAGCTCAGTGATGATCCCCGTCAAGGTCGTCCAAAAACTGCAGTCACCCAAGAAAACGTTGATGCTGTGCGTAAGTTGATTGAGGAAGATCGACATGTGATATACCGCGAAATTTAAGCAACTTTAGACATTGGCATGAGTCAAATACAAATAATCTTGCATGAACAATTAGGTGTAAAAAAGTTGTTTTCCCGATGGATACCGCATTTGCTCTGTGAAGAGCAAAAAGCGGCTCGCGTTACTTGGTGCGTCTGAACTCTCGAAAGATTCCACGCAGGATCCTCAAATGCTGTATACAACATCGTATCAGGTGACGGATCCTGGATATACGCGTACGAACCCGAAACAAAAAACCAGTCACGAGTTTGGGTGTTCGAAAATGAGTTAAAGCCAACAAAAATTGTTCGTTCACGGAGTGTTGCAAAAAAAATGGTGGCCACGTTTGTCTCCAAAACCGGCCATGTTGCGACTATCCCTCTTGAGGGACAAAGAACGGTTAATGCAAAATAGTATTCTAGCATTTGTTTGCCACAGGTCGTTTCTGAACTCCGTAAAGAGAACTGCAACCGTCGCATCATCCTCCATCACGACAATGCGAGTTCTCACACCGCGCACAGAACAAAAGAGTTTTTAGAGCAAGAAAACATAGAATTATGAGACCATCCGCCGTACAGCCCCAACCTAAGCCCTAATTATTTCTATACTTTCCCTAAAATAAAGAATAAATTGCGCGGTCAGAGATTTTCATCGCCTGAAGAAGCTGTGGACGCCTACTAAACGGTCATTTTGGAGACCCCAACTTCCGAATGGAATAGTTGCTTCAATGATTGGTACCATCGTATGGAAAAATTTGTCAAATTTCGCGGAGAATACTTCAAAAAGCGATAAATACATTTTAAAATAGTAATGTTGTGTCACTTCCTTGATTCCCGAAATTTTCAGTGCCGCCCTCGTAACAACTTTACATTACTACTGTTTCAAGCCAATAAAAAATAAATATAAAAATGTATATTTTACTAATTACCGTTATATTTTCTTCGTTTCATATAAATAAACATTCTTGTAATATAACAATTATACATAATAAATAATAATATAGCTTGAGTATACATGGTTATGTAAAGTTGTTATAAAATTCGGGAAAACTTCACCATATAATCGATTTAGTGCTTCATTTTTGACAGAGCGCTTGTATGAAGACTGACCTTCTATTGAGTAATTATTCTAAGTGGAAACTTATTTTCTTTATTTTTTAAATATTTCTTACTAGTTTTGTTACCTGATTTTTATTTGAAGAGATTTTGTGCTAAAAGCATTTTTAGTAATAAAAATTCAATTTAAATTTGTGATTTTCATTAAAATGTTAATTATTTAGTACATTATTATTGCTATTCATAATTGATGGTTCCTTTCTTTAAAGATATGATTTTATTTCTGTAAACTTTTTGAAATAAACGTTTGATTTTCTCGTAATTACGTTATTTTATTCACAGAGAAGGAACTTCTAATATTTTACTGTGTAAATATATACTAATAATAATACAGTGAAAAGGCACAATTGAATAAAAGTGCTCTTTCATTGTAACATTATAAATTTTTCCTCAAATTTTTACATTCAAAAGGCACATTTCTTTGCATATGCCATTTATACGTAACATTATTGTTTTTTACTTATTTTTTATGTTAGGATGAAAAGAATTAAGCTAATTATCAATAATATGGATTAAAAATAATAATAAAAATTGCTATGGTCGTATATGTACTATATAAATGCAAGTATTGCCATTCGCAGAATTTCGGAAAACATTGTTTAGGGATGTTTTTTTTTAACAAAAACAAAAAAAATATTTTAATCTCTATTTTCTCAATATTTACAAAATGTTAGTTATGCCCTTTTTAATTAGGACGGCAGTATACCAAAATATTTTTTTTTACAATTTTTGACTGTCTGTCTTTTTTCCGGCTAATCTAAAAACCGGCTGGGCCGATTTTGACGGAACTCTCACTGACAGATAGCTAATGTTGTATGAGTAACTACTAGGAGGCTAAAAAATTAATCATCATCACTCCGGATACGGCTGTGAATCTAAGTAATGCGGGCGAAGCTGCGTGCAACACTAGTATCACATAAATTCACCTAGTAGTATACCATATGTTCCATATTCATTTGAATTACTATCTAACGCTGATAACCTTTAGACCGGAGAAATTTTGTTCCAACATAATAACGAGCTTTGATATTCAAGAGACAGCTCGTTAGTCATTGCGTTATTTCAATTAGCACGTATGTGGGTCTCAAAGTTAAATTTTGGTACGCTTTGGAAAAAATAATTAGCCCTAAGAGAGATGAGGTTTTCTTTGTCAGTGTGAAATTATTAAAAAGGTGAGGCTCAGATGAAGTAAAAAAAGGTAGATGACGCACGGCCTTTGCTAATACTGAAGCCACAAAACTCAGCTCCTTTCATGTAAATACACGCGCTCACGCACACACATGCACCAAACTAAGCTCATTTTTCATTAGTATCATATGAGTCGTCGTGCAGTAAGTTTTCCAAAAAAATACAGTTCTGTGTAATTTTATAGAGTAAAAACAATACAAAAGTGAACAAAAAGTCTGAAGAAATATCGTTTCACACATAAATACACACAAGACTATATTTTTTTAAGATATTTTTTACCATTTTGAGGTTATTCGACATGAATAATATTATTGCCCTGAAATGACGTATCGGGAGAGTATTGTCAGAAGTTAGTATATTTTCTAATAGCCCAATAGTGGGTATGTCAATTGCAGGCAAAGCCATAGCAAAATAATTAAGTACAGAGGTGACATAATTATTATTTTATTATTTGATCACTATATGACTGAGTCGAAATGACCTCGTATAACCTATGTTGTATTTTTTTTTGGTACTCACGCACCCACAACGGGACTATCTATTTAATTATTTATAAATTTAAAGATTTACCATTTAATGAATTTAAAAAAATGTAATAGCGTGGCTTGCAGAGAAATGTTTTTATAATTTAAATGTTTTTTTATGGAAATTTAATTTAAATTATGTATTAATAAAATGTGACTTTTTCTAATTACCATTATAATCAATTATTTTGAAACTGTTATTCTCTGACAATGATTTTAATGACATGTTGTATTTATCAAGTTTATTTAATTGTAACTATTTTTTCCTGTTAATTTATATTAATTGTTTATTTATGTAAAGTTTTATTTTCACACACCATGTTATGGTAGAATGTATAGAACTTGTTTTTTTTTAATATCACCTATGTATTTACTACATTCATGGGAATAAATAAATAAATAAAACAATTGTGTCAATAAGATATCTATTGAGACAGTTTATAAAGAGATCCTACACGCCTCCTACATATTCGTAATGTTATTGTATTTTATAAAAATATTCACTGTCGCATTCACTTATTACCTATTTTTATTAATATAAAATTTTAAGGGATATTTTAAAAAAATGGCAACCCTTCGTTCACTCACACATACTTAAAAAAGTGGCTTCACTTTCATGTTCCAAGTTTTTCTTCTTTAACGCCGGGAAATGCTCTGAGGCATCCCGCGGGGGAGTGGGTCTCCCCACGCGGGTATGTGGGACTCGCTGCGCCCGACAGCTGGTAAATGGACGCAGCTCTACCCACTAAAACCCGGCGAGTGCCCCCAATGCCGCCCTTGGTGAGGTGCCCCGGATCTAAAAAACAAACAGGGCACCTCGACGGCCAGTCAGTCCCGCAAAGGACCGACGCCACCTCCACAGAGGGGTTGTCCCGCACCACAGAACAACCCCTCCCAACGTCGGGACAGTACAATGGGGTGAGGTTCCCATCCTCACCCCTTGCCCCCTGCCCTTCAGTCCCCTCTTCTTATAAGAGGGGTACATAGAGCCCCCTCGGTCCAATTAGCTTCGCCCAAGGTGCACCGCTCACCCTAGGTTACTGAGCCCCACCGCCACGACAAGGCCTGAACCATGGTGGGGTTCATGTTCCAAGTGCGCTATCTACCTTTTTTACTTGATCTGAGGGTTAAGGTAAGACTCAATGCTGTATATTATGTAACTTAAAGTATGGTTTTATATCAAAGTCAGTTATAATAAAATTCGTCAAAATATTGATATGAAGTTCCTTCTGGTAAGTCTAAAATAAACATAGCAAATCTCTGATTTAATGATTAAAATTTCGTTAATTTAGGTTAGTTAGATCGTTAGAGTTTAGTGCATTTCATAGAACTTATAATACTTAAAATAATCATCGTCGATCCGGATACAGCTATAAATCTAATAGACTTTTAATCTTATCAGGCGCAGGTTTCCTCACGATATTTTCTTCACCGGTGAGCAAGCGATGGTCTCACGTTTAGATGCAGGTTGAAGTTAAGAAAAAACTATTTCTAGGCATCACAGAATGAGGATATGTGAGTCAGGATTGAACCCGGACCTCTCGTTTCTTACTCAAGATACCTGAGACATACCTTGACTTAACTTACTCAGCAGTGGGTGGCTGATGATAATGATGGAATTATAGTAAAGCAGTGCTGTCAACACTGCTGTACACAATATAGCCTGACCAGAAGAATAACAACCTTCGCCATATTGCGGAAAATTTCGGAACTAATTACTGTATGGACGATACTATGTGTTAACGTAAAAAAAATACAGTGGCGACACCACGCAGGGTTTATATATTTCTGGTCAGGCTATACATTATACACCAGGCCAAAAGCTTTTCCGAAAACAATGTTAATTTCGTAATTAAAAATAGACACTGAAATTCTATTTATCTGTATCAATAGGTACACTTTATGTCAAACTATGTTAGATGTCACATTTATAAATGTAAAGGTTGCAAAAAAAATAAAAAGAATTAAAAATACATTCCTCATTAACATGTAATAAAATTTAGTAAACACAAAACGACAAAATGCCGAAGTCGTTGAAAACAAAATTAATGGAAGCCCTGCTAATCTTTACAATACTGACCATGACAGGTCATATACTCTCACACTTTTGGGACCATTATGTCACAAGAAACGAAATAAACCATATGAAGACGAGCTTGAGCTCCTTGAAGGTAAGATCCATAAACCAAAACAATGAGGTTCTTACGGCAGTCGAATCAAGATGCCTCATCTTACTATAGCAAATCAAATCATTTGAAAAATGTGTGATGCTATTATGTGGTGCCAAATTTTTCAAGGCCCTTTTTTATGTTAGTTGGATAGGCAAACTGGCAAACGTGCTACCTGATGGTAAGTGGTCGACGTCGCCCATGAACATAAACTAGTATACCTGGAACGAGCCCAGGCAACACATGTATGTGTTTCCTATCCTGAGACATAAGATGTTAAGTCTCGGTGCGAGAAATTACACTGCCTGTCTTGCCCTTCTCTCCGAAACACAGCAAAGCTGTTTCACGGGAGAAACAAGCAAAACGGTGGTACCCATGCAGCCGGGAGCACGGCACAGCGCTTCCCTCCCACCGGCCCTACAGTTGACAACCTAACATGCTAAGCTTTTAATTGCTATATTACATTTCTTTTATTCCGGCAAGGAGGATTAGGAAGGCAAACGAGCAATCGAAGCCTTTTGGTGGCTATCGACCATTCAAATCCGTACAACCAGAGATTATGCAGGTGTGTTGCCCTCCTTTTCCTCTTCCCACCAATGAACCACCGGAAACTCACCAACCGCACGAAACGTGATAGCATAACTGTTACTTTACGCCGGTAATATATGAGCGAGAGCTTGCTATGTGTTAAAATTGTAATCACTGCTATGTGCCAATTTCATAATTTTTCTACACTCAAGTGATCTTGATCTATTTCCACAACTGTACAAAATGATTCTTCAAAAATATCATGTATATTCCTAGTTGTTTCATATGACTACATAATTGTTATCTTTGTTTCCTTCTTCAATCATATTTTTACATCCTCGTTCATCAATATTATCATCGCTATCGCCATTGTAATGTTTGTCTCTGTATATATACCTCATTAATCATTGATCGTACTCCATCTTTTGATACGCCATTATTAGATAAATGCACGTCTTTATGTAATAAATTTTGAGTCACATTGTCTGCAATCATCTTAGCTTCTAAACCAACTTGAGTGAGACAAATGTGTTTTTTTTTAAAGATACGATAGGTGGTGCTGATTTAATGACATTTGTTATTATATTATAGGTTACTCTGAACGCCATTGGTAATGCTTATAATAATCTTCACAAAGAATTACTTGAATTCATAAAAGAAGATAATATTAATTTACATGAATCTAATGAACAACTAAACGATTATGCCAAGAAACGTATAAAAAGGGAACATTCTCGAAAAGCACCAATAAATAATAAGAACAACATTGTTGGGTTGCCCGTAAAGCATACTGGAAAATACAGTGACGATGTAGACACTAAAAGGCTTTCTCGTAATCAAGCTATTGCAGGTAATGAAGACGAGAATTATCTCAAGACTATATACAAGGACTTATCGGAATCGAATTCAGGAATAACTGATCTAATCAATACAAAGGGACAGACAAAATGTATTTCGACCAAAACTTATGAATGCTATAAAAATGGTTATGAATGTCACTGTAAAAATAGTTATTATAAATTATTGTAGAACTTTCAATGCCTAGTTTCATTTTGATGAACTATTTTTCTTATTCAGAACGAAGAAAGATTCGTATTCAATTTGAATGCTTTTACCAAGGAACGGTATACCATATTGCAGAGGTTTACCGCAATACAGAAGATTTTTTTTTCTTTAACACCGGGAAATGCTCTGTGGCATCCCGCGGGGTGATCCTCCCCACGTGGATATGTGGTACTCGCTGCGCCCAAAAGCTGGTAAGTGGACGCAGCTCTACCCGCTAAATTATAACCCGCTTATACCCGGCGATTGCCACCAATGCCGCCTTTGGTGAGGTGCCAGGAGCCAACAGGGCACCTCGACGGCTAGTCAGTCCCCCAAGGGACCGATACCACCTCCACAGAGGGGTTGTCCCGTACCTCAGAACAACCCCTCCCACCTCCGAGACAGTACAATGGGGTGAGGTTCCCGTCCTCGCCCCTTGCCCCCTGCTCTTTTGTTCCCTCTTCATATAAGAGGGATAAGGAAAAGACCCCTCGGCTCAATTAGCTTCGTCCAAGGTACTGGGTTCACTCTAGGCTACTGAGCCCCACTGCCACCTCAAGACCTGAACCACGGTGAGGGCAATACAATAGATAGTTTATGAATCATCAGTTATCTTCTTCTGAAAGACTTCTGAAATTTCTAAGTATGAGTATCAACTAATTATTGATAAGCTAGCATCCGCAGTTGCTATATGTTTCCAGCTATGAACTTGCTATAGTTCGACATATATATCGCAAAGCTAAGCAAACAAACCATCTAACGATATACATAGTTTATCTAATAATGATATTTTAACTTGCAAAATCATATTGTTATCTAATGTTTACGCTAGTTTCAGTCATTATAATGAAACAACTTTTACAGATTTTATCGCGGTTTATTAAGGCTTTTACAAGCCTGATGTTTTGGATACTTTACAGCAACCATGCACCAATAGTTCTCCCGAGACCATGGCTGTTGTAAAGTATTCGAAACGTCGGGCTTGGATCTTTTATCTTAATAAGCCGCGATAAAATCCGTAAAAGTTGTTTCATTATAATTGCAAAATCATTAAAAATAATTTTATATGAATCTGTTTTATTGCATTAAAATACACCGGCACATGCGTTCCTTGTTTTTACAATACGATCTAATTCTAGTCAATCTTCATGTTTATTGTAAAGATCTGTTCTATTCGCGTCATGATACTGTTTCGAATCTTTAGTTTCTTGAAAATATTGTGTTTCTTTATTCCAACTATCAGGTTTAACAACAGAAATTGCCAACGATTCCAAAACTTCAATTTGTCCTTCGATCTTTGGCAGATCGTGGGAAAATTTCAGGATTTTCTCTTCTAGATCATTGTAAGAGTTTTTCATGTAGCAAATATTTTGCTGAAAACAAAGGTTACGTCAGGTTAAGAATAAAAATTTCACCGAATTTTAAAACTGTTGTTAGAAAATCCAATCATATCCAAAACAAAAGAATCTGGATGAGAGATTGCGGTGTACGTCGCTCGAAATTCCGGGAAGCATTTTGTACTTTTTCGCTTAAAACGAGTAAGGTATTATGAATAGCATTCTTGTGTTCTTCAAGTGTTGGCGATTATTGTAATGCTGTCATGTGGCTAATTGCTAGCATTTATCACAATGGAAACTCTACACATCTAGTAGTGTTCCTACTACTTAAAACTTGCTAAATATAGATGCTACATAGATAACACATAGCCAAATATCGTCATGAATTCTAAATATTAGATGTATAAAGTACGTCCAAGATGGATTCTTTGGAACTTGTATTATTTAGTATGTATTAAATTGCTAGGGCTCTCACGAAGCCTTTTCAGGTTAGTCAAGGCATTTTCTCGAGCTTTGTTAATGTTCCAAAATAAATTTTCTCATGTTTAGGATTATGAGAATCATCATTATCAGCCTTAACCGGTCCACTGCTGAACATATCCCTTGCCACTCGCATCCAACATGGACCGGCGATTATAACCATGCTATCTAAAAATTACTGGTCGAATAATCTTGTTTATGAAAATGAGATATCTATGCAGTCTAGATTTGAGTCAGATTGGACCTTAGAAAAATGAGTTTTTTTAAACCTCATAAGGGCGTATCTTGATCGAGACATAGACTAAGATCGTACGCAAGACATCGACGAAAATTGATGCCAACTCGCCACGGGCTAGTGGGAGGGATGCGCTGTGCCGCGCTCCTGGCTGCGTGGGTACCACCATCAAACAGGAAAACTGTGTTTCGGAGAGAATGGCAAAACAGGCAGTGTAATTACTGGCACCGAGACATAACATCTTATACCTCAGGATCTTCTTTAACGCCGAGAAATAATCTGGACGTATGCTCGAAAATAGACGCAGGTACCACTATAACCCGGCGAGTGCCACCAATGCCGCCTTTGGTGAGGTGCCCCGGATCTAATGAGCAAACAGGGCACCTCGAGGCTAGTCAGTCCCCTAAGGGACCGACGCCACCTCCACAGAGGGGTTGTCCCGCACCACAGAACCACGTCCCAAAGTCGGGACAGTACAATGGAGTGAGGACCATCCTTGCCCCTTGCTCTCTGCTCTTTAGTCCCCTCTTCTTATAAGAGGGGTACAAAGATAATAATATATATATGGGATAAATGAGTTACCTGGGCTAGTTTCAGGTTAACTTGTTTTTATTCATGGGTGCCTCTGACCACTAACCAACATGTGGCTGTTCTGTCCGTTTGCCTATCCAACTAACATAAAAAACTTTTTACTTTTCACATGATTTCGTGATCTTTGCGTTAGATATAAGGGGTATTAGTATAAAGTAATTTACCGCCAAATCATTGATGTTCTTTGTAACATTGTATAAATCGTTTCGTTTGCACGTTTGGCAATGGTACTCCAGCATGTAGTAGGTGATGATCACAAGAGTAGACATTACAAGCAGGCTACTTATTCCATTCAGGAGAGAACTCTTCTGCTGTACCTGAACTGGAAGAGTCCGTCTATTCCTTCGTCTCCTGGAATAGTAATCCATTTTTTAACTAGTAGCTTTCCTTATTTTTATATTAATCTTTTTTACATATTTTTATGATTTTGATTCTTTGTGTTCCGCCATTTTGACGTAATATTAAATGACACATACTGTATGATTCTCTGTCACTAAGGAGTATATAATATAGCCTATGTGTAGTGTAGTAGACGGAAAAAGGATAATTATGATGATGGTATGTATAGCCCTAGCCTGATCAGACAAATATAAACCATAAATTAGTTCCAAAATTTTATAATAAGGCGATAATGCGGAAAATTTCGGATCTAATTTCTGTAAGGACTATAATAATATCATGTGCTACCGTATAAGAGATACAATGGCGACACCAATTCAGGGATTATATATTTCTGGTCATTCCTATTAATATAACTAAAGGTTGTGCTAAGGGTAATCCTCAATATTTTTTTTCTTAATCATGTACAAAGTGAATACTTAAGTATAGTATAGTAGTAAGTGAATATTAAGTAAGCTGCGCTTGAAAAATTATATTTTATGATTTGGTTATCGTACATACCTACATATTTTCCGAGGGGACTTGTCTCTGCCGAGCGTCATCACCGCGGTGCTGGTCTACCCGATCTCGGGTAGATCATCGAATTTACCCGAGATCCTGGCTACATGTGCAAAAAGCATTTTCCTGCGATAACAAAAAAAAATACAAACATCCGAATTGAGACCCTTCTCCTTTTTTAGAAGTCGGTTAAAAATACATATTTGAGGAATTGTTTTAGCGCCATCTTGTAGGCACTATGCGAACTCGAATATTTGTAAGTACAAGGCTTAACGCCTATAGAACCTTTTTGACACAACGTAGGAGTTCCATAGAAACATTTAGTTTTAAAAGTCTGTAATAGATGGCGTAATAAAAGTACTAAAATAATTTCGATGTTATTATATTATATTTCTAAATATTTAAATACAAAGCAAATGATGTTCATAATTTATAACATTAATATAAAATACATATTTTTTGTTATTAAGTGTAAATAAAAATTTGATTTCAATATTTTAAGTTTAAACGGAAAATTATTGTGAGCTGCGTTTGGTGGTAAAATAAGGTAAGTATTTCTTTTTTATATTATTTCTTCTTATAAATTCCGTGTTATTTTTGCATATAATGTTACTATTGGTTCATAATTCGAACCATAAGGCATTTCATATTATGTTAAGATGTTGTAATCAAATCAAACATATTCCTAATTTTGGGCGCAGACAACGGCCATTCTAGGGATGCGTCAGAAAGAGAAGAACAGATATGTCTCTTTCTCTCTCATTGTATTCCATACTTGGTTTTCATATTACATTTTTAAATAGTGAGGTGCAATATAAATTCTCATTAAAAATATATCGAGGTGAAAAAACATTACAAGTGATTGATATTTAATATTAAATTATAGGACATTATAATCACGTATTATATAAAAAAGTATACAGAATATTATTAAAAATAAAAATAATTATTTTCTTCTTATTATTCAGTAGGTACTTCATCAACTTGGTTGGCCCCACCATGGTTCAGGCCTTGACGTAGCGGTGGGACTCAGTAGCCTAGGGTGAGCCGCTTCACCTTGGAAGCGAAGCGAATTGAGCCGAGGGGGCTCTTTGTACCCCTCTTATAAGTAGAAGGGAGAAAAGAGCAGGGGGCAAGGGGCGAAGACGGGAACCAATTGTACTGTCCCGACGTTGGGAGGGGTTGTTCTATGGTGCGGGACAGCCCCTCTGTGGAGGTGGCGTCGGTCCCCTGAGGGACTGACTAGCCGTCGAGGTGCCCTGTTTGCTCATTAGATCCGGGGCACCTCACCAAAGGCGGCATTGGTGGCACTCACCGGGTTTTAGTGGCTACCCACAGCTCTACAGCTGCGTCCACTTACCAGCTTTCGGGCGCAGTGAGTCCCACATACCCGACGGGGGAGACCCACTCCCCCGCGGGATGCCTCAGAGCATTTCCCGGTGTTTAATAAAAAAAAATGATATGTACCTGTCTATCTATCTTACGTACTTTTGATACTAAATGAGAATTATATTGTATTACTTCGAGAACATTAACCTACATATTTTCCGTATTTATCGTTGTCCCTACTCGTTGAGCTGTCGATAAAAAGTGTTTGCAGTAGATTCTTATAAGAAATCTATCGACATTTCGAACCATCGATACTCAACAAACTTGACAATCGTGCACCGGCCGGTCGAGAGTCGAGACTCAAGCTGTTAGCTGAATGCTGATGTCATTCATCAGCACACACTCACACTAGTCTGACGTCTGTACAGGTCGCGTCGACCCGCCTGTTTACACTTACATTGTGCGCGTTCACGGCAACCGTGACTGTGATTAAAATTTAATATACATTGTACAAAATAGTTTATAGTTAAAATGGCCAACAACAGGGCCGCTAAATCTGGATTTGCCGCTGAAGCTCAGAGAAAGGTGAGTTTATGTATAAGGGAAGAGAAAAACATTCCGGTTATCGATCAGGGATGCTGCTCCAGAAATTGTTACAAGGGCTCAGCCATGACCTAATTTTGAATTGTGTCACATTTCGATCTTAAAGATGGGCATCTGTTTATTAAATGTCTATTATATTTTGGTATGTAGCCTTTAAAATGTGCCAATTATGGTATGATTTAAATGTTATGTAATAATTGTTTATCGATATATTTGAGGTTATTAGTAAAATTTATCGATACTTTTTAATCACCGTTCGTCATACATCCTAAAAGAATTTCTTAAATGTTGTAAAAGAGAAAAAAGTTTTTTTTTTTTTTTAATTTATTGGGAAGGTGGTTTGTTTGAAATTTATTTCTGGAAACCAGTAATATATTATATTACAGGTAGGTGTTATATATACTCAATTTAGTCAATAATTATTATAAGCTATTAAATCACGTTAAAGGGTAAATGCAAACCAATACCAAATTGTCTGGGTAAACGAGAAAGTAACGGCAATATTATATCCTCAAAGGCCGAAAACAGGTTTCCGAACAAAAAAAAACAAGTCATCCCGGAGACCGTGTTTTGAATACCTATGGAGTTTAAATTTCGAATAAGAACTTTTTACGGTTATGCGTTTGATGTGAGGTGCGTTAGGCCATACAGCCATAAAAATACGATTCTAATTGACATTTTTTTACGTTGAAAAATATCACCACGATAAAATATTATACTATATTTTACCCTTTTCCCGCGCTGGTAGCTTGGTAGATCTATCGCTTGTAAGCTATAAGGCCGCCAAATTCCTTAATGCTCATTTTCTCTCAACGTGTAAAAATAAACAAAAGTATTATTATTATTATTATTATAGTATTATTAGGTATTATTAAATATCTAAGAACCACTGGTAGTACACAAGATCACGTGTTAGCTAACGGAAAAAAATACACTAAGTATGTAGGTATTTACTTTTTTACGCCAATTCATACATAAAATTAAGTAATTGATCTCGTTGGATTCGATCCTGTGAATGTCGTCAGTTGTCACTGTCTATTACCAGATCGGTCTAGTATCGGTATAGGTATCGAAGTGAGAAGTCCAATTTTGAACATGACCGTGTTTTTCTTTCAGTGTAGGTACTTTCCCATGTTAACATCGCCTGCTAATTTTGGAAATAATCGTCATATTCTTTGCATTTTTTTCTTTTACGCCGGGAAATGCTCTGAGGCATCCCGCGGGGGAGTGGGTCTCCCCAGACTTGTATGTGGGACTCGCTGCGCCCGAAAGGTGGTAAGGTGGACGCAGCTCTACCCACTAAAACCCGGCGAGTGCTAGCAATGCCGCCTTTGGTGAGGTGCTTCGGATCTATTGAGCAAATAGGACACATATTCTTTGCAGGATGCACTTATATGCCTGTGTTTATTGTACACTCGATAATTAACATATATGACTGACGCACGCACCATTTTAAAATTGTAAAACGTTAGATTGTTTGTCCGTAGTAACTTATTAAGTAAACGTTTAGTTTTTATTAGTCTGTGACATTGGACTATAACGAGGGGTGATGTAAGATGACCATAGATGAATACCTAATGAATCATATTATACTCGTGCCTATTGTTACTTTTCCTAATCGGCTGTATTACTTTCGTACCACCCATATTTGAATTTCTTAAATATTATAACTTTTTAATGGTCTTAGAAATGCCTAAGTTCATGTCGTTGTCGTTGGAATCTGTCGTAACAGAGGTCGTTGGAATGGGCAAGGTATACATTATAATTAATACTATAGTATAATTTCTAGGACTATTTTAAGTGCCTAAGCTTGTCCTAGATTTCACGTCAATTATTTTTCCCATTGTATGCACAATGCCCGCATTGACTCGATTGAAGAGATTTCGAAACTATATATTACAAACGAGAAATACGCAATTCTTTTAATCAAATCCAATTTTATGTAAAAAATTGTGAATTTAAAATTTGTCATTAAAACAGTTTGGCTGAATTTCAGTCAAAAGTCTAAACTCTAAGCCCTTTATCGGTTTCCAATAAAAAAAGAACAAGAAGAACAACTGTCAAATAAATGTCACATTTCGAATTCTTTACTTTTCCATTTTACCGCCATAAATTAATAAACGCGGGAAAGACAGAGTAGGTCCTTCATTATAAAGCACATACGTTAATCCGTTACCAAGAAATATGATACTGTCTGATTACGTCATGTGACCTTCGAGACTAACGTTTGGTCAGTTCGTTTTCAACAGATAACATCGGCAGGATTCGAAGACAGACCATTCTGTGTCGATTAATGATTTTAGGTCAAAATCGGAATCTTAAATAGAATAACTCATGTCTTTCCGCTGTTCTTTCTACGTATAAATAGGTATCCGCAAAGCTGAGTGGATTAAATTATAAATTATTCTTCTGCACTACATAAGATCAATAGTCAAATCTGGTGCCACGGTCACCTACATGATTTTTTGAAGTAGAAATTTCTTTAGCCGCGATCACTTAATTAGGTAGGGGAATATCTTATCGGTTCCATCACCGACATGGCAAAATAATGTGCTATTACATTATTTTTTCGTATCAAAAATTTGAAAATTCATAATGACCATTCTAAGTTATATAATATCCATTTTACCGTTTGGGTTCTGAAATCTAATAAAAACGAAATAAATCTTTGATATGTCACGTTGTGGAAAAAAAAAACTTTTAGTGTCATATTATAGTCGAGATAAGACTTCGCATCTCTATTCTCTGCCATCAATCGATTAATGCTCCCAGTGATTCTCTTCTGTGTCTCAAATTACGAACCCAAATTCTCCTTTTTTCAGTTTTTTTCCTTTTTCACCAAAATTCTCTTACAATTCCATTGCAATCTAATCAAATCAAAAAATCAATGATTATTTGTCCAAGAGTCTGGTGCCAAATAGCGTCTGTCCGTACTCCGTACATTTCTTTGAGCATGTTGATTTATGATATTATGAGTGCTTACTAGCATGCTTATTGCTGGCATATGAACAGTTGTGTATGCTAATTTTATGCAAGCTTATGAGCATGATTTTCGAGCACGTATAGTCCTTTAAAAGATTTCTATTTTATTATTTAGTGTTTCTAGGTAACAAACATCCAACAATAATTAATTAGACATAAATGCACAAGTTATAATACGAATACCAAATATCTACCAGGGCAACATAGGATCCTTAGTAATGCAGTTATCTGGGCCGTATCTATAGCCTTAACCCGTGTAATGGGATTACTTAAAGCGATAAACACGCATGTCGCCAGGTGTCTAACATGCGTGCATGCATGTCACTAAGTGTCTGACATGCATGCAAGAGATTTATTAATTGATTCTAGTATTCTATAAATGGATGCCAAGTGACTGTAATGTTAACTGGTTAATAAAGAAAGTGGCGAAATATATTAATATATTGAACGCTCAGAACAGTTCCATGGCTAGGATGCATAGGTATTCTATTTTATTTGTATATGGCGCAAAATATAAATCTATACTAATAAAATAAAGCGGTAATGTTTGTCAGTTTGTATGCAGATTTCTCGTGATCTTATAATGTCACGTTATCGCTAAAGGCTATAAAAATAATCGTTATCATTCCGGATTATAAGTCTTAGTTCACGAAGCTGCGGGCAAGAGCTAGTGCAAAATATTTTCGCTCTTGCCAAGTAAATTCCAGTCGTGTGCTACATAAGCACTGTTTTGCATTTTAAAGAACTAAGCATCTATTTACATTCGTCTGAACCGCAAGGTGAACTAAAACTGTTATTTAAATGAACCAATCATGGTAAGATAAACAAAAGGTTTTATTAGTTGACAAAATGAAAAAATCCCGTAAAATATATTGGTCTCGGTATTTGCGAAAGTAAATTACTGGTATTTCCAGGATTTCGCAAAAAAAGTCAGATTTAAACAAACAAGGTACCTATTGACTGTTTTGTAGGTAAAGATAGCTATAATAACTTATTATATATTTTTTTCTCTTAAAATATTGGGCACATGAAAAACAAGAAAAATACTAGGAATGTATTTAGCTAAACAATATAAAACAATTATTATTGTATAATGTGTAGTGTTATAATAGTTAATGTCACATATTATATTAATAGTGTAGTACTTAATTTAGTCTCTTGGCAAAGCAAATTAATAGTTTTTTTTTTTTTTTTTTTTTTTTTGTGTAAGTTTTGGTTGTCATAACTCTTTGTGCATTAAAACGATTGTTGTAAAAAAAACAAAGAAATCTTTTTTTATAGACCAAAGAGTATATAAACACTACGTGTGTCTGTGTTATAGACGACGATTACAACACTTTATAGGCAACATGTAGTGAATTCTATTTTACGTGTTTTATAAGTATTTCCTACGATAAATAGATATTGATTACTCACGTAAATAAATTGTTTTTATCATAACTGCGTGTATATATCGTAAAAAACAGCTCTCGTCATCAAAAATCATCTCTAATGATCATCATCAATATCATTAAGGAGATCACTGAAACTAGGAGTAGGGGGGTTGTTCTTGGTGCTCATTAAAATAGTTTTTAATCATCAGACTGAAATGGGCTGATGATAATGACGATCTACGAGGTACATCCCATCCCATTAGGGTTCTGTTTGTAAGCAAACACAATTATTAGTCATATTCTGTCCCAGCAAGGGACAGTCCCTTATCCCTGGTGTAAGGGAATAGGGTAATATTTTTTTTACTATGTGTTTCCTGCGGCTTTGGCATTTGGTAAACAGCTTATAAATCATGTCAGTATGGAAGCTATTACATCGTTAATAATTTTAGATTTTTTTTTCTTTAACGATGGGAAATGCTCTGAGGCATACCGCTGAGGAGTGGGTCTCCCCAGGCAGGTATGTTATATGACTCGCTGCGACCGAAAAGCTGGTAAGTGGACGCAGCTCTACCCACTAAAACCCGGCGAGTGCCACCAATGCCGCCTTTGGTGAGGCGCCCCGGATCTGACGCTACCTCCACAGAGGGATTGTCTCGCACCACAGAACAACCCCTGCCAACGTCGGTACAGTACAATGGGGTGAGGTTCCCGTCCTCACAACTTGCCCCCTGCTCTTTTGTCCCCTCTTCTTAATATAAGAGGGGTACAAAGAGCCCCCTCGGCTCAATTAGCTTCGCCCAAGGTGCTGGGCACACCTTAGGCTACTGAGCCCCACCGCCACGTCAAGGCCTGAACCATGGTAGGGTAATAATTTTAGTTTGCGTTAATAATTTTCTGTTGCAGAAAGTGGGCTTATTACGTTATTATATTATACGTTTTTAATAATTATATCATTAATATACCTTCATGTTTGTATATATGGATAAGAGTGTATCGAGGTGTTAAAATTGTTTTTATACTCCATATACGAGTACAATATATTCAATTACCATTTCCATTTACGGTCACTGGCCTTACGTTGCCAAATGTTTTTGTCTCGACTGGTTTCTTATTCTATATGAGCATCATAAGTTCACTATGTCCGTCTCATTAGATTTTTATATACGACATATCTAAACAGAATTATATTGAACTAGCTGTTGCCTGCAGCTTCGCCCGCGTTACTCAAATCCTATATGTCACAGCGTGATGTTATATAGCTTATAGCCTTCCTCGATAAATGGGCTGTCTAACACTGAAAGAATTTTCCAAATCAGACCAGTAGTTCCTGAGATTAGCGCGTTCAAACAAACAAATAAACTTCAGCTTTATAATATTAGTATAGATTATATGACCGTATTTCTAATAGTGTAAGGAAGAGCGGGATAACCTGGCACAAGCATTTGTTCTCTACATTGTGTCCTCTATACTGATTATGCATAAGAAATGAAAGATTTTTTTTATTTTTATTCTGGCTTTCTTCACGCGGCTTTGCTCGCGTAGATTTCGGTTTAAAATTTCGGAATAAAAATAATCAATATTAATTCAGGTTATTATGTGTGCGAGTAAATTCCGATCCGTTCAGCCGTTTTAGTGTGATAGTAACAACTAATAAACATCCATCTATCCTTTCCTAGTATTAGTAAGATACATAATTCACTAAGCTTTGTCTAAAGTTAGATTTGAATAATAATATTAAATGCGACTTAGCCCCTTTTTTATCGCAGGGAAATCCTTATATAGCTGCATCCAGCTAGGATCTGACTCAGCCAGGATGAATATTTTGTAGCCTTAGTTACTCCTTATAACACCAGCTATCTTGCAGTGAAAGTCTCATCAAAATAGGCCCCGCCATTCCAGAGATTAGTTGCGGAACAAACAGACGGACAGACAGACAAAAATTGTAAAAAATGTTATTTTGGTATATGTACCGTGTATACATCCATATGCATTCAATAAAACCTGTTATTTTTATATTACAAACTCTATATTACAGACTCCAATTTTATTTACCTGTACTTGTAGATAGTTTTAAAGTTATGAAAAAACACAGGGATGTGTTATAACAAAAATAATATGAGAATTATTATACCGTTTATAAATCAAATTATACTTTAAAAAAATATTTTAAACCTAAACGAGTGGTTTAGGTTTAACTCAAAAAATAATTTTAAAATAATAAGCAAGGCACTATTTCAAGTTTTATTTATTAACTAGCTGCTGCCCGCAGTTTCGCCCACGTTTTTATAGATTTACAGCCGTACTCGGATAAATGATGATTATTTTTATAGCCTATTAGGCTAGCATCAGCTATCTGCCAGTGAAAGTCCGATCAAAATCGGCCTAGCCGTTTCAGAGATTAGCCGAAAAAACAGACACACAGACAGATGAAAAAATGTAAAAAATGTTATATTAATATATTATGTATGTACCGTGTATACACGGTTATTAAAAAAAGCGGTTATTTTAATATTAAAACAGACACACCAATTTTATTTATCTGTATAGATTATTGCTTATTTACCAGCAACAATTAAACAAGAATTCTTATACCTACATGTAAGGTACTTATCGGGCACCTTATGCAAACGAGTCGACATCGCCAAATACGGATATTGACCTCAAAACGTTGTCTCATAAACTGCAAGTGGTAAAAGAAAATTTGGCAATATTTTGAAAGTCCGTTAAAAGTCCTGTAAATGCAGACCGTTATTATCACCCCACCATGGTTCACTTCTTGACGTGGCGGTGGGGTTCGATAGCTTAGGGGGAGCCGCTGCACCTTGGGCGAAGCTAATTGAGCCAAGTGGGCTCTTTGTACCCCTCTTATAAGAAGAGGGGCCTCACCCCATTGAATTGTCCCGACGTTGGGAGGGGTTGTTCTGTGGTGCGGGACAACTCTTATGTGGAGGTGGCGTCGGTCCCCCGACGGGCTGACTAGCCGTCGAGGTGCCCTGTTTGCTCAATAGATCCGGGGCACCTCACCAAAGGCGGCATTGGTAGCACTCGCCGGGTTTTAGTGGGTAGAGCTGCGTCCACTTGCCAGCTTTCGGACGCAGCGAGGCCCACATACCCCCGTGGGGAGACCCACTCCCCCGGGGGATGCCTCAGAGGATTTTCCGGTTAAAAAAAGCACTGAGTTTTAGTTAGTTGGATAGGGTTACTGGTTGACGTGCCACCTGATGGTAAAGAACACGTCGCCCGGGTGGGCGCGGCACAAGCGCATCCCTCCCACCGGTAATATTTCCCATTGGTAGACAGTATGATCTAAGAAGATCATCTAACCTTCGTACCTTTTTTGATAACGCAGGGAAATGCATTTAGGCATGTAGCCAGGATCCTCGGTTTTTTTACAACAATATATTGAGAGATTAATTTTAAGTCAAAATCTGTAGGTATTCTCAATTCTGCACAACTTGTTGCTGTGTTCATGTGGTCAAGATATTTTTACGGTACTGTGCTTTAATTGCAGTAAATTATGTTTTGTAACTGTCTTCCTGTTATTGAGTGTGGGTCAAGGAAAATGGGTACGATGTTTAAACACTGACCTTACACGGCTATTATAGGACATATGATACTTTATTTAAGAACGATAAAGTTAATATGAGTGAACTAGCTTAGACTCTCAACTTCGACTGCGTTAACTATCCTATGTTAAAATGCAGGTAATAAACTGTTAAACTGTCTTCTTTCCAATTTTTATGCAACTAAGTTTAGCTGTTGTGTAATTTAGTGACAAACATCGTATTTTAAAAATTTGTAACACTAGTAAAATTGTTAAGCATGGCGTGATTTAGACGTTTTTAATCTAAAGATTGCAATTTACATTTGCACATTTTTTTTATGAATTTAAATAATTATGGTGCAGACTTCAACGGAACTTATTTTTGAGTTGCTGTTTGTGTTTTGTGTTTGTTTATACAATAGATATACACTGAGGCATCCCGCGGGGGAGTGGGTCTCCCTACGCGGGTATGTGGGACTCGCTGCGTCCGAAAGCTTGTAAGTGGACGCCCGATGCAGCTCTACTGACTAAAACCCGTCGAGTGCTATCAATGCCGCCTTTGGTGAGGTGCCCTGGATCTAATAAACAAACAGGGCACCTCGACGGCTAGTCAATCCCGCAAGGGACCGATGCCACCTCCACAGAGGGGTTGTCCCGCATCACAGAACAACCCCTCCCAACGTCGGGACAGTAAGTACAATGGGGTGAGGTTCCCATCCTCGCCCCTTGCCCCCTCCTCTTTTGTCCCCTCTTCTTATAAAAGGGGTACAAAGAGCCCCCTCGGCTCAATTAGCTTCGCCCAAGGTGCAGCGGTTCACCTTAGGCTACTGAGCCCCACCGCCACGTCAAGGCCTGAACCATGGTGTGGACATCCTACTAATTCTGCCGTACCAGATTTCTAATATTAAGTAGCCTGATTTTATAATATTGTAATATTAATATACCACAATTAACTAGCTTGTATAAGTCAATAGTTAATAATAGTTTTTTTTAGTTGTTAATTGTCATTTTGCGAATGCTGTGGTATCTATAATTATGAAGTGCAATTATGTCATGATTTCAGTAATATTTTGATATTTGTACATATAAGTAGGTATTACGCGAAAGTTTGTAAGAATGTATGGATGTATGTTTTTTACTCTTTCACGCAAACACTACCAAACGTATTTAAATGAAACTTTATAGCAACATAGCTTAAACATCAGAATAACATATAGGCTATAATTTATCCCTGTGCTCTCACAGGAATGGCAAGTACGCGGCTGTAACCGCGGGGGCGCTGCTAGTACATAATATGCATAGGCTGCAACTATGTTCTTCTTCTTTCTATTAACTTCTTTCCAAAACACAGCAACTTTTTTACAGAAGAAAGAAGTGGTAATAAGAAGAAAGAAGAAGTAATGCTAAGTAGTTAGTAGAATGGTAGACCCGGCTGCGTGTCTAATGTTTTATTAAATGAACAATATTTTAATAAGCCATCAATGAAGTATGTTTTGAAATAGCGTTATTTGTTTAACTGAATAGTTAACATATGACGCGACTCTATAAACTTTGTTTATCGTAATACCAACAGGCGGCTTACATTTAATTATCTGACACACTTCCCTATCTCTTTCATATAAAAGAAACATTATTTTAAAATACATCCCGCAATGACACATAACTTGGCGCCAAAAGATTTATTTATTTTCATTTAAAGGCATTAGCTACTAGGCTATTAGCCATACAAAATACAATATTCGGTCTGTAATACGCAGAAATGGCGGGAAACCCCAAGGAGCGTGGCTTCGCCCCTCTAGCCCCCATCAATCAACTATCATTACCCATTCCATCCACCCAAGGCAGTCCACCACAATATTCGCCAAACAATCACATTATATATTACACAGATTAAGTGTTTAAAACAAACACTATAGAAAACCGCCAGAACAGCCCTACTAAGAAAACCGCTCCAGAACGGTACTCCACAAGATTCGCCAACCAATCACAATATATTATAAAGATCAAGTAAAGCAAACACTATAAACACTATAGAAAACCACTCCAAATGGACAAAACACAAAATAACAATTAATTAACGGGAAACCAAAAAAAAAAAAAAACCGTGCGCCCCCATGCTTCCCGCCCGTCCCCTGGCGCCAAAAGAACGACATTTTTGTTTTTTTTTTTCATATACCAAGTGTCACGATTAAGGCAAAAAATGACACCTGAAATTTATCAAGCCGGCACAGGCTGTATATATACATAAAATGGAAACCTTTGATAGGATCACTGTTAGTCCGTCTGTCTGTCTGCCATATCAGGTATTTTAACATATCGACGTTGCCAAGCAAAAAGTCGGTAATAGAAAAATCTAAATTTTAAAGGAGAGCCGATTTGCTATTTTTCTTGAATATTTTTTGAGTCAATGGAAATATAAAAGACATTAATGTATCAAATGAACCAGTATTTTTTTTACAAAAAATTAAACCGTCTTCAAAAAAACTAAGAAGTAATTAAATAAACGCGTTTCATAAATTTTTGTGCCTACAATTTATAATCAACTTGTTCTTCTACTAATATACAATCTTTGCGTTTACCACGTCATTATTGTTACTTTTGGAGTTGGTGTCAGCCAAGGTAAATAATATAAAAGTAAATATATAAAAGGTAAATGGGTGGGTACAGCAACAAATACGACACCGGTGACGGACGACGGTGACTTATTTGTTGGTATTTAATAAGTTAAAAGTCAGCTAAGGCTGACACCAACTCCAAAAGTAACATTAATGACGTGGTAAATGCAAAGAAGAAGTGCTCTCTTGATCGATCCATAAATGACGGAGAAAACGGTGTAAATACATTAGAAAAAATAAACAGTCGATCATCTCTATATTCTCCTCCTCCTTTTTTGAAGTCGTTTAAAGAGTGGTAAAATTTAGGTAGAGCCGCACTGTTATATAAACTCGTTAGATCTGCATGGAGAGCTTTGCTTATTCTCTGCTTCTAACTCCAAACTATCTTGATTTGCTGGTGCATCTTGAATACGTGGGAGGGAAGCGCTGTGCCGCGCTCCCGGCTGCATGGGTACTACCATCTTGCTTATTTCTCCCGTGAAACAGCTTTGCTGTTTTTCGGAGGGAAGGGCACCGAGACTCAACATCTTGTCTCAGGATAGGCAACACATAAATTAGTTGCCGGGGCTCGTTCCAGGTAAACTGGTTTATGTTCATGGGCGACGTCGACCACTTACCATCACGTGGCACGTTTGCCAGATTGCCTATCCAACTAACATAAAAAAAAACGTTTCCGTCCTCATCGTCTAATGAGTGTGGATTATTTATATCCAGCTCTGAATATGGGTCAATTACAATTTTGTGTAAACAAAAAATAAGCCTGTATTTTGGCGTGTTTTCCGATGCTCTTTTGATTGGACCGTCTCCGTGATAAATGCAATATTATATATTATGAGAAGGGTAAGACAGGCAGTGTAATTACTGGCACCGAGACTTAACATCTTATATCTCAGGATAGGCAACACAGATTGCCTAGGCTCGTTCCAGGTAAACTAGTTTATGGTCATGGGCGACGTCGACCACTTACCATTAGGTGGCACGTTTGCCAGTTTGCCTATCCAACTAAAAAAAAAGGCACTGGTGCTCCAACAGTACATTTAATGGGGCAATGGAAACAACCAGCAGCATACTTATACATATTGTACCGGTTTCTTTCCAAAAGGACCCAAACTGTGTGTGGTCCCAAAATGTGTCCAAGCTTGGCCTAAAACGGCCCTGGCTACTAACTACATGCTACATGGGAACAGATGTTCAATTACATCTCATACTAATGCATCTGAGTCACCAGTTACAACACGAACCGCGCCTTGTACGGGCTGTCCTTTACGTATTTATATGGCTTAAATATAGGCTACTTTCAAAACGCCATATGTTCGAGATTTAACACCGAATTTCTCTTTAGATTCTACTTATGTGTAGCTGGTTTCACGGTTTCACATGTCCAAAAAAAGAAAGAAAATCTTCCTCTGAAAAGGACAGGATTTTTTTTTCTTTTTTTATTTTAAATATTCATACCTTTCTCAATCATTGACATATTAAATGATTTTTTCCAAATTAGTAGATCCAAAAATTAGTGGTCAAAAACTCTTCAGCTTATACTAGTCTACAATCTATACAGATAAATAAAATTGAAGTGTCTGTTTATAATATTAAAAAAAACACTATACTAAATGCATATGGATGTATACACGATACATATACCTACCAAAATAACATTTTTTACAATTTTTGTCTGTATGTCTGTCTGTTCTGGCTAATCTCTAAAACGGCTGGTAGCTAGTGCTATAAGAAGTAACTTAAGCTATAAAAATAATCACCATCAATCCGCGTACGGCTGTAAATTTAAGTTAACTTGGGCGAAGCTGCGGGAAACAGCTAGTGTAGATATATAATTTCTCTGTGAGTGTGTATGACTCTGAACTCCAAAACGGCTAGAGCTAGACCAATTTTGGTGACTTTTTGTTATGTTCAAGTGGATTCAATAATGGTTTCTTACAATTCGGTCCGTTACAAAATATTTTTTACAAAACAACGTCTGCTTGATCTACTCAAAGAGCATATTGTTTCAGATATCTATATAGTGTAGATTTTTTAGAAATGGGATCACAGATTATATTGTTTCTGATATTTATATAGTGTAGATTTTTTAGAAATGGGACCACAGAGCATATTGTTTCTAATATCTATATAGTGTAGATTTTTTAGACATGGGACCACAGAGTATAATTGTTTCTGATATCTATTGGTCTGCTAGTGTAGATTTGTTGAGAAATGGGAGGCGCCAGTTAAGCGGCCAATTTTATCCCCAAGCCTAGCCCTTATGCCAAACCCTGATGACTTCATAAGTTTCCTACTCTGAGGGAGGCAGTTTCAGTAATTGACGGGCCCGCCCTTTTGTTTTTCGACATGCTTTGTCTAACACGAATTTCTGTATGAGTCCCAGTATCTTTTTTATTTTTTTCTACCTGCCTTACGATGACAAGGCGGACAGTCTGTTAGTAACACAAAAACTCGCCACCTTTTGAAAAAGATGGCGAGTTTTGTTACCCATGCACATATTTGATCGTGTGTTAAAACTAAAATCCCTCGGTCCTAAGAATAAAAACCTTATTTATAACAAACTTGAACCGTCTCACAGACGGAAGTCATCCAAATAGAATGCGTGGGAAAAATTCAAACCTAAAAAAATGATGTTTATTAATTTAATATAATATTTTCGCATCAGAACTGGTTTTGAAGTGGAGAGTGATTTTCGGAAATAATAAATTATACCTACCTACTATTAAATAATTTTCAAAAATATAGACCGATACCTTTAGACGAATAGCATAGTAGAATTTTTTAAGGGTTTTCCTGACATTTAAGTTTGATTAATTATGTCATAAAAAGGTGACTCCCAAACCGCGTGGTTCCCGCCATATATGTGTGTGTGAAGGGCTAGGTTTTAGGTATGTCAAAATTTTAAAAAACATGTCCGTTTTTTTGGGCCGCAGTCGCTTATTATTTTCTATTTGCACTTTTTTTATTGCGTGCTCCTCTACTTTAAATTCGATTACTATAAGTTTTCATAAACCCCAGGGAACATTTCATACAGCCTTGTTTTCTCTACTTACACAAGACATAATATATACCTTTATTACTTACAATTTTACCTACACAAGAAATTCATAACTGTAGGCATAATAATTATGATTTATGATACATTTTTGGAACGAAGTTCCTTATGGGGCGTTCCGGAGGCCCTCGCCGGCAAAAAACGTCTGTAACGTTAAATAATAAAAACATAAGATTTCGATGATGATAATTTTGTTTATTGAAAATTAAACCATCTGGTGGTCAAAAGTGGTAAACGCATGAAGGCTACACTAGGTATAGGTGTGTATGTTTTTTTTTTGCTCTACTTTCTTTTTGTTTTTTTTTTTGTATGTCCTTACGCCGGGAAATGCTCTGATGTTTATCGAAAAAAAAATCATAATAAAAAATGTATACTCGAATAATTATTTTCTTTATACCTCGAATAGAACTTGAAATTAATATATTTTTAAAGGTAAAGGTAAAGTTCCTATCTGGTGTCCCACGACTTTTTCTGGTAATTTTATTTTTACTGTTAACATTTTTCTCATTATATTTAAACATTATAAAAAAATTTTTAAGCGGCAATACAATTTTGTATTTTAAGATGTTGATAATCGCGCCAAAAATTGTATAAAACCACTGTAATAATATGCATTAAAAATAAGGTTTTAGACTTCACTTTAATATAATTATACTGTGAAGTCCTGTTAACATGCAACATCGCACTTCGAAACATCGGATTATTAAAAAAAAATCATAATTATTGTCAAGGACCAATAACTATACAATAACTTTTAAAAAATGACCATTATTTTGACCTATGTAGTATCAAGTATGTACATAGGTCTGCGTAAAAAACCAGACAGCGCGAGTGTGACTCGTTTGAAGGGTTATGATTTTTTTTTAAATATCCTATAACAACAAACTAACGGTTTTCAGATTTTTCCTTTACTTATATTGTTAATTAACTTACCAAATTTCATGATAGTTTTTGGTTTTGCTTTGACAGACAAACAGAAAGACGGACAATGGTGTGATCTCATAGGGGTTCCCTTTTTCATTTTGAGGAACGAAACCCTAAGAAATCATTTTTGGGCGACTGGAACCGCAGGAATGTGCTAATAAAAATCTGCTAGTCAACAAGATAGCAAGATACAAGATGGTCACACATGAACATGACGCATATCTATTTATATAAATGTTTTTGTAAGTCTCGTATCATGAAAGACCTCATCTCATCTCCTACTATTATAAATGTAAAAATAACTGTCCGCCTGTCTGTTATCTTTTTTCACGCTGGTCACATTTCCATAAAATTTGCCAAGGAGATAGATTATCTAGAGGACGGGCACAGGCTATCACGATAATCATCATTAGTGTATGCGTATAAAATTAACGACAGGTTTTGTAAGGAACTAGCTATTGCCCGCGGCTTCGTTTGTGGCCATATCTAGATTGATGTTGATTATTTCGATATATCTTATCCTATAATCTATTTCTATGCAACTCGCATTTTTAGGTTATTATTTAATTTGTCTCGTTGCTAATTCCTTACGCAAGCGTAAAAAGGTAAGACAGTTAACTTTACAGATAAATTCGACCTGTAAGTAATGTCCTGTCCTATGATAAGACCTATCATTGGTTTAAACGTTGTAAGGTAACAAACATACAGACAACCGAATCCCGACGATGTGTGCGTAATCAAGCCATTATTCAAATTAATTAACATTATCTTTGCTGACCTATTTCTTATCAATACTCGTTTGGGTATTGTTGAAATAGAGTTCTACCGAGCATGTATTTGTGAAGTTTATTTCTCGATAAGCTCGTTATCGTTAAAAAATAAGGATTATGAAATTGATGTGGGCTAAACACTACAAAAATGAGAGGAACTAGAATGAAAACGGAGTCGTTTTTGATATAAACCAAAAATTCCAATTCCAATCGTATCGTATCGTTACTCAGCAGCTGATCTTTGGACGCAAGTGGTGGGGATACTTTTTTATTTCTATAATGAAAAATAATAATATCTATCGACGCTATTACACCACGTCAATCAGGTCCCGTGGTAAGTTCTCGAGGAACTTTTGTTACGGATACCAGACAACGGAAATATATTTAATACTTTTATACTATACATAATATATTTAAGATATTTAAGATTACATAATACACATCTATGACCCAGGAACACAAAAAGCTTTTTTGTTCCCTGGCGGGATTCGAACCCGCTACCTCCGGCTTGAGCGCCAACTTGCTAACCATTGAGCCAAAGAGGTCGTCATAGCTAAATTTAAGTATTCATTTCGGAATAAAATCATTCAAGAATATAAATTCATATCTTCAACCCAAAACTGATATCTTTGTGGACATTAACCAATAGAGAATCCTTAAAATGATCACAAAACAGCCTTGAGTCTCCGTGGCATATGGAGTAGCATTTCCAGGAGTGACCTGAACATTCCTTTGCCCTAAAACATGGAAATATAGAAATTAGAAAGTCTCCTTGTCCGTAAGTGTGTGTCCACAAATGTTCAAACGGGACACTGCACTTCCTGCTAACGTAAATTAGATAACCCAATGGAATATTGATGAGATCTTATCGGAGCCTAAGGCGCCCGTTAGGGACACGTTGGACATTCTGGTAGTGAGAAGGTTTTTCAGAATATCCTTCCAATCTTTGTGGTTCATTTGACTTTACAAGATCCAGCTATGTTATCAAGGCTGAGCTGAAGATCGTGCCTACTTTGGGTAGGGAAGTGTATTTTTTTTTGACGTGGAACATCAGTTAGTGCGAGAGTAAAATCGGCTCGAATGCCGCGGCGGAAAACGACATGTCATTTCTTTATTCGATCTTTCGTTATAAAAATGTTTATTAATTTTAAATTAAATTTAACACGATTCACATCTGTGTCCTGTAGCGGCCAGTGTTTAATGCTGACATTAGCAGTTGGCATACCTGTCATGATCCACACAACGCCATCTAGTTAATTGGTATACAAACATCACTAACACTTGACAGTGAGACTGGGAGAACTTGGAGACTTTTTTATAGGCATCTTCGATGAGCCCGCGTTAACTGGTAAAAAAAAATATCTGACATTAATTCTTTGCTCTGCAAATAAAAAATCTAAATACTATCCATAATCGTAAATGGAAAGAAGTCTGACATGAGGTGCGAAACCTTTTTTTTTGCGTCTGCGATATGAGTCACGCATTTTTGCGGATTACGTCATGTTTTCGTTTGCATGGCTACGAAGGCTATAATATTATATTTCCTCATAAACGTATACTCATTGGTTTCTCAATAAATTAGTTCATATCCTTGAAATACTTGAGTCACATGCACCCAAGACTTGAGATTTTGACCCTGAAATTATTATTTCGCGAAACGTCTCATTTTTAAACATGGGAATCCTACTAATATAATATACTCGAAAGCTTGTATGTATGGATATCCAAAGAGTAACACATATGTGTTACTCTTTCTCAAAAAACTACGGGATGGATTTTAGTGAAACTTTACAATAATATAGCGGGCAGCAGCTAGTTTAAAATATCAAACTAGTTGTGGTAGAATCTCTCAATAAAAAACTTTTCTTGACCTTTGTCCTGCAAGACTCAATAATCATAGACTAATAATGATATGTAGGCTTGCCTCATACAAAAAGTGAGATAACAGGAAAGAAAAATGGAGTTTCTAAAACTAAAACCTTTAAGCATGATGATTATGATGTTATTTCCCCATTTACAACTGTTAAGAAGACTGTTGAAATAGTTTTAATTTATATAATGTAAGTTATAATCGGTATATTTGAATACTGTGTAGTGTGGCTTATCAGTGACCTTCGTCTCGTATTTAACTATACGCTTATCCTGAACATAATATCGTTATTATAGTTAACTAGTTATTCCCCGTGGTTCCTGCTACCAAGTTAAAAGAAACTTCTTTAATTTATAAATAAACTATAAAATTTTATAGTTTGAACCTGCGGTTTGAACTATCAAAAGTGGAAGAATTTTTTCAAATCCAACTTGTGTTTCCGACATAACAGCGTTCAAACAAACATTTCAGTCATCATCATCATCATCATCATCATCATCAACCTCTAACTGTCCACTGCATTATATATATTTGTTTCAGTCATATCAGTAAGTATGGATTTATTATACACTAG
Organism: Helleia helle; assembly: GCA_963853865.1. Lineage (NCBI taxonomy): Eukaryota > Metazoa > Arthropoda > Insecta > Lepidoptera > Lycaenidae > Helleia > Helleia helle. Next base: position 5,878,894 of record OY971426.1, on the reverse strand, counting down.
CTGGTGCCCGCAGCTTTGCCCGCGTTAAGTAAGATTTACAGCCGGATTGATGCTGATATTTTTTATAGCCTAGGTTGGTAGGTACTAGCAGCGCCCCGCGGTTTCACCCACGTATTTCCTATTTTGGTGGGATTACACGGATAAGTTATATAGCATTTAAGTTATTCAGATGTATAAGCTTGTTGCTGTAAAGCTTCATTAAAATCCATTGAGTAGTTTTTGCGTGAAAGAGTAACAAATATACATCCATACATTCTTACAATCTTTCGCGTTTATAATATTAGTACCTGGATGACCGAGCTTTGCTCGGTATTTTTTTTATTTTTTTTTTAATAAAATGACATTTTCTAAAAAAGATTCCTAGCTAGATCGATTTATCGCCCCCGAAACCCCCTATATACTAAATTTCATGAAAATCGATGGAGCCGATTTCGAGATTCCAATTATATATATATATATATATATATATATATATATATACAAGAATTGCTCATTTAAATATATAAGATTAGGATGACGTATGTCACAGTGTTAACGAAGCATTTATACAAGGTTGATAAAAGCGAGAGGCATTAAATTAAACCACGTATACTATGTACCATTTTCAGGCTACACACCAAAACTTAGACCAATAGAATCAATAGTTTAGTCACAGGATATTTTTAAAGTTTTAAAGCTGCTCCGGTTTGTTCGACCCGGTGAGACGCAACGTGCTGTGCGTTGCGTCGCCTTTTAGACTCGCAGGACATTTTACAAAGGTTTACAAAGAGTTTTTACGTTTTACTTTGACTATTCACGTATTTAAGTTCTTTGAAAAACTTTTTTTTTATTGCTCTCAAACTATTTTTTTATAGTTTCGGATTAACCGTAAGCATGTGTAGTATATGTAGTTTAATTTAATGCCTCTCGCTTTTATCAACCTTGTATATATTTTATTTGTTTATTGAAAGATTAGCTGTTGCACCCCGCTTCGCACATATAGTATAGACCCATATACAATTGAATATGATATCAGCTTAGAGGTATTCGTAGTGGTGCATATGTGGTGCGTCAACAAACAAATAATATAAGGTGATTAATCTTCTTGACCATTGTCGAGTCATGAGATCTTTTAGGAGTAGACGTAGTATAAGTGGATGATAATTGAGTAAGGAAAGATCACCAGTCGGTGATTAATATTAATAATGTATGAATTACCAGATTTACAGCTTTTTGAGAGTTACGTTCATCTGAATGACAGAACGAAACCCGTTTAGGATCATTTCATTTTCCGTCTATCTGTTTGTCTGCCTATGAAACCAAATACTTACTTCCCTTCTGCCTAGCCTTTTCCCAACTATGTTGAGATTGGTACCAGTATTTTAAATGGAGCGACCGCCTATCTGACCTCCACATCCCAGTAACTGGGTAATACGATACCCCGAAAGACTGGTTTTTACTGACTTGACTGGACTTTTGGGCTTCTGAAGATCCGTAACGACTGTCAAAGATCTTATTTTTTTATGGGGGGTGGTCCCCCGCCAACCGTGCAGTCTGCGACCACACGGCCTCCTGGCGTCGGGTTGGAAGATCTTAACGTGCTTTCCGAGGCACGGAGGAGTCTCGGTATGTAAAGATGGTTGGAAGCGGGAAACGGGAAGCGTAGGTCACTCGATCCAGCTGTTATTACTTAGCCACGAGCCCCGCAACCAAAAACTATATTTCCCATTAACATAACATAAAAAGTCAGGCAGCTTATGCTATGAAAAATAGCAATCGATTTCAAGTTTTAAAAATGCTCTAATACTACTTTTAACAATAAAAAGGGACTCAATTCCTTTTCACACGTCCTGGTTGCCGGGTAGCCGACGCCGGGTATCGCAGTGTAAGAAAATAATAGCAAAAAAAAGCGCAGTGTAAGTAAAAAATAAAAAAAGCAAAGAAGCAAATTATATATAATAAAATTAGGCAAAAAGCCGGTACGTGTGAAAGCTGCCATACACGCCCATACACTTCACTACCGGATACCCGGCGCGGGCTACCCGGCAACCGGATCGTGTGATAAGGCACTTAGTAGGAATCAAAATATACAATTGCTATTTTATTCTGATGTAAAATTTAATCAGAACGTATTACATTAAGGTTTAATGTATTATACTTTTATGGTTTCTGTACTTCATCGACTTATATAATTCCAATAACACATAGAAGCCGTCAGGTCTTAATCTATAATTCGTTTTATACTCATTAACATTGTGATTTTATCAATGCATCGTCTACCCTATTTTCTCTACAGCTAAGCTTTATATATAAATAAATATATATCAATTTTCCAGTTAAATCCAGTTTATCATCAAAGTTATTAAACGTCTTTTTCTTCATCTTTTCAATATTTATGTCTAATGCTTACCTTTTTTTTTTTTTTTTTTTTTTGACGCAGTGGAAATGCTTTGCGCATTCACCCGGGGATATGGGTTGTCCCCGGGGATATGTGGGACTCCCGGCGCCCCCCCCCCCTTGGCGCCGGTATACCGCACTAAAACCACTGCGAGTTGCCTTCAGCCGCTTAAAGGGGAGTGTCCTGGATCTGACCAACACAGAACACCCCCCGCGACCGGCCGGTTCCCTCAAGGGCTAACCGGGCTTCATCCTAATATGGGGGGACTCCGACAACCTAGAGCACCCCCGCCGACGCCGGAACTTTCTACCGTCTAATGCTTACCTACGCCACACATTAAAAACCTTATACCTACCACAGAAATAGCAATAATACCGCAAATATTCATAACATCCCTAAAAACGTGAGGAATTGTATTCAAGGAAATTTTCGTTACCTACGGACTTAGTTAACGCAACTTTCCTTAAATACAATTCCTTGAATACAAATATATAAAAAAATAAAACACATTTTTACGGATTTTATCGCGGATTATTAAGATTACATTCCCGACGTTTCGGATACTTTACAGCAACTATGGGCATATGTCATATCAATAAAGCCTGGTAACCTCTACATATTCAAAACACGTCATTAAAAAAGTTTAAATTTATTTCATTTAAGTAATTTGTTGGTATTCAGTAGAAGCTAAACACAAAAATGTTATTGCATCAGTAATCTTACTATAAAAGGAAATACTGGTTTACGTTCAGATACGCCGATGTTGAGCTAAAATGTTGAGTACCCCTGTGATTAGTGACAAAGTCTAGAACTCTTGACCTCAAATAGAAGCACTAATCATGGCGTTCTCTGGGCTGGTAGTGGTCAAGTACATGCTTTAGGTTCGATCCCGATTCAGATTTGTATGATGGCGTGTGTGACACGGGTGTCATATAAATACTATATCAGTCGCTGGTGGGAAGGAAGGTTGTGCCGTACTCCCGCATGCATGGGTACCACTACCCTGCTTGTTTCTTCAGTGAAACTGTAGTGCCCTTATACTATGTATTTAGTATTTCTACTTAGCTTTGCTGTTTCGGAGAGAAGGGCATGACAGGCAGTTTGATTATTGGCACAGAGGTTTAACATCTTATATCCATCATGTGATTCGTCTGCCAGTTTGCCCATCCAACCAACAATAAAAAATTAAAGGAGTAATGTTTGTTAAATTGGATATAAGATCTACGAAACTCGCCGATTTAAATAATTCCTTCACCAGTGACTACATTTTCACTGAGTGATAGACTATATTAAAAATAATCAAGAAATACTCTTAACAAGGACTCTTAAAAATAATATGGTATTGATAATATATTTCTTAATATAATAGATTTAACATAATAGGATAATAAATTATAGGCCCCTACATTTATTATTTATAAAGATCCATAACTGTGAAACGTCCAGGTGAATTTATTTCATTTTTAAGTCGTAAGCGATTCCTTATATGTCCTTGAGTGCTGGTCCCCCTCACAATGTCAAATGAACCAGTTTTTGGAAGTTAGTTGGGGTGCCTGTTAGGGTTGACAGGACTCAAAAAAGGCCCAATTAATTATATATAAACTATAAAGCTTGATATATCTATACTAATATTATAAAGCTGAAGAGTGTGTTTGTTTGTTTGAACGTCTCAGGAACTGCTGGTCCCATTTGAAAAATTATTTCAGTGTTAGATAGCCCATTTATCGAGGAAGGCTATAGGCTATATAACATCACGCTGTGACTAACCGTAGTTAAGTTGAGTTAATTAACGCGGGCGAAGCTGAAATATAAAATAAAATGCAAACGTGTTAACGTAACACATGTCTATATCAAGCATATAACCGGGTATATAGTATAATTATTGTGAGCCATAATAACAGTCAGTGATTAGTATCACTGACCTGCTTCGGAAGTTTATGGCATATACAATGATGTAATAACAATTTAACGTACCAGTGACCTGTATACGTCCGCTCTATTCCGGTTATATGCTCAACGATTAGAAACTATGAATTTTGAATTTTTCGGGATAAAATGTAGCCTATGTGTTATTCTGATATATAAGCTACAACACTGTCGAGTTAAATGCAAATGTTTGAACAAACATTCAAACGTTTGCATTTATATAATGTGAGTAAGATTTCATAAAATTACTAATTTAAATCTTGACACAAATATTTGGACGTTAGCAACTAAAAAAAATACTCTGCCAAGTTTGATCTGGCAACCCTAAGTGGCGCAACCCTATGCACCATAATTACTGGCAATTAGGAAACAAAAATTATTTAATAAAAGATTGTCATCATAGTTACAGTTAAAAATTTAGGAAGGACTTTTTTTTTAAATATGTATACATATAAATAAAATTGAAGTGTCTGTTTGTAGTTTCAAATTCACAGCTTTTCACTAAAAGCATAATATGAATGTATATACAATAGTTACATCAAAAAATCTATTTTTAAATTTTTTTTCTGTCCGGCTAATCCGGCAAATGGCTGGACCAATTTTTACGAGAATTTCACTAGCAGCTAGGTGATAAGGAGTAATTTAGGCTAAAAAAAATATGATCATCTCTCCGAATACGGCTGTAAATTAAAGTTATCGCGAGCGAAGCTACGGGTTGTAACAGCTGCTAATCTACAATAATGTATTTTATACATTTTCAACAAAAAAAAAAACATATTGAGGCCAACTTATGCGAATGGATAAGATATTGTCATATAATTTCTTACTAATAAAATACAACAGCCACACATTTCCAACCACAGATATTTTGGGTGAAATGGTCCCCTTAATGAGGACTGATCACCCGTCTGGCCTTGCTGGTGTCCCCACCCTTAAATAATAACCACAGATATTTTGTTCTTAATATTTCTGTTTCCAACAAAAGACATGTTTCTGCCTATATATCTCTATAGATATAATAATATAATAATAATAATATCTATGGACGCTTTTACACCACGTCAATCTGGTCCCGTGGTAAGTTCTGGAAGAACTTGTGTTACGGGTACCAGACAACGGAAATATATTTAATACTTTTATACTATACATATATTTAAGATTTTTATTATATAATACACATATTTAATACACATCCATGACCCAGGAACACAGAAAATATTTTTGTTCCCTGGTGGGATTTGAACCCGCAACCTCCGGCTTGAGCGCCAACGCGCTTACCACTGAGCTACAGAGGTCGTCATAGATATAATTGGAGACAGTTGATTGATAAACGACCCCTAACAGCTCAAGGGCGTCAAAATGACCAGCGCCAATAAAGCCTATTACCGTTGATTATTATGAAGTGTGTAACGCTATATTTAGACTGCAGTTTGATACCCGCTTACAAATTACCTACATTAGCAGTTAATGCTTTTCGATTCGATTTCGGGTTGGAGTTAACAGATTTGTAAATAAATAGAAATGGATCCGAAATTCAGACATCAAAAATGGTGATAACCGTATCCTACTCCTTCGTTTTACTTTCTACATCACTTTATCTTTTATGGTCTTTCTCCATCTGATAATAGAGACAGAGAGTTTCTCAAGAGAGAAACATACTGAAAACATAGTGGTGGAAACTAGTATGTTTGTGATGACGTAAATATACAAGTAATGATGACGTAAATATATATAACTAATGATGACGTAAATTTATAACTAATGATGACGTAAATTTATACCTAAAAATGGCGTAGATTTATAACTAATGATGACGTAAATTTATAACTAATGAAGACGTAAATTTATAACTAAAGATGACGTAAATTTATACCTAAAAATGGCGTAGATTTATAACTAATGATGACGTAAATTTATAACTAATGAAGACGTAAATTTATAACTAAAGATGACGTAAATTTATAACTAATGAAGATGTAAATTTATAACTAAAGATGACGTAAATTTATAACTAAATGAATAGGAATTATTTTTTACCAAAAAAAATATATTGAATGAATTGCCTATATCATAATATTATATTATTCCTAGAAGATATTTTTTGTGGCAACGCCATAACTTCTTTAATATGATGTGCGAAATTTTCGTACCGGTCATCTTTTTGAGTTTTCAGTTAAAATTAAAAAATAATACACATTGACACTCTTGTAGTTTACAAAAATCAACAATGTACCTAACGCTCAGGTTCATGTAAAGTAACAACTAGTTCACCTGTGCTCTCATACTCTGCAACTACTCAGACGCTTTTGAACGAGCTTTTACGAGCTTTTGATGTTCCACAGAGGGCTTAATTAAAACTGCTGTGTGCTTGAATATGAAAATATTTTGTACTACCACATTGCACATTGTAGAATGCTTGAGCTCACCTATATTAACCTATATGTTTATATCATCATCATCATCAATCAGCATTTAACCAATGCCTTATTCGATGAACGCCAACACAGCCAGAATCAGAACAGCCACAAAATTTCCAGAATTTTATTATATTACCATCCCCCCTTTTTTCTATATTGAATAAACGCTCAAAATTAAACTGTTATTTTCAGATCAACAGCAAATACAGCGAAGAGTTAGCTGAGGAGTGCTTAGAATGGATTCAGCAGATCATTGGTGAGCCGGAGAACACCTCCGGAGACATGGACAACTTTTACGAAGTGCTTAAAGACGGCACCATCCTCTGCAAGTGAGTACTTTCCTACTAATTAAAAAGAACGCAATTGTCTTCTTTTTTATGTTAGTTGGATAGACAAACTGGCGAACGTGCCACCTGATGGTAAGTGATCGACGTCGCCCCTGAACATAAACCAGTTTACCTGGAACGAACCCAGGCAACTCATTTATGTGTTGCTTATCCTGAGACATAAGATGTTGAGTCTCGGTGCCATATAATTACACTGCCTGTCTTGCCCTCCTCTCCGAAACACAGCAAAGCTTTTTTACGGGAGAAACAAGCAAGATAGTGGTACCTACCCATGCAGCCGGGAGCGCGGCACAGCGCTTGACTCCCACCGGTAAAATGGCCGATTGAATCTATAAAATTTGGTACGAAGATAGATTCAGGATCAAAGACATATATATACACATAGGTTTCCATCGTTTAGTAGTTTCAGTGTGTATGTCTGTCTGTTTCCTTTTCCCTTTTGCTGATCAGATTTCGGTAGGTAAGAAGATAGAATCAGGATTGAAGTTTATATCAATTTCCATAGCTTAATATTTTCAATCTATAGTCAAGGCTCAACGGTATCTGCATTCAGTTAGTTATCTTTTCACCTTTCAACCTAAACCGCTGATTTCAATATTTGACAGGAAGATAGAATCAGGAGCAAATCGATCTGAGCTGATCGAATCAAAGATATTGCATTGATATTGTTTTCCATAGTTTAGTAGAACCATCGACCATATAACCGGAATAGAGTGGTAATGTTATGTGTTTTGTATAAAAACAAATTCCGCCAAATTTTTATTGCGACATTGCGCCGGTTCTGCGCTCTGGCCGGCGGGACGTACATACAAATCATCGTTTGGTGTGTCAGTGCCAAATCACTGACTAGATTCGGAATTTTACGGCTCCGACTACTACTCTATCCGGTTATATGTTCGATGAGTAGAAGGTTCCATCTTCATAAGAGCACTGTAATTCTCTTTATTCGTAACTTATCTATACTAATATTATAAAGCTGAAGAGTTTGTTTGTTTGTTTGAACGCGCTAGTCTCAGGAACTACTGGTCTAATTTTTAAAATTCTTTCAGTGTTAGACAGCCCATTTATCCAGGAAGGCTATAGGCTATATAACATTACGCTGTGACTTATAGGAGTTGAGTAACGCGGGCGAAGCTGCAGGCAACAGCTAGTTATAAATAAAAATGTATCCCCATATTTACAACCTTGCGTTCTTTAGAATTGTTTGACTTGAAAATTGTCAACAGAATGAAGTCATCATTACCTGTTCCAGTCTTTACTGACAAAGTTTATTACTTGTACAACTAATGGAGTCGTTTATATAGTAATAGTTTCTAATCATCGAGCATATAACCGGAATAGAGCAGTAATGTTATGTGATTTGTATGAATTGTATGAATTCGGCCGACTGACAGCCATTGATAGATGATTGGCCGATGGGACATACAGATCTCTGGTTGGTTGAATTGCTATTACGTCAGTGACGAATCACTGACGAGTTTCGGAATTTTATGGCTCAAATTACTACTCTATCCGGTTATAATCTCGATGATTCTAAAAAGTAGTGACCATGATTGAAACTCTTCAGGCCATTTGACGACGATGCGAGTAGTGGTTCGGTCGTTTGGGCCATTAATCAGGGTTATATTAATATACACAATGATGTCAACTTTCAAGCCAATAAGCCAAAGTCATCGAGCATATTATAACCAGATAGAGTAGGTAGTAATGAGCCATACAATTCCGAAACCTGTCAGTGATTTGTCACTGCTTTTATGCAATTAAACCAACCAGATCTGCATGTAGGGCCAATCATCTATCAGTCTATATGGCCATCAGTCGACCAATCAGAGTGCAGAACCGGCGCAGCGTCGCAGCACAAATTTGACGGAATCTGTTCTCATACAAAACATAGCATTACCGCTCTATTCCGGTTATATGCTCGATGCATAAAGTATTTACCATGTTTTCCACTTTTTTCTCTTTTTCTTTTTTACGAATTTCTTCTTCACGAGACTCAAAATTCCATTTTGAAAAAGGTAAAAAGAATCATGCAAACTTACAAGCTAATTTTAAAAAGCATATATCATGCATACACCTATATGTACTTATATTTACTTAGTATGCGGAATGTCTTACAAATATATAATTGTCGTTGTGAGCACGGCATCATATTACTAGGTCAGTTATTAGACCATGAATTTGATATCTATGGACTGTCTACACTACTATAATATAAAGAATATATGGATGTCACTTATCACTCACCACCAGGTAGAACCACTGCCCATTTTCCCCCTTTTCTATTAAAAAAAATATCAACATACTATGCTGCGACTAACAGGTGTGAAGTTAAGCAAGTTAACGCGGGTGAAGTTGCGGGCAACAGCTAGTCTTCAATAATCTTAAGCCTTAAAACCTTAATGTAACTTTCTCACCTCTCACCGTTAACGTCTCTACTAAACGTCTCACCATTGCTGTAATGGTGTGGCAAATGCTGAGTGGCTACCTCTATTATTCACAATAATTAATGTATGTGAAAGTACGTTGTGTTATGTTTTGATCTTTGGTGTGGACAATAAAATATTTTTCTTTCTTTCTTTCTTTCTTTCTATAAATACAAAAAGAATTGTGAATTTAGCGCATCCAAATAAACATATTTTTCTATGGTAGGCTATGCTTTTGGCATCGAGCAAATAACAGGATAGAATAGTAATGTGACCTTAGAATGTGAACCATAAAATTCCGAAACTAGTCATTGATTCAGTCGGCCAATCATAGCGTAGAACCGGCGCAGCGTCGCAGCACAAATTTGGCGAAATTGGTTTTCAAAACACACATTACGCCTCTATTCCGAATATATGTTCGAAGGCATGGACTAAATAAAACTGCGTAGCCGAATAATACAAATAATATATTATTTAGTGTACAAGAGAAAAATTGCGAGGTAACACAAATTACACGTTTCCATTTCAGGCTCGTCAACAACATCCAACCGGGTACGGTAAAGAAGGTGAACGAGTCCAAGATGGCGTTCAAGTGCATGGAGAACATCAACGCGTTCCTGGAAGCGGCCAAGCAGTTCGGAGTGCCAGCGCAGGAGACCTTCCAAACAGTGGACCTGTGGGAGAGACAGAACCTCAACTCGGTGGTCATCTGCCTCCAGTCACTCGGGAGAAAGGTAGGACCTTTCTGGAGAATTCTGCTCCAAAGGCCAGGTGTGAGTGTGTCCGACTAGCCCCGATAACTTTGTCTGACATATTAAAAAGGAAGTACTTCGCTTCTGAAGAGCTGCTAAGTCCAGGCCCACTTAGATGCCCTGACTAGCCACGATATCTCCTACAGGAGAATATCATGCGACCTATTTACCCTAATCTATTCTAAAACTCTTGTTCTCAACCTTCATTTTTTTATGATAGTGAGCCCGTCCATGAACATAAAGAACCTGGAACGGGCCCAGGCAACTCATCTATGTGTTGCCTATCCTGAGACATAAGATGTTAAGTAATTGCCAGTAATTACACTGCCTGTCTTGCCCTTCCCTCCGAAACAGCATAACATTTCCATCTCACGTCATCTTGTGGAGGGCATATTTTTTCCTAATCCTATAGCTTCGATTACTGATTAGTCTCAAGCGCCATCTTTCAGTGTTGGGTAGCGTTAATCCTTTGCCATCTCCTAATTCGGGAACAAACCTTTTTCTGTGACTGCCACAAAAAGTTTCTATCGTCATTGTAAAGTAATCTATTCTTGGGGGGATACGCTACGCCGCGCTCTCGTTTGCATGGATGTTATCTTGATATTTCTTCCGTCAAACGGCTTTGTTTCGTTTGAGTACAAGACGGTCAATGTAATTACTTACATTTATACTTACCACTGAGGTGAGGTTCCCACCCTCGCCCCTTGTCCCACGTGCCCTTTTGTTCCCTCTTCTCTCAATTCGCTCAATTAGCTTCGCCCAAGGTGCTGGGCACACCGCCACGACAAGGCTTGAACCGTGGTGGGACCACAAATAAATTGCCTGGGTGATGTATGCAATGCTGACCCATAATGTTTCGAATAAATACGTTTTATTTTATTATTTTGTCCAATGCAACCGACATCTTTCATCCAAAGCCTTTTTGACCTCATAACTCGCTTGACATTCGCACACCGTGTTAAGGTCTGCTTATTAATGTAACCTACATTTTTACAGTTTTTATTCGAATAACTTCTTATATAGACATGATAGATACCTGTACGAATGTCAATCCATTCATATCACTGGCAGACATACAAGGCCAGGATTATAATTCGAATATTATTTATTCGAATTACGAATTAGCGGGAATTCTCGAAGATTATTTTAATCATTATATCTAGATGATTGTTTAAATATTAAAGAACAATACACCAAGTCTGATACAGATATATTACCTCGTCATAGATACTAGTGTATAATAACATAGATTCTGCGTTAAACCTTGCGATTCTGCTGTGTTTCGGGCAGGAAGGCGGAGACAGTGAGAGTGGTTTTACCGGGACTTTCCTGGCATAGAAAAAAGTTCCTCTGTGGCTCAATGGTTAGCGCGTTGCCGCTCAAGCCGGAGGTAGCGGGTTTGAATCCCGCCAGGGAACAAAAAGTTTTCTGTGTCCCTGGGTGTATTACATTATTTACGTATTATATTATAATAAAAATCTTAAATATATGTATAAAAGTATTAAATATATTTCCGTTGTCTGATACCCGTAACACTAGTTCTACGAGAACTTACCACCGGACCAGATTGACGTGGTGTAAAAGCGTCCGTGGATATTACTAGCTAATCACGTAGCATGCGGTGGCTAGTTTACGTAATTGCCTATCCACTGATATACAAAAAAACTACAGAAAACATTTATATATAACTAGTAGCGCCCCGCCGTTTTACCCACCTACTTCCCATTCCCTTTCGTGGGCGTACAGGGATAGATTATAGCCTCTATGTTATTCTGATGTATAAGCTATGTTAGAGTAAAGTTTCATTAAAATTCATTGAGTATTTTTTGGCTGAAAGAGTAACAAACATACATACATACATTCTTACATACTTACGCGTTTATAATATTAGTAGGATGGCTGATTTGGGTTATGGATGTGCAAATATCATATTATCACCATCAACCTCTCAACACCAAGAAGGCTATTAAACCTCAAAATCTATTTTCAGGCGCACAACTATGGCAAGCCATCAATAGGACCAAAAGAGGCTGAGAAGAACGTGAGGAACTTCACCGAGGAACAACTCCGAGCTGGCCAAGGGGTCATCTCCTTACAATACGGATCCAACAAGGGAGCCACACAGAGTGGCATCAACTTTGGCAACACAAGACACATGTAAACTAACCATAAAAGAAATTAGAGATTTATCTGTACTTATAATGTTGACGTTTGAATCTCGGAAGTATAAAAGTTATGTTAACATTAATAAACGGTCATTCCTTGTTCATTCCACTATTTGGAATTTATTTTTGTACTCTACTATTGACGATTGTAAGTTTTTATTTTGACTTACCGTAGTTAAGGTCGTAATTATAATTGATTCTATTGTTTTGTGCCAAAAATGCACAAAGATGACAAAAATTTTATACACTACGGTCATATTAATACGTATATGCCGTGAACGTATCTTATGTGTACGTCGTAAGCAGTCTATCTCGCTCGAATTGTATAAGAAAGAGCGAGAAAGAGTGCTTGCGGTCTTGTCCGCAAAGTGTGACGCAGTTCTTTGCGGTTACTGTTCTATACGTAGTAATATTGCCTCAGTTGTTCTAATACCTAAAGTGCCTTCAAAACCTTTGGGTGGGAATTCTTCGAAGGTTACAATTGCTATTTTAATTATTTATTAAACTGCATTCCATATATTTATTATGTTACTGTGATTAACGATTTTAATACGATATATATTCTTATAGTTATTGTATATGCGAGACGCATTTAAGTAAATTCCATTTAAGACATTACTTTTTGGAAGTAGAATAAATAAGTCGATAATTATATTGTAATTTATTTCTTACCTATTTTCATGATAGTATTATAAACGAGGTTTTATATTTATAAAAGTTATAATATCAATAAAATCTATAAGGCGGCCCCTAGACCTTTTTATCTTTTTGTTTTTTTCTTTTACGCCGGGAAATGCTCTGAGGCACTTCCCAGGTGGGTATGTGGGACTCGCTGCGCCCGAAAGATGGTAAATGGACGCAGGTCTACCCACTAAAACCCGGCGTGTGCCACCGGTGCCGCCTTGGTGAGGTGCCCCGGATTTGTTAAGCTAACAGGGCACCTCGACGGCTAGTCAGCCCCTCAAGCGACCGACGCCACCTCCACAGAGGGGTAGTCCAGCACCACAGAACAACCCCTCCCAACGTCGGGACAGTATAATGGGGTGAGGTTCCCATTCTCTTCTTATAAGAGGGGTACAAAGAGCCCCCTCGGCTCAATAGCTTCGCCCAGGGTGTTAGGCTACTAAGCCCCACCGCCACGCCAAGGCCTGAACCATGATGGGGAGTTATGAGATGACTAAGCACTATAGACAGCAGTTAATAATATACGTAATACAAACGATATCAATTATCAACCCTTATTATAATGAGTGAAATTCTCGAAAACATTAGAAAACAATATATCAACCCTTATATTATGTCCCACTGCTGGGCACAGGTCTCCTCCTCGAAATCAGGCAGGGAGGAGGTTGGGCCATAGTTCACCGATGTGCTGGTTCACACACCTTCAAAGACTTTAAATCTCATCAGGCATGCAGGTTTCCTCACGATGTTTCCTTCGTTGGTGAGCAAGCGATGGTCTCATGTTCAGGTATACATTAAGAAAACACCATTTCAAGGCATCACAAGGATCAGGATCGAACCCGGACTTCTCGCTCATGAGGCCGAGCCCATACTCACTAGACCACCGTCGCTTACAAACACAGCGGTTGCGTGTTTAAATTTTTGAAGAGTAACGGGCAACGAAAAGTGAATGCAAAAAAATAAGCCATATTTTTAATACCTACAACAACAATCCAGATTTTTTGAATACAACCATGTCAGAAGTTGACAGCGGGTTCTTGATGATGATGAAAATTGAAGTATATGCTGATGATGAAACTTTTAATTGTGTTCTAAATAGCCATATCAAATTGCTATCACAAATTGGACCTTAATAGACTGGTATAAATGACTAAGATAATATTAGCCGAAGGGTTGATTCCTTTTTAATTAAACTTTATTAGGACTGTTAGGGAGTGGTGACCTATTTCCAAAGATTATTACTAGCTCCTATACAGATCTATACATTTATACTACACCAATCATTCTGGGGCAGAAGGATCCTGTTATTTTACACGCTTTAGCTTCACCTGTATGTTTGTATGTTTGTAACCAACTTCTTTGGGCGCGATTTTGACCCATTTCTAAGGGCCAGATTTCGTTCAAACTTTGTAGATTTATCGAGGATCAATGACAATATAATAATTTGATAGAATTGTTCCAATATCCTGATCAGGATAATCAGGACAGCCAATCCAAGGAAGGCATAAGGCGCGCAAGTAACCTAGGCTGCATCACTAATCCATTTAATTCTATTAAAAATTATTTTCAAATTTTTAGTTCGGTTTGCTATTCAAGAGTGATTTTAGTTTTTTTAATCTAAAAGTAAAGTTAGTAAGAAACTTAGTACAAGCACCACGCTTTTTTACAACAAGTAATATCATTTATTTTGTTAATACATTTAATTCTTCTATTAAAAAATATTTTCAAATTTTTAGTTCGGTTTTTAATTAAAGCGTGTTTTTTTTTGTTTTTTTTATAAATCATTATTATTTTACATGGATATGGAATCGGGCAGAAGAGCCACCTGACGGTAATTAGTGGTCAACATCGCCCATGGACATACGTTCACCTGGGACTTGCCCAGTCTATTCTTTTGTTGCCTATCCTGAGAAGTCTCGGGGACAGAAATATACTGCCTTTTGTTGACTTATTTATGAAACATAGCAAAATTGATTCACAGAAGAATTAAGTAGGTTGGTACCCGTGCAGACGGGAATGGGGCGCAATGCAACCTTTAACGTGACCTAGCTTCTTGTCAAATTTCAAGATTCTATATCAATAGGATACTTGCAACGTAGTGATTCTATAAGGGTTCCGTTTTGTAATTTCGAGAGATGGAACCCTAAAAACAACCTAATCGATTATCCACTTTAAACGTGTGGCGTCATTTTTTTTTACGATGTTTTCTCGTACCTATTATAGTCCGCGTAGCAACGTGGACTCCGTTGTCTTTCAAATTCGGACATTCACATCAAATATACTTATCATATGAAATGTTATTACAGTAATTAATTCAATTTGTAAACAACTTACGAGTATTTTTTCTTCAGATATGAGTTTATTCGTAAACAGCTTTGAGACGTATCGCATATGATAACGAGATGTTTCATAGCGACAGATAGACGTAACTAAGCGGAATTTGCCGAATTTGAGGGATAGCTGTAGGTAGCTAGCATTACTCGTGTATTATACATACAATATACATGCCCACCATACGGCCATACACACATCCATGCAGCCTCAGCCGGATTGATTAATGTGGTAACCTTCCTTAGGATATAATATAATAATATTATGTATTTCTTATCTTATAGAAATCTGATCAGCAGTTAGAGCATGGACAGGTTTTTTTTTTTTTCTTTTTTTTTTTTTCGCAGGGAAATCCTTATGGATGCAGCCAGGATCTTCGGGTAGATCCTGACCCAATGTGGGACTCGCACCTGGGAGTGCCCACCCTAACTAAAACCACTGCGAGCGCCTTCAGCCGCTTTTTGAGGGTCCCGGATATGCAGGCAACAGACAGGATCACCTCAGCGACAGGCTGGCCCCGGCGAAGGCCAGACTACTCCTCGTAGGGGGGGGGGGACTGCCCGGCCGCTACTAAGCACGTCCCCACGACGTCGTGCCATACAGACCCAGGTTCCCATCCTGAGTCCGACACGAACACAGGGGCGTTACTGAAGGCGCATTAAATAGCGCCTCCTACGCACCCCCATTCGTCGCCTGCGGGAGGAGGCCTCGTCGGCCTCCTTCTGGGACATTACTGCCTCGCAGAAGGAGACCATCGCCGTCCGGGACTCGTCATCACCGAGCATCGCGATGATGACGCTCGGCAGAGACAAGTCCCCTCCGATGATGGACAGGTTACATACATTAAGTTAGGATTAGAAAGAATTTAGCATCGATCATGTAACCAGGGGATAGGGTAGTCCCCACCATGGTTCAGGCCTTGTCGTGGCGGTGGGGCTCAGTAGCCTAGGGTGAGTCGGCACCTTGGGCGAAGCTAATTGAGCCAAGGGGGCTCTTCGTACCCCTCTTATAAGAAGAGGGGACAAAAGAGCAGGGGGCAAGGGGCGTGGATGGGAACCTCACCCCATTGTACTGTCCCGACGTTGGGAGGGGTTGTTCTGTGGTGCGGGACAATCCTTCTGTGGAGGTGGTGTCAGTCCCTTGTGGGACTGACTAGCCGTCGAGGTGCCCTGTTAGCTTAACAGATCCGGGGCACCTCACCAAGGCGGCACTGGTGGGACTCGCGGGGTTTTAGTGGGTAGAGCTGCGTCCACTTACAATTTTTCGGGCGCAGCGAGTCCCACATACCCCCCTGGGAAGACACACTCCCCAGGCGGGATGCCTCAGAGCATTTCCCGGCGTAAAAGAAAAAAAAAGGGGATAGGTTAGTAATGTGAGCCATAAAATTCCAAAACTGGTCAGTGCTTTATCACTGACGCAATAGAAATTCAACCAACCAGTGATCTGCATGCACGTCCCATCGACCAATCATCCATCAATGGCTATCAGTCGGCCAATCAGAGCGCAGAACCGGCGGCGCTACGTCGCTGCCCAAAATTAACGGATTTTTAAAAAAATACAAAACACATAACATCACCGCTCTATCCGTTATATGCTCGATGGAATTCGGTAACTACATCGCCAATGGGTTCATCAGATCTCTACGGTTGCAAACAGATGGTGGTCAGCACCATCATCAACTACCGCTCTCAGCTTTTTTCCGTCCAATACTGCAGAGGCCTTTTTTCAACGAACGCCAAGAAAACAATGTCTTCTTGTTCCCAATTTTTTTAAACATATATGGGTAGAGAGATTAATAAAAATAAAACTATTTTTATGCGTATGACTATAATGACTTTCGGTGATATATTTTTTTATAGAAGAGGGGGCAAACGGACAGTTCGGTTCACCTTATGATAAGTGGTAGCGAATACTTTAAAATTAGTACCTAACCATAATACCAATGTCAATACCGTTTTTATTTTTTATATTAATGTTTAGTATTGTTCAGACGCTAGTTAAGAAAAAAGATGTGCTCTACTATCTTCTGGATAATGAGCGAACTAGGATAGATTGATAATTACAGGAATTTACGGATAAACAGTGTATTATATTTTACTCTTAGAGGTTAAACAGCACGATACGTTTATTCATACATTTTTTTTGTGGAGAATCAAATCCACTTGAAATATAGAATATCATTTTGTCGTTGGAGATAAAACATATCTTCATGATAAACTAAAATACTAGATTAATGTTAAATACCTAGTTCCTGCAATGAATTCTATTTATATCCCACCTCTTTCGTCTTACCCTTTATAACAATGTTGTGTATCGAGACTGTAAACTTAGACTGTAATAAATAATAATATACTTTGCAATCGAGATAAAATTAACATCAGCATGTATTTTTCAACTGTGTTCCTACCCCGCTAGGGTAATATTGTTCTGTGGTTCCTAATAAATACTTTTCAACAGGAGGGATGTGTCATGTGCTGTGCCGCACTGCTGCGCCCTCGTCCGCCAGGATTTGAAAAGTTGGACATTGAAAAAGCGGTTGCTTTAATGTTACAAACAGACACTCCAATTTTATTTATCTGTACCTATAGATATAGATAGGGAAAAGGAGGGCAACGCATCTGCATAACTTTTGGTTGTGCGGATGTGTAATAATGGGCATTTAGAACTCTAAACGTTCTTTCATATCCACTGAAGCTCACACCGACCAATCTGGCGTTTGCACGTTTGATGCGATAACGTCTCGATCGGCTGAGAAAATTATTTGTCCATTGTTCTCTTGCTATGACGTACTAAGTATAAATCATATAAATATTACGCTTGCTATTTTTTTTGGCGAGTGTCATGAGCTTTATTTTTTTTCGCGAATGACGACAAAAAGCGTACAACACATCTGATCGTCATATCACGTCATATAAACTGGCGTAAAACTATTTATTGGACTCCGAAAAACAGTTTTTCTTGTTTGTCAAAACATACGATTGACATGGAGCAATCACAAAAGACACGAAAATATTTTTGTTAATTTGTGTTAAATTCCATTTAAGTAGTGTCATATCGCGGTTTCAAGGAATTGTACTGCGATACCCCCTACACAGCAATTATTATCAGCCTGTTGCCACAGCGATAACCCAGAGGTACATCATATGTGATACATTTATCGTATAAGTAGGTATATGTCCTTATATAAAACTGTATGATACAAACCTCTTTTTAAAGCGGGGCAGTTAGCAAGCCTAAATGTGCAAATGAATGCAATGCAAATGCAACATGGCAGTGTTGTAGAAACTTTACACTCCATCAATTGTCATAAGTCCTTTCTGGCAAGAAATCAATAAACATTGAATAGGGACTAATTTTATTAGGTATATCTTATACTAGCTGTTGCCCGCAGCTTCGCCCGTGTGATCTTAGATTTACAGCCGTACTCGGATTGATGATGATTATTGGAACGTAGTTCCTTATCGCGCGTTATGAAAGGGGGCTAGACGGAAAAAATTAAGATGAAAAGTTAAAACGACACTTTTTGCTATAGTTGTAAGCCGTGCGGCATTTTGATTGACACATCGCTGCGTCGGTAGCTGTTTTTATTACACTATTGGGGCTGCTTAGTAAAAAAACCCCATTTCAAATCCCTAGAATCGGATCTAGAAAGCACCTCGACGGCTAGTCAGTCCCGCAAGGAACCGACGCTACCGCAACAGAGGGGTTGTCCCGCACCACAGAACAACCCCTCCCAACGTCGGGACAGTACAATGGGGTGAGGTTCCCATCCTCACCCCTTGCCCCTGCTCTTCTGTCCCCTCTTCTTATAAGAGGGGTACAAAGAGCCCCCTCGGCCCAATTAGCTTCGTCCAAGGTGCACCGCTCACCCTAGGTTACTGAGCCCCACCGCCACGACAAGGCCTAAACCATGGTGGGGAGGAACATCGACTTTGGAACGCGGACCAATGGAGTAAGGTATTGTTTAGTGATAAAATAAAAATAAAAATATTTTTATTCAATGTTGTACGTCAAAGTAGCTTATTGAACGTCAAATGACTCTACTACCGGTTCCAAAACTAGTCAACTGAGAAGAACCGGCGAAACAAACTCAGTGAAACTAATCTTTTCAATATTATACAATATAGGTACATAATATGATATAATTATACATAGAAGCCATGTAGGAAACGCCTTATTCCCAAGGTGTGGTATCTTCAATAAATTCTTTTATTTTGTAGTATCCTTTACCACACAAACGTTCTTTAACAGTTTTTTTTAAATTTATTTATCGATAGGCTTAATCAACTAAACACACCGGCATATTTAGCGGAACACAAAAAAAGGTCCATAATTTAAAAAAACTTCTTTTGTTATTTAAAGTTTCATTTGTTTTACTTAAAATGAGATCACATTAAGAACAGATTTTGCGAGTAAAGGCTATTTGTGAAAAATTTTACATTTTTGAACTTTTCATGTAACCCGGAAAAGTGAAAATTAACATTAAAATAACAATTAATTAAATTAGAAAAATGGTGATTAATATCGCGTATTTCCTCCACGTGCTCTTATTAAAGTTTCTACCGGTCTAGGCATACTGAGAATGATGTTATCGATGGTCTCCTGGGATAGTCTCCGCCATTCCTCAACTACGGCGATTCGCAGTTCACCCACGTTGGCAGGAGCTGGAATTCTGGACTTAACTTTTCGTTTCAGCAAGTCCCAAACGTGCTCTATTGGGTTCATATCCGGTGATCTCGCCGGCCACTCCATGACAGTGATATTCATATCATTAAGATAAGCTTGAGTTACCCGAGCGGTATGCGGCCGAGCATTATCCTGCATAAAAACAAAATAGTCACCGATATATGGGGCAAACGGTACGAAATTTTCTTCTAAAACTTCTCTGATATAGCGGTCTGCAGTCAGACTCCCTATGTCAATCACTAACAAGTATGTGCGAGCTCCCAAACAAATGCCCGCCCAAACCATTATTGATCCACCACCGTATGCAACTGTAGTTTCAAAATTTGTCTGAATGTATCGTTCTCCTTTGCGACTGTATATTCTTTGCCTGCCGTCAATTTGATTTAAGAGATTTCTGCACTCATCACTAAACAATACCTTACTCCATTGGTCCGCGTTCCAAAGTCGATGTTCCTGAGCAAAAGTTAACCTGTTTCTACGTTGATTTACCTCGAGCCTTGGAACCTTGGCGGGCACAAATGAACCCAAACCAGCTTCTTCGAACCTTTTTCGTACCGTACGCTCACTTACGGTTACACCCCGCACTGCTTCTAACTCATGTCTGGCTTGGACCGTCAAACGGGGGTTCCTACGTACACGAAGCCGAATGAAACGATCATCCCTACTTGAAGTGCGTCTTTTTCTGCCTTTTCCTGCTCTTCTCACATAAGTACCGGTCTCCCTGAACCGTTGGATACTGCGATGGATCGTTGAAACTGGTCGACGAAGATCTCTGGATATCACTCTGTAGGTTTGACAATTTCTTCGCATTTCGAGTGCCCTGGCAATCTCCGTTCGGGCTATGTCAGACATAATTCAGTCCTCAACACCAAAAAGATACGCGATTAAAAAAAAAAAACTAACAAAAAACAGTATGTACTTATTTCAATGAAATTTTAAATCAAACTCAGAAGGAAGAAATACTCGAATTACGCTCCAGATAATGTGTATTTGAATATTTATTTTTAAATTAAATGACGTATAAACCAGCCAACAACCTTATATGATACTGATATCAAACCTTTATTTTATGTTCCGCTAAATATGCCGGTGTGTGTACAGCTTGGCAAAAAAGAGTATGACGTGGTGACAAGTGGAACTAAATATTTTACTAAATGGAAACCTATGATGTTGACAATATTTGGCCGACAAATACTAGATTTTTTTAGTAAAATTTAGTGTTTTACATTTAGTATTAACGGTTTGATTGAAATCTCTTACTGTTTTCCCATATTATGATGAGACCTAAGTTAAAGTGGCGCCCTCATTTTTTCCACACTCTTTTTTGCCAAGCTGTATATATTATTTGAAAAGACTAGTTCCACTGAGTCTGTTTCGCCGGTTCTTCTCAGTGGGCTTACCTTGGAACCGGTGGTAGATTCAATAGACGTTCAAAAAGATACTGTATTAGTACTATTTTGAATAAAAACATTGATTTGATTTGATTTGAAAGTAATACGAATGATGGAAGGTAGAGAGTAAGTGTCCTCTAGATTAAAACGCATTATAATATAACATTTACATACCTGCTCAGATTAAAAATTAAAAAGTCACGGGAAATAGTTGTCGTCGTATGTCAATGTCAGTATTCCAAAATTCAAAATGTCAAAAAACCAAAACAAACTTCGAAATCTTTGCTTTTGCATCGTAATTATGCCTTTAAGAGATAAATTTCTAATAAATAAGTGATGTCGCAGCCAGGGGGGGCGTACGCAAATGGATGGGCGATTGACACGACGCCTGACCTGAAGAACTCCGATAACGAAGTAAGGCCCCCTGCGGACTTGTTTGTCTTGATAAAGATGTCCTAAATGACCTTATAATGCGTTGTTTTAATCGAACTGACCATATTATTTCCATTTTGATGAGCCTGCAATAAAAATAAGATTGGCGTCATGCTTGTTTTGTACGCACATAAATACTTTAGCTATTTATGTTACATGTCTGATGTTGGCGTAAAAGGTTATGAATTTTAGTTTAGTTTGCGCACAACTAATGGAAACATCGTCTCAGTGTCAGGTAAGATTTAGTTAACTTTTTTTTAAAAAACAATGACAGTAAAACTACATAGAAAAAAAGAAAGTATGTAAACAGATATTTATAAATTTGTAGTGACTGTTTGATAACTTTTACTTTGGTCTTCTCTATAGTTAGAGTTCAAACAAACCCCAAGTTTTTATAATACTTGTTTTTTGTATTTAAGATTATAAAAATAATCTAATTAAAAGTTATGGTACCAAAAGCTTTTATCTCATGTAACATGTAAAGCCTAGTTCGAACTTGAAGCTAACAGAACTGGCGAGCAGCACAATGTGTAATATAATCTACATTATTATTTTCTTTGACACTAAAATTAAGCAACAATATTTTCTTTTTTATACAAAACATCCTTCTGAAATATCATATGAATTAAAAACAATAATTATTATTATTTACAAGCTGAACCTGGCAAAAGTTGTCCTGCTTTTACTGCCCCTTCATAATTTTTTTATACAAACCTGACAATAACGGCCACCACAAAAAATGACTTATCTAATTTGATGCAGTGGTTATGAAGTTATGTGCGTACATACATTTCGACAATTCATTTTTATTTTAATACAGATAACATAAAATATTTATAATCAAGATAGACAGTAACCTCATCATCATTTTAGTATCTATACTTCACCTATATGGTTTTTCTTTCTATTTATGTGAAGTATAGATACCTTTTGACGACCTCTGTAGCTCAGTGGTAAGCGCGTTGGCGTTCAAGCCAGAAGTTGCGGGTTCAAATCCCGCCAGGGAACAAAAATATTTTCTGTGTTCCTGGGTCATGGATGTGTATTAAATATGTGTATTGTATAATAATATCTTAAATATATATATGTATAGTATAAAAAGTATTAAATATATTTCCGCTGTCTGGTACCCGTAACACAAGTTCTTCCAGAACCATAGATATTATTATTATATTATAATATCTATGGACGCTTTTACACCACGTCAATCTAGTCCCGTGGTAAGTCTCGAAGAACTTGTGTTATGGGTACTAGACAACGGAAATATATTTAACACTTTTATAATATACATATTATATTTATATATATTAGATTTTTATTATATAATACACATCCATGACCCAGGAACACAGAAAACTTTTAGTTCCCTTGCAGGATTCGAACCCGCTACCTCCGACTTGAGCGCCAACGCGCTAACCATTGAGCTACAGTGGTCATTAATAAGAATATTGCTATTAGAATAATATATGTGTCTATAACAATAATATATTATGTCTATAAGAATGTTGCTAAGCATTTACATGCATATGAAGCATGTAACATTGTGTGTACTTTTAATTGGATGAAGTATATTTGACCCCTTGCCATTCACTAGATAAACAAATTGTAGTAATTAGTCATATCTAAAAAATTAAAGACATTAAGTAGATTAATATAAAGTCGATATGCCCAATTATTTAGAGGTCTGATTTTTTGGAAAGTACATGTACTTATGTTTGTCTGACGTATTTTCAAATAAATCTGTAATTCTTTCTTTATTATTTAAATTATGTTGGTTTTTAATCAAAATCATCAAAATAAATAATAAAATAAAAATATATGGCAAAAAAATATTCTCATAATTTCAATGAAAATAATATATGATTAGGTACTAACAATATTACTAAATAAGATATTAAATTATATTATATTAATTAGCAATTATCCCGCGAAACACGCAGTCTTTACAGCAAATGTGTGAATGCACGCATATAGCACCGCACTCCTTTCCCACACTGCATATGCGTACACTCGCATGCACCACCACCCCACATGCACCACAACCACAGTAAAAGACCACCACCAAAGTAGGTATTACTAAATGTTATAATGATACTTGATAATACTGTTGATGGAGTTTAATCGTCTTGGTGTTCATTGAAGGAGGCAAATGTTTAGCAGTGGACGGATAAAGGCTGATGATGATGATGAATACTGCCAATGTATGTAACATTTATATATTGTCATCATAGTTAAGATATAGATCTATTGCGTTATTATAATGCATAAGTGTATAGTACTAACGTCATTTACTTGTGGTGTTAGTAAACAAACTTTACTTTGAATTAAACATGTCATATCATTTATCAATACATCTAATACGTCATAATATGGTAATTTTTAGTGCCTTCGGTGTCAAACGTTATCATGTTCTTTTGTGATACACAAGTTATTTTACTAAAAAAGGTAGTAATGGTAATTAGGAAAGGTGAAGTTATTATTTTTATGGGCGAAGTCGATCAATACCAGTATGGTGGATGACCGGCCAGATTGTTTATCCAGATAACATAAAAAATACCATACAAGGTAATGATTGCTGCTCACGTCCATATGCCACCTACAATAAAAAAAAACATAAATAAAATAAAAACATTTTACAAAAAATTAAAACCGACTTCAAAAATACTATACTAAAAAGTAATAAAATAACAGTTTCTTTAATGTTTGTGCTTACAACATATAATCAACTTAATCTTCTACTAATGTACAAACTTTGCGTTTACCACGTCATTAAAGTTACTTTTGGAGTCGGTGTCAGCCAAGGTGGGTAGGTAAGTAATGTACAGCAACAAATACGACACCGACTCCAAAAGTAACTATAATGACGTGGTAAACGCAAAGTTTGTACATTAGTAGAAGATTAAGTTGATTATATGTTGTAAGCACAAACATTAAAGAAACTGTTATTTTATTACTTTTTAGTATAGTATTTTTGAAGTCGGTTTTAATTTTTTGTAAAATGTTTTTATTTCTTAATTTTTAGTGATTCCGAAATTCGTCGTCTTGGCGTTCATTGAAGGAGGCATGTTCAGCAGTGGATGGATAAAGGATGATGATGATGATGATGATGATGGTGATGGTGATGATGATGATGATTACGATGACCGCGACATACTATGGTGTGCTACCAAAACATCCTATACAATTGTTACATCGACACGTAATAAAAAAATCATATCATCAAGGTAAACAAAACCAACCAAATAGGCATTATTGGGAATTACTAAAAAACGGCTTGTCAGATCTTAATAAAATTAATATGGGACCAAATTGGAAACACCAGCTTTCAAACAAAAAAATAAGCATCGAAATCCATTCACAAACGGCGGAGATATCGTGTCACATACATACAAAAAAAAAAAAAAAAAAAAAAACATACAGACGAATTGAGAACCTCCTTTTTTTTTGAAGTCGGTTAAAAATAAATATTCAAAATAGGTACTTACCAATACAGTATCTTTTTTGAACGTCAATTGAATCTACCACCAGTTCCAAGGCAAGCCCACTGAGAAGAACCGTCGAAACAAACTCAGTGGAACGAATAATTTTAAATAATATGTATTCTATAACAATTTTAACATCTTATCCTGAAATGCCTGGGAGGAACGCCTTATTCCCAGGGTGTCTTTCATGAAATCTTTTACTTTATAATAGATATCCTTTACCACACAAACGCTCTTTATCAACTTTTTTGGTTTTTTTTAAATGGATAGCTTTTGAACGTTTTCTGGGATCCTATATGCTTTTACAATTATACAGTTGCCTTTATAAGAATTGCTTACTTTTGAAAGTCTAAAAGTCAATCTTTATGTAATCAGTCCATTTCCAATAAATTCTTTTCCACTGATGGATATTGTCTCCTTGCTCCGAGACGACCGAACCTTTGCCACACGCATCCTAGCAGCTAGCTAGCCATCTAATTATTTTCCTTATTATTATCATCACCTTTCGTTCTTTTTCCGCACCAATTTATTATGGCTGGGTAGTTTTGCTCCAGTTTCCTTTTTCCTTCACTGTATGACCTAGTGAGACTGGTTGCCATGTAGATAATGGCCCAAGTCCACGTACAAGGAAGCGTTAAATTATCATCCAGGCCTTGCTTTGAGGATATTATTGCTCATTACCCCCTAGTTAGACCCACTGATACCGTTATCTGGGGTTGGGCTCTCGACCTATGACCTCTCCCAACCGCGACTGTTGTCTGATAAGACCTCCTATATATTACCTCGCTTATTGGTACTCGGTGCTTATTTCTCAGTTGTCTGTCTAGACGCGAAGACGCAAGTTGTCTACGCTTTCTCGGGTTGTTTTTTATTTTCTTCGATTTCATTTCTAATGGCTAAATTCGTGAATTACAGTGATTTCCTTTCCCCATACTAATTTTGTGTGTAAAGACATTACGTACAAGTAATTCGAAAAGTGCTTTAACGTTTTTAAAATTAATTTTGGCGGTTGCATACATGAATCAATTCTCAAGCGAACTGTTCCAAAAAATGACCATATCTTTAATGTACCGTATAAACCCAATCTACTACTCAGATTACTCGGATACGATTTAGGATTAGGCGAAAAATTTAAACTACCAAGATACATCTACTGCCATTGGCTTTATCAATTCGAATACTACAAATTCGGGGTGTACCCAAAAGACGTCACTTGATAGATATAATTTTGAAAAGCGCAAAGTTTTTCTACAATGGATATCATCGCAAATGTAAGTTTTATGTACTTTACCTTAATTACTTATTGTTATATAAATAGAGCGAGCGAGAGAGAACAATCTCTCACAATAGATAATTTTATGTAGCTTCAACAAGTGTTTTTCTGAATGAATCGTAAAACAAATATAATAATACTCTATGAATTAAGTTGTCTGTTTAAAAATGATTACAAGAGTATACATGATGTTTTATATTATGTGCCGAAATGACTTTAAGTAGCCTTTAAATTGCCATGCCATCGCACCCAACACGGACCGATTACTGCACGGAGATAGTCTTCCCACCTGGTTAATGGCCGACCAACACTTCGTCTACCTGAACTGTCCTGAACACTGCCTCCACTCTTGAACCTTATTGGCTCATCGGCCATCCGGGATCGGTCGTCTTGGCGTTCATTGAAGAAGGTTCAGCAGTGGACAGATAAAGGCTGATGATTATATATACTTTAAAATTAGGTGTAATAATTTTGTAATATATAGGTATACTTTTTTGATGATATCCCATTTTTTATCAGACGATTTAATTTATCTAACACAAATAACTAATAAAGCTAAGGCAATAACACAATCGTATATGTAATTTAATAACTTACCATAGCACAATACATATTTAAACTGACATACGTCGCCTTTAGTAGGTACGTTTCAAATAACTTTTTGAGGAATTCACATTCCCAAGTTCAGTCTTGTTCAGTCAGTACTTGTTGGTCCAAAATTCTTTGTTGGGGCCCAAATTTGTTTCTGATGTCGCCTACAAAATTGTTCCCCTATATCCTGGGTTGTTGATCTTCCTAATAATTGTTCAACTCTTTGAATCATATCCGATAGTCGTTTAATTAATCACCATTTCAACTTAATAGCAATAGTTGGTGGCTAGATATGTTAGTGATATAGCCAATAAATTATTATCGCCACTCGTGTTGGTCAAGGGTTATCTGTACGATAAGAATTTAACAAAATATTAAACATGCCTCGCGATTTCAACATGCCAAAGATTGATAAAGATCAAGATTGGTACAAATAATTAATTTGTTTGTTGGTGTGCGTATATGGCATAGGCTTATTTTTTTAAACAATAGATTGAGAATTTATTGACAACAATAGTAAATGTTATATGCCCTACGAATATAGGTTATGCCCACAAAAAAATTATTAGTGTAGGCTATGTTATAATGTCTTAATTTACCGTGTTCAAATTGAAATTAAGAATAGAATTTTAAAAAACGGAAATTCAAGAATGTAAGTCTATTGATTTTATGTTTTTTCATTTCAGTATCATCCGGTGTTCAAAGCGTTCCTCGCGGGATCATTTTCGGGAACCTTCAGCACAATACTCTTCCAGCCGTTGGACCTCGTGAAGACAAGACTACAGAACCCTAGTCAACATGTTGTTGCGGCGACTATCAAGTTAGTACTCTTAATTATTTCGCAAACATTAATTTAGAATTTATGAACTGTCTTTTAAAGATTCTGCGGGGAAATCGCAATACCCAGACGGAACATAAGTACTGTATCATAATAATTACTATATGCACAACATTAACTTAGATTTTTATTTATTTATAACGAAATAGTTCTATAATAAAAAATATTACTTAACATATTTTGTTGGCGACTGTACAAAATTTTAAAGTTGAAATTTTATTTCATACTGTTAAGTAATTTCTATAATTTTTACTCAATTTTATCCACTACTAACTTGTCATTCGTATCTACCTAATTTGACTCTTAACTATCGTCAGTAGAACAAACATCTTTATTTTATCTACTCCCTATTCAGCAACAAGTTCTATAAGAATCCACTTCTTACAGCAGCCGAATCCAACCCGGGATGATCACAATCTTCATGAACATAGTACGCCAGGAGCAGATCATTGGACTATGGAAGGGCATGGTGCCGTCCATAGCCAGATGTGTCCCTGGTGTCGGGTTGTACTTCTCCTCTCTCCACTGGTTGAAGACCAAGTTGGGCAAGAACAAGCAGGACCTGGGCGCCATGGAAGCGATCGCTTTGGGTGTGGCCGCTAGGACCATGAGTGGTGTGGCGTTAATACCGATGACTGTTATAAAGACTAGGTAAGTAATGTGTTAAACGACAGTTTTTGATTAATCTATACTAATAATATAAAGCTGAAGAGTTTGTCTGAACGCGCTAATCTCTGGAACTACTGGGCCGATTTGAAAAATTCTTTCAGTGTTAGATAGTGTGTGTCAGTCTTCAGTGGCTATACATATAACATCATTCTGTGATTAATAGGAGTTAAATTAAGTAAGCTAACGCGGGCGAAGCTGCGTGCAACAGCTAGTATAATATACAATTTCAGTCTAACATCATTCCCTTTATTTTTCTTTTTTTCGGAAGGGCTAGACTTTTTTAAGCCTGATGGCTTTTAAGCTCAATCGGTATCATTCCTTTTCCCATCCACTGTTGATCATAGGCCGCTTACAACCGTTTGACAGTCGCTCTTGGAAAACTGGGACAGGCCACGTGTTTTCTGAATAAATGAAGTAAGGAATTCAAATTACAACTCATCTTGGTTATAACTAAGACTTTGTATTAAAATAATAACAACAAAAATCTCAGCGTAACTCAACAAATATTTACAATGAATAGCAGTTAGATGAATATACAATACTGAGTACATATTCATTTAAAATATTGCGTTCTTGCCATTTAAATTAGTAAATTACAATAGAAAGGTGGAGTGATACATTCACAGGTCAATGAGATTATATTAGCATTTATTGCGCCGTTTCTTGTTAGTATTAATGTTATACCTATACTCTGTGGTATAACATAACACAACATATTAGGTAAACCTTTTAGTAACTTGAACAAAACAATTGAACCCGTGGCGGTCAATTTAATTATATAGGAAAATTCCTTGACTTTACTCGTCCTTAGTGATAAAATGGTACAATACCGCCCCCAGCGTATCAGCAATTAATCTTTAAAAACAAGAGATGACAATATGATAGTGAATGTCACGAAAACAATGTTTTATCCAGATAATGAATTTGAAGTAGGTAATATATATATGAAGTACTTATATAAATTATAACCTGACCAGAAAAATAAAAACCATCGCCATATTGCGGAAAATTTTGGAACTAATTTCTGTGTGGATTATACTAATATTATGCGTAAAAGACACAGTGGCGACCCCAATGCAGGGTTCAAGGGAAAAGGAGAACAATGCATCTGCATTCTGCATAACTTTTGGTTGTGCGGATGTCTATGGGCGTTGGTAGTCACGAGAAGGCTCCGACTGCTCGGTTTGTCTCTTTAGGGCATAATAAAAGAAGTTGGCATTCTGTTTTTAATATCGAAATTTGTTTACAGATACGAATCAGGCGTGTACAAGTATAATAGTTTGACGGGAGCTTTGAGGGACATATACAGGGCGGAGGGGATACGAGGATTGTCGTGTGGTCTGGGGCCAACTCTGGCGAGAGACGCCCCATTCTCCGGCCTCTATCTCATGTTCTATACGCAAGCTAAACAGGCTGTACCCAAAGGTAATTTTAAATCTACTATTCTGTTAAAAAAAAAAAAAAAGCCATGACAGTATTGAGTTTTTTGCCGCTAACAATATTCTTTTTCTTCTTTTAACTTCACTTTAGAATTGGCTTTTGCTACAATGTCAAGTTGATACTGCATTTGCTGTAATTTATTTTATTGATATTAATAAATGCACGTGTCTTTTACAGAATGGCTTCAAACGCCAGCAACGGCGAATATGATTCACTTCTCGTGTGGTATTATGGCGGGTATTGCTGCATCACTGGCTACCAACCCCGCTGATGTTTTGAAGACGAAGATGCAATTATATCCGGAGAGGTTTCCGAACGTCCTCACAGCAGCTATATATATTCATCAGGTAAATTGAACATAAATATCCTATTTACTTCTGCTTCTAGTGAAAAGCTGAAAAGCATCATGTAGACCGTTTGTAAGAGCATCATTGTCTCATAATAATCCGTTTAATTAAACCTGAATTTTATCTATGCATTACTCAATCTCGACATAAAAGCAGGCCTTGGTTTTTTTTTTATATATTGCCTATCCAGGACACTTTAGTACTTTTAGAACTTTTTTTCGAAATCTGCTGGGAGTTTTTTTTTTTAATTGGTAATTAGGTATATGTTTAAGTCTCTTCATATATTTTAATGTTGAAATGACCTAATTATTAAAAAAAATATCTTTATTTCAGACTTATGGAGTCCAGGGGTATTTTAAGGGTGCAGTACCCAGAATGCTCCGTAGAACTCTAATGGCATCTATGGCTTGGACGGTATTTGAAGAGATAACGAGAACTATTGGCTTAAAATAATTATTATGCTCATATTTTTTGTCTTTTTTATTGTTATATTTGTTGTTTTTTTTTAAATAATTTGTCTGGCGCCATTTTTATATTTTTTCTTGGAATAATTATAATAAACGCATACTCTTTTATTATGCTTATAGGATTTATATGCGATTTAGATTAAGTAGATAGTAAAAAGTTATAAGAATATTGTGATATAGTTATACATTGGGCCAATAGATGGAGTTATAATGTAATATTGTACGATCAGTACGAAGAAAGTGAATATATTTTGTTTTGTTGAAAATAAATGTTTAATAAAATATAGTTCTTTTATTTAGTTCACTTCGAATTTAATGTTTAAGTAACACTACCTTGACGACTTAGTCGCGAGTAGCCGAAATTGGAAGTATAATTCAAGTTGATTTGAAATTATTTTAGAAGTTACATAATATGTCATGTTTCTTGAATATTAATCTAGAAGTAAATTGGGAATAAAATAAGTTTGCGGGACAAATGCCGCGAACATTACCTACTAGATCTACTGCAGTATTTGCTAAAGATGTTTATTTTGTTAATTAAGATATTTAATAATTAAGATATATTTTTTTTTAAAGAGACATGTGTTGACATCCCAAGATGTCGTCAAAGGTTTCTCTAGTAAAATATATTAATGATCATGAATAAAAAATACACACTTTGATAACAAAATAGGTATCTATTATACATATTTACATTTTCCCACAACACTGTTCCAACAATAATCTCACATAAATTCTAAACCTTCATACTTGAGGTGTTCTACAAATGTGTCTTGTAACAGCACAGTACCGTCGGTTTTAAATGCAGTGATGTATGTAGCTGTTTTGCCTTCAAACTCTGTTGTCTTCAATGCAACAATGGCTTCATCGTTCGAACCAGGAATGAACTTAAATGAAGAGAAACCATGTTTCGGATTGTGGTGTGGTGAAAGCTGGAAATAAATTTATTTTTACTATCATCTAGGGTAGATTATTCAGTCAATTGATATGTATACATAATCCACCAACCAGTTGTTGCTTGTGGCATTGCTAGCATAGACTTAATTTTGAGGATATTTACGTCTGGTAAGAGGTCATGTTGCTTTGCAGGCGAATTGGGCCAGCATAACCAGGGTAGTTACGACCTCTTGCTTACATAATACCGGCGTCAAATGACAGCTAAGCTGTAGCGTTTCGTGCGGTTTGTGAGTTTCCGGTAACCCATAGGAGGGAATAGGGAAAAGGAGGGCCATCTGCATAATATTTGGTTGTGCGGATGTGTATCATGGGCGTCGATAGTCGCTAAACGATTTTGACTGCTCGTTTGTTTGATAGTAGGACCTATGCTATAAAAAAGTAAAATTTTGTTGAAATCTGATCAGCAATTTAGTTGTGAAACAGTCTAACTTAAACATTTATAAAACATATAAAGACTAGATATAAAATATTTTCATTGCCACTTTGTTATAATAAGACTGACTAAATAACTCTTACCTAAATAAATCTAAAGTAATTGATATCACAGTCTATGGAATAAACATGTCACTTAAAATCGCCAGTAACGATTGGTACTTACTTTCAAAGCCTGCACATGATTAAAACTATTATCAGCGGTGATCATATAGTTGCATCCCATTACTTCGTCCTTGGTTTCATTGTATGGCTCCGAACTGCACCTCCTCGGTAAGAAGTACCACTTCTGGTTTAATTCTGACCAGGCACCAGACTCGTGTATCATGTACCCAGGCCACTCTATACCAATTGAACTGCGTATTGCTTTATATTGATTCACCCAATTCAAATGTTGCACCTGTAAAATTTTATTATTTACTTTTGCAGATTTGTTAATTCAATTGCTATTTTGAATTTACCTGACATCTCAGTGACTTATTCAAATGCATGAAGCAAACTCTTTAAATTCTGTACAACTAATTTTAGCCCCGTCATTTTAAATTGCTCAGACCAATATTTTTTTCAACCAAAGTTTGTTCCATTTCTTAGTCTACATCAACACCTTTCTTTGAAGCACTAAGTCCTATTATACATATTAAATTTATATAATAGAGTTTAGACACAAACCGATAGGTAAAAGCAGGGCAACACATCTGCACAATCTCTCTCCCATCTGCATGGGTACCGCCTAATGGTTGCTTCCATAAAGCTGTTTTGGAAAGAAGGGCAGATTAGACAGCGTAATTACTGGCAACAAGACTTAACATCCTATGTCTCATGACAGGCAACACATGAAGTTTACTGGTCTCGGTTAGGTTTACTTGTTCATGGATTATGTGTACTCATACATAATCTACCTGTAAGAAACTAATAATGCATGACCATTTAAATGTAACAATAAATTTATATATTATGATTATTTCCACATAGAAAATGTTTCAAAGCGTATCAAATGAATCTATAATGAGCGTTCAATGTGTAAAAATTATAATTGGCATAACTCATACTTATTAGGAAATCTGTAATGGTTTATCTTAAGTTCACTCCTCAATAAATATTATCACTGGCTTGATACTGAGTGTTACACAAACGTGTTTATAACAGGGTTTTGTTAATTTATATTAGATAAGTTTAGGTTAACTTTATCTTATATCTTTAAATGAGCAATTCTCATATATATATATATATATATATATATATATAATTGTAATCTCGGAATCGGCTCCAACGATTTTCATGAAATTTAGTATATAGGGGGTTTCGGGGGTGATAAATCGATCTAGCTAGGAATTATTTTTAGAAAATGTCATTTTATGACAAAAAAAAAAAAAATACCGAGCAAAGCTTGGTCATCCAGGTCCTTTAATATTGATGTAATGTATATTGTATTAAAAATTCTAGATAGTCAGACTTAAGAATGAGTTTGCATGCATGCACGCAGGCAGTTTGGGTTAATGAT
Source organism: Helleia helle (assembly GCA_963853865.1). NCBI lineage: Eukaryota > Metazoa > Arthropoda > Insecta > Lepidoptera > Lycaenidae > Helleia > Helleia helle. The sequence continues at coordinate 5,844,963 of OY971426.1, read as the reverse complement.
AATTTTCAAGGAACAGCTAATAAATTCATAAAAGTAAGCTAAGAATTAAAGACTTTGTCCAAAATTAATTTATCCGTCCCTCACCTCACCATGTATGTTTATCGCTTTAACCCACATAGGATCGAAAGTTTGAAATTCACCCGCAGCTGTCGTCCATTCTTTACCCATGGAGCCAACATAAAGGATCTCATCCTTAACAGTCGCCCATTCAGATTTGTAACCCTTTTCGTTCATCCCATTACCATCTGATAATATAACCCATGGCACCATTTTGTTATTGACAATCTCAAAAACCTGAAATATTTACAAAAACAATTATTAAAAATGTGAGTTACTTACAAGCTGGTACGTACTGGTACGTATAAGACAAACGTAGAAGAATAGCAGGCTTCAAGAATTTTTACAAGCCCAACGTTTCGGATACTTTACAGCAACCATGGTCACGGGAGGACTGAGGTGTCATACATTAAGGATGTATGACACCTCATACATACATTACAAAGTTATATTAGATAAAATCCGTAAAAAGTGTTTCATTATAATGAGTAAAATTCGCATAAGCATTAGAAAACAATAAGCTTTAAGAACTTATAGGATAAGATATTAAATTATATAATATTAATTAGCAACTATCCCGCGAAACACGCAGTCTTTACAGCAAATGTGTGAGTCTGTCACTGTCACTGTGCGCAATTATCATGCGTGTTTCGCGGGATAATTGCTAATTAATATAATATAATATCTTATATAATGGATTTCCGCAAAGTAATGCCTGATTCTATTAACTAACTTATAGGATATTTTAAGCTTTATTTTTTTTGATATCAATTTTTATTTGATTTATTCCTTGTTTTTTTTAGGAATTATGTGGTGACTTGCCAACACATACTCTGGGTCTCCTAGACAGCTCATATAGTATCAGAGTTTTTGCATTTTTTTAGTTAATACTTACTCAGTTATGAGACATTGAAGATTTTTTTTGTAATAAACTAAGAGCAGAATATATTTAATACTCAAAAGTATTAAATTTAATCTGCTCTTAGTTTTCTTCTATTTTATGAAGAGGGCATTATTTTCAATGAGGACAGATACTTCTCTCCATCTGCTACAATATACAATAAAAAATGTGGAGATCTTAAATCCGTTAATTCTGAGTGTATAACTTACCATGCCAGACCTATCATCAAAAGAGAGTAATCTACCATCATATACTATTAGCTCTGATAATTCCATTCCTCTGCCTTTGTGCGAATAGGTTGATGACAAAAGAATTGGAGATTGTTTGTCCCAAGTGACAGACACATAATTCTTTCGAGGATTAAAACTTAGGAAACCTTTCCTTAAATAACTATTGTAGGTATTCGACTTTGTTTCACTTTTTGAGTTCGTATCTAAATCTGCTACTATACCAATTTTATATGTTATCACATCACCCGATTGGAATGCTGCTGACAATGGATATGTGCTATTATACAATCTATAGCTTTTATTCCACGTATGCACGGAAATTGACAGACTATTTACAGACCAGTTGTAATAAAATAAAACTAAAAGGAAAGTACCAACAATGCCTATTAGGAATACGAACTGCGGTTGTATTCTCACTGTATTCCCAACTCTATAAGTAGCCGGAGTGCGTAATGCTTTACGCCAATCACGTAAATTACTTTTCATGTTTTGTTCTTCTAAATCATACAACTCGTACATAACTTAGGGAAACAATTTATTTCATGTTAACTTCGCACGCACAAATTACGTTTATATATACAAAATTGTCCTAATAATAGTTTATTACTCTAACATCACATTAATTGATCGTCAGTACAATAGATATGTTTTAGGTGATTTAACATAATAAGATCCATTTTGGTAAAATATGGATTATAAAATTATTATCGCGGTAATGACATCATGGAAATATTGACATTAGGATTTAGGAGTTGACACAAAGTTGACGTATGACATGATTATTATTATTTTCATTTAAAGGCATTAGCTACTAGGCTATTAGCCATATCAAATACAATTATTCGGTCTGTAATACGGAGAAATGGCGGGAAACCCCAAGGAGCGCGGCTTCGCCCCTCTAGCCCCCATCAATCAACTATCATTCCCCATTCCATCCACACAAGGCAGTCCACCACAATATTCGCCAAACAATCACATTATATATTACACAGATTAAGTTTTTAAAACAAACACTATAGAAAACCGCCAGAACAGCCCTACTAAGAAAACCACTCCAGAACGGTACTCCATAAGATTCGCCAACCAATCACAATATATAAAGATCAAGTTTTTAAAACAAACACTATAGAAAACAAACACTATAGAAAACCACTCCGAATGGACAAAACACAAAATAACAATTAATTAACGGGAAACCAAAAAAAACACAACCGCGCGACGTATGACATGACATGTGTAATCTGTTTTTTTTTTTTAAATAATATTTTATGGCCTGGTTACGAGACCTTTAAGCCAAATGTGTAATCTGTCATGTGAGATCTTTTTTTTTCATTCCTATTGGAACAGGCTATGACGAGAGACCCTGCTGTCAAATATGTTATAATAAAATATAATATTAGCTTAGTCTGGCTTAGTCTATACCATAAAGTTAATATACCTAGCGGAAAGGTATATTAACTTTATGGTCTGTACCTGTTTGGTAAGGCCGAAGCCAAGCCGAAGTGACGTATGGAAAAACGACTTGAAAAAAAAAAAAATGACTTCGCCTCTCCAGTTCCCCATCAAAAAACTATCATTCCCTATTCCACCCACCCAGAACAGTCTCTACAATATTTGCCAACCAATCACAATATATTATACCTACAGATTAAGTTTATTGAAAACTGCCCCGAAGGAACAAAATATAAAATAACAATTAATAATTAAACCAAAAAACACAACCGCGCGGCCGGCGGCGCGAGCCGAAATTCCCGCCGCGCCGTTCCCCCGACTGTAAAAATTAACACAATTAGGATGTAGGTAGGTCTTTTTTTATTAACACGGAAAAAAAAAGGTATGCTAAAGTCTACATTTTATTTATATAATTTGATTAACAGCCAAAACTATGGTTTTTAGTATAATAAAATGGCATCTGTTTTTCTTATTTGCCGTTTAATTTTTATATCCTTTTATTTCAAAATTATTAAATATTATAATTTAAAGATATGTGAGCAAGTGATATTTAAGATAATTAGGTTCATCTTCTAACAAATATTTGTTTTAGTTTTTGGTAAGTAGCAAAATAGTAATGTAATTATACTGGGATCTTTAAGCCCATTGATGGGAAAGAGAGAAAAAATAAATTAAAACTGGACTCTGCGTAAGAAATCAATATCAATTATAGTGAAATTTAAGAGTCGCAAAGATTCCATATATTTTATATTATGATATTTTTTGAGCATTGCTGTCACTTGTATCCTTCAGTTTTCCATCACACAATAATTAATGTCGAAATTATCAAAAAGATAAAGAGTAAATTTATATAATAAATCATAATCAATGTTTGGAATATTTACAAATGTATTGTGGTATATAGAGTTTGTTGGTATGGCTATTATTATGTGCTCATTCTTCGGATTAATATTATATTTAGCGAAATCTAATTATATGACCTATAACATACAATACGATTTTCGTCAAAAGTAAGTAGATGAAAATTATGTTGCCAGCACCAGGACAGGTATAGTGTAGTTTGGTGTAGTGTACCATATATCGGATCGTTTTTCCGGTTCAATTTTTCCATAAGATTCTGATAATTTTATCAAAACCAAAGTTGAAATTTTTAAATCACGCAAAAAGTCGCGGTTTGTCGGAATCGGAATTTTAGCAAAAATAGAGGCAGAATGGAGATTATGGGTACTTCTAATAAAATCGATCTCGGATATGAAAACGTTGGACCCAAACTAGAAGTCGGAGTCTTATATTATACCTGTTTTCTATCAATTAGAAGTCCCGAATTTTTTAATCAAATTTTTGTAGCATCCCTAATTCATATTATAATATACCTACACAATATATTATTGTAATATTATCATCTGCCAATCACAAGCATGTTGCACTTGCCACTTGGTCACTAAAGAAATTAAAATATTTTCGTAACTACTTTGAGGTAGGAAATGTGACTAGGTATATGACATGATTCGTTTTTCTGTTTATTGATCTATCTTTAAAAAAAACAGAATTAACTTTGTGAAACAATTAACATACTTTTTTTTTTCTTTTACGCCGGGAAATGCTCTGAGGCATCCCGCCTGGGGAGTGGGTCTCCCCAGGTGGGTATGTGGGACTCGCTGCGCCCGACAGATGGTAAATGGACGCAGCTCTACCCACTAAAACCCTGCGAGTGCCACCAGCGGCTAGTCAACCCCGCAAGGGACCGACGCGACCTCCACAGAGGGGTTGTCCCGCACCATAGAACAGCCCCTCCCAACGTCGGGACAGTACAATGGGGTGAGGTTCCAATCCTCACCCCTTGCCCCCTGCTCTTTTGTCCCCTCTTCTTATAAGAGGGGTACAGAGAGCCCCCTCGGCTCAATTGGCTTCGCCCAAGGTGCTGGGCTCACCCTAGGCTACTGAGCCCCACCGCCACGACAAGGCCTGAACCATGGTGGGGAAACAATTAACATACTTACTGTAACAAGCTTTAGGCAATATTGACATTAATTTGCAAGATCAAGAGTTATTGCATTGAGAGGACTCAGCTGTGGACGTTTACAGGCTTATTATGATGATGGCTTGATGATGGTTATTTTAAGGTACATGGCGGATGGTACGTGGATGTTACAAGCTTAAATAAATGGAAAATAAAGGGAACATACCAGTAAAAATAGTGTTGTAAGTATATTTTGAACTTAAAACTTTTGAATGGACTAATGAACAGCAACTTCTAGTGCTTTTAGGAGAATCCTTGTCATATAGAAAAGGGGTTTTAACTGAGTTATCGATTCGAAAGTCGACTCATATTTAGATACACGGTGCTATTAAAGCACAGTGTATTAAAGCATTTTATCTATTTACTTTCCTCTTATAAGAAGTCGAAGTAGAATGCGATTGACCGTCATTCGATCGTCTTAGGGTTCATTAAAGACCTTTAGCGGATTTAACTGATATGATATCAGTGATATCCACTGGCATCTCCAATTATAATATTATGATTATACCTAGTTTTTATTATTACTTACTATGACACAAGATGTAGAAAACGATTACGTTACTGTACTAGGTGATTATCCTTTCTATAAGCGAAGGTACAGAAAGCGACACTCATGTCTTTGTAATCTCCACCAAATCCAAGTCCAGGTACCTATAAAACGTGCATGGTAGTTACCCATCATAATTAATGCAATCTACTGCCTAACTAAACCTAACGACTAGTTTCTTGGCAAACGGCTAGTGTTATCAAGGGTATTATGCGAGGTAAATCCCGGGACACGATAGTCTCAGCATTGAGCATCTGCAGCACGCAGGTGTTCACCTGCCGGGGGTCCTGGCGTTATTCTTCAACCTGTGCCTGAGTCACTCATACTTGCCGGATGACCTTTTACGTACAAATATTGTGCCTGTTATTAAAAATAAAACGGGGAATGTCCCAGACATTTGTAATTATTTAGGCGGAGGCACGGGAGTCCTCGTTGTTGAGGTCGGCGCGGACCTGTCGCTCCCTGCGGTCATCCGAGTGGAGGAGGCGGAGCGGGAGAGGGGGCGCACTGTCACTGAGCTCTACCACACACACTGTGTGTGGTACTGGACAGTTTACTTAATGGACACATGGACAAATAAATATATTAAGTTATACGATGCGCAGTTTGGTTTTCGGCCAGGGTTATCTAAGAGTGCCATTACGTACATGGGCGTATCCAGCTTCTGGCCTAGGGAGGGGTAAGACAGATTTTTTAAAATCGGATCGCCCGCGCTTGTTTTACGAGCTGACCGCAGCACCATAATTTACGTACCTTACGCAAACTGTTTGGTACTACACTGATAGAAATACGCCTGAATATGCCTGTTACCTGAACCTGTCAAAAGCCTGTTTAGTATCTTACAGATTTCTGTGGAAGAAGTTGGAGTGTGAGACCGCTGTTCCACACAATAAAGTACAGCATATTTATGTCAAAATTTTAATTTTAATGTAGGTTATTTTACTTTATTTTTAATACCTACTTTAAATTCATTTTCTGTTTTGTTATTTTGCTGCTACTTATCCCATAACCAAAACCAGTTTTTAATAACCATATTCTTAATATTATCTATGTGGCCTGAAAAAAGTATGATACTTGTTCCTAGGAAAAAAGTACTAGGTACTACTGCATAATACCACAGATAATACCATTAAACGCTTAAATTGTTACAATGTTCTTTCTAATGTTTACGCGAATTTCACTCATTATACATAATGAAACAATTTTTACGGATTTTATCGCGGTGTTGCAATTTGCGATGTGTTTTGGGTAACTCTTGAATTTAGATTTTATTGCTTATTGATTTTTAACTTGTTTCATTAACGTTATAATTATTGCGTCTGAAGACGTAGTATTCTCTATATAGTTTGTGGTTATAATAAACGTTATATTTTTTTTTTATTAATATTTTATGGCCTGGTTACGAGAAATAAACGTTATAAAAATTCTTCTTCTTCTTCTTCTTTTTGGTCTTAGCTCCTAAATGGAATTGCCAGTATCAGAGTGGCGTTTTAAAAAAACCCATACGATTTTTTAACAAACAGACAAAGTACCAAAAGGTTTAAATTTTGTCAATGAACAGTGACAAACAGCACGTAAAAAACTTTTGGCGCCATACAATGCTCAAAATCTAGAACCAATCCTTCTTCTTTTCAAACTTCATTGTCACATATTTTATCGTTCAGAAAATAGCAGACTAGTGTTCCTCATTTTCATACCAAACAATATGTCATGTAAACGTGTATAAAAATGTCGAATAATTAATAAGTAAGAATCGTTACCAATTACAATTACGCTGACATTTATTTAAATGCCTACATAATTATTAAGCAAAGAAATTTAAACTCTTTCCATTTATAGCTTACGCATCGAGTTTAAAAAAAAAAGATACGGTGTTACATCGGATTGTTGCTATTTTCATCTTGATTCTCACTCGATGTCTTTTTAATCGATTTGGGATACATTGTGTTAAGTTTATATTTTTAGTACCTAATCGTCTATTCGAATCGAATGTTTTTTTTTTCTTTTTCTATGTGAGTACTGTTGTGGATTTAAAAGATCTTGTGTTACGGCTATTAAAATGATCGTCATCGTCATCATCAGTATCAGTTTGTGTTCATTTACTGTCCCAAATAATATAACTGAAAAAAATATTACCAAGGTTTTGATAAGTCATACTTAAAAGCACTAATAGCCGGTGACTGGTTTTTGGAGTGAAGGCCACGTTCGGGAAGATCGGCGGTGGACTTCCAACTAGATGGGGCTGGTCCTGGTTGGATGCGAAAGGATGGAGTGGAGCAGGGATCAGCATGAAGACCGTCGGTGGACCCCTAACTAGATGGGGCTGGTCCTGGTTGGATGCGTGAGGATGGAGTGGAGCGGGGATCAGCATGAAAACCGTCGGTAGACCCCTAACTAGATGGGGCTGGTCCTGGTTGGATGCGAAAGGATGGAGTGGAGCAGGGATCAGCATGAAGACCGTCGGTGGACCTCCAACTAGATGGGGCTGGTCCTGGTTGGATGCGATAGGATGGAGTGGAGCAGGGATCAGCATGAAGACCGTCGGTGGACCCCTAACTAGATGGGGCTGGTCCTGGTTGGATGCGTGAGGATGGAGTGGAGCGGGGATCAGCATGAAGACCGTCAGTGGACTCCTAACTAGATGGGGCTGGTCCTGGTTGAATGCGTGAGGATGGAGTGGAGCGGGGATCAGCATGAAGACCGTCGGTGGACCCCTAATTAGATGGGGCTGGTCCTAGTTGAATGCGAGAGGATGGAGTGGGGCGGAAATAGGAAGTACAATGGGGTGATACTGTCCCGACGTTAGGAGGATTTGTTGTATAGTGCTGGACAACCCCACTGTTGTAGTGGCGTCGGTCCCTTGAGGGACTGACTAGACGTCGAGGTGCCCTGTTGCTCAACACCTCAACAAAGGCGGCGTTAGTGCCACTCGCCTGGTTTTAGCGCCCGAAAGATGGTAAGGTGGACGTAGCTCTCGGTAGAGCCACCATACCATGTTTAAAGCGCAGCGAGTCCTACATACCTGCCTGGGGAGCCCCCCGAGATGCCTATGAGCATTTTTCGGCGCAAAAGAAAAATAAAAAGGGTTGGAACCCAAGACATTTGTTCTCCCTTTAATTTACGCTCCTCATTAAGGCCGTTACTTAACAACTAACCGTACTCTTCATTATGAGTTATCTTATTAGTTCCCTGAATACGGTCTCTGTAAAATGTGTATGAACACATTAACTTAACCAAGACTTGAAAATATTCGTAATTTTTTTCGTTCGTTTTACTCAAACGAATCTCAAATGTAAGACGTATTAATTAAACTCATGCTACGACGTGTCAGATTCAAAGAAAAAAAGAGGGACAACACGAGTTTAAGTACGTCTTAAATTTGAGATTCGTTTGAGTATTCGGGCGTAAGTATATTTTGTTATTACTATAATACAACTACTGTTTATTATAGCTACTGTCTACTACCTCGTATTTTATACATTCATGTATAATATCATTCATAGTGAGTAAAATCTACTCACTATGAATATAATAAACTCACAAATCGCAGGAAACGCGACAGCATAGCTGTCACTTGATGTGTTATGTGAGCGAGAGTTCGTGCCGGCCCAATTCCGCTGCAAAGCAGCGGCATGACACTACCTCTTTTTCATAGCTCATAGGTTCATTATATTCTAATATTGTGTTTAACGTGTGGCATTTTATTAATACATAATATTTAAAATATTAAACTGAAATGATTTAAACAATATTAATTTGGTAAAGCAAGAAACCGACTTCAAAAAAGAGGAGGTTCTCAATTCGTCTGTATGTTTTTTTTTTGTATGTATGTGATACGATTACTACGCCATTTGTGCATGGATTTCGATGGTTCTTTTTTTGAAAGCTGGTGTTTCCAATTTGGTCCCATATTAATTTTATTAAGATCTGACGATCCGTTTTTTAGTTATTCCCAATAATGCCTATTTGGTTTATTTCTTCTACCTCGATGATATGCTCATTTTATTACTAAATATGTAGTTTAAAGCTAAAGTAAGTCAGATTGTAGGCGATAGTTTTAAACCTCCTTTTGTTTTTATTACGGACACATCACACAATCAGCCGACCCCATCAAGTGTTAGTTACAGAGAGCGAAAAAACGAACAAACGCTAGAAATAACAATTTCAACTTATTTGCATTTAACTTTAGTATCCTGTAATCGTCATCTCATCTTGTGAGAGAAGAATCCGTGTCTTCATTTAGTGCCTGATCCATTAAAGGATATTATGATCGTTTTAGATGAGACGTTGACCACTCATCAGGTGGCCTGCCAATTTGCCTATCTACGTGACATATATATTTTTTTTCTTTTACGCTGGGAAATGCTCTGAGGCATCCCACGGGGGAGGAGGGTCTCTCCACGCGGGTATGTGGGACTCGCGCCCGAAAGATGGTAAGTGGACGCAGCAGTAGCCACTAAAACCTGGCGAGTGCCACCAATGCTGCCTTTGGTGGAGTACCCCGGATCTGTTGAGCAAACAGTGCACTTCGACGGCTAGTCGGTCCCTCAAGGGACCGACGCCACTACAACAGTGGGGTTGTCCAGCACTATACAAATCCTCCTAACGTCGGGACAGTATCACCCCATTGTACTTCCTATCCTCGCCCCTTATCTCCCTGATCATTTATCCCATCTTCTTATAAGAGGGGTACAGAGAGCAGCTCCCTCGGCTAAATTTGCTTCGCCCAACGCTCGCCACGACATGGCTTGAACCATGGTGGGGTCTTCATTTAGTGCCCGTTAAAATGAAGGATATGATCGTTTTAGATGAGACGTTGACCACTCTCCACGTGGTCTGCCAATTTGCCTACGTGACATATTGTAGTCAGAAATATAATAACTTTTTATGATTCCAGATACCAAAATCCAGTAAAACAACATACGATTGTCAATATTAGGGCACAAAGGGAGAGGCCGGTTTGCTGTGAGTTGGGATGCATATGGTTCTGCAGCTTGGTCGCTAGTATAGCCACCATCGCTCTATGTTATTGTGGAGCGTACGTGTTCATATCCGACACTAAACTTCGATTTGGAATTTTCGTTCCATGAAATATATCATATTTATTACTCTTGATTTGCAAGCAAGAAATAACATAGTATACGGTATGTTAGAGGGAGACAGACTATTGTTATCGACCCGCGGGCCATAAGGTGTAAAACATAATATACATATTTTTGCAAAATATTAGGTGTTGTCAATAGTAAAAGTAATTAGATATGGTTTCAAGAGGAAAAATCCAAACTACTAATTTTTCCAACGTTAACATATCATCATGATTATCGGCCTCTATCCGTCCACTGCCAGAGCATAGGCCTCCTTCAATGAACGTCAAAACGACCGATCCATTGCCACTCGTATCCAACACGGACCTACCACGGAGATCGTCTTCCCACCTCCAACACTTCGTCTACCGTAAATACTATATAATACGACTACTGTAAATATATGAGTGTAATTAACTTAGGTATATTAAATATATTGTATTTCCCTTATATTAAATTTCATTGTGTAAATAAAGAATATTTCTATGCACATTTTAATGGTACCTTTTGTCAATTATTTGTAATAATTTTTCCAGCTGGCCAAGCACATCGAATTGGCCTAGCTATACCGAAAAAAGAACGAAAACCCTTTTCATACTTTCTTTATGGATTTTTGTAGTTCTTTTTAAATCGCAGAAAGTGGTAGGTTTTTAACCTAAAAAAGGTTCATAAGACAAAAACCACTTCATTTTTAACACAATAATATTTTTACTTTGTTATCAATATACAACTTTCCATGGTTTACAAAAGTTAATCATGATATCTTCTAATAGCCATTGATTTATTAAAATAGGCAAAGGAAAAGCTCTTAAGGAATCTATACATTTTTACATTCCACGACAAGGCTCAGATTCATGGTTGGAAAGCAATTATTTTGAAAAAAATATTTCTTAGAAATAAATAGATTTTTCTAAATCCGACTGGTAGGTATTTCCTGAGAAGAAGAAGAACAGAAAGGAAGAGATTAGCGCATTCAAACTACGTTAGTAAAGTAAGTAAGTATCGATTATAATAATTATCAATGCCTGTATCGATGATAATATAAACCTATGACGAGTGTGTGAAATTCACTGTTCACCATCTCATATATATAAAGCTAACTTATCATATCCTCGATTAATTACGAGGAGATCAGACCAGATCTCTTGAAGAACTGATAAATACTGGTGATTGTAAAAATATTATTATTCATAAAGAATAAAATTCCAATATGTGAATATTTATCAAGCAGGAGCACCGCCTCCTTTTGCGTGGGTACCACCATACAGCTTTTTCTTTTGTGAAGCAGCTATGCTGGGTTTTGGAAAGAGCATAGGCAAGGTAATTATTGGAAAAAGAGTTAGGTGCCTAATCTACGTCTCGTATGAATGACTTGCATGGGTTAGTCCTTTTTTATCATCGCAGTGGAAATGCTATGCGCATTCACCCGGGGATGGATCATCCTCGGGGATATGTAGGACTCTCGTCGCCCCCCGCTACCGCGCCGCTATACCGCATTAAAACAATTGCGAGTTGCCTTCAGCCGCTTGAAGGGACATGGGTTAGTCCTAACTCCTAGGTTACTACGATAATGCTTATGTGCGATGCTAACCATTTACCAATATTATAGGCAATCTACCAATACGAGTAACAAAAAAAATTAAAAATTCATTTTTTTTTACAATAAATGCATTATTTTTTAGCAAGGGCCATTTATTTTTTTAATTGGTCCTTGTAGGTGTATTAAATACAGTTAGCAGCAAAAATGTACAAAAGATAAGGACATAATTATGGGAATATAACACTTAGGCTGACTTAACTGACATTAATGTTAATACCGTAACGTTAACGGTGATTTGACTTGTATTTTTAACTGTCATTTAAAAAAAAAGAAAAAAAAAGTTTACTCTAAAATTTGTAACAATAATTAATTGTATAAAATGTTATTCAATAGCTAACTAAGTATTTATTATGGCATTTTATTTATTATGGCTTATATAGTTATTTTTTTTTTAGTTCTATACATTTTTTTTCTATCTAGTTAATATATTATTGACTTGATTGATACGTCAATCATGTTTATCTATGGTAAGTTGGTTGTTACGAAACAACAGGAAAGAACAAGACAGGTGTGCATGTCGAATTATTGTATAGTAGCTATATCTGTTTGTAATTTCTAGGCAGTCCGTATTTTATTTTAGGTTAATTTTTTATCAATGTAAGGAATTTTCTGTTAAAGTTTTCATTAGATAATAATGGAACATACTTTTTTACTCAATGGTGTAATATTATTGAACAGTCGCTGGTCCTTAGAAATGTGAACAGTCCTGGTGCTTAGAAATGTCAGGGGTACCTACTTAACATAGAGATTGTCCACGTTTGTGACTGAAGGCGCCAGCGGGGTTTTTAGTTCGGGTAAGTTTAAAACGAGTCTCACATAGCCAGATTCAGGGCGTAAATGTATTTTTCAATCGCACAAGAAAAGTTAAATTCAGAGATTAGCGCATTCAAACGAAAAACAATATTATCTGTATTATATACAATATATAATATATTCTGTATTATATTATGTATAGTATACAATCCAAATTGATCCACATTTCTTTTTAAAGATTTGGCTACTTTTTTACTCGCAACAAGTGAATAGTTTTTTCGTTTCGTTTAGTCGCATTATCCGTATGTCCGAATGTGTCGGAGTTTGTCCGAATGTGTCCGTGTGTCCGAATAAAACAATGTCCGAATGTGTCCGAAACAAAACAATGTCCGAACCACACTTTGCCAGTTTTTTGTATTAATATAGTTGTTAATAGCATTAAAACATTTATTACTAATTGCTTTCTCTATAAAAGTCATCGTATAGGGCTATCAGTCATAATCTTTATATAATTACGTATATAATTATCACATCCGCCATTTTCTTGTAATTACACACGTTCTATTTGGTTACAAACTTACAAAGAGGATGCACTTTCAATATCGTGCAAAAAAATAATTTGTACACCAAAGTCGGCGCCGAAATGAAAGTGGGTACAGCTTGTAATTAACTGGGGATTAAGATAGATTAAGTGTCAAGTAACTTTTGGGAATCATCGAGAATTATTTTTTTAGCAGCTACATCAGTTCGTGTACCTATTCATAGTTTTTTTTTCAGATATGAATATGTGGTAGACAATCTGTTCTCTACTTTTTATTTTTATTATTATAGGTCATGCCCTCGGCCCAGCACACCCTCGAGGTGTGCCCGAGATGGGCGGCGCTGCGTCATGATCTGACATCGGTCATTGGAGGGGACTTGTCTCTGCCGAGTATCATCACCGCGATGCTCGGTGATGACGAGTCCTGGACGGCGATGGTTTCCTTCTGCGAGGCAGTAATGTCCCAGAAGGAGGCCGACGAGCGGGTAAGAGAGGAGGCCGCCGACGTGGCCTCCCCCCGTGTGGCGACGAACGGGGGTGCGCAGGAGGCGCTACTTAATGCGCCTCCAGTAACGCCCCTGTGCTCGTATCGGGTTCAGGATGGGAACCTGGGCCCAGTATGACACGACGTCGTGGGGACTGCCTAAGCAGCCGGGCAGCCCCCCTTAAGAGGAGCAATCGGTTTTGTATTTATTATTAGTGACGAAGGTCGGGATAGATGTTTGGACCATCCGAATCGGTGTCGTTATTTTCCGCCATCACTCCAACATTCGCCATTGTATAAAGTTTTTTTTTTATATTTAAGGTTAGATAGTGGTGAAGGGTACAATGGAATTGGCCCTAAAATGAATCAATACCCCCAAAATAAAAACATAATAAAAGACGAAACAAAAATATAAATCGGCTGTACTTGTCGCGATTAGAGCGTATTTTTTTCGAATTGTCTAAACTCTAAGCTAATGGCCTATTGGCCCTAATGCTACATCGTTTTGGCTTCGGTTTGGCTGGCTCACATATTGATTTTTATATGAGGAGGTTGGAGTCTTCGACCACACGGCCTCCTGGCGTCGGGTTTGTCTATTAGAACGTTATTAGAACCCACTACCTATTCGTGTAGTGATATGCCCACTACACTTTTAAAACGTATCATGCTTAGCCTAAGCGACGGTAATAACTATTAATGATAGTTTTAAAATAAAAACTATGTGAGATGCGTTAGTGTATTAAATTAATAATCCGTCATGGCCACTGGTGCAAAATAAATGTTATCAGGCATTATATTATAGAGTTTTTATTGCCCAGTTTATTGTTTAAGTTGAACGGTGATTTTATTTGTTTAATATTGGAACATTATTTTGGTAGTTTATCTAACGGGAGGGATAAGCTACGCCCCTCTGTCTAAGCCAGCATCTTGATTATTTTTCCCGCCAAAAGACTATGCGTTGTTCTTTGTACACTTTACTTTCAGAAAATAGTAAAGATTTATTTCATTTTGTGTAGACTTAGAAAAGAAAAAGAATGGTTTTTACATCTATACAAATAAATAAAACTGAATTGTCTGTTTGTAATTTCAAATTAGCAGCTATTTACAAAATCCATATGAAAATATATATGATACTTACATCAAAAAATCAATTTTTGAAATTTTCTGTTTGTTCCGGCTAATCTCTGAAACGGCTGGGCCGATTTTGAAGGGACTTCCACTGGCAGATAGCTGATGTTTTAAGGAGTAATTTAGGCTATAAAAATAATCATCATCAACCCGGATACAATCTTAGCTAACGTGACCGAAGCTGCGGCCTATGGTTTATCCATACAGCCATTCCATAGAGCCAAACAGTTATCAATGATTGATCTCCCTACCCGACTCCAGGAGGCCGTGTGGTCGTAGACTGCACGGTTGGCGGGGGACAACCCCCCACTTTTATAAACCAAAAGTGAGCTAAATGGGCTCACACTAATCCGATGTAGCATTAGGGCCTTCAGGCCGTTAGCATAGTTCCATCCGAAAAAAAAATGATTGATCTTATTCGATAACCTTAAAATCTCTAAGCAAGTTTGAGTTAAGTCAATTGATGCTTCCGCCCCATTTTAGTTAGTATCCTTTGAGTAAATACGTTCTTGAACTTGTACAAACAAGTCCTTAAAACAAAGACAAAAGCGGTGTTCACCGCTGACCGAATAAATTTTGGAAATGTCAACATCGTTTAAGTCTGACATTACAATACTGATGGTTCCGTAAGATTTCTGGCATATTCTTTTAGCATTTTTAAAAAAAGTTATCCAAAATCTGACAGGCTTGAATGCGAGAATTTTTTGTTGTTTTTTTCAATATTGCTTTATGAGAAAAATGCTTAAAATTTCATGATTATACTTAGTAGTGGCAACGAAAAGCATGTTGGCAGCGTCATACTCAGAAGAACCGATGGCTTATGGACTAATGGAGTTCTTGAGTGTGCGTTTGCAGACGAGTTGGTCGAGCCCAAACTCGATGGAACTCTCGTGCAATCCGAAGTTGAGTGTAGGAGGTGAGGGTCTGGATGATAACATTGATGACTAGGCCCTTGGGGATTTTGGGGCTTATTGAGTACCTATTTTCAGAGGTAAACCGATACTTTATAAAGCCAAAAAGACAATAATATTTAGGGCCTTTAGCAAAAGAGTAAATTTATATTTGAAAGGCCGGTTTTGAATGGTCCCGCAAATCCTACGATGTAGCGGATGTCTATGGAAGTCGGTGAACATTTTACCATCAGACTAACTGGATGTCCGTTGACCTCTCTCATCGATCATATAACCGGATAGAGTAATGTGAGCCATACAATTCCGAAACTGGTCCGTGATTTGTCACTGACGTTATAGCAATTCGACCATCCAGTGAACTGTATGTACGTCCCATCGGCCAATATATCAATGGCCATCAGTCGGCCAATAAGAGTGCAGAACCGGCACAGCAGCACAAATTTTGCCCAATTTTTTTCATACAAAACATAACATTACCGCTCTACTCTGGTAAACTCTGGTTATACGCTCGATGACCTCTATTCTATAAGAAATAAGTTCCAAGAATTTACCAGCAGGCGAATCAGCTGTCCGTTAGCCCCCCTCTGTAAAAAAATACCGTGGTATTAATACCACGGTAATCAACGGGAGTTGATTCATCAAAACCGTGTGGAGCAGTATTTTTGCTTAAAAATAATTATTTTTATTTCTTTTCACAAACATTAAAATTGACTATTTTTAAATTAGTATTTGCGGTTTTGACGCTGTGATGAATCAGCCTAGCAAAATACTAATTCATTCTTGATCATAATCAGCGTCTCTCCGTCCGCTGCTTCAATTAATGCCAAGAGGACCGATGCCTTGCCACTGGCATCCAACACGGGCCGGTTACTGCACGGAGATCATCTTCGCACCTGGTTAATGGCTGACCAACACTTCGTCTACCTATATATTATAAATTTTACTTTTTTAACAAAGTATTATGATATTTTATTCATTTTGATTTTGTCACCAACATTTTCTCTTCTTTTTTAACGCCATCAGTTTTTTTTATGTTAGTTGGCTAAGCAAACTGGCAAACGTGCCACCTGATGGTAAGTGGTCGACGTCGCCCATGAACATAAACTAGTTTACCTTTTTTTTTTTCTTTTACGCGAAACGAAATGCTCTGAGGCATCCCGCGGGGGAGTGGGTCTCCCCACGAGGGTATGTTGGACTCGCTGCGCCCAACAGCTGGTAAATAGACGCAGCTCTACCCACTAAAACCCGGCGAGTGCCACCAATGCCGCCCTTGGTGAGGTGCCCCGGATCTAGAAAACTAACAGGGCACCTCGACGGCTAGTCAGTCCCGCAAGGGATCGACGCCACCTCCACAGAGAGGTTGTCCCGCACCACAGAACAATTCCTCCCAACGTCAGGACAGTACAATGGGGTGAGGTTCCCATCCTCACCCCTTGCCCCCTGCTCTTCTATCCCCTCTTCTTATAAGAGGGGTACAAAGAGCCTCCTCGGCCCAATTAGCTTCGCCCAAGGTTATTAAGCCCCACCGCCATGACAAGGCCTGAACCATGGTGGGGATAAACTAGTTTACCTGGAACGAGCCCAGGCAATTCATCTATGTGTTGCCTATCCTAAGACATAAGATGTTAAGTCTCGGTGCCAGTATCTAATTACACTGCCTGTCTTGCGTTTCTCTCCGAAACACAGCAAAGCTGTTTCACGGGAGAAACAGTTGGGCTATATTTCATTTTATTATAGGACGCTCTACATACTTGACATTTTTTTCAGAAGGGGGTTGGGCAGTCAGTGCATCAGTCAACAAGTGGTGCCATTGAGTTTTTTTTATAGAAGAGGGGGCAAACGGACAGTCGTTCCACCTGGTGGTAAGTGATAAGCGACATCTATAGACACCCGCTACATCATTAGCGGGTGCGTTACCGGCCTTTCAAATATGAGTGTCTTTTCTTGAAGGTCCCGTTATAAATAAATTATGGGTGTTACTTTATATAGTAGTTATAAGTATAGTTATAGCTGTCATACGACCCTTATGTTTCACTGTTGGACACGGGTCTCCTCCTCGAAATCAGGCGTTGTGTGTGTGTGTGTGTGTGTGTGTGTGTGTGTGTGTGTGTGTGTGTGTGTGTGTGTGTGTGTGTTCTCGGAGAGGAAACCATACTTTACTTATTCGCTGGCACAATGCCGTATGGTAGATATAAAATGCAGCTGCAGAATATAGATATTATCATTATCATCATCATCATCAGCCCGCCCACTGCTGAGCAAAGGCCTTTTGTCTTCCAATCTCCTCTGCCCTCTGCCTGTCTCATCCATATTTTGCTCATCAGCCTTCCCACGTTGGTCCACCTCGCCATAGGACGTCCAGGACTTCTCCGATCCAGTCTAGGCCACCATTCGGTTACCGTCGTGGACCACCTGCTATCACCACGTCTGCCCAACTCCATTTCAAATTTCAATTCCGCTACTCCTCCAGGGGTGCGCTAGACTGAACAACCCATAGGCTATGCATCCCTTCGCCGCGCAACAAGCATGGGATTCGGGGTAATTTTTTCAAGAGGTTTTCTTCTTCATTCTCTGGCTCCGGCATCCTGCGTTTAGAGTTAGGTGTGGAGCCACCTGCTCACGTTTCGCTCCCGGTACGCATTCCTCCAGGTGGTTTTTTCCCCACCGCCGCGTCAAGGCCCGGATCCAAATGGTGGGGAATTCCGCTACCCTATCTCCGACGCCTTTGACCTTTGTACGACTATAATATAGATATATCTAACGTAAATTTGAATTTAAGCCTGGTATTTGTGAGTGAAGTTTTTATTCAGTTATTTGACATGAAATACCAACATTTTTTTTAAATTTTACACCATCGCAAGATAAAACCCATAATTAACAATAGGCCTCTGATGCCTTAGGCATCATATCACAGAACCCTAAAATTGTAATGGTGCGTGTATGCGATATGATCATACAATTATCTTACGCAATTAATCAAATTATTAGGGGATATATATGTATATAGTTTTAAATATACCATAGATAAGTAGAGTGTGTCGGTTAAGACGCGTGACGTGGTTTATAGTGTATAAAAAATATTTTGTAGATTTTCACGGCGCACCTGACTCGTGCTATGTGGGTTTTTGTGAAAATTGAGGATTTAGAAGAATGTTTTGATAGTTAAATATGATTAGATTATTAATTTATTACTATTACCAACTTCATTATTAAAACTATTTAAAACGGGATATTAACTCACATTTATTTCGCGGGAATCGATATTTCAAAATTGCCTATGAATGCCCTATGCACAAGACTTAGATTTGAAGATTAGGTTTAAGTTCGGTTCATACTAACTCGTAACTACCAATTTCATACCCATATATAAATGAAGCTTATAATATTTTATACCTAGCTACGAGTGACTAAATTTTTTCAATGCAAAGTGCGTATGCTCAGAACTTGAAACTTCAGTAAGTTAAGGCTTCAGAACTCCATAAAACTAACTTCATACTTATCAATAATTGTTACTACCATAACAATTGTGGCCAAGATGAATAGTTAGTATAACTAAAGACACTTTAACCCTTACTGTTACGTAGCGAAAGTGTACGCACCCCCGTACGTATAAACTCGCGCATGTCAAGTTTGCCCGCCACTTGCGAAACGAGCACGCCGAGGTGCGCGCGCGATCTGTGAACGCGAATTCGAGTGCTAGTGGTTCGATTTGACAAGCTGTGTGGAACATTTTTTTTTAAATATTCGAGGTCGTGGTCAAGGTAAGTTTCAGCCCTTTAAATATAAATTAAATTTAAAATAAATTGATGCAATTAATAAAAAATGCAATGCACATGTCTTTTTTAATACGAATAATTTACGAATACCTTTAATATTTTTTAAGTATATTAAAAAATATCAATTTTGTGTAGCAATAATTAGATTTTATATATTTTTAAATAAATAAATTATTTATCATATTAGGTATGTAGTAATTGATCAAATTAATTAACAATAATAAAAACTATTCTACAAATTTTGTAATATTTATTGCAACAAATATTACAATTTTGGATTCTAAATTGGAACTACTGTAATAGTAAACAGAGTCAAACCACTTTTTAAAATTAGTTAAAAGATAATTATAAGATGTCTATTATTTAAAAAAAACAAGAATTTTGTTTGAATATATAATTTCATAAAAAAACGCAGTATAAATTTATTAAATAGACAATGGTCTCAAATGAACTAACAATCGGTAAATCATATTAATATTGTAACTAAGACATTATGCAATTTTATAGCGCAGTTTATTTTACAGATTTAATACAAAAATATACAATACGGAGACTAAATATTTTTTTCCAATTTCCTCAATTATCCAATTCTTTTTCGGATAATTATTTAATTAATATTGAATTATAAAACATTATTTCAAATGTAAATTACAAGTAATGATGTCGTTGCTCTATTATTTAAAAAAAAGCAATCGATTCACTTTGCTTTCATAATGAAATTATGATATGAAATCGATTATTCTACATTCACGTTACCGTTTTGTTAAAAATCGATTAAGAAATTGTTTTACGCACGTTTCCGCGAAAGTGGCGTTTATGGGTGCGAGTATAGAAAGTGATTTTGTCCTACCCTATTATTTACCGTAATTTTACCAAATCGTCATATTGCATGAGACAGCTATTAGGCTGGTTCTTCTACCTTGCTATATTGCTTGGATGATTAGGTTGATTGTATTCTGCTTTATAGTTAGCATTCAATCGTATTAATTTTTACAAAATATAATGATGAGTCGCATTTTAAAGTGAAACCACATTAGCTACTCACGTAGTTTTACCCCCAAAATTTAAAAAAGAACCGATATAATTTTTAATGATTGGGCTGTTAAATACAAAATCATTTTTTTCGAATTTAATTAGTAGTTTCATTAGCGTTCAAAGAAACATACAAACAAACTGTTCAGTCATATTAGTATAGAGTATAGACTCTACCAAGTTGCATTGTGATTGCATAGTGAACAACCGGATTGCATGCTTAAAGACTTGTAGAATAGTCTTCTTATCTCTAATTAGATACTGATCAAACTAATCAGATGCTTTCACCTGTCGGCTGTCACACGGGATAGCTTCAAGGTCAAGGCTTATTCACTTTTCAACGCAACATTACTTACCAGAAAATATTTACCCTTTTTTTTCATTTATTTATTTTATATATAATTAAATAGATATTCGTTTCGAAAGGCCAGCAACAACTTACAAATCCTCAGGTGTAGCGGGTGTCTATGAATGGAACACGTCACCAGGACAACCGACTGTCCGCTTGCCCTCTAAAAAAAACTAAAGTCTGGTAGGACAAAAAATAGTTGTAGGCGGGGCCCCTGTAAGCCAGTTTATCTAACTTGTATGACGTCTTGGCGTTCATTAAAAGGGGCCCGACTCCAGAATCTGTGTGGTGATGATGATTGATGCT
Organism: Helleia helle; assembly: GCA_963853865.1. Classification (NCBI taxonomy): domain Eukaryota; kingdom Metazoa; phylum Arthropoda; class Insecta; order Lepidoptera; family Lycaenidae; genus Helleia; species Helleia helle. Next base: position 5,823,792 of record OY971426.1, on the reverse strand, counting down.
AACGAGTACTGTGTAGTGGGCTGGTATCGTTAATTAGCCTTAGAATATGCATGCGAAAGAGATTGATGGAGGAAGTGTTTCAAGTAAGTAATTTGATGTCGTATCAATTTCCGAACGATACGAGTCTTCACGCTTTTAACACTGTTCTAAATTTGTACTGATGAATTTCTGCACCCATTATAAAATTGTAAGTCATTTGCTGTTTCTGAACGCTGTTTTAGTTCGATATTTGAAATGCAGTATTACATTTTAATTTCAAATTTTTGAAATGGCTGCATTTTTGCTAGTTATGTAATACATAAATGGTTTAAAAGATAAATGTTAAGGATATCTTATCATTTTGTAAATTTTCTAGTCTAAGTAATTAAAGAGACCATTTTAAACACTTAATTTCTAGTCCTGTTCTTAACAAATTAAGTATAGTGTCCATGTTTTTTTTTCTACAATTGCAACAACTTTTACAGATAGAATCTAGTTTCTAGATTCATTAGTGTCAAGATAGGTAATAAATTATACAAATTTCTTAATCTGTTACATTCGACAACGCTGTACAGCTACCATTATTGTACATACACACTTAAATGTGCAGTGTCCGATTTGTTTTTTATTTTTATTAATTCATGGATATGGTCATTTTAATATTTGAACACGGAAGTGGTTATTATATATTATACAACATAATTGACTATAACATTTTTTAGTCACCAAATAAAGTGAAAAAAACCGGTACGTAACGTAATTTGCAGTCTGTGCACGTATCAGCAACTTTTTTTGAGAAACGACAACTGTGTCGCTTAGAATGTAGGTTGTATGTTGCTATGGGGCTTGAAAATGTGACCAATAATTTAACTTATCATCAGATGAATGCGATGTAAAATTAAAATAAAAAACTAACCCAACCAGTCACAGGGACTGCCGATAGAAGTGGAAACCAAACAATTAAATTCAAATATGTACCTATAATACAGGCTGTAATAGATTATGACAACCTGTACAATTTAAACAGCGCACAAAATGGCCGCATGACATTGATATTTCAGTTTGTTTGACTATTAGTTATGTAAACAAATATTGCATAATCTTAAAAAAATAAATCAAACGTCATATAAACGTCAAATAGCGTCTCATAACGGTGGTAATGGTGTCGCGAATTCAGAGATTTTATCTCATCTAAAGATATGGGTACCGCGCCTAAAGAAGTTTTCACTTCAAAAATCGCATTTAATTCTATAATCTACATATTCCATGCGTTTTAACCCATGTTTAATTTGAGTTACAAACATTCCTTTAAAATAAATAGCCTATAACCTCAATAATTGGATTATGAATTTAAAAAAAAAACTGACTAATAGTTCCGGAGCTTAGGGCGTCCATACAAACAAATTTTCTGCTTTATTATATTAGCAAAGAAAATAAAATAATACATAGTTATGTTTTATTGATAGCATTCTTTGCAAGGCGTATAGCCATATTCGATTATAACCTATAATATTATGTCCCATTCTAGGGAATAAACCATATTGTATAATATATACTATAACTATATTATATTGTTTATATTGTTGACTAGCTGTTGCCCGCAGCTTCACTCGCGTTAACTTACTCAACTCCTATGAGTCACAGCGTGATGTTATATAGCCTATAGCCTTCCTCGATAAATAGGCTATCTAACACTGAAAGAATTCTTCAAATCGGACCAGTAGTTCCTGAGATTAGCGCGTTCAAACAAACAAACTCGTCAGCTATTATTTGTATATTATTAGTACCTATAGATGAGCAAAAAGCAATACTATAAATGCGAAAACTAGTAGGTTCTCTAACTAGTTTTTGCATTTATAACACAAGTAAAATAAGAGGCCTACAATCATTATTATTTAACATTAATAGCATTATTTCACATTCCTATTATTACGGAGTAATGGTCAGTTCGTAAAGACAGGTTGTTAATGCACTGACGCCTCGGGTTGGATGTGTAAATGTTAACCATAGCTAACGTATCCGAGACGAGCATAATAATAGGTAAAAAATAGCTAGAAACACCATATACAAGACATACATAAAATAGAAACATTTAATAATGCCGTAAGAAATATTGTCTCAACCTATTTGAAGTAATATGATTTTTTACTAAAGATCTTTAAAATTCTGCAATTATTCACTTAGTGGTTCCTATAATATTTAAGTTCCTATTAGATTTCTTGGGGCATTTTAAAATACATTTTTTATTATTATTTATAACTTTAGCTAGAGTTGGATATGGATTTACTAAAACCCAACATTTACATGATAATCTCAAGAACCCAAGTCTTGTTAAAGCATGAAAATATTTACTACAAGATAATAAATTATTGTTAAACATTTTCAAAATAAAACAATTAATGAATGTTGTACAAATGTAAAAAGGCCTATCAAGATGCTGACAACCCATTCAGCCATTAGGCTTAGTGTGAGCGTCAATCTCTCTTATCTAGATCGTAATTACAGCATGCAGAATCTAAACGGCTGATTAATACGTTACTTGTACTAGATCAATCTAGCTGCTAAATTAAGACCTAAGGGATTTATAGCCTTAAAATATGCTGAAACATTCAAAATTAGTTTTGTGTAATTTCTTTTTTAATTACTAGCAGCGTCCTGCTGTTTCGCTCGCATGTTTCCCATTCCCGTGGAAGTACGAGGATAAATAATTATTATAGCTTAGTGTTATTTTGATATATAAGCTATGTTATTGTAAAGTTTCATTAAAATCCATTCAGTAGTTTTTGCGTGAAAGAGTAACAAACATACAAACAAACTTTCGCATTTATTATATAAGTAGGATCCTTGCCTCTGACTAGACTTAAGTTACTGTTTATTGTGAATATAATTGTAAATGATATTATGGTTTATTACTTAGGGGTGTCCATAAATTACGTCACACGTTAAAGGGGAGAAAAAAAAGAGGGGTTAGCGAAGTGTGACTAGGGGCGTGATGGTTCCAAAATACTGTGACGTCACATTTAAATATCGAAAATTACTAAGTTATTAAAATACGAAATTCGCACTAAGAAAGAAAACAAAATAAAAATAATTTTAAAGAAAATAAAACTAATTTCGGAGCCGTTTTAATTTATTGATTTATATGTCAAAAAATTGCGAAATATATTGTGACGTCACACTAGGAGTCTTACAAATATGAATATCTATGACAAGGTTGGGGGAGAAGTCCAAAAATAATTAAATTCGTGTGACGTAATTTATAGATGGATCCGAATAAGGATATTATTATACATTTTTGTCGTCACTACTACTTTGTGACGTCATTATTCCACATTAAATGTGGCCAAGTTAAATGACTCGTATTGTAATTCAACTTACTAATGACAATAAGGATTTAAATGGCGGATTTATGTAGAGATGTAGGTATGTAATTGATAAACAAGTTGAAGTAATAATGATTTTATTCCCACATTACAAAAAATATGACGATTGATGGTGATGAAGAGAAGACATCTCCAATATTTAAAGTATTGTCTATACAAATAAATAAAATTGGAGTGTCTGTTTGTAATATTAACATAACCGCTTTTTATGGAATGCATATGGATATGTTATACACGGTACATTTACCAAAATAGCCTTTTTTACAATTTTTGTGTGTCTGTCTGTCTGTCTGTTTGTTCCGGCTAATCTCTGTAACGGCTGGGCCGATTTTGATGGGACTTTCACTAGCAGATAGCTGATGTTATAAGGAGTAACTTAGGCTATAAAATAATCATCATCAATCCGCGTATGGCCGTAAATCTGAGTTAACGCGGGCGAAGCTGCGGGCAACAGCTAGTCTTTAGAATATTAGACTTGGATGCAAGTAGACGATTAGCATGAAATAGGCTTCGTCGAATTGGACATAATGTTGATGATGACGAAATTTCTTTTAAGCTATTGCATAGCTTTTATCGCGGGCCTTGAGCGCGGCGACCGAATCAAGAAATTCCGTAACGAAAAAACCTAACACCCGACGAGAGACGAGCTGCTCCGAAATCGGACGAATAAGTAAGCAGCTGTTTGTGAGAAAGTATATAGGTGTGGGATACGATAAGTACTAAGTTCTCCTCTCAAATTAACGCATTTAAATAAATGTTTCGAATCGACAACATATATCCACAATATTCGGATAATGGCGTAGTTTAGATTAAAAAAATGTAAATAATGAAAAAGAATTGACATAATATTATAAGTATAATAGTTGTCAAATTTTTATGCGTGTGTCACGGAGCTTAAATAGAAAGGAGAGCAATCGACATAGGCGTTATATACTATAAAATTATTAAATTATTATAATTGCATATGTTGATAAAAAATGCTATGCAATAGCTTTACCGCGGCAGTCCCCGAGTGCCACACGTTTTTTTTTTATTTGCTTGTAAAATTAATAGATGAATTTATATAAAAAACGATTAAATATTCGCATTGTGGCAATAGAATATATTAAAATAGATTAATTTATTCAGAAGATATATTCAGTTCCGACTGCCTCTGATCTCATAAAACACGTTAAATTTATATTAATTAATGAATAACATGCTTTAATGGATTAGAGTTATCTTTAACTGTAGTTTTATAGACGAAAAGCGGATGAACTCAGCACCAGAAAAGCTACCTGGCATTGAAAGTCGGATGTCCGAGCCTTTTAACGTATTAAAAGTGTCAATATTCAAATTTGGAATGTTTTCCCGCCTGTTGTGCCAGCTAAATTTGCTTTTAATGAATAACATATTTTTATGGCTGTAGAAACGCTTCGTTTATATGGAAGTAGAGTTTTTTTTTTCAGAATGTATAAAATGTCAGGCCTCTTAGAAGTGAAGTGGTAATAGACATAAATGTTGATAATTATAATGTTAATGCAATGATAAGGATATGTAAATTTTATGTATAACTAGCTGTTGCCAGCAGCCTCGCCCGCGTTAACTTAGATTTACAGCCGTACCCGGATTGATGATGATTATTTTTATAGCCCAAGTTACTCCTTATAACATCAGCTATCTGCCAGTGAAAGTCCCATCAAAATCGGACCTGCCGTTTTAGAGATTAGCCGGAACAAACAGACAGACAGACAGACGGACGGACAGATAAAAATTGTAAAAAATGTTATTTTGATATATTATGTACCGTGTACACATTTAGTAATAACCGTTTTTTTTTAAATATTACAAACAGACACTCCAATTTTATTTATCTGTATAGACAGATGAATTAGCAGTGATCCGGTAAGGGCTGAGTTAGGGCTGACGTAGGGTCCATCTAAGTTGGATGACGGAGAAATCTTTGCATTAATTGAATTAGATATAGCAGTGGTCTTATATAGGCTGATAATTCGATGCGAGTTAAAAGTGGTCTTGGCGTTCATTTAAAATATGACGATGATGACTGAATGTTAATTTTGTAATTGCCCCTAAGATATCGATATCATACGAGATATGCATATAATATTCGCTAATTGAGTATCCCGGAACTGGGAACTGTGCCAATATCTCGTTCGACGTATATGGCCTAGGCCACATCACGACTCCCTAATGGATCCTGATCCAGGCCATTAAATCTCCCAGTCGAAACGTGCGGATGATGCACCGTATCTAATATATGGGTCTGGTAAATTGATGTTCTTATGGTTAGTGGATGGACTTTTTAATTGGGTTTATTTGATGGCCTTATAAATGGCTTATTTGGAAACTGATTCGGGTTTTATTCCGGGTTTGACTTTTGCAAGGCGGTGGATATTGCGGTATTTAATCTAAAGTCTTGGCGTTTATGGAATGAGGCCTATTCCAGAAGCGGACGGAATTTGATAGTGATAATGATTGGTCCTTCTTACCGGATCATAGGAAACCTACGTCACGGAAATCATGCACCGATGATTCGGATGACCGGAGATTGGTACTTTGGAATTGGATTCTGCTTGGTGATGATGATGCTTGACCGAGAAATTCCCGCTGCCAATTCATGATTAAAAAAACATACAAACATCCGAATTAAGAACGTCCTTTTTAGAAGTCGGTTAAAGATGATAAAAAAAATCTTCGCAAAATTAACACTCCTTTATTTGCATACATGAATTGCCTTATCATAATTTTGATATCTCTTTACATATAAGAAATTTCTGTTACATAAAAATTATATAAAACGGGTGGGTATGGAAATTTTATTGTATTTATATATTTTAAATTAATCAAATATATTTAGCTTTCTAATTAGTTATTAAATTGGATTGCAACATATTAAACATACCATGGTGTTCCGCAAACTTTTTGTGATCGAGATACATCTAGAAAAGGAAAAATTTTGGAGGTACACCATAAATGAAAAACTGATTTTTCATTATGTATTATAAATATTTTTTATTAATCAATAAAACTCAGATTTAGTAGAGATGAACTAAACAAAACGCCTCGCTCGTGAGCTCACGTGATTAACCTCTAAGTTTTTTTCTGGCATCCATTTAGCTTTATGAGATAATTTTTCACGACACACTAACTATTGACCAAGGTGCACGGTGCACGGTGCGGAATACTGGTCTAATATCATCCTGCCGTTTTCTCGGAGGAGGAGGTCATAGATCAGTGGGACGGAAGCGCTGTGCCGTGCTCCCGGCTGCATGGGTACCACCATCTTGCTTGTTTCTCCCGTAAAACAGCTCTGCTGTGTTTGGGAGAGAAGGGCAAGACAGGCAGTGTAATTACTGGCACCGAGACTTAATATCTTATGTCTCAGGATAGAGAACACATAGATGAGTTGCCTGGGCTCGTTTCAGGTGAACTTCTTTATATTCATGGATGACGTCGGCCACTTACCATCAGTTTGCCAGTTTGCCTATCCAACTAACATAAAAAAAAACAAAACGCCTGTATCGTGAGATCACGTGATTAACCTCTTTGTAGGTAAGTTTTTTTCTGGCATCCATTTAGCTTTATGAGATAACCTAATTTTGACCACCAACTATTGACCACGGTGCACCAGTATGCCGCGGCACAACCTTTGCGGAACACTGGTCTAATATTATCCTGCCGTTTTCTCGAAATTAGGCGAGGAGGTCATAGATCAGTGGGAGGGAAGCGCTGTGCCGCGCTCCCGGCTGCATGGTACCAACATCTTGCTTGTTTCTCCCGTGAAACAGTTTTGCTGTGTTTCGGAGAGAAGGGCAAGACAGGCAGTTTAATGGAAGAGGTAGTGCCATGCTGCAGGAAGAGGTAGTGCCATGCTGCATTGCATCCAAATTGGGCCGGCACGACCGGGGTGGTACCTCTCGCTACTCTCAGCTACGCTGTCGCGTTTCGTACGGTTTGTGAGTTTCCGGTGGCCCATTGGGGGGATCGGGGAAAGGAGGGCAGCGCATTTGCATAACCTCTGGTTGTGCAGATGTCTATAAGCGTCGGTAGTCACCATGGCTCCGACTGCTAGGCTGCCTCCTATGACATAAAAAAAAAAAAAAAAACTGGAACCGAGATTTAACATCTTACGTCTCAGGATAGGCAACACATAGATGAGTTGCCTGGGCTCGTTACAGGTAAACTAGTTTATGTGCATGGGCGACGTCGACCACTTACCATCAGGTGGCACGTTTGCCAGTTTGCTTATCCAAGTAACATAAAAAAACTTAGGTACATTTGTGAAATGCTTCTAAGAAAAATCTTGTCGTGCATGTTCAGATTGTTTCATAATAATCCTTCGCCGTCACTAAAACTGCAGTATAAAAATTGTATCATCACAAAAGTAATTATGACTCCATATTATATTTAATGTAAATGTAATCAGAGGTGTGTTATATCACATACATACTATGTGTAATATTTCCGGAACTCTTTTAAACGGTGGCAAGGAGAAAGTGGTCCTAATTACGTGTTTAATTTGGCATAGCGTTTTGCAAGACCCTTTGCCTTTCTTTTTAAGTGCAATAAAGCCAGAAATAAAAATATTTATAAACATTAGACTTTAAGACTCAAATATTATACATGTAAATGTTATTATAAATGTTTGTTAATTTTACACAGTTCTACATTTCTTATAAACAAAAGAATTCTTGTAAAAATTAAGAAACTTGGAAAGAATTTCAAGATCTCAACACCAGGAATTTATATTCCTGATAGTTCTTGGCAATGATAGCAAATACTTCGTATAGTAGTAATTTTGTAGTAATAATGTCAGTCAGGTTAGTACAAAAAAATCTTAAACTTAAAGGTATTACACAAAGAAAATTGTAAATACAAAACACATTACGCAATGGTCACTGTGATTAATTAGAAAATAAAAATTGTCTATGATACTAAAATCAAATTGGGACGGAAAAGTAATTCACACGTCCGAACGAAAGTGAAAAAAAACTAGCCGTCCATTAGATAAACTCTCCGTAATGATTCGCCAAAATTATAGACCTAAATTATCTTTGCACGCCAGTTTAATGCGTAACTTTTTTTTTATCAAATCATCTTGTGCCACCTCAATAAAGCTTATTCTCGTACGTCTGACGATAGTCTGCTTCAGACGCAGCACTGCTCTTCCTGTCGTGAGCACTTTCGCTGAAATATTACGATGTAATGACGAACGATTTGCTCTTTGTCATTTTTTACGCATTGGGATGTTCAATTTGTAACACGGTCAAGTTTTGTCATTCAAGAGGTAATGGGTATTTTATTTAAGTATTGTAGTAAAGTTTAGAATTATGTAGGTCAATATATAAAATTAACATAATGTTATAAAAGTAGTGGTAAGTTTCGGTTTGACCGTCTTAAGCCTTTATTAATATTCATCCCCTAATTTAGGTCAAAAGAAGATCTCAAAATTATTATGATGCAGAAGAGCGTACTTTGGATTTGTTCCTAAATACATATGGAATGACGACTCCATACAAAAAGATTGTATACCCAATGGACATTATAAAACTAATGACACAAAGGTGTTATAACATTTTCTATTGTTACGTTATCAATCACGTGATCCGTGCCATAAATTGTAATAGACATTGATAGGAAAGTGTTGGTAGGATAAATGTTATAAAACTACTTCCACGAAATTTCATCATGTAAATTGGATAGATTAGTCTTACAAGGAAATGCCAGAAATATTTGTACCACATTACCCAAGTCTCTCAAAGGAGTGAAAACATTTCCACGTAACGCCCACTCCTATTTACTTGGACAATTATTTATTCGATTAAAAAATTCTGTTACAATTTAAGAATTTACAGAAAAATACTGCTGTTTTCCAATTGTAATTATGAATATTTATTATGTATTTTTTATTCGTAGGGCTTTGACACGGGCGCCATCTTAAATGTTTTACCACCTAATTTCTTAAGAAACTGTTTTTTATGTCAAAAAGAAGCAAACGAGCAGTCGGAGTCTTATGGTCACCACCGACACCCATTATACAAATCTGCACAAATAGAGGTTATGCATATGCGTTGCCCTCTTTTTCCCTATCTCCCAAAGGGGCACCGGAAACTCACAAACCGCACGAAATACGACAGCACAGCTGTCACTTTACGCCATGTGAGCGAGCTAGGTACCACCCCGGTCGTGCCGAACCAATTCGGCTGCAATGTACCATAGCACTGCCTCTTGTCAGACCTTGTAATGTCTGACGTGGTCTGCACTCTTCGCTACTATAAAAAACTTCTCGATGTATCTAATTTCTTGCCCATTTTAAGCACCGTGAGATATTTGAAATCGCGCCTCTTCCAAACAATATTGGTTGATTTGTATTTAATTCGCATAATTATAGTGTTTATATGACAATAAAAATGGCGCCAAACGAACATAAAAGAAAGACCATAGACACCAAGTCTTTTGTTAGCTGCTATTTTTAATTGCGTGTCGTAGTTTGTTTGCCAGTATTGAACGCGCTTTATTGTCTATTGCCCAAAAAAGGCTGAGTGAAAGGGGTATAATGCGAATTTGGTGTGTAGCTAATTACCTAATTATATTAGCGAAAAATTAACCTCCAGCCAGCGGCTCTCTCCCATACAATATTTTCTAACAACATAAACGATCGTGATGAAATAAATTGGACGACGCGTTCACTTTCAAATTTAAATCAAACTCATTCGTTCAATTAAACCTTTTTACTCACAATGCTTTTGTATTACTTTTTATTCTTGACAGGAGCAATCAGCCATCATTAGCTTTTTTATGACGTTTGGCGGCATTAATAAAGGTGGCGACAACTATAGATGACATTAATTACTAGAATCTTGCTTCTCGTACATACCATGTTAGCTTATGTGGATATTTAGCGATCGGTATCTCATGATAAATGTTTAAATTTATTGCTAATGAAGAATCTCATATTGATAATTTTTATAGAATAATAAATTCTGTGCATATGAAAAATTAATTACGAAAAATAAAACCTAAATTGATGTTATTAGATATACGGAACCCACCGCAGGTTTAGCCTTATTATAATTGCAAGTTGATTAAATCGTAATTGAGATACAATTTAATTATTACCAATATTCTCACGGTTTTTATCAAAATAGCTTCGTCTATAGATGGATGTTAGAATTATTTTAATAATTACTATTATTATATATACTAGCTGTGGCTGGTTTTGAAGGGACGTAGAATGATAGCTCGTGAACTCTGTAAGATATAGAAACAGAACTCTGATAAAATTTGAATTTACTATGCCTTTTATTATATTATATTGTGTACGAATGGCCGATGGGCCAATAAGGTTCAAGAGTGGAGGTCGCGTTGAGGTAGACCAAGTGTTGGTCGAACATTAACGGTGGGAAGATGACCTCCGTGCAGTGGTCGGTCCGTGTTGGATGCGAGTGGCGAGGGATCGGTCGTCTTGGGTTCATTGAAGGAGGCCTATGTTCAGCAGTGGACGGACAAAGGCTGATATGATGATGTTATGTACTATTTGGGACGGACATATTCTGTCTATATGTCCGTCACAAATAGCATAAGCATAGGATTATTATAACGGATATTTATGATTTGGTTTCCTTTAAATAAATTTTACTCAATTTTTTCAAGTTGGTACACGGCTAAAGCCCATCAGAGTTGGAGGAATTCATTTCGCACAAGATAAATTTTCTCTCACGTTGCAGTAATTGATCAAATAAATCAAATTTGCATATACATTCTCCTTTTTATTATAATAACTTAATTCTAGAATAGCAGATGGGTATTTATGAGCAGTATTAAAAATGTATGCGGGTGGTGTTTCAACATCAATCCACTTTTTAATGAAGGTTTTATTTAATTTCATCATCATCATTATCATCATTATCAACATTTTTCTTTCCACTGCTTTACATCGTCATCATCATCCTTCAAGAAAAGAGCATACTCATATTTGAAAGGCCGGCAACCTAAACCTCTGGTGTAGCGGGTGTGTGGATGTCGCTTTTCACTTACCATCAGGTGTACTGTTTGCCCCTCTTTTATAAAAAAATCATCTTTTTCAACGAACGCCAAGACGGCTGACTCCCACCACTCGCATCTACAATTTATACTACACACTTAAGCTTAGATTAGATAGCTTAAAGATTTATGTATGTTATAGTAAACTAATTCATCCATGACGTAATCCAAAGTAGTTTTTTTTTGCTTTGAAGCAAAAACTATTCGAGCAGAAAATACTTTATCTAATTTCTCTGTGTCGTCGGACTTTCAGTCAGTGTGGACAGGTGGTCAATGCCGTGTTAGCTACGGTAGATAAAAATACCTTACAACGCTGTTGAATCGTTGCTATGCCAGTTTCACATATCTATACAAATATTATAAAGCTGAAGAGTTTGATTGTTGAACGCGCTAATCTCTAGTCCGTTTTGAAAAATTATTTCAGTCTTATATAGCCCATTAATCGAGGACAGCTATAGGCTATATAACATCACGCTGTGACTAACAGTGTAAGTTAACGCGGGCGAAGCTGCGGGCAACAACTAGTTCAATCATAATACAGCTATCATTAAGCAGCTGCTCTATATTTATATACCCATTGTTGAATAATTTTATAGTGTGACGCTAACTTAAAAAAAATGCAATAAAGGGTACTTAGTAAGAGGTAGTACCATGCTGCTTTGATGGGGTGGTACCTCTCGCTCACCAGCGTCAAGTGACAGCTATGCTGTTGCGTTTCGTGCGGTTTGTGAGTTTCCGGTGGCCCATTGGAGGGGATAGGGAAAAGGAGGACAACGCATCTGCATAAAATTTGGTTTGGATGCCCATGGGCGTCGGTACAGTGGGCGTATGCCGAGTTGCTCGGTTGCTTCCTTATGACATAAAAAATCATCAACAGCCTGCGACCGTCCACGGAATGCGAATCATTAAGATTATTAAGAGGTATTCTCTGACACTTTCTTTAGATCTTCATCCGGTTTAATTTTCAGCTGTCTAATCTCCGTTTTAGCGAAGGGCAAAACTACCAGTTTGGCCCACCAGCCATTTTAAATTGTATGAACCGGCCCAAGCTTCAATATTTCCAAGTGTTATGAAACAAAGTCATTTTGACTGGATTTGCGAATAGATAAATATACCTAATAAATCTTACTCAATAAGACAATTTTTTCACTTTCCCCATAAAACGGGTTTTTGGTGTTTTGTAATATTTTAAATAATGCAGATTGGCTTAACAGTTGCATTCGGTGGTTTCTTTTAATTAAACAATTACTGTATTATCCATGGCTGGCGAGGAAGCGATGCGAATAGATAAAAATCACGAATTCAACTTTAATTAACGAAGGGCAATTTCTTAAATAATTAAGTTTTCTTAATATTAATGTAAGATTGTTTTCTAAACGAGATTCTTTATACGTAATTTTTTAAGGTATGTAACTTTAGACGTAGAAAAAATATTACTTAAAACCCCTTTCTCTATAATTCGGCTGCCAAATGCAAAAATATTTTTTTAAACCCAACTGGCAGCTTGAAATATTGGCCCGTTAACAAAAAACTTTTTAGTTACTTATATTAGTATAGATTCTAGATCATTCGCCGCCGGGAAATGCTCTGAGGCATCCCGCTGGGGAAGGGGTGGGTGAGGAAGGCGGGTATGTGGGACTCGCTGCGCCCGAAATATGGTAAGATGGATACAGCTCTACCACTAAAACCTTGCCGGGTTAGTGGTAGAGCTGTGCCACCAGTGACGTCTTTGGACGGACCCGGATCTATTGAGCAAACATGACACCTCGAAGGCTAGTCAGTCTCTCCAGGGTCCAACCCCATCTGCACAGAGGGTCCCGTACCACAGTTGTTTTGTATGTGTGTGTGTTGCACTGTCCCTCCCAACGTCGGGATAGTGTAATGGGGTGGGGTTCCCATCTTCGCCCTTTGTCCCCCTGCTCTTTGTCCCCTCTTCTTATAAGGAGTACAAAGGGCAGCCCCCTCGGTCCACTTGACTTCGCCCAAGGTGCTGGTCATCTTAGGCCACCACAAGGCTCGACAAGGCTTGAACCATGGTAGGGATCTACTTATGTATGTTGTTACAACACAGTTTTCATTTATTTTAATATCTAATCGTAACAAATTAGTGAGTTTCATCACCGTGTGCCCATCCCTAGACGACGAAAAAAAGAAAGAAATACAAGTTATCAGAATAAATTTACATTATAGACCATTCAGCGAATCTCGGAATTTGCAATTAAACGCTAGTATTTTCTCATTTAATTAAGTTTTCTGCTATTTTATTACATACTTGGGACTGATTGGATGTTACCTGATTATCAGGTTGATCGTCTCACAAAAAAGCTATCCTAGATCTATAAATGACAAACGTGAGTACAGTAAATCAACACATATCTGTATTTCTGTACTTATGTAACTTTATTACGGTGTCTTTGAGACTAATAATAGTGATAGGGATAAAATATGTAAGTTCTGTTATATTACACTTAAATTTTAAATTCCATGTATATTATTGTTATTTAACTATCGTAAAATATGAAAACAATAGCTGACTAAACGACCTTACGGTGATTTAAAGTGATTGCATTAAAAATCGCTTGATCCGATCTTAAAATTTCCGATGAAAAATTTCATTGCATTTTTTGTCCATAGTCCCACATAACATTTTTTTTTTTATTCTATTATTTTTTGGGGGTTTTTATCTAAGAAGACATGGCAACCCACATAACATTTATTTTTGATATTATAAGCTTTTAAAATTATTTACATATATTATTGCGTGCTTCACAGATAATTAAATACTATTCTAATACATTGCATACTTTCGCGCCATTTTTGTTAACACAGTAAATAATTTATTTTAAATATGAGATTTTTTTATTGTTGCATAATCCAATTAAGGACCTTTATGCCAATTTTGTTAACAGAGTAAATACCTAATGTATGATCTGTGTACTAGGTAAGCGCCATGACACGTCACACGGTCGACGACACCAAGGAGGCTATAATATTACAAATTACTTTAATAGCCACAATAATTACATTTTTTTAGCGATGAAAAGGCATTTCTTATACTATTAGGCTTGGTATTTAGTATCTTTGGAGTTTCGTAGTTATTAAGTTTTGTGTTTAGTAGATATATTACGTATGTTTGTATGTTAGAGTGTGTGTTTCTTACCTTGTTATCTGTTTGCTTGTTTACCAATTGAATGATAGCTCCAATTTTGAAGTGATCTGTCAAATATAAATAAAATAAAATCAAGATAGACCTTAAGTTTTTTTTCTTTGCTCTCCGATATTTACCAAAAGGAATGAAAATGTAAAAAGGCGACCTCATTTAATGATATTTTATACTTATGTTGTATTAATTAATTGATGTTTTATCTGGAGTTTTCAGTATTGTACTGATGATCATCAGTCTATCCTTTTGATGGTCATCAGTGTCGTCATGGTTCCTATCATTTTTGGCTCAGTAATTTGTAACGTACCAAGACTTGTCTAACACAATCCCACGTGTGTGAAATCTTCATGCTTTGATCTAATTGATGCTAAATTGTGGCTATTAAAATACTTTCTACATTCGTGGTATATTGGCATGCATGTGACGAATAGAATTTCTTATGTGTAGAGACAGAGCTCTTAATAGATGGTAACTGGTTTGTCGTTCATGATTACCCAATGACCTGACTGGTTGAGAGGGGAGAGATTGAGAAATGCTTTTCCTAATGGTACCTATGTCTTGAATACTTCTTTAACATTGCAGTATTTTTCACTTTATGAGTGACGTTGATCAATTGCTGTCAATTGAGGCTGACGATTGAAGGCGTTACAACTATTATAAAAATAATAAATAATAAATATTATTTAACAATCACACCACGTTGACCTAGACCCGTAGTTAGTTCTTAAGAACATGTGTTACGGGTACTAGGAACGGAATTAAGTTTTAGAAATTTATATAAATACATATATAATATACACGTCCATGACCCGGTGCAAATATCTATATTCATCACACAAATTATCTGCACATGGCGGGATTCGTACCCGCGACCGCTGCGGAAAGTGTCCAGTAGTCTGACCACTCCACCAGTCGGTCGTCAAAAATAGAAATTGATGTTTTATTTATATTTTTATATGTCATAATTTAAATAAAAGGATAGACATGATAATTTTATAGACAAAAAACATTAAAAAATAAAGTCGAATTGATAACCTCCTTTTTTGGAAGTCGGTTAAAAAGTTTGGCTCGTACGCTCGTACTAAACAGGCCTTGTTTGCAACAAGCATGCTTTTTTTATACATGAGAGCAAAATGACAGACTGAAGTAATTATAATCCACAGACACCCGCTACATAAGAGGATTAGCTGGTGCTATCGGCCATTCAAATGAGCACGCTCTTTTCTTGAAGGACCCTAAAGACCTATTCGTATCGGTTCTGTTATACGGTACCACATAGCTATCGTAAAATGCACCAATACTATAAACTATGTCATAGTATGACGCGATTATCAGGAATCAATACGGTGTTTATTTAGAATAAGGTGGCGTTATTAATATTAATGTACCGTCTGAAAGATGGCGAGTGACCGTGTGAAATGGAAATTGGAATGCCGCGCGTGTCGTCCCATGGTATAACTGTTGTACACGCGATTTTTAGATACTCGAATTGGGGCAATTGTTAAATGAGTGATATCTGAGTGGGCTTGAGGGGTCTCATCATAGAGAACTATTTGTCTCACTGGGCACGGATCTCATCATATCAGATGCGAAAGGTGTTAGAAGTTCACCTATGCGTTGGATAATGCGGGCTAGTGAACTTACGCTCAAAGACTTGCAAGTTTTCTCAAGTCGTTTTTGTTTACCGATGAGCAAGCGATGTTGTTATGGTGTACGGGAAAATTTAGAAAAAACCAATTTTGGTGCACCGGTCAAGATTGAATTGTGCTACGTTTTGACAGACAAAAGCGCCACTTATTATGCCAGGAATTGGTAAATCGCAATAAAAAACTTCAAACAAAAGAGCGACAGAAAATGGTTTGGCTAGTGAGCTGCTGCCACGGGCGAGTTGTAGCCACTGTAGTGGCCAGTGAAAACATAAAATTTGAAGTAATTCGTATGGCAGCTACTGTCCAACTGGCGCTTACGATATAGATGTTTTCAGTACTCGAATCATGCTTACAGATATTGTGATGAAAGTTAATTTGTCACATTATTTGATTAGAAACCGTCTGCTGCACGCTCGCTGGCTCGATGGCTACCGTACACATCTTCAAATCCATCTAGTTACGCTTTCAGTTCGTTTATCTTTACCAAGATCGTGGCTGTATGTAGGTTAAGCTGACGTATGTTCGAAAATGAGTAGTTTTTGTTTACTTTAGTTCACTGTTAGTTTGGGCTCAGACGATGAGGAATACGAATAAGGAAAGAAAAGAAAAATAATATACCGGGTGTAATCGTTAAGTGTGCACAGGCGATTATTCCGTAACTATTACAGATATCAAAAAACTTTAAACTGATTTCGAAAGTACTTTACCTAATGAGTAAAATGACAATAATAACTTATTAAAAATAAAACGAGAAATATCCAAAAATTTTGCATTAAACTCTCCAACATGCTGGACAACCCCTCTGTGGAGGTGGCGTCGGTCCCGCGTGGGACTGTCTGATACCAAAGGCGGCATTGGTATCACTCGCCGGGTTTAAATGGTAGAGCTGCGTCCACTTACCAGCTTTCGGGCGCAGCAAGTCCCACATACCCACCTGGGGAGACCCATTCTCCCGCGGGGCGCCTTAGAGCATTTCCCGGGGTTAAAGAAACAAAAGGCTATATTATCAAGATATATGATAGGATATAGGAAGGCTTTATAGGATTTTGTGAACTGTTCAAAATCTAAACCTGCGCAGACGAAGTCGCGGGCACCAGCTAGTACCAAGTAATGCCACAGATATATATCAGAAATCGTTAAAGTTCGATCAAAAACAGTTACACGTACATCTCACGGCCTAGACGCCCACTTTAAATTCGATCGCGCATGAGTATTCCGGCCGGACCATCGGACACCGTACCATCTAGTTACATAACATTTACATTCCTACAATTATTGCCTGGAGTTATACTATTAATGTGTGCCTATCTATCTAGAATACCAAGTTAGAAGATAGAAATAACTTTTTATTATAATAAAATAACTTCTTATTATAAGCTTGTATTAAGATTTTTACTATAGCATCGATCATAATAACCGGAATAGAGCGGTTAATAATGTTGTGTGTTTTGTATGACAACAAATTCCGTCAAAGTGCTGCGACGCTGCGCCGGTTCATTGATGGCTGATGGGACGTAGGTACATACAGATTACAGGTTGGTTGAATTGATATTACGTCAGTGACAAATCACTGACCAGTTTCGGAATTGTATGGCTCACATAGAGTAGTAACTCTATACGGTTATATTATGCTCGATGCTTTATAGCAACCATGGTACATAGACTAGTTGTGACTTAGACTTACAGCCGTATCCGGACTGCTAATGAATAATTTTATAGTCTTACCTCCAAATACTCAAACGAATCTCAAATTTAAGACGTACTTAAACTCATGCTACGATATGTCAGATTCAAAGAAACAAGAGGAACAACACGAGTTTAAGTACGTCTTAAATTTGAGATTCGTTTGAGTATTTGCGGGTATGTCACTCAGAGATAACGTATCATTAAGGCGCGGCTCCACCGCGGCGCACGCAGAGGCTACGCACGTGTGTAATAATGTCAATTGTAAGAAAACGTCACGTTAATGCGTAGCGCGTCCATGGGTTGCAGTGGAAACAATTACATACATTTTCTTACAAAGCGAGACTTGACAAACGTGCGTAGCTTCTCCGTGCGTCACAGTGAAGCCGCGCCCTTATAGTTTATACTGGTGAAAGATTTTTTTATGAGTTGTTTTGAAAATGAAAAACTTGCAAATATTACGTCATTATACCGGGTGTATTTTGAACGCTTGCAAAGATTTAACCCTAATAATATACTATTTATATACTTACTATATAATTCATATAAACATTTTTTTAAGAAAATTTTAGGACTTATGTATTTTGCAAATTATAACAAATATTAGCTAAGCTAGAAGTGATCCTATATTAAATCATCAATGTCCTAGAATATTTATTTAATATAATAAATATGAAATAATATGTTAACTAACGATCACAATATATCTCTCAAGTTTGACCTAAAATTTTTGTTAAAGTTAAACCTAAAAAAAAAACTAAAAATATGAAATATTTATTCACTCTCACGATTTGACTTGATTTAGTTAACAAAAAATATTTAATTATATTTATAAATAAACCAGTCCATTTAGTTTTAAAAACTTTTAATTGTTCCTGTGTTTTTAGATAAAAATTTCAATTTAAGAAACAATCAGTGTGAAATCTTTAATCGAACGACTATAAACATATCCTTGTATGTACCAAATCTTGCCATTTTATTACGCAAACCAAATTTGCTATATTTCCGTTAAAAGGACAAAAACAGGCAAATCAGTTCAGTACTTTTGCCGTTAAAGATCAACAAACATCCATACTTACAAACTTTCTCCTTTATAATATTAGTACCTAAGATAAGATATTAATTTAAAAACTTCTATTTATAGAATAATACAATCCAAATTTAAGTGAAACCGGGGATTCCATATTCAATATTTATAACTTCCTAATTATACCCAGGGAGCGTACTTGACGCACACGTAACAGTAGCGTAACACAATTGTTTAATTCTCCTACAATTAGTTGTGAAAGTGACGTGAAATCCTGTCATGCAAAAGACATGTTATGTGACAGTATGTGATAATGACGCATGTATTGTAGTTGCCGCTTGCCACTGGTAGCTGTGCGAACGGGACTGGGTTGGTCATGGTGTGATTGTTACAAACATTTGTTATTATTGATATTTTGGAAGCGTTTGTACGAGTCCCCACAATGGTTCAAACCTTATCGTGGGTTGGGGCTCAGTAGCCTAAGGTAAAACCAGCACCTTGGGCGAAGCAAAAGTGTGCCGACAGATCTGCTCTTTATACACCCCTCTTACAAAAACAGGGGTCAAAGGGCGAGGATGGCAACCTCACCCCTTTGTACTATCCCGACGTTGGGAGGGGTTGTTCTGTGATGCGGAACAATCCCTCTGTGGCGGTGGCGTCGGTCCCCTGAGGGAGTGACTAGCCGTCGAGGTGCGCTGTTTGCTAATGAGATCCGGGGCACCTCACCAAAGGCGGCGTTTCAAACGTTTTTATTTGGACGTTCATATATTATGAGCTTTTTAAATGTTTAAATGCGTTGCATGTTTTTAATTGTATGAATATTCGTAATAAGTAAATAAATGATTAAGTTCGATTAAATATATTAAATCATAACACCTATCAATAAATTATAATTAGGTATATATAATTTTAATGGTAGGAAACATTAAATGTACTTTAACAAGCGTACTGGTACTAATAATATTAAATGATTGAAGTAAGTACTGAGAGAAGGCCACAAATTGCAATAATAATAATTATTAATATATATCGTAGCCGTTCATTGCTAGTTGGCACGAAGTAGTTATACATAATATTATGTATCATAAAAAAGTGCGATGGGACGTTCGCTCTACCTCACTCTCTCTCTCGATCTTTCTTTATCGCTTGCTCCCTACTCTCACTCCATGGCTATGTGCTTCATGCTACGTTCGCCCTTTCTCACTCCCTCTCAATCGGTCTCAATCACTCTCTCCCTCTTCTTGGACAAAAACGTTGCACATTTTTGTGACATTTCATCCGTAAATAAATTACACTCATGCTTGTAAAGAAGTTTCACTTCAAAAACATTAGCATTCTAGACTATAATGTCGTCTTAGAATTCGTTGAAAGGCGCCTGTAAAATTATACTTTATAGGACATAGAATATGTTTTATTTCACGAAAGCGGGTGAGCCATCCTTGTGTTTGTAAATGTACATGCACATTGTCTTTGTGTGCGTAAGCTCGAGAGCGCTCAGTTCAGTACGCTGAAACGCTCGCTGCAGTTACGCACACAAGAACACACGTCTGTACATCACAACTACAATCATGGCCGACCCGTTTTCGTGAAATAAAACAACTGTAAGAGGAAATAGATAAAATCATGCTTGCTAGATTTAAAACCACAATAATAAGAAATGATGAATGATTGTAAAAGTATCAAGTTATTGGTAGGCAATAATAAATTATTAATAATGACACCATTGTACCGTAATATAATAAAACATGTCGTTAGTTTAGATTTATTGTTTCACTGCCGTGAAATGGCTTGTCCTACGGTCCCAAGTTCAAATCCCGTTTATGGTAGATTTTTGTTTGAAGAATATTAATGTTTGTATCGATGCATAGATGTGAATAGAAATATATGTATTTTGCATAAAATATTCTAACTTATCATTTTAGTAACCATACTAGTTCACACAAGTTTAGTTCCGGACTATGTTAACCTTGTGTAAGTTCAAAATTTACTGAGAGTAAATGATTTTACGTTGTAGAGCAGTATTATTTGTAGTTATTTAGAAATAGTAGCCATTAAATCAATCTGTATTCTGTAGCCTTTACGTATGACCCTTTTTTCCTTTAACACCGGGAAATGCTCTGAGGCATCCCGCGAGGGAGTGGGTCTCCCCACGCGGGTATGTGGGACTCACTGCGCCCGAAAGCTGGTAAGTGGACGCAGCTCTACCCACTAAAACCCGGCGAGTGCCTCCAATGCCGCCTTTGGTGAGGTGCCCCGGATCTAATAAACAAACAGGGCACCTCGACGGCTAGTCAGTCCCCCAAGGGACCGACGCCACCTCCACAGAGGGGTTGTCCCGCACCACAGAACAGCCCATCCCAACGTAGGGACAGTACAATGGGGTGAGGTTCCCATCCTCACCCCTTGCCCCCTGCTCTTTTTTCCCCTCTTCTTATAAGAGGGGTACAAAGAGCCCCTTCGGCTCAATTAGCTTCGCCCAGGATGTTGGGCTCACCCTAGGCTACTAAGCCCCACCGCTACGCCAAGGCCTGAACCATGATGGGGTTTACGTATGACCCATGATATACCACACTGTCACGAACTTCGCCCACGTTACCTTCAAACAAAATCTCATAAGTACAAGCAGACCCGACAGTCCCGTATAAAACATTTTGCAGCTTATTTCATAGTAAGTAGTTTAAGAGTTTAATGACACACACAGAAGAATGTATGTAAAAATAAATCATATATTCATCGATTGTTGGTAAACTCAACTGACCGTATTATATCCAATTAGGCCTGCTCTCCTCAAGTGGAGTAGTCAATATGACTTAATTTATGTAGATAGTATTTTATAACCATTTTACTATTTAACAATCTATGGCTTCAGTTTTATAGTGTATTCTAATTATCCGTACTTCCGTATATCATTAAGTCGTACATTTTAAAATAGTCCTTTACGAGTGAGGTACTAGTTATAACTATGAACAATGTATATTGTGATACCATAATTGTTATGGTTCTTTCAAGCTAACATTCCATATACATCGTTCTAATGAAATCAAAATCAATATTTTTTTTATTCAAAATAGTACCAATACTTTTTGAAAGTCAATTAAGTCTACCACCGGTTCCAAGGCAAGCCTGCTGAGAAGAACCGGCGAAACAAACTCAGTGGAACTAATCAAATTTTACATGTTGTTTTCCTGAAATGCCTGAGAGAAACGTCCAAGGTGTGTATCCTTACTTAATATTATAAATGCGAAAGTAACTCTGTCTGTCTGTCTGTCTGTCTGTCTGTCTGTCTCTTCTTCACGTCTAAACCACTGACCAGATTTGGATGAAATTTGGCACAAATATAGTTTGAAACCCGAGAAAGGACATAGGAGTTTTTATCTCGGATATACTACGGGAACGGGATTTATGCGGGTAGAACCCCGGGACTGTCTAATTTTTTAACCACGGAACAGATATAATCATCATCAATACGAACGGCTGTAAATCTAAGTAAACGCGGGCGAAGATGCGGGCAACAGCTAGTCTTCTATAAAATCTTTTACTTTATAATATCCTTTACCACACGAACGCTCTTTAATAACTTTCTTTAATTTTTTAATTTGGAGGTTTTGAACATTTTCTGGGATCCTATTGTAAAAGCGTATACAGTTGCCTTTAAAAGAATTGCTTACTTTTGTGAGTCTAATCACTGGTACATCTAGCCTGTGCTTATTCCGTGTATCCCTACTATGTATGTCACATTTTTATTCAGAAATCTCATGTTTTTCCGGACATATAGTAAATATTCTGACGTATTGAGACGCGACACAGAATTCCAATTTGTTTAAATTTGTCTCTCAAAGTTGTATAGGGGGGCAGCTCGTAAATCGCACGGATAGCCCGCTTCTGCAGCACATCAGCAGCATTTCCCATAAACATATAATATAGTTCTGCTTGTATCTTCTTCCTTAGGTCGAATACAGTTATCGATCAGAATACGATTTGAGTCCGTCAAAATGAGTTTCAAAGTATCCGTAGGACTATAATTGTTAGTAGCTTCTCTGAGAGACGCACAAATTCCATTTTCGTCATCCGATTTTCACGAATTTTTGATTCGGATGCATTGCGTAACCCTTACAACAGTAACATATGATTGATATGTACCTTACAATATGTAATTAAATGTATTTTATTTTCTTTCTTAGTAAACTTAAGTAGATAATAATTGTTATATATCTATAGAGTGTGTATAGCAACCGCCGATCTACTGCTACTAATGATGGGCCCAAGCTACTTGTCCACAATTATAATAAAGAACCCCAGGTTCATAGGCGACGGTGGCCTGTTCGTAAGGTAATAATTGTTATATACCTATAGTGTGTATAGCACGGGGAAACGCCTTTACGCGCCGTCAACGGCCCTGGGTGGAGTCGAGGTACATATCTGTGCCGAATATCACTATAACTCCGCGAGTTCCACCAATGCAATGGCACTTCGACGGCTAGTAAGTCCCCCATACGCCACCCCCACAGAGGGGTCCCGCACCACAGAACAACCCCTCCCAATGTCGGGACAGTGCAATGGGGTGAGGTTCCCATCCTTATAAGAGGGGTACAAAGAACAACTCCCCCAGTTCAATTGGCTTCGCCCAAGGTGCTGAGTTCACCTTGGACAACTGAGCACTATCGCCACAACAAAGCTTGAACCATGGTGGGGGAGGTGTCTCATCTGCCTTGGCCCAGTACAATGAATAGGTTTATTTGCTTATGTTTTATATTAGAAGACAGGCCATTCGGATTCGGTTCACCTGGTGGTAGACCATCGACAACCATAGACGCCCGGAGGACGCTGCATCGGAGGATTTTCGGGTGCGTTGCCGGCCTTATGAGTCGTATCGGTTCGGTACTATCGGCGTCTAATGTTTCATCATATCGTGTGAGATAGGGAATGCCTGGATTTCCGGACATCGAGCTATGGTCATGGGCGTCGTTGACCTACCATCGGGTGTCTACAAAAACCGGCTAGGTTATAGGAATATTACGGCCTTAGGAATATTTTAGCCGAACAGTTTATATATGGCAGTAAAATTACCCTATTTTTATAACACTCTAGTACATCTTGTCCTAACAATCCTTTCCTGTCATTAAAGCCTTGGGGCGCTGCAGGTCTTATTTATTCTATTTATGTACGGGTTGATAATAAAATAACTTTATTCATACAATTAGATATACTACCAGTTGCCATTTTGCGTCGGGGCGTAAAAGACTGATTCTATAAGTTTGACGCTAAATTCGAGAACCGATTTGGATGAATTTCTTTATTTGGAAGCAGGTTTTCTAGGGGTAGTCTTAGTGCCTTTTCACAGGTACCGGTTGCCGGGTAGCCGGCGCCGGGTATCCGGTAGCGAAGTATATGGACATGTATGGCAGCTTTCACACGTACCGGCGTAATTCGCTTACACTTCGCTACTGGATACCCGGCGCCGCCAACCGGCAACCGGCACGTGTGAAAAGGTACTAAGGGTACTCTTTTGTTTTTGTGTTTTTTTATAGCATACGAGGGCAATCGAGCAGAAGCATTTTGGCGACTATCGACTACACATCCGCACAACCAGAGACTGTGCATATGCGTAGCCTTCCTTATAATGGGTCACCGGAAATTCACAAACCGCACAAAACGCGACAGCCTTGCTGTCACTTGACGACGGTGTTATGTGGGCAAGAGGTACCATTCCGGTCGTGCCGGCCCAATTCGGATGCAAAGCATGGCACTTCTTCACTGATTATACTTCAATGATTTTTTCACTCTGTTCATTACGTTAACGGGCTGATAATGACGAAAATATGATGTCTACTAGTTGCGCGGTATGGCAGAGAATCGATGATGATGAATAGCATGGATCACATTGGTGTTCATAGATATACTAGCTGTTGCCCGCCGCTTCGTCTGCGTAGACTCAAGTTTTTTTGTAATGTTAGTTTTTTATGTTAGTTGGATAGGCAAACTGGCAAACGTGCCACCTGATGGTAAGTGGTCGACGTCGCCCATGAACATAAACTAATTACCTGGAACGAGTCCAGGCAACTCATCTATGTGTTGCCTATCCTGAGACATAAGATGTTAAGTCTCGGTGCCAGTAATTACACTGCCTGTCTTGCCCTTCTCTCCGAAACACAACAAAGCTGTTTCGCGGGAGTAACAAGCAAGATGGTGGTACCCATGCAGCCGGGAGCGCGGCACAACGCTTCCCTCCCACCGGTAATGAATGAATCTAATCTATCCCATAGAAATTCCTTTAATAATATATGTAAAGGAAAACAATCCATCCATACACCACTCTCATTCATAATATTATTGTAATTTGCAAATCTGCTTAAAATATAAATATTTATTAAGACCACTTTTATTTTTAAAAACTTGTATTTCGAGTACGTAACAGATAACGGAGATAAATGTTTTCATTATACAAAAGCCCGATTCGAATCCATGACCAAACGAATTCGTGTTACATCTGCACTTACGGGATTCGAACTCGTTACCGCATGTAATACGTACGTGTGCATGAATTAATTTAAATATTTTTACAGTATGAAGGATGCGTTGCGCGGTAGTTTGTTATGTGTATGGGTACCATCGTCCTGCTAAAAAAAAAGTAGACCTCTGTGTCTCAGTGGTAAGCGCGTTGGTGCTCAAGCCGGAGGTTGTGGGTATGAATCCCGCCAGGGAACAAAAAATATTTTCTGTGTTCCTGGGTCATGGATGTGTATTAAATATGTGTATTATATAATAAAAATCTTAAATATATGTATAGTATAAAAGTATTAAATATAATTCTAAGTTCGTTAGAAGAATGATAAGTTTATTTAATTTTTGTTACGTCTTTAATTTCGTGTTAAATCAAGAACAAATTTTATTTATTTTATATCGCATACAAGGTTTTTTTAATAAATAATATCTATGGACGCTTTCACACCACGTCAAGTTACCACATACACTGTGGTAAGTTCAATACCCGAGAGGCAGTACAAAATGCCTTTGAAGAATTTGTTGCCTCCCGTCCAGCTGATTTCTTTAAGAAGGGCATCAATAAACTGCCACTGCGTTGGCAAAGATGCATTGATTGCATGGGTGATTACTTCAATTAATACAAATAAAAAATACATGAAAAAAAATCGTTAATTTTTTTCATACAAAACGGCAATTTCATAGGTAAAGACCTAATATTTATTATAAAAGCGTTACGTCGTTTTCCGTCACGGCATTCGAGTCGATATTTGCTAAGACGCGCCAATAGGTAATTCAAAAAGATTCCGACGAATTGATAACCTCCTCCTTTTTGAAGTCGGTTAAAAAGTAGGTGTTATCGAGTTTGATTATTCGGGTATGCGCCTTCTCTCTCTAACACGTATAATTAGAATAGGAAATACTTTACCCGGTAATAGTTAGGGACCATTTATTTCTTCGCTTCTCATTTCTCATCATTCCTATTCAAAAGACGAAACGGTCTGGTACCCGTAACACAAGTTCTTCGAGAACTTACCACGGGACCAGATTGACGTGGTGTGAAAGCGTCCATAGATATTATTATATTATTATAAACAGCTTTGCTGTGTTTTGGACACAATGGCAGGACAGGCAGTGTAATAACTGGCACAGAGACCATCTTATGTCTCAGGCACCGCATAATTAAGTTGCCTGAGCTAGTTGTAGGTCAACTCGTTCATTATGTCCACTTACCATCAGGTGCACACCTACCGGTTTGCTTATCCATATGCTCCTTCTTCAGTCGTGTTCCTCAAGTATGGAGGTCGTGACCACCTCCTTCCCTGACTTTCGTTCTCATAATGTTACACCAGCTTTTCCCTCTCCAGTTACCAGGAAAGCATCGTAGACGGTGGTATCCATTTAACACCAAAATAATAATGGCACCTTTTAAACCCGGTATGTATAATATTTTATCTCTTCTGTAAGAGGCAGTGCCATTTTGCTTTACAGCCGAATTGAGCCGGCAGGACCGGGTGGTACCTTTCGCTCATATAACACCGGCGTCAAGTGACTGCTATGCTGTCGCGTTTCGGGTGGTTTGTGAGTTTCCGGTGGCCCATTGGGGGGATAGGGAAAAGGAGGGCAACGCATCTGCATAACTTATGGTTGTGCGGATGTCTATAGGGGTCGGTAGTTCCCATAAGGCTCCGACTGTTCGGATGCCTCGTTATGAAATAAGAAAAAAACTTGATATATCTCTTGATTCGAACCCGCTGTCTCGTACACCAATCATTTCCGGATTCCCTTTCATTAATACATAAACTCTTACATAAAACTGCATAATTATTGAAAGTGAAAGATAAAAATAATTATCAAGGCAGAGATCGATATTTCGCGTTACTTTGTATATATTATTTATATTTAAAGTAACGCGAAATATCGATCTCTCTCACAAGAAAGTATTATCAAAATACATGAATTTTAAACACTAATTTGCAAAACTAGATTCCAAAATGTTTTGCGGATTTTTGACGATTCCGTACGATATTTTGTAGATATTTTACTGTTGTGTTATGTGCTTTGTCTATTCACCAACCTGCTTATAATTATTCTTTTAGATTAGGCAAACAGGCAGGAATTTCTCCCGTGAAAAGAAGCAGGACAGTAGCGTAATCACTGGCAACACGACCCATCTTTTGTCACAGGATGAACCCATGACTGAGTTGCCTTTTTTTGTTGACTCAGGGAAATGCATTTCCCTCCCATGGTTCAGGCCTTGGTGCCCTGTTTGCTCATTAGATCCAGGGTATATCACCAAAGGCAGCACTGGTGGCACTTGCCGGGTTTTAGTGGGTAGAGCTGCGTCCACGTTACCACCTTTCGGGCGCAGCGAGTCCCATACCCGCGTGGGGAGACCCACTCCCCCGCGGGATGGCTCAGAGCATTTCCCGGAGTTAAAGAAAAAAAAAACGACTATGTTCACCAGTGAATGGATAGGGGCTGTTGATGTTGGTAATTAATGGTTCTAAATGTTTGGTTTGTGAACCAAAAATGTGATTTTTTATTCAATACTAGCTGTTTCCTGCAGCTTCGCCCGCGTTACTCAACTCATATATGTCACAGCGTGATGTTATATAGCCTATAGCCTTCCTCGATAAATGGGCTATCTAACACTGAAATAATTAATCTGAGATAAGCGCGTTCAAACAAACAAACTCTTTAGCTTTATAATATTAGTATAGATAAGAATTGTAATTAAGATGTTCGTTAGAAGAATGATAAGTTTATTTAATTTTTGTTACGTCTTTAATTTCGTGTTAAATCAAGAACAAATTTTATTTATTTTATATCGCATACAAGGTTTTTTTAATAAATAATATCTATGGACGCTTTCACACCACGTCAAGTTACCACATACACTGTGGTAAGTTCAATACCCGAGAGGCAGTACAAAATGCCTTTGAAGAATTTGTTGCCTCCCGTCCAGCTGATTTCTTTAAGAAGGGCATCAATAAACTGCCACTGCGTTGGCAAAGATGCATTGATTGCATGGGTGATTACTTCAATTAATACAAATAAAAAATACATGAAAAAAAAATCGTTAATTTTTTTCATACAAAACGGCAATTTCATAGGTAAAGACCTAATATTTATTATAAAAGCGTTACGTCGTTTTCCGTCACGGCATTCGAGTCGATATTTGCTAAGACGCGCCAATAGGTAATTCAAAAAGATTCCGACGAATTGATAACCTCCTCCTTTTTGAAGTCGGTTAAAAAGTAGGTGTTATCGAGTTTGATTATTCGGGTATGCGCCTTCTCTCTCTAACACGTATAATTAGAATAGGAAATACTTTACCCGGTAATAGTTAGGGACCATTTATTTCTTCGCTTCTCATTTCTCATCATTCCTATTCAAAAGACGAAACGGGCAAAGTCAGAAGCTATTAAACATAGGCAGTATTTCAAATTATATGGAAGCTTACAACCATAATTACGGTGCATGGTCAACTGTTCTGTGATGTTTTAACAGCTATGGACAAATACGCATAACGGTAGTTGTATTTATGACCTTATGTGTGCTTTGTGCTAGAATCATCATCATCATCATCATTATATTTAATTTCCAACAATCACACCATATTGGATATTGTATGTAATGTCCTGTAGATAACGGAAATGTATGTAATTAGAACATAATTATTATATAAAATAAACATTATTGTATACTATATGTGTGTGGATTTGCACATGCGAATCTACGAATCCTGACTCTTGTCCACTACATAATATTTATTTCTTACTATTTCATTCAGGCTTATTTCGTTCCTATTCTCTATCTTTCGTCTAATTTTATTTATAGGAGATACATGCGCTTGCGACGCGTCTGACTGCGTGTGTTACCACAAATATTCTATCTTCCGTCTTCAAAAAGAAAATACAGCGAGCATACCCTCTGACCTGTCCTGTCCTCTTTTACGAAAAACAGCAAAGCTGTTTCACGGAAGAAATAAGGAAGACGGCGGCAGGAAAATCAATATAATGAACTATATTCAATTACCATTAGCCCGCCAGTTTGAACAAACATAAAAGAGCTATTTGAACTAACAAGCACGACTTTAAAAATAATTATGTAATATAAACGTTATTGTATTTGCATCCGCAAAACAAACATAAAACTATTTCACACTCACGCATCAATTCATTATGCATGCATGGTGGAATATATTTGATAATGGTAACGCAAAGGCAAGGAATTTTTGAGGTGATCAGATTGGTAGTTCGAGTTTGACTCGCACGCTAAAAGTTTCGTAAAAATGGTTTAAAAAAATCAGACAAGTGTGAGATTCACTCGCGTTTTTAAGTATTACTAGCTGTTGCCCGCAGCTTCGCCCGCGTTACCTTATTCAACTCAATTACTGTTAGTCACAGCGTGATGTTATATAACCTACAGCCTTCCTCGATAAATGGGCTATCTAACACTGAAAGAATTTTTCAAATCGGATCAGTAGTTCCTGAGATTAGCGCGTTCAAACAAACAAACTCTTCAGTTTTATAATATTAGTATAGATAACAACAAGTTAACAATTTTAAGATTCGTAAAAGTAGTGATATGCTGCTATGCAACCGACTTGGGCCGGCACGACCGGGGTGGTATCTCTTGGTGATCAAGTGACAGTTATGCTGCCGCGTTTCGTTTGTGAGTTTCCGGTAGCCCATTGGGGGATAGGGAAAAGGAGGGCAACACATCTGCATAATCTCTGGTTGTGTAGATGTGTACGGGCGTCGGTAGTCTAAAGCTTCGACTGCTCGTTTTCCCTCCTATGATATAAAAAAAATATTCCTTATAAGTCCACCCTAGTGGACGCCAGGATTGCTAGTTTCCTGTCACTCACTTCCTATTTGGTCCGACAATCTCCGGGCTACTGCACGCCCTAACTGGCTGGGAGTCGACAGACGTTGGCCTTTGCGCGTTTTTTTCTCATATGAAGTTATACATAGCCACATAATAAAAAAATATAATTGTGTCATTTGCATAGTATTTTTTTTTCAGGAAAATAGACAAAGGCGTGTTAAAATAGCATGCAGACAAAACAGTTTTTGTCTATGACTTGTACACTCGCTTACAATATCACGTACATACCTATATATTGGTGGTGTCTGTGGTGGGTCAGGTACTGTACGCATGCCTTAGGCTCAAATTGAAGATAAGAAATTAAGAAATTGTAATAAATATCTGTACCATATGATGGATTTGTCTTATGTATTTATATTTTTTCCAAATGTTCCTAGCGCCCGTTACCCACGTTCTTGTATTGTACTAGTTAACCTTTTTTTTTCCTTTAACGCCGGGAAATGCTCTGAGGCGTCGCGCCTGGGGAGAGGGTCTTCCCAGGCGGGTATGTGTGACTCTCTGCGCCCGAAAGTTGGTAAGTGAACGCAGCTCTACCCACTAAAACCCGGCGAGTGCCACCAGTGCCGCCTTAGTGAGGTGCCCCGGATCTGTCAAACTAACAGGGCACATACTAGTTTTTGTTCGTGAAACTTTGAAAATTTGAAAAGATGAGAAATTATTAATTAAAAAAATTGATAAATAAAAAATCTAATTGTTTAGTTAGTAGTGTTTTTAATTTGGTAATACTGTAACATCATTCTGAAAATCATATTGTATTTATGTGGGCGACTGTACCTTGACAGTCGGACACGTAACGTCATAGGAAGCGAGGTGGTGAATCATGAACTGAATACATATTGGATTAAGAGTTTTTTGCTCGTACTGTATGCTAAATAAATTCCTACACGCATATATAGATATGCTAAATTGGTGCGAGAAATTGACATCTCCATTTCCATTCAGACAGGAATCATCATATTCGTTTTATCTGTGTTTTTGTAGTGTCCGTATCGCCATTTTTAACTTGACGGCCTAATCCGCGGCAATTCCTTTTTGACATGCCATGTAGTAATGTCAAATTGACACATTGCAGCGAATTTCGATCCCAAGATGTAAAATTATATGTAGCGGATTTTTTTTTTTGCTCTTTAAATAAATAAAAAAATTGTTGGGATTTGATTTGTTATATTTATTTATCTTAAACCTCAATCAAAGTTAGTAACAAAATATACCGAACCATAAGCCATCTCTCTGATATTGGCAAATCCTTGGGATAACTAAAAGTTAACAATAAGAAGAAGGAAAAATGTGGCCGTCACGGGAAAGGTCACGGGCGGAATTCGGCGGGAAATTTCTGGTTTCCCGTTATTTAATTATTATTCTGTATTTTGTTCATTTGGAGCGGTTTTCCATAGTGTTTGTTTTAAAAACTTGATCTGTATATATTGTGATTGGTTGGCGAATACTGTGAACGATTGTTCTGGATGGGTGAAGTGGGGAGTGATTTTTGAGTAATAGGGGACTGCAAGGGCGAAGTCACGTGCCTTGGGGTTTCCCGGCGTTTTTCCATAGTTCCATAGTTCCACTAAAATAAAATAAAAAAATAAGGGCACGGGCTATGGTCACGGGTGACAGCTGTGACACATGATTATTAAGGGATTATCCCAAATTGTTGTTTCTAGATCGAGGTGTTTTCATAGAAGTCGTCATTTTAAAATAATAATAAAAAAATAGGGTATGGATACATCTTTGATCTAGGGATTTTTTTGGATAAAAACACAATATTTAACATTTTACATGATCAAAAAAAATTCTAAAGTAACGTCGATTTTAAAAGCAAATTGAGTAGTATGAGACTTCGGGTAACTCAATTTTAATGAAACTTTTACGGTTAAATTGCTAAACGCGGATGACGTGGAAATGATTGGATAGATCTTTATTATGTCATTCCAAAAAATTTTGAAAAATAAAAAAACGATAAAAATGGCTCTCGCGCATCGCACCACGTCGCGCCAGTACCCAGCCGGGCGTCATCGAAGTAGGACCTGTGCCGCTTTTGCTCGTAACTACGTTGTTACCGCGCATTTTATATTACTACCTCTTAATGAATAAGACGACACAGTGTAAATAATATAGCTACTTAATACTTACTAACAATTGTTGTTCTTAGTTGTAATTAGTTTGCAATACAAAACCTTTAATTAGTGTAAATAAATAGATACTTGAGTTTGTGTAAAAAAAAAAGTAAAATAAGGAAAAATAATCTTAATACAGTTTTATCACAAACTAGCTGTTGCCCGCAGCTTCGCCCGCGTTAACTTAGATATACAACCATATACGCATGATAATTATTAATCTATGGACGGGCGTAGGACTTTATTTTATATTATGTAGTGATTAATACCGTATTTTTGTGAATAGCTTTTACATTACCGCTTTATAATTGGCAATTTTTTAAAGTATTAAAATGGATATAAGTAGTATGTTATATTTAACTAATGTAGACATATTATGCCATCGCGGACTTTTCAGTATGCATATTTAGGATACACAATTCTACTATACATTGATACAATAATAATTAATTCGGAACCGGGCCCGGCTAAGGTGTATAATAATGTAGTACATTATTTTGATCTATCTGTTAGGGTTCATCCAGCGTTTGCAATGTAAGTGCAAAAAATGTGCTTATTTATGACATCACATCAGAAATTTCTAAAATTATGAGTGTTTATCTACTATATTATGCATGTACCTATTACCTTCCTCTTGAATCATTCTATCTATTAAAAAAACTGCATCAAAATCCGTTGTGTAGTTTTAAAGATGTAAGCATACATACAGTCAGACGCGGGAAGCGACTTTGCTTTATAGTTTATACTATGTAGTGATGTCTTTTTCCAGAAATTGTTAACACTTGAAGAATTCAAATTGTCCGACAATAAAGAAAATGAGGAACCTTCATCACAAAATATTTCTGATTTGCAATCATTTCCTAGCCCCCTACCCACAGGGCAGTGTCGTGAGGACTATGGCCTTGACCCTCTTCTCAGAGGAGACCCGTGTCTAACATTAATCGATGATGTATGTATGTATGGTCGATGAAAATGAACCTGGACCTAGCATACGACAACTAAATTTTGTTGAATTTTAAAACAATTAATATAGTATAAAAGAATATGTTTGTCTACATTTTTTTAATCTCCTACAAGCATTCTTAGAATGATTGATTTTTTTATAGCTTAGGCCTTCGGCCTTCGCACAAATGAGCATTCGGAGCCTTAGATGACTACCGACTCCCATAATAATAATAATATCTAAGGACGCTTTTTGCACCACGTCAATCTGGTCCCGTGGTAAGTTCTCGAAGAACTTGTGTTACGAGTACCAGACAATGGAAATATATTTAATATTTTATACTATACACATATTTAAGGTTTTTTATTTATAATACACATATTTAATACACATCCATGAACCAGGAACACAGAAAACTTTTTGTTCCCTGGCGGGATGCGAACCCGCAACCTCCGGCTTGAACGCTAACGCGCTAACCATTGAGCCACAGAGGTCGTCCTCGTAAACATTCACACAAGAGATAATGCAGATGCATTACCCTCCTTTACCCCATCCCCTGCAATGGGACACCGGAAACTCATACACCGCAAGAAACGTCACTTGACGCCATTATCATGTGAACGAGAGGTACCCCTACGGTCGTGCCGGCCAATTCGGCTGCAAGCAGCATGGCACTACCTTTTAGACCTATGTAGCTAATTCATCCTTCCTAATCCTTACTAATATTATAAATGTGAAAGCATGGATGTTTGTTACGCTTTCACGCGAAAACTACTTAACCGATCATCATGAAACTTTGTACACATATTCTTGGAGGTATTAGAAGTAACATAGGATACTTTTTATTAAAAAAAAAACTAAAGAGAGGTGTCAAAGGACACCCGGATGGATCGAAGTTCCTTTCGATTAATTAGTGAAGAAATAAAACTATCTTATCCTGCGCAGACGAAGTCGCTGGCACCAGCTAGTATTTATATAAATCCAAAACTAGATAACTATAACAACAACAAGATTTTGTTATGCATAATTATTAATTATCACATCTAAGAATAATTCGAGCATAGTCAATCTACTGCATATTCGTATACTGTGGCGTGCTTGCCGGCCGTGGTAGGTCACCGGAGTTCATATAAAGACATCTCCCGCGCAACGCAAGTGCAAAGCGATTCGGTGCGTTAAATACCTATAGTTTTGGGAGAAGGGGCCCTTAATATGTGAATTCAAAATTCATAAAGATAGAAAAAGACAGAAAAGGCAATCGCATGACAGCCTCATGCTCGAAGCTCATTTGTCACGCCATTTGAGTCGATTAACTGCCAAGGCGCGCCAGTAGATGTTTCATATCAAAAATTGCTTCACAAAAATACACCACTGATATCGTGCTTGGTATGGCTATGATAACTGATAATAAACCTGAACAGAGTTAACTTTAGGCCTGACTGAAACTATCAAAGTTTAAATCTGCTTTGTACATACACTTAATTTTGTTTATGTCGTATGATATACGGTATTTCTTAGGAAGGAAACTTGGAAACGCATATCTTTGATATTTAGTCGACTTCCAAGTGGAACCACAATATGCGGTAGGTCAAAATTGAAGTCCCGGGGCAACGGGCGTCCTGTGTTCTTTGATAACGTAGGAAATTGCATTTATGCATGTCAGGATCCTTGGGTAAGATCCTGGCCCTATGTACGACACCCAGGTGCGTTAACTACTCCGAGCGCCTTCAGCCGCTTTTATAGGGTCCTAGATCTGCGGGCAACAGGATCACCATCAGTGACAGGCTGGCTCCGGCAAAGGCCAGACTACATCAGTCTAACAGCCGATCATATGTCATGTTATACCGATTCTATATCATTTAAAGTATGTATTGCGTGACTGAGCTACTAATTGTTTTATTAGTTTGATTGCATGATTCCGATAATAACCATTTACTAAAAACGTCTAAAAACTGGACATGTCCCAGCCGAACGTGTTACCAATTCTTATTGTATTTGTTATGTATTGTATTTTTTTGTGTATCGTGTCGTATATTATTCAACACGTTTGATCGCGATAACTTTGTAAAACGACTGATAATATTTTTTATAACTCATGTTAATCAGGTGGGAAGGCAAACCCCACCATGGTTAAAGCATTGTCGTGGCGGTAGAGAACAGTAGCCTAAGATGACCCCGCAACTTGAGCGAAGAAATTGAGCCGAGGGAGCTGCTCTTTGTACCACAAAAGAGCAAGGAAACAAGGGGCGGGGATGGGAACCTCACCCCATTGTACTGTCCCGACGTTGGGAAGGGTTGTTCTGTGGTGCGGGACAACCCTTCTGTGGAGGTGGCGTCGGTCCCCTGAGGGACTAACTAGCCGTCGAGGTGCCCTGTTTGCTCAACAGATCCGGAGCACCACACCAAAGGCGGCATTGGTGGCACTCGCCGGGTTTTAGTGGGTAGAGCTGCGTCCGCTTATCCAAATACCCGCCTAGAGAGACCAACTCCCCCGCGGGATGCCTCAGAGCATTTCCCGGCGTAAAAAAAGGTCTAAAGTTTGAAAACTTAACTAACCTCACCTCACCAAGGGCGGCATTGGTGGCACTCGCCGGGTTTTACTGGGTAGAGCTAGCGGCGACCACCTTGCCACCCTTTCGGGCGCAGCGAGTCCCACATACCCTGCTGGGGAGACCCACTCCCCCGCGGGATGCCTCAGAGCATTTCCCTTCATGAAATAAAAAAAAGTGGGAAGACGAAACATTTAATTCCATAAACATAAACCATATTTTTTTTTCAAGTATCTAATGTTGTATATTATGTAATGGTACGGAACGCTTTGTGCGCGAGTTGGACTCGCACTTGGCTGGTTTTTTGTTCTTTAACAGTAATGTTAGGTCGTCGATTATGTACTTATTCTTTATTTAATTGTTTGTACACATGCAAACAAAGAATAATATTTGCCAGCCACTCAATACTTGTAATTTCCTTTGATTAGTAGTTTCGAGTGGCACTCGGGTGATTCAGGTTTTTTCATCCTTAAGATTGACAAGTGTCGGTGAGAGGTAATATTATCATGTCATCCTTTTGTCAGCGAATCCCAGATAGAAGTAATGAGACCTTATCTCGTCACTCATGAGAGGGATGAGTTCAGTCCTCTTTAAAAAGGGCTGGTCTCAAAACTTCGTGTGTCGATTTACCATAAGTTTTTGATGTTATACTTCTTATGGTGCGTTAGAGAAAAATGATGTAGTAAATTTTTACGATGCGCGCGCACGCCTTCACGAAAAAACCGACACCATGAAGTTAGCTATAGAACAATTTTCACATAATGACAGTATAGACGTCAGAAGAACCCCAACATGTTTCAGGCCTTGTCGTGGCGGTGGGGCTCAGTAGCCTAGGGTGAGCCACTGCACCTTGGGCGAAGCGAATTGGGCCGAGGGGGCTCTTTGTACCCCTTTTATAAGAAGAGGGGACAAAAGAGCAGGGGGCAAGGGGCGAGGATGGGAACCTCACCCCATTGTACTGTCCCGACGTTGGGAGGGGTTGTTCTGTGGTGCGGGACAAACCCTCTATGGAGGTGGCGTCGGTCCCTTGCGGGACTGACTAGCCGTCGAGGTGCCCTGTTTGTTTACTAGATCCGGGGCACCTCACCAAAGGCGGCATTGGTGGCACTCGCTGGGTTTTAGTGGGTAGAGCTGCGTCCACTTACTAGCTGTCGGGCACAGCGAGTCCCACCCTCGTGGGGGGACCCACTCCCCCGCGGGATGCCTCAGAGCATTTCCCGGCGTTAAAGAAAAAAAAAGACGTCAGAAGAAGATATAGTTTTAACTACACAATAAGCAAAAAGGTTACAGTGTAATGAAATTGTACTATGTATTTTTCTTTAAGGAGTATAACATCTAACGCGTGTACATAAGTACCTACACACACACTTTTTTTAAACAGTTGTCTAAAAATGTAAGATAAAAATAATATTAGGAAAAGGTTTTAACAGTTTTTCCTTTACCTAATTATATGGATATATATTATATGTAAGTATATAATATATATGTAATATATATTATATGTAAATATATTATATATTTCGCTCACTAAACATAGATGACTAGAACCTCACTATACAGTCTATTATCTTACTAAACATTAATGAAATCAGCTCGGCATTATTATGTTTTAGGCCAAAAATCTAGTCACAACTGAATAGAAAAAGTCGTCAGAATAATTCTAACTTTCACTGACAAATTTAATTTAGTCCTACAAAAAATGTCAATTTTATCGTACCGAGAAAATTGAAATAGCTATATAATTAAATAAGTATAAACCTCAATTGTCTCGGTTCCTATGTTTGCTAAATTTCTCTAAGCCACACTAAATTTTTTCTAAATGAATGTCGAATTTTATATAAATTTAACTCTTTGTAGCATTGGCCACATCTATACTAATATTATAAAGCTGAAAAGTTTGTTTGTTTGTTTGAACGCGCTAATCTCAGGAACTACTTGTCCGATTTGAAAAATTCTTTCAGTGTTAGATAGCCCATTTATCGAGGTAGGCTATAGGCTATAACATCACGCTGTAATTAAGTTGGGTAAGTTAACGCGGGCGAAGCTGCGGGCAACAGTTAGTCATCATATATCCGGAATAGAGCGATAATGTTATGTGGTTTGTATGAAAACAAATACCGCCAATTTGTGCTGTGACGCTGCACCGGTACTGTGCTCTGATTGGCCGACTGATTACCATAATTGATGGGTGATTGGCCGATGGGACATATAGAGATCACTGGTTGGTTGAACTGCTATTATTTCAGTGACAAATCACTGAACAGTTTCGGAATTTTATTCGGGATTCGAATCGCCTTGACCTTATCGTTACATCAGACTACAAAAAAATTGTCATCTATTAGATTACGAATATCATTTAAAAAAATCGAATATCATACTACATAATGACAAAAACCCATAAAATATATGTTCATACATTTTAAATTCCCGTATCTCTCATGATATTGGTCTCGTTAGCGCTAACCAGAATTGGGCATCAGGTCGAGGATGTAAGGAAATACCAGTTCCTTATTGTGTCGTGTGCACTGAACATAAATAATACGTCGGTAGTATGTTGGCAATAAATTAGTATTAATTGAAGCTAATTTAGTATATTAGTGAGTAGCTTACATATTATGTACCAATATATCATTTATTAGAGTATAATGTATGATTATTATCTTTTATGTCGTCATGGTAGGCCAGCTGGATCTCTCCATAGATAAAAACAGATATTTAAAAATGGCCTCATAAATGGTAAAATCGTAACAGCCAAAAACACAAAAAAAATTTGTAAAGCACAATTTAGTCTCAAAATGTTTACATGCCTTGAAAAATAAAAAATGACAATTATTTTTTCATTTATAAATAAGATTTTTCACGCACGTAATTTTATTGTCTATGGAAAAAAATATTCTATATTAATTTCAAATAAATTTGAATATGGTATATCATAGACATTAACATGCCCTATCTGTGTAACTTTTTTATAGACGAGAATGCAAAGCACTTACATATTTCAAACTTAAAATTGCATGTATGTAATTGTAACCAGTAAACGCTTCGCTCCCGGCTATGTCTGGAATATTTTAAATGTAATCTACATTTCACGATCACGGTGTATTGTTGAAATTTTATTTTTATCGATGAATGCTGGATGAAAAATAGTCCAATTATATTGATTTGTACTGCAAGTCATTAAATAAAATGGTGGGTTTTAGTATTTTAAATTCTATATAACAGTAGTACCTACACTTAGAATTTTGGAGTCTAAAAAATATAAGTGTTTTGACAATGGTTTTGTCTTTTCTCTCAAGCACACTCGACATCTTATTTTGTCAGGCACCACTCATCATTGGCAATCACAAAAAATAACATAACATCTTTGACATTGCAACGGAGCATCAGAATAATATAATTAGTTCTAAAGGTATTCAAAGGAATAGGCAGAAACATAAGCCAGTTTTTTTTTTTTTGGTAGAAAAAGCACAATATTATATTCATTAAAGTGAAGAGTTTCTTTGCTTACACGCTTTGCTAAAACCCCCGAAATTACCTGTAGGTTTGAAAATATGTTTTTACATTAAATAGCCCGATCATCGAGGATAATCATAGACATACATCGAGCATAATATATTTTAACCGGATAGAGTAGTAATGTGACTGAGCCATAAAATCATGA
This sequence comes from Helleia helle, assembly GCA_963853865.1. NCBI lineage: Eukaryota > Metazoa > Arthropoda > Insecta > Lepidoptera > Lycaenidae > Helleia > Helleia helle. The sequence goes on along the minus strand of OY971426.1, from coordinate 5,784,222 downwards.
AATTCCGAATCTGGTCATTTGTCTCTCACGTAATAGCAATTCAACCAAACGTGATATGTATGTAGGTTCCATCGGCCAATCATGCATCAATGGCCGTCAGTCGGCCAATCAGAGCGCACAACCAGCGCCACAGCACAAATTTGGCGGAATTTGTTTTCATACAAAACACCATTACCATTTACCGCTCTATTCCGGTTATATGCTTGATGCTAGTACCCTATATTAATAATATTTCGATTTTCCTTTCCTCTTAATACAAATTTTATAAATCTATCTATGAAATGAGGGCTGTAGGCACCTCTTTAATATCTAATGTCTAATACAACATTATTATACATTTCTTTAGCCGGTCTAGACATTAATCGCGTATGAAATTACAAGGCGGCAGGACCAGGCCCACGGCCATTTGGATGTTCCCCCCATCAGGTATTATATGATAGGCCTGACACGCCACTTAATTTTATTTTCAATGTTCAACAGATAACTCAATCTTATATTATATGCTCAACTGATGTGCAATAATTTTACAATTCTTCTATCCTATTATTTATTATCTATACCTAATACTCAGATGAAGTAAAAAAAGGTAGATGACGCACGGCCTTTGCTAATACTGAAGCCACAAAACTAAGCTCCTTCATGTAAATACACGCGCTCACGCACACAGATACACCAAAACTAAGCTCATTTTTGTTAGTATCTTACGAGTCGTCGTGCAGTAAGTTTGCCAAAAAAATACCGTCCTGTGTAATTAAATGGAGTAAAAACAATACAAAAGTGACCAAAGAGTCTAAAGAAATATCGTTTCACACATAAATAAACACAAGACTATATTCTTTTAAGATATTTTAACACTATTTTGAGGTTAATCAACATAAATAATATTATTGCCGCGAAATGACGTATCGGAAGAGTGTTGCCAGAAGTTAGTATTTCTAATAGCCCAATAGTGGGTAAGTCAATTGCAGGCAAAGCCATAGCAAAATAATTAAGTACAGAGGTGACATAATTATTATTTTATTATTTGATCGCTATATGACTGAATCGAAATGACCTCGTATAACCTATGTTGTATTATTTTTGGGACTCACATACCCACAGCAGGACTATGTATTTAATTATTTATAAATTCAAAGATTTACCATTTAATAAATTTAAAAAAATGTAACAGTGTGGCTTGCAGAGAAATGTTTTTATAATTTAAATGTTTTTTTAATGGAAAACGACATATTATGTATTTAATTTAAATTGTGTATTGATAAAATGTGACTTTCTAATTACTATTATAATCAATTATTTTGAAACTGTTATTCTCTGACAATGATTTTAAGGACATGTTGTATTTATCAAGTTTATTTAATTGTAACAATTTTTTCCTGTTAATTTATATTAATTGTTTATTTATGTAAAGTTTTATTTTCACACACCATGTTATGGTAGAATGTATAGAACTTGTTTTTTTTTAATATCACCTATGTATTTACTACATTCATGGGAATAAATAAATAAATAAAACAATTGTGTCAATAAGATATCTATTGAGACAGTTTATAAAGTGATCCTACACGCCTCCTACATATTCGTTATATTATTGTATTTTATAAAAATATTCACTGTCGCATTCACTTATTACCTACTTTTATTAATATACAATTTTAAGGGATATTTTAAAAAATGGCAACCCTTCATTCACTCACACATACTTAAAAAAGTGGCTTCACTTTCTTGTTCCAAGTGCGCTATCTACCTTTTTTTACTTCATCTGAGACCTAATATTATTTTTACCCGGGATAGGCTGTGCCGCGCGTCCCACTGCATGGAAACCACAATCCTGCTCATTTCTTCATTGAAACAGAGTCGTTGTGTTTCAGAGAGAGGGGCAGGACAGTGTAATTACTGGCACAGAGACTTAACATCTTATGTCTCAGGATAGACACAACATGTGAATGAAATGAAACTCGTTCATTCGTTCATTCCTATTAACGATTGAATGAGCTATTGGTGCGAACTCTTTTCAGGTCATGGTTGACGATGACCATTTTCAACTTAACAGTTTTATCCCATTTATAGTTTGCTATATGAAAATTGCAATAAACCTTTTATTGCTCCTAAGGATCTCTTTTAAATCATATTCAATTTAAAATCTGTAATTCGCAGACGAAGCGGTGAGCACCAACTAGTATACAAAATATAATATGATAATAAGAATAAATTGTCATGTACCACATAATAGCTTGTATTATAATAAAGATGCAAGATCATTCACATCACGTAAACCTGGTCCCGCGTTACGATCCTGTATTACTGGAAAATACTTAAACAATTTTCATAATTTACACATTCCTAACCCCGGAATAGATATTTATTTATCATACGAATGCCGGAGGATTCGAACCTTCAACTTCTAGACTTTTTGACTATTGTTGCTGTAAAGTATCCCTAACGTTGGAAATAAGGAACTTTAAAATCGATATAAAAGCCGCAAAAATTACAATAATAACAAATTAAGTAATAGTTAAGTTATACTTGACGTGAAAGAATGCACTGTTAGTAGGTCCATAGTATGTAGCCTGATCAGAAATAATGTTTTTTTTTTTTAATATAATTAATTATAAGCCCTGCATTAGTGTCGCCACTGCATCTTTTATACGGCAGCCATATAGTCCATACATAAATTAGTTCCGAAATTTTCCGCAATATGGCGATGGTTTAAATTTTTCTGGTCAGGCTTTAAAGAGAAGTATAAAAATCAAAAGTAAAAAATCAAACTATAACAAAAAAGGCATTTTGAAGTGCAAAATTTAAAAGAAACGAGATTTTTAGGTAGAATTTTTCGCAATGTTCATACACCTTAAGTTTTATACTGTCATAATTACACAAAAATGTTACAAATCCTGCTACTAAGCTGTTGAAGATTCATAAAAAAATGTATTCAAACATTATGTAATCTCCTCATTAAGTTCTTAAGCGTGAAAATTGATGTTTAATCAAACTTAATAATAACTTACCTGTGAGAGTTTTATAAAGGAAATCCAAGTGCCTGTTAAGTTGAATAACATAACATCACCGGATACTTGGCTACTAAAGTTATATGGAGAATATAAAATAATCACGATCTCATAAATACTTTTCTCACACTCAAGTTATGTTACGGTGTTTATGATGTTATGGGCATCCTGGCTGCGTGGATAGGATTGATTATGGCGCTTTTCGTTTATACAAGGATATTTAGATGTAATACCAGGCTTATCTCATGAGTTCCATGATTCTAACATTAAAAAAAATAAGCAACTGAAACCGAAATCGAAAAAAATCCAGGTGGATAATACAATGATATTTTGATGCATAATGGTGGCTTGTCTCGTGATTTCCATAATTTCAAACTATCAAAAAAAACTTTAAGCAACCAAAACCGAAATCGAATAGAAAACCACGTGGATATAAATACAATGATATTTTTGGTGTATAATGGTAACTTGTCTCATGATTTCCAACATAGAAAAAAATCAACTGAAAACGAAAGAGAAATAAAACTTACTTATTTCACTAGTTTGCTCAGTAATTGGTGAATAGTAAATTCCTGCATTATATAATTTGTCCACCAGTGTTGATGGTGATGATGATGACAATGATATCGATTTAGGAGACCGAAGAGCTGGCAGCTACCTCGGACAAAGAATTAGTCTATCAATTCAAAGGGAACGCTGCCAGTATCTTTGGGACCTTGCCTAAAGGGACTCTCTACTTAAGTTATTTTTATTTATTTAAGGTTTTTAGTTTTAGGTTATTTATAAAGTGTTGATATATATGTTAATAACAAAACTACAATTAACCACAATATGAAATAAAACATGTTGTTGATGATGATAAAAAATTTAAATAATAATACTGAAGTTTTAAAAGACGTGACTTAAAATTTCCGTATGTAGTTAGATTTGAACTAAAATCAAGCAATGCGAATTAACTCATTAACGCGTGTTTTACGGTTATTTATAACCATTTCCTTATATTTAATGTTGTTTTAATTACCGCTAAACGGAAAACGTTCCATGGCGTGATTGATAAAAAAGAATTGAATCTAGAATCGGCGTAATTCTACCTTTAAAACTCAAAGCAATTGTGTAGATATTTAAACCGTTAATGAGCATCAAGCTAACGAACTACAACTAACGAATACCACCACACCGCTGATATAGCCTAAAGGTAATAAGACTTTTTTTCGCCGGGAAATTTTCTTAGGCATCCCACGGATGGGGAATTCCCCTGGCGGATATGTGGGACTGTAGCCTGTAAGGTGGATGCAGCTCTACCCACTAAAACCCGGCGGTGGCCTCGTCGTGCTGGCCCCTGCGGGAACTATGGTCGTCCGCGCCAGCAACGGTGTGCCTGGACGCATTCTCCTCTGGTGACGTCCCCTCTACCTACTCCGATAAGCTAATAAGCCTAACCTAGCCTTATGAGTATTTAATTGCATTTTTACTTTGTGTATCGTTGATTACGCTTAGGGTTTGAGTCGCCATGCTAGGATAAATCTCTATGTCTATTCTACAAATGATAAAAAGTCTCGGTCCCGTTGTTAAATATTAGCGATCGATAGCCGATCCCCCGCAACTTGCATTAAGTGGAGAGCCTATTTAAAATTTCGTGAAACAATTAGAAAGCTGGTATTTTTTTGTCCCCCAGATTTTCCTTTTGTTTCATATCCAACATGTACGTTTAGTGTATCATTAGTGGCAATTTCCTAAATAATATATCTATGTCACTTTAAAATAGGCAAGCGCGATATGCTCGCGCGCTGAGGGTTCCGTAAAATGGGTTTTGTATCAATAAATTAATGGTTTTCAGATTTTTCTTTTGCTTATGATTTGAGACATAGTTTCTTATCTCTCACAAAGATTTCAATCGTTAAATATGCCCTCACCTTGTGTGTGGAAAAAAACTGTGGAATTACTTTTCTAGTTATTGGTTATTAGGACGGTACTGACTATAATAATGTCGTCTCTGTTTACCTTATGCAAATTGTCTAAACTACTTTCTCTGTCGCACTGATTGTGAATGAATGAGCTCACTCATTTGAGGGTAGACACATTTTGGTGCTGTCATACTATAGCAGGCGCGCATCTAACGATTGAAATCATTGATCTCTCATGATTCTATGTCTACGGGAAGTACCCCATACGTTTTAGGTTGACAGAAAGACAAACAGACGGCTAAGGGTTTCGTTTTGTCATTTAGAGGAACTGAACCCTAAAAAACTAGACCGCACACAACGCAATAATTCTAGACATCTAGATTGTAATGATCCTTAGATACGCATCAAGTGCTGTGAATAATTGCGGTTGGGTACCGATCTAATTTTAGGACTAGACTTTCTTAGGCTATCTAGGGCGTGTCTTATAAATTATACAAAAAATTATTGTGTGCGACGTTTTACTTCAATGCATGACTTTTTATCAGTAAGGGTAGATTTTGATGAATTAAATAGGCATACCTATATTGATATTACAACATATTAATATCATACAAGAATAATTTTAAATACTTTATTTAAATGGAGTAACAAAAAATTATATTACTTATTGTAAAAAAGCGTGAGGTGCTCGATATTCATTGTTAAAAATATTTCATCAGTATCTATTTCTAAAAGTGAAGTTAGTATAAAAACTTAACTTACAAAACTTAACAATTTTTTAGTTCGGTTTGCTATTAAACCGTGTTTTTTAGTTTTTTTAAAATCTAAATCTAAAAAGAATCGATTTTAATTAAGTAAGTTAAAGTATTCAACTTATGACAATTACTTTAGAATGAGTGAGAGACTAAAAAACACACAAGTGATGTAGGTAACTTGCGCGACTTACGCCTTACTAGCATGTGCTATCCTGATTATCCTGATCAGCATAATTGCCGGCTGAATTTCGAAAAGGTATTTATACTAATTTAAAGTTGAGCCCTAAAAAGCCTTCTCGATATCTATACCTAATTCCAATAATATTTTTTTCAACATTAATCCAATAGTGCTAAGTATTTTTAAGATATCAGGATATTTTATTGTTCTTAAATTGAAAACCTCGCTTCAACATCAGAGTGCAACTGCAAGTTATCTTCTATACGTTACGTGACGACTGACGAGCTTATCGTACCTTGTTAATAGAACTTATCATGCGCAAACCCGTCACTTCAATGACGGGCCCCTGTCGGACATGTTAAGAAGGGAAGGGGAGGGCTATAATGATCGCGTGAGGTAGTTGTCAAGATTAGTGTTCAAATAGTCATTGGAGGTCAATGAACGGGGTCAAACTGATCCACGGCTTATCATCATGGCTGAACTCCTCTGTGGAGGTGGCGTCGGTTCCGTGAGGGACTGACTAGCGGTCGAGGTGCCCTGTTTACTCATTAGATCCGGGGTAATTCACCAAAGTCGGCATTGGTGGCACTCGCCGGGTTTTAGTGGGTAGAGCTGCGTCCACTTACCACCATTCGGGTGCAGCGAGTCCCACAGATGCCTCCTAGCATTTCCCGGCGTTAAAGAAAATAAAAGTGAAACCATAGGGTAAAACTAATAATTAACATAAGAGTTGTATGGAGAGCTTTTTTTAAATAGAGATTAAATTCCCATACAGACAATTAAAGCGCATTCTTAAACTAACCTATAAGTGTAAGAATATTTAGTAAAATGTACCTCATATGAGTAATCCAATTTCTTTTCCTAATAAGCCATTGTTAATTTTTTGTTTCAGATTGGACGATAACCGGGCAAAAATCGTGAGTACCTCGTTCATACATGAGTATTTGAGACTATTTTATGCGATTAGGGCGTGTTTTCCCATGTACTTCACCTACATTCGGGTGGGAACTAAAGAGGTTTTAATGCTTAACTGTATACTGGTTAAAAGAGGCCATATGATTGGCCTCAATGAAGTAAAGGTTTTGGATGGTGATGATGAGATATAGGATAGAGTTCATAACCATTACACAGGTATTAGACCACAGAAAAACGTTTATAATCCATGCCTATTAAGATCGTAGTCATTAAAATGTTGTAGTCCCATTTTTTTAAGGATTTTCCTTCTATGTATAAAATAGAATAAGACGTAGGCTTATAAGCTAATCATTACTATTTTCATACCATTTTAAACCTATAGATAGGCAAACTTGTTAATGAGATACCCAATGGTTTTTTTGATGGGACTTCCACTGACAGAAAAAAACAGATTTATTTACTACACCTTTTTATTGACTTCTTTTTTTACGTATTTCAAGTGTACAAGCTGTTACCTACGAAATAAAGATATTTTGATTTGATTTGAGATAGCTGATGCTGTAAGGAGTAACTTAGGCTTTATAAATAAGTCATCATCAATCCGGATACGGCTTACAGCGCGTGAAGCTGCGGGTAACGGCTAGTTTAATTAGGTACATTTTCCGCCTTGAATTAACTACTTAAGGTATAAACGCCATGTACAAATAACGGAATATTATAGATACAAAATGTTTATTCATTACTTTTGTTTTTATCTTACGCTAGAGGTACAATTTTAAAGACCATAAAACATTTATGGTCTTTAAAATTGTTTCTTTTACAATTTTTTACGATTTAATCCGTTTATGTATTAAATGTACCGTGCTGCTTTGCTAAAAGCTTTTTTTAACATTACTAAGCATTAACAGTATCTTTACACTACTAGTTTTATTAGTTCAGAAACATTGTTGTAAGTTTTAACTGTTATTGTTACTTCTTTAACTATTTGCAATTTTTTATTGAATTTTATCATTGAACATGTTTCAAGTGTTAGATTTTGTTACATTTAAAATGTTTTTAAAATGTAACAAAATTTAAAATTTTAATGGGTTTTCTTAAACACTGGTCCTTGACCGTTTGTTTTGTGGGTCAGTGACATGCAAGAAAATTGTAACTGTGTATTCATAACAAAGACGTCTGTTGAGGGAAAAACTCCTACAAGTCTTTAGTTTCTTGGAACACTAGCGGATTTACCAAAAAGATATCAGCAAAATCTTTACAACATGTATGCTGTAAAGGCGTATCTTGAAAATTTTATAAATCCACCTGCCTTGCCTTCTTCCAAATTCTTGAATAAAAAAGGTCAGCAGGTATGGACTCGAGATATGTTTAATTTGCAATGTGGTTCGTTACAAAAATTTAAGAAACCCTGATTAAATTGAAATCTGACTTGCATGTAAACAATATCACTGTAAATAAATCATCAAAATTTCGATACTAACTTTTATGTTAATTCATCACAAACTATCAATTAAAAGTATTAAAAATGAGTCTGAATGTACATTGATAATATATTATATTAAACAAACTCGGTAATTGTTTCCGAGATGCAACGAGATCGTGTACACTTACAAACCCATCAATCATACTCTTGCTAAGGTGGTAAGGTGAGGAGTCATTTGTGAGTCTTGTGTGGCCTACATTGGAAGAGGTTTATGTCAGGATGATGTAAATATTTTATATAGTTTTCATGATGATAATTATATTGGTGATGAAAATAGTGTTTTGGTGATATCTGAAATACGAGTGCAGATTAAACGTAAGTAAACACTAGAAGCAGAAGTTTTTTTTTACAATTATAGTTGGATAGGCAAACAGGCAGACGTATACCACCAGATGAACTAGCCCAGGAAACTCGTTTATATGTTACCTATACCGAGATATAAGATGTTAAGTCTCGGTGCCAGTACTTACACTGCCTGTCTTGCCCTTCTCTCCGAAACACAGCTGTTTCACGGAAGAACCAAGCAGGATAGTGGTACCCGTCAGACGGGAGCGCGGCACATTACGTACCTCCCACCGGTAGGAGTGTAGGAAATCTATCTTCTAGATGGTTTATGTTTGCCATCGCAGGTTACTCTCTGGCTCATGATGAAGGTGATGATGATGTGTGTGGAGTGTGAAAGCAATAACAGCCAGTGGCAATACGAGTCATAAGAGCGAGGGTCGTGATATGAGCGCCATTGAAAAAGACAAAGAGCAGGCATGGTTCATAACTTTGTCAAGCTGCGCGGTCAAGGAAATGATTGAGGTGAAGGAAAACATCTGCATGAATAAAATGTCTTTGACGGTATGTGAAGTTGATCGATCCGTATTGAAATGTTTTGGTAGAGTCTAGAGAAAAGGTGTTAGACTAGAAGTTCTCATCATCATCAGCTCCTCCTCCAGTCATCCACTGCTGCATATAGGCCTCCCTCAATGAACGTCGAACGTCAAACCAGTCTCCTGTCCACAAGCCCGCAACGGGGCGTAGTTCTGGACCAACCAATCTAATCTTTTATCGGTGTCGTCTTTTACAAGTTATTTTAGTTTTTTTTTTTCTTTAAGGCCGGGAAATGTTTTGAGGCATCCCGCGGGGGTCTCCCCACGCGGGTATGTGGGACTCGCTGCGCCCGAAAGCTGGTAACGTGGACGCAGCTCTACCCACTAAAACCCGGCGAGTGCCACCATTGCCGCCTTTGGTGAAGTGCCCTCGCCGGCTAGTCAGACCCCCAAGGGACCGACGCCACCTCCACAGTGGGGTTGCCCCGCACCACAGAACAACCCCTCCCAACGTCGGGACAGTACAATTGTGTGAGGTTAGTTTGTTTCATGATGTAGCAGCTCCTAAATATGTGTGCTCGTGTAATAAATATAAAGCAAAAACAATACATAAGTGTTGTTAAAACATTATAATATTATATTTGACGACCTCTGTGGCTCAGTGGTTAGAGCGTTGGCGCTCAAGCTGGAGGTTGCGGGTTCGAATCCCGCCAGGGAATAAAAAAGTTTTCTGTGTTCCTGGATCATGGATGTGTATTAAATATGTGTATTATATAATAAAAATCCTAAATATATGTATAGTATAAAAGTATTAAATATATTTCCGTTGTGTGGTACCCGTAACACAAGTTCTTCGAGAATTTACCACGGGACCAGATTGACGTGGTGTAAAAAGCGTCCATAGATATTATTTTTATATTATAGTTTCCTCATTCCGAAACCAATGACAACTAATTTTAGGAGCTTTATCGAAATTGACACCATTTTTAACTCGTGAGCTGCATCAATGGAGAATACCTCTCCAACTCGGGTGTCCATTATTTCTGTCCTTACCTTGCTTACTTGATGTCCTAGACCCATTCAGATATCTAGTTAAGTGGGCTCTAGTCACGGAAACCATTTGTCATCTTCAATAGTGTCATAAGTAACGTAAGACGGTATGACGTATGTTGTAATAGTGTTTATATTTTTAACATTTCGTATATTTATTATGGTCACAAAAGGTGTCAGGCCTAAAGTTACAAAGTTATTCTAAGTCATAGAGCATATACAGGAACAGAGCGGTGATGTTATGTATTTTGTATGAAAAAAAAATTGTACTGCCATGTTGGGCCGGTTCTGCGCTTTGATTGGCCGATGAGACGTGCATACAGATCAGTTTTAGATCACTGGTTGGGTGAATTACTTTTACGTCAGTGACAAATCACTGACCAGTTTCAGAATTTTTTGCTCACGTTACTACTCTATCCTGTTTTATCTTCGATGGTCGAAGTATACTTCGTCAATGATTTATTAAATATGCTTCTAACCTTATCACTAAAGGAAAATTTAATCTTTATCCCACTAATATAAAAAATGCGAAAGATTGTATGTATGGGTTTGATACTCTTTCACACATAAAGTACTGAATGGATTTTAATGAAACTTTACGATAATACAGCTTATAAATAGGCTATAATATAAAAAGATAATATTGTGTGAATTGTCCAAAATCTAATCTTGCGCAGACGAAGTCGCGGGCACCAGCAAGTATTTAATAAGACTAAAAGTATTTGAGTTTGCCAACCTGTGTTCCGACATACATATAAGCTGTTTACCAGATTTCCGCGTTTGGTTTTTGTAATGTCATAAGGCGGTAACCGAGCAGTCGAAGCCTTTCGGCGACTAACGACACTGAAACACATCCGCACAGCCAGAGATTATGCAGATGCGTTGCCCTCCTTTTCCCTATCCCCCCAAGGGGCCACCAGAAACTCACAAACCGCAAGAAACACGACAGCATAGTCACTTGACGCCGGTGTTATGTGCGAGAGGTACCACCCCGGTTGTGCGGGCCCAATTAGATTGCAAAGCAGCATGTCACCTCTTACTAAACTTTAACCTAGTAGATTGCGAACGGTATTTTTTTACGGAACGGATTTCGGCCGCCTTGTCGTTTATAACACTCCCAACATACGGATGAATTATGTTGATGATACATACACGCCGCGGGCAACGATTGTAATTGTGATAAATGACTGGAAGTACCATTCACACACTTTTTTCATTAACCATTGCGTGCATTAAAACGCATTTGACTCACAAATTGATTACGTTAAATCCATCGTGGCTAAGTGTTGTATATTATGTATCGTGTAAGCCGTTTATAATTATTATACTTATAGCTTACTTTCCCCTAAACAACGGTAATAAGTATAGGTAATTGAAACGGTAATGAATTTAAACAACCAAAATAAACAAAACTTTAGAGAACTTTTTATTTTTCTAATACTTAGGTGTAATTACAATTGTATTTCCAATTGGATTTTGATTGTCAATATATGTTAATCATATAAAAAAACTATTATTTAATATTTATAACATAGATAATGTAAAAAGTACATGCACTTATATTAAAATATATTCAAATATACATTAAAAATCTAGATAAATAAGACTACTTAATTCCTGTTAATTTTTATTTATTGTATAAGTCCTTTTTCTGACCCAGTGTCATATCTCACTTAATTTAAAGGACACGAACTCCCACTAAACTTACTCCTGCGTAAGTTTCATTAGCGTATACTTTCGTGATGTAATCTATACCTACCTCATTAATTATATCGTATCATTTTTATCGAGTATTTAATAATATCGTGAGTAATTTGTCAAACACCTCCGTGTCGTCTTTAATTTATAATACAAACAGCAGTAATAGCTTGTATAACTGACATAATCTATACTAATATAATAAAGCTAAAGAGTTTGTTTGTTTGAACGCACTAATCTCAGGAACTACTGGTCCAATTTGAAAAATTCTTTCAGTGTTAGATAGCCGATATATCGAGGAAGGCTATAGGCTATAAAACATCACGCTGTGACTTATAGGAGCTGAGTAACGCGGGCGAAGCTGCAGGCAACAGCTAGTGGATAATATAGCTATATAGATAATATATAGTATTATGGAGTATTTGTTAGTAAAGATTCAATGTTGACAAGAGAGGGCGCAGCAAGCCCGGAGCTATTGCCGTACAAACGATATCCTAGTTTCACTTTAAACTGCCGGGAAATAGCGTGTCTTATGTCTTATTATCTAAATTCATCATTTGCTTTTTAATTCCAGTAAAAAAATCGGTTGTCTGTAAAGTCGGTTTACTGACGATAGTTGAACGTGACAACGTCATAAGAAAATGGAACGCCTCAGAGCGAGGTAACGCCGCATGCGTCATGTTTTTTCGTTCTTGCAGCCGGCTACATCGAATTATAAGACGTTGTCACGTCAAAAAGACATAAAGAGCTTTCAATATTTCAATAATTATATCCGTATTTTAAGTTATGCTGTAGATATATATATTAATTTCTGAATTTAACTTCAATGGGACTGACATACCTATATCTAATAGGATAAAAGTCCCTTTAACCGAAGAGATAAAAATAAGACGTTTTTGACGTGACAACGTCTTATAATTCGATGGAGCCGGCTGCACACACGAAAAAACATGACTCATGCGGCGTTACCTCGCTCTGAGGCGTTCGATTTTCTTATGACGTTGTCACGTTCAACTATCGTCAGTAAACCGACTTTACAGACAACCGATTTCTTTTTTCAAGTTTCGAGAGTCACAAGTTCACCCGTTCGTTTCCTTATGCTAATAAGATCACAAGTAAAATGTTATAAACTGTAACCAAACTACGAATAATAAGCCTTTTGAAGTATTATTCGTAGTTGGACTTTTGAAGTAAGCCAAAAATAACCTGTCACCCGGAAAACGGTTCATTCATACAAATTCATATAAATGTATTGTTTTCTAATGTTTACGCGAATTTCGGTCATTATAATGAAACTATTTTTTCGGATTTTATGGCGGTTTACTAAGTTTTTTACATGAATCCTCTTCCCTCCTCCTCCACTTTCCGTGACTGTGGTTCTTGTACTTAATAAACCGCGATGAATCTAATGAATGTGAAAATGATGAAAATAAATGAAAAAGTTGTTTAGTTTAGGCGCTACATAGTCTGCTAAAATAATCCTTCCTTTTGGCTTGCCATAAAACAGTGCATTTAATTGAGCTATCATTGTATGTAAATTGCTGAGATTTGGGTCACCTGCTCATCAAGTGACGGTACACCGCGTCTTACGTGAAACATAACTGCATCACCTCGTTGGCTTATCAAATTTATTTGCTGTGAACCGCGCGCCTTTTGCCTTTAACGTCGACGTTGCTATGTTCATTATCACCATCACTATCATCACCATTTTAGCTATCATCTATTGCACCATGACAAGTCTTATCAAAGATTATGATATCTTTTATCATTACTATAACATCATAATCAACGTGTTGCCTGTACCTGGAACTAGCCTAGGTGATTCATTCATGTGTTACCTATCCTGAGACATAAGATGTTAAGTCTCAGTGCCAGTAATTACACTGCCTGTCTTGCCCTTCTCTCCGAAACAGAACAAAGTTGTTTCACGGGAGAAAAAAGCAAGATGGTGGTATCCAAGCAGACGGGAGCGCGGCACAACGCAACCCTCCCGCCGGTAAACTAATTAGATAAAATATTTATTATATGTTTGGAGTAATGCTAGACTATCTTCAAGGATCGGGCTCAGTGAATGGCTTTAGATGTCCAGCAGTGGACTGGAAAAGGCTGATGAAGATGCTGATACAGTGGCGTAACTATAGGGTGTCATGGGTGGCAAAATGCCACGGGCCTCGAGCCTCGAGCTCAGAGATTGTCTAATGTTTTGATAGTTTAAAAAAAATCTACTAAAAATTACAGCATACACCTCGAAAATGTTTATCCGCCGCTGCCACCAAAATCCCAAATTCTAGAGTAAAAAAGGTCAGCAAAACTTTACTCCAAGGCTCTATAAAAGAATTTGCCACGGGCCTCATGTGGCATAGTTCGCCGTTGCTGATAATGCTGATATATAAAAATATCTTAATATGGGCGAAGCCAGGCATCATCTAATATATAACGGCATCTTGTTTATACACCTTAAATTATGCGAAGTTTACGCGAAAACACAGAAATTCAATTACACTTAATAATACCTTACACCTAACCGTTTTAAACTTTACGCCCAATTATATCTATTGTATACGACGTAAATAACTGGAACTACAGAGGTTTAAAACTGTTGTAGTGTTGTTTGATGAATTTTTAATTATAACTTGCCGTGAATGGTGAGGCGTTGTCTGGTAATCCGTCATCAACATTATCTACAACCAGTATTACATATAAAATACATATAGATATAAAAGTCTGTCAGTCACAGAACTATATATTTTTAAACCATTAGACTCATTAGAGTGTCCGTAAAAGTTTTTTTTTTACGTCGGGAAATGCTCTGAGGCATCTTGCTGGCGAGGGAGGGACTCCCCAGGCGGGTATGTGGGACTCGCTGCGGTCGAAAGATGGTAAGGTGGACGTATGGTACTACCCACTAAAACCCGGCGAGTGCCACCAATGCCACCTTTGGTGAAGTGTCCCTGATTGAGCAGACAGGGCACCTCGACGGCTAGCCAGTCCCTTAAGGGACCGACATCACCTCGACAGAGGGGTCGTCCCGCACGACAGAACAACCCCTCCCAACATGGGATAAGTGCAAAGGGTTCTCATTGCTCTCATCCTCGCCCCTTATCCCTCCTGCTCTTTTGACCTCTCTTCTTATAAGAGGGGTACAGAGCAGCTTCCTCGGTTCAATTTGCTTCGCCCAAGGTGCTGGATTCTAACTAAGTCCCACTGCCACGACAAGGGTTGAATCTTAGTGGGGTCTGCAATAGTTATTTATATTTACGGATCTTATCGCATGCCCGATTTTCGGATACTTACAGCAACCATACAATGGAAGGAGGCATAGAGACATCATTTTCGTCAGTCTGCATTAATATGGAAAATATCAATGTAATTATAAATGATGAATGACGAGCGATGATTAAGAAAGCTAAAAGCTATACCAAAATATCTAATAATATTTTTATATAATACTAGCTGTTGCCCGCAGCTTCGCCCGCGTTAAAGTAATAACTTACTTAACTTCTATAAGTCACAGTGTTATGTTATATAATATAGCCTTCCTCGATAAATGAATTTTTCGAATCGGACAAGCAGTTCCTGAGATTAGCGCGTTCAAACAAACAAACTCTTCAGCTTTATAATATTAGTATAGATACCTATAATGTTTCACACCAAAATTATAAAAACAATATTGATAAATGCAGTTAGCATTGTAATGCTGTTAAAAATTGCTTATATAATATGATTTTTCATACCATAGGAGGGCAAACGGGTAGTCGAAGCCTTTTGGCGACTATCGACGCCCATACACATGCGTTATGCAGATTCCATTATGCAGATGCGTTACCCTCCTTTCCCTATCCCCCAATGGCCCACCGGAAATACACAATTCACAAACCGCACGAAACGCGACAGCATACCTGTCACTTGACGTGTCATGTAAGCGAGTGGTATCACCCCGGTTGTGCCGGACAAATTCGTCTGCAAACCAGCATGGTTACCTCTTACGAGCTATGGCATATTTCTATCGCTCTCAAAAGTCAATATCAATCTAAACTTTCCAGGAAATGATTACCTATTCAGAATGTTAGGCCTCCCGTGAAAGAGGTATTTGTGTCATCAAAGGTTTTATTGCAATTCAATATTTGATGGATTTTGCCGTGTATTAGTTGTCACATCAAATATTTGATTTATATAAACAGCCATGGTTTTAATAATCAAACGGAAGATGTAAATCATCAAATAGCTAACATATCAAAGTAGTAGCGGACTCGAAAGACATGAATGATCCTGTACAAGACATTTGACCGAATTCCAATCCATCTCCGAATTCACTTGAACACACAAAAAATCCATCAAAATCAATCCAGTTCCTTAGTAGGAGTTTAACGACATACAAACGCACAGAAGAATTATGTAATATTTTTTTTATGGCATAGTAGGGCAATGAGCAGTCGAAGCCGTTTGGCGACTACCGACGCCCAAACAAATCCGCACAACCAAAGATTATGCAGATGCGTTGCCCTCCTTTTCCCTAACCCCCCCAATGGGCCACCGGAAACTCACAAATCGCACGAAATGCGAGAGCATAGCTGTCACTTGAAGCCGGTGTTATGTGAGCGAGAGGTACCACCCCGGTCGTGCCGGCCCAATTCGGCTGCTAAGCAGCATGGCACTACCTCTTAATATGTATATGTCGCAGGGAAATGAGGATATCAGAGATTTCACGAAATGTCTAGGAATACCACGAAATCCCGGAAGATCTTGAATATTCTTATTTCCGACGTCTTCTTACTAAACAAATCTGGTGATATGTTTTGTCTTTAATAATATCACTTTAGCATTAATATTATTGGAATTAAAAATTTAACATCCATTTAAAACATCATTCCTTATCATATTCCAATGAGATTATACCAAAATAAATATATATCTTTATATATATATTTCTTGTGTGCGTGTGTATGTCACTGAACTCCTCCTAGACGGCTGGACCGATTTTGATGAAATTTTTTGTGTGAGTTCAAAGGAATTCGAGGATGGTTTAGATTCACAAAAAAAATATTTTGTACAGGACAACGTCTGTCGGTGCCACTAGTCTTTATATATATAATATAACCTTAGCCACTAGTCTTTATATATATATATATATATATATATATATAATATAATGTGTGCGTGTGTATGTCACTGAACTCCTCCAGACGGCTGAACCGATTTTGATGAAATTATTTGTGTGAGTTCAAGGGGATTCGAGGATGGTTTAGATACAAAAAAAAGACGTGTGGCACTCGGAGACTGCCGCGGTAAAGCTATTGCATAGCATTTTTTATCAACTTATGCAATTGCCAGTGATGATCTTTCAGTGGACAATTTATAGTATATAACTCCTATGTCGATCGCTCTCCTTTCTATATTCTACAGTGGAGTTGCACCCATCTCCACAGGAGAGGGGAATCCCACCTATCTGAGAATACACTCAGGATGCCATTGGTGCTGCTGCGGAGGCGGTTTAATGCAGAGGCACACCGTCTTCTTATGATGGCTGCGAAGCCGTCAATCTGTGCCTCAGCAATGGGCCACCGCAACTCACAAACCGCACGAAACGCGACAGCATAGTTATTGTCACTTGACGCCGGTGTTATGTGAGCGAGAGGTACCACCTCGGTCGTGCCAGCCCGGTTCGGCTGCAATGCAGCATGACACTACCTATTACAAAAAATCTGCTTGTTTATTACATGAATGGCAAAAAAAACTACGTAACAAACAACCACCATACGATTAGACACCTCTCTCTTTTCGTTTTCTTTCTCAGTACTAAATAACAGTAGCGAGAATAAACTGAGACATAACACTTGGAAAGTCTTTGTGCATGTAAACTCTGGACGTGCCTTATCTAGGCGCAATTTATTTAGGTTTTAGCCTAGAAGTTTATCTTAAGTTACCAAGTTTTGACTTAACGAGGCCTGAATAAGATAGCGTTAAGTTAGTCCCGCCTACATTAACTTATTCTAACTTTGAAACTTGTCATATCATTTTCTCCTCGCTTAATTATTTATTTATTACTAGCTGTAGCTCGCTGCGTTGCCCGTATACAATGTTATGATGATGTTTGTATACAATGTACAGAGCGTAATTTCTGAGATGGAATCAAGAATATGTGTTTTTAAAACTATTACTTTTAACGGTGAATTTTGAAGTGTTATTTCATAAATTCACTGAATAAAACTAAAAATACTTCAACTTATTAATACTTTATATTATATTGAACAAAACAAGCAGCGCCTCGCGGTTTCACCCGCGTACTTCCCATTCCGTTATTCTGATGTAATAAATCCATTCAGTAGAATTTCCTTAAAAGAGTAACAAACATACATCCATACATTTTACAATCTTTCGCATTCATAATTAGTATGATATAATTTTAGTCCCCACCATGGTTCAGGCCTTGTCGTGGCGGTGGGGCTCAGTAACCTAGGGTGAGTCGCTGCACCTTGGGCGAAGCTAATTGGGCCAAGGGGGCTCTTTGTACGCGCCTTATAAGAAGAGGGGACATAAGAACAGGGGGCAAGGGGTGAGGATAGGAACCTCACCCCATTGTACTGTCCCGACTTTGGGAGGGGTTGTTCTGTGGTGCGGGATAACCTCTCTGTGGAGGTGGCGTCGGTCCCTTGCGGGACTGACTAGCCGTCGAGGTGCCCTGTTTGTTTACTAGATCCGGGGCACCTCACCAAAGGCGGCATTGGTGGCACTCGCCGGGTTTTAGTAAGTAGAGCTGCGTCCACTTACCAGCTGTCGGGCGCAGTGAGTCCCACATACCCGCGTGGGGAGACCCACTCCCCCGCGGGATGCCTAAGAGCATTTCCCGGTGTTAAAAAAAAGGATATAATTTTAGTAGGATATTTCTTAAATAGCTCCAAATATTAAACAACCTTTCAGGTTGAACTAGTCGACTCACCTGACACAGTGCGCGAACATATTGTGTGCTCGAATGAAATGTACAATGATTCATCCCTAAAATGTCCTTTTAGCAAAACAGTTATTATATAAAAACTATCAAGTGTGTCTTTTTAAAATAAATTTATTTCAACTTTTGAATACCTAAACTATGTCTGTACGAGCTTTATTTGAGCTTTTGTGCTCTGTATACTATTTATTTTCGCCCAAAGTTGGACTAAAATCAGTATTGAAATACAAAAGTTTAAAAGCTTGTATTTTTTAAATGTATATTTTTTTTACGATTTTGGGTACATACAGACATAGATAACGACGACATCAATTTATATTATTCTTAGTTTTTCATGGTCAACGCCAAACATTATAGTAATTACTGTTCTGTGTTTTTATGGAAACATGAGCGTCTTGTGTCACCTTAAGTTTTTTAGATATGTATAATTAAACCATACGTCGTTCCGACATAATGTGAACGGTAAACAGTTTTATGCGAATTCTGCAAGGCGTTACTTGTATTATACGCTGACATTTATGATAGCCATTCATTGAGACTAGCCACATTGTTCAAACAGAGAAAGGCTTTAATTATACGAGATAAATTATTATAATATGCTACAGTATTACTAATTAATATTAATTATAATCTATCTTTGGAACTATGACCAACATTCCAGTCACTAAATGTCATTTAATATACCATGTGCATGGGTACCACCATCCTGCTTGTTTCTGCCGTGAAACAGATTGCTAAGTTTTGGAAATAAGGGCAGGACAAGCGGGCAAGACAGGCAGTGTGACTGACACCGACTTATCTCATGTCTCGGGATAGGCCTAGAATGAGTTGCTTAGGCAAGTTTTAGGTTAACTTATTTGTGTTATGGCAACACGACGCTGTGACTAACATTAAAAAAAACATCATACAATCGACATAATAAACGATTGGGAATCAGGTGAAGACGATCTCCGTGCAGTGGTCGGTCCGTGTTGGGTGCGTGTGGTAAGGCCGTCTTGGCGTTAATTTAGGATTTAGGAGGCCGATGTTCAGCAGTGGACAGATAGGGGCTGATGATGATGATGATGATGAAGCTGGAACGATGATGGTGATGATTCTTAATTTGAATTCGATATCTCCTCTCAGGTGATTCTAGAAAGCAATATAGTTGTCTTGCCATTATTATATTTGGGATACGATACAACAATCCGCCATTAAGTATTCAAACTGTAAAGCGAAGCTGGTCTTACTTTCTTTGGTCACAAAAAGTGTAATATATTGTGCGGCCAAAAAACCTAACTTAATTGTCACGGTTATCGTGACAATGCGTCTGGCCGGAATTAAGGCAGGTTCACACTCTCATGACAGATTAAAAATTAAGTTATACTGTTGTTATACTGTCATGACACGCTAGAATATAACAAATAAGAAATTCACTTTTCTTGATAATTATTAGTGTATAGGTTCACCTATTCATGATAGATATTGATATACATACATAAATGATCATAATAACATACTGCATCATGCGATAAAAGACACCAAAAACAATTTATGTCCCATTATGTTCGGATATTTCCATAAATTCCACAGTAATAGCGTGACATGTGGCAGTACTAGTGTCAATTTTCTAACAGATCGCGACATATTCACATTAAAACATCATACGAACAAATTTTATTATGTTTATGTAGTAATATTATTATACAATGTTACTTAATGATGAATTATCACGATAGTCATAGAAAGAGAATACTTATAAGATAAAGTTTAGAGTGCCCTGCAATACCAATAGGTACCAATAATACATATTGTATGACGGAATATTAATTAGGTAATAGACAGCTCTCTATAATAGTAAACAAAAGTCTATGCATTAGTGTTTCCATAGACAATAAATGATTAAACAGATAAAAAAATTACACAATATATTCTGTTTCCTTTTCAATTTTAACTTCCTTAAGGATTTGCCGATGTCATAGAAATGGATTGGTGTATACCGAAAAATAGATGGGTAAACTCACAATACATTAATTTTATTAGCTTGACCAGATCGCACCAGTACAGAACACGTTTCGGTTATTCCCTGTTTCTGTCTTTAACTATCTATGTATCTATACTAGCTTTCAAAATTTCCGCTAACGTCAGTTTTACACGTTATCTAAATAATTTATGTAACTCTCTTTATAACATTTCTTGGCATATCAAAACATTAAGCCAGACTTCACCAGTGAGTACAATGCACTTTTCTGTCTTTGACTTTCTGTGATCATTTTGTCTTATCTGTTTGAGTTACTAAGCCAACTATTTTAACTTATACCATTTGTGTACATTTTTTATTAGTAGCTGTAAAAGTTTTTCCTGTGCTAAATGCTGGACTTCATCAGTGTGTAATCGGCCTCCCCTCAGTGGTTTCCGTTCGTCAACTTTTTGTACCGCTACCGTTTTCGCTTTCACTATGTATGTTATGGATTTGTTTGAATGAATCTTGAAAGTGATACCCAAATTAGAGAAAAAAGTAACATAATCGAATTGGGAGTTTCTATTATTAAATTAACAATCGGTTTTAGTTTTGTTTGCCAATGTATCATCAGATGCGAGAGGGATCGGTCATCTCGACTCTTAGCGTTCATTGAAGGAGGCCTATGTTGCCAGTGTGTGTGACGATGAATGTATCATCATCGGTCCGTTATCATCCTTAAAGCCTAGACAATTATGGAGATGTTATTTTTTTTTAATATTGATTTTATTTGATAGATATATTCTATATAAACACGAAAAAATACTTTTATGAAGAAATATGTCCAATTTTAATAAAAAAAAGGTAAATAAAAATATATTTTTTTTAAATTCCCCTAAAACGCTTCAAGCTATCATGTGACCATGATTACGTCACAAATCAATAAACATACTCGCGTTCTATCAAACTTGCAGATATGACAGCTATGACAGTTTTTTACTGGTCAGTGACGTCATCGGGCATACGCAGTCACGCGATAATGGATGATAAATAACGCATTTTAAAATAATTTTCTTCAATTTAAGAATAAATAGACTCTGAAAATGTTATTTTAGGTTTTATTTTGATCACCTTCACTAGTAGACAAACACTTTTCGAAGGGAATCGTGAACACAATACTAAGCACCTGCGTCTAGAAAGTTCTTTATTCGTTATCCATTAACATTCAAGTCTAGTGGACTATCGCAAAATAATCTGAGACTTAAACTGAATAATCATACAAGATATCTCTTCAAGAAATGTGCATGGTTTTTATTATATTAGCATGTAACTTTCTTTTTTTTTTTGGGATGGATGTATGCTAACGACCCGAAGGCCCTAATGCTAAATCGGATTAGTGTGAGCCCATTCGGCTCACTTTTGGTTTATAAAAGTGGGGGGTTGCCCCCTGCCAAACCGTGCAGTCTGCGACCACACGGCCTCCTGGCGTCGGTTGTGAACTTTCTTTGTAGCTTGAATTTAAATGACTTTTTCATCCCATATATTCGAAAAGTACGACTTGGTTCGCCTTTAAGTGCACCTAAAGGTGGTGTTTTCTATAAGCTTAAAACAAGATATTTACCATGTTTTTTAATGTTATAAAAAGGCAACCGAGCAGTTGGAGCCTTATGGTGACTACCGACGCCCATAGACATCTGCACAACCAGAGCTTATGTAGATGCGTTGCCCTCCTTTTCCCTATCCCCCCAAGAGTCACCGGAAACTCACGAAACGCACGAAACGCGACAGCATAGCTGTCACTTGACGCCGGTGTTATGTGAGCGAGAGGTACCACCCTGGTCATGCCGGCCCAACTTGGCATGTTATTTACTTTAATATCCCGAAGCTCAAAGTTTCGGAAGTGACTTTGATTTTTCACGAGGTTTTTCATACTACATTATTCATAAGAATAACCAACTGAAAAAGAAATTAAAAAATGGTTCATATATCACGAAGAAGTCATTGCAATCTTGTACTGTCTCCCGGTTTAACCGGGGAGGGAAACTGGAAATTTTCCTACTCCTCCTGAATTCTTCTGATTAAATACCTTGCGGGTCCCAAGGCAGTTTTAACGTATCCCTCGGACTCCTCGAGATCGTATCAAAGAGTCATTTAGTAGTAACCGCTGTAAATCCTGGCTATACAGGAGTAGCAGCGGTGGGAACGAGTGGTTGGCCTAGCCCGATAAAAAAATTATCACGAAGAAACACAAATGAAACATAATAGAGTAACATAATAATAATATAATCCCCACCATGGTTCTAGCCTTGTCGTGGCGGTGGGGCTCAGTAGCCTAGGGTGTGCCCAGCACCTTGGGCGAAGCAAATTGAGCCGAGGGAGCTACTCTTTGTACTCCTCTTATAGGAACAGGGGACAAAAGAGCAGGGACAAGGGAACCTCACCCCATTGTACTGTCCCGACGTTGGGAGGGGTTGTTCTATGGTGCGGGACAACCCTTCTGTGAAGGTGTCGTCGGTCTCTTGAAGGACTGACTAGCCGTCGAGGGGCCCTGATTGCTCATTAGATTCGGGGCACCTCACCAAAGACGGCATTGGCGGCATTCACCGGGTTTTAGTGGGTAAAACTGCGTCCATCTTACCAGCTTTCGGGCGCAGCGAGTCCCACATACCCGCGTGTGGAGACCCACTCACCAGCGGGATGCCTCAGAGCATTACCCGGCGTTAAAGAAAAAAAAATACACAATGTTCAAAATGTAACAGTATGTTAAGCAATACACCGGCGGTCATCTAATCTTCTCTCATTAAAATCTCGCCGATCATTTTGGTAATAAAATGCACCATAATCATTGTCTTGTAGTTTCGAACGGCACTCATATTATTTCCAAATGGCGTAGACTTGGAAGTCATCAACATTATCATTATAATCCGTTCATTGCTGACATTTTTATGTTACTTGGATACGGAACCTGGCAGATGTGCCACCTGATGGTAAGTAGACGTTGCCTATGAACAAATGTAAACCTGCAACTAGCCCTCATTTATCATTAGCCCTTATTTGTCTCCAACACGCCTATCCTGAGACAAGATGTTAAGTCTCGGCGCCAGTCCTGCCCTTCTTTCTGAAAAACAGCAAAACTGTTTGGCGGGAGAAACAAGCAAGATGGTGGTACCCATTGCAGCCGGGAGCGCGGCACAGCGCATCCCTCCCACCGGTGATATTATACTCACATAAGCCACTTTTAATGAAAGTCAAGATGATCAATGCCCCGTGACTTGATTGCTCTAACGATTTTGATAGAATTTCAATTTCAATAAATCGATACAAAAAAACCGGTGAAACATTTCTTTGTTATTGACTACACGTTTTATGTTGTTCTTTTGTTAAAATTGCATGTCTTACATTCATAAAAAATAGTGCCATATTTCGTAATTTTTTTTGTCATAAGCAACCGAGCAGTCGGGGCCGTGACATGGTGACTACCGACGCCCATAGACATCCGCACAACCAAAAGTTATGCAGATGCGTTGCCCTCCTTTTCCCTATCCCCCCAATGGGCCACCGGAAACTCACAAACCGCACGAAATGCCTAAGCCGAAATGCCTAAGACTAAATGCCTAGCTATCACTTGACGCCGGTGTTATGTGAGCGAGCGAGCGAGTATTCGGCTGCAAAGCAGCATGGCACTACCTCTTACAAAAGGCTTATATCAAAATTTCGATCTAATCTCGGCTGTCCAGACGTGTGTTCTCTTTCTCTCTATTTAAGAGCCTTGCTCTTGACGGTGGAGCAGTCTTCCATACTCTATAATTAGGGCGCTTAGAACTGTGGTTGCCCCACTTGCCTTCCGTTCCGCAGTACAATGACCACTTTTTTGCTCGTTGATCTCTATCCAGAGCCCTACCGGAGTCCATTTCCTCGTCTTCTAGCCAGTACTGATACCGCTGCTGCCCGGTCTTGGGAGGGGGGGGGTTTCATAGTTGCGGCGCTTGCTCGTTACGTCATAAGACCGTTATAGGACCTACGTAGCGTTTTATAGGTTAGCCAATCCCACTGGACTACCCACTATATCCTGGTAATCTTGTCGCTATTAGGTTGGGGAGTCATTCGCTGCTAACCAACATATCTGATGACCGTCCCCCTATCCGCCACTTGTGGACCCCGTAGATAGCCTGCAGTTCTCCTCCACCTCTAGTAGTAGTATAAATGTTAGTTAAACGAAATTTTTAACCTACACAGCTCAGAAATGTTATTCTAAATGAAAAAAGTATTAAACTTTTGGATATTTGCGATATTAAACAAATATTTGATTCACGCCCAACGTTTCGCTAGAAAGCTACAGCGAAAGCATATAACATTATACTTCAAGACATAATTAAATCCCATACCCCGGACTGGTTCCACTGGTATTATACATAATCATTATTGATTTTATCTCAATCCTTTAAACACTTTTCTATAAACGTAGGAGAGAATGTATTATGTCATTATTATCGCCCCGGGCTTGTTTGGGTTACGGAGGACATCAAGAAAGTGCGCAAAGCAACTATATTATAATAATTTATCTTATTTACCGAGGGATAAGATTCTGGAATAGCTTCGTGCTTCAAGTATTTTAACTATCGAGATTTCCATTTCA
Source organism: Helleia helle (assembly GCA_963853865.1). Classification (NCBI taxonomy): domain Eukaryota; kingdom Metazoa; phylum Arthropoda; class Insecta; order Lepidoptera; family Lycaenidae; genus Helleia; species Helleia helle. Next base: position 5,758,892 of record OY971426.1, on the reverse strand, counting down.
AGATGGAATAAGTCCAAATATTTTTTATAATTTATTGCTAAGTGCATGTCCTATAATAAATAGTCCCAATAAAACTGGTGGGAGGGATGTGCAGTGCCGCGTTGACTGCTTCATGGGTTGATGACGACGATGACGACTTCGGGATCGGATGACGAGTTTACATAGTTCAACGTCAAAATATTAGTGCGAAAAATGCACGAGATTGAGAAATACCAATTTCAATTAGTTACATAAAATTTCACTCTAATCGAGTTAAATCGTGCGCTAGTGTAGCGTACAAGAGTACCGATTGAAAAGTTCTCGATCCTAATCCTGAATTTCAATAGGATCGAGTGTCAAGAGTAATCCCGCAGGTGACATGTCTGCCAGTTTGCCTATATATATATAGATAAAAAATATTTAACACACGTACAAATTAAAATAAAGGATTGATAATGAAATCATTTATTATCTCATTTTTCTTCTCAATCGTGTCTTGTTCTAATTCCTGATAGGCATACAAAAAATTCATGAGTAGCGAAGATCGTCTCGGCGTTCATTACAGGTCGAGCAGGGAATAAAAATACGTTGGTGATAAAGATGATGGTACAATTTTTTTCCCAATTTCATATCATCTTCCAACTTTCTCAGTATTGCATCACATCCGCCCAATAAACAATAATCTCACAGCATCTCGTAATAATAGTATTTAATTCAATTAGATGATCATATTATAGTCGTTTAGTTTTAACTGCAGTTTTTTGACTGAGAGATGTGCGAGACTACCATGAAATAACTCACCATGGGGTAACGATTAGGGTTATCAAAAATATTATAGATTTCAATAATTGAAGGTAATTTCACATTTATACAATATTTTGACTGAAATTTATAGCTTTGCGTTTATGGTTATATAATTATGCTTATTAGTTTTATTACTTTTAATAAGATTTGTTATAAACGGACCACAGATTTTATTTACTAACTTAACTATTATTCGAAAACATATTATATCATACATCGTTGATCTTGAATTATAAACATGGCTCGTTATGATCCCAAAACCTTTATACTATTAGAAAAGGAAAAATGTATTAAAAAAAGAATTGTTTTTTAGTACTGTAGCGTATAAGTTTAAATATTTTATCCATTTTATGGAACAAAAAGAAAAAGTGCGGTTCACCTATTATGAACCATTCAGTGTAAGTACACGGTTTTGTAAAAAGTAACATAAATATTGTGGTTAAAACCGGTGTGAACCAGACAGAACAGGTTGCTGTTATATTGGAACTAGATTTTTTTATTTACTCATGGGACATGCAGTCAATCTTGTTGGAGGCCGTTGATATATTTAAATCCTTTATTTATAGATTTAAGTAGGAAGAAGAGCATCAACCCGTCTTCATTCAACAACTTCCGTTTCTTGTACATTAAACCTGAATTATTGTATTATAGGTAAAAAGTATGATGTAATCTTTGAGTTTTGAAATACGTATATATGTATATAGTATATATATACTCTATATATTATCATTTTAGGACCAGGACCAGTATCAGAGTCTATCCAATCTTAGATGTTTTTATAAATTCACAATCCAATAGCGAATTGTGTTATAAATATTCAATTTTGATGGTCCCAAACCTTTCATTTCATACTTAGAAAGAATGAAACATTTATTTGAAAAAGACAGGAGACACACATAAACACACATAGAGAAAACATTTTTCATTGCACAAACCTAAAAATATGACAAAAATAAAATTAAAACACTAATTGCAAACAAAATTTGTAATATAAAGTGAGTCTCACGTGTGGGTCAAAATGTTCAGCGGAAAATGTATCCTGACGCTGATTTTAAACCGATGATCTGAACGAAAAGAAAATCTGATCACAGATACCAACCAAATACCAATAAGCCTACAATTTTCCTTTGAATTTTTTCAAATACCACATAACACTCTCAACACTAAAATCTTAATACATACAAACAGTAGACGGATAAATAATCAATAACTACGATGATCATGATCTTAAATATGACACTTCTGCACCCCGAGGTACTTTCCCACCCGCACACTACATAATATTATGTGCCGCAAGAAACTTTACGCTACATTTATCACAACGCGTTACGAAATGGAAGTCAGTGGTAGCCATGTCTATCTTTTTTATGTCCCGATATGAAAGTTATTCAATTTTCGCCTGAATGGATGTCATTTGGTAATATTCCTTATGGGTGGTGGGATGTTGTTCCATACTTTTGCAACTGCATAACTAAAACTGCCTCTGAAAGCTGCTGTTTTATGAGGATGCATAGCGAGCTTTTGGTAGCACTGCCTCAGTGCAAGTATAACTTTGTAATCAAATATTTTTATTTAATAATATGATTGGTCCATACATCAATTAAACAAGAAATACTAATATAACTTATATTAAGCAATCATTCAAGCATAATAACTAGAATACTTATAAATCTACTAGAATAATTAAAAAATAAATAGAAATATTTTAGTAAAGTCGACAACCCTATCGAATGCAACAAGTGAAGGCCGAACAAAGGTCGGTCGCCGACCGACCGAGCTATTTATATTACGCACCACAGAGTAACGAACGCACAGAGGCGGCGTGGGCGTGGCCAAATATATAGATTTCATACTAATTGTATACAGTTTTATGATATTTGTTTAATTCCATTTTATAGGATTCTATATTATCATTCATATTCCATTAAATGGAATTTATTGTGGGCGTTCTTTATTTATGTTTATGTGTAGCTGTCAGAATATTGTTTATCGAGCCTACATATAATAAATCTGTCGAGGTATCGTATAGATAAATCGATATATAAGATCGAAATGGAATTGTACAGTTAGATTTTGAATTACATTTTAACCAGAGTTTAATTTGTGGAGAAAATTTTAACCACAACAAATTATTTTATTATCTCTACTTTACTTTTATTAAATTGAAATAAAGAACCTAAGTGATTTCTACGAAAGCTTTGCCCGTAAGGTGTGGTCATTAAAAAAAGATAAGCACATTGACATATTGAGCAATTAAAAGCCGCTTCTTATAAGCACAAACAAATAAATTTCTTGTACTTTAAAAAATAAACGATTCATAGTCAGGTAGGTAGCCGGAGCTTACTGATAAATCCTTAACGTTCTCTTAAGTTTTTTTATACGTGTCTTAATTGTAGCACTAATTTTATAATCATCACAAATTCTTATATCATGAACCATCAGTATACTGATGGTTCATGATATCACTGCTAGTCATAGGTCTCATTCAATGATTGTCAAGACGGCTGATTTCCGGTCACCTTTACAATATTATTCAATAATTCAGTAACAAATCGCACGTATAAGAACATTTTGGAACATTTTTGATGTAAAAATATATTTTGGAAAAATTTAAAACCTTTTGATTCATAGATACTCAATACAGATACACACATACTCTCTGTGGAGTTTTAGTCTGCACCATTTGTAAGATAATGAGTGGCCAGCTATCAGCTCATCGGCTTACCTGTCGGCACATGACGTGGAGGCTGCCTCTATTTATCTCACGTCATTTATCATAAGATTTTAGATTTGTTTGGTAATATTTCATAATGCAGGTTTTAACGGATGCTCGATTATTTGTAAGTACCCATTAATATTGGCTCATTCATTAGATTAACAAGTAAGCATGTGGATTTTGGATGTTTAATGTCGAAATTTCTAGTCGGCGTTCGATCAGCGTCTTTCTTTAAAATTATAAATCTGCAGAAGTATTGCCGCCTATTGACATGAATAAATTTAATGTTTATTGAAAGATTGAATTGTGATTTTTTAATCTGCGTTCGATTTAGAAAATATTAACAATTATAAATCTGTACAAAACCGTTCATAACATTTAGAACGGTTGCAAAGAAACAACTTGTAACGGATTTTATAGCGGTTTATAATAAAATATAAAATTATTTTATTATAAACCGCGGATAAAAATGAAATGATGTTGGAAAAGTCACTACAAAAAAAAAAGTTTTAAATTTAAAATGTTCGACTCCAATTCAGACCCAAGTCTAGAACCGAGCCGCTCATTTTATTTATTCATTCGTAAGCTATATTCAAATAGATATAACTTTCAATTATTAATTATTAATAAAGCTGGTACATAAACTTGGAGTTGATTAATAAATTAAAAGTCACTTTAAAAACAGCCGCCATTAAAGATGGCGGGAATAAAATTATAATATTTGAATTGAGAACGCAAAATAGGCTGTTGTATAATGATACTTATCTCTTTTTTATTATTATAATGAAATAAAATAACATCATCATTAGTGCGTAGCCTTCCAATAAATCTATCATCAGAAATACGAAATATTACTTTTTTCTATCTATTTTCGTAAGGTTCTCGCGGTGATTTACGTCTATAATTTGCCAATACAAAGCCTTATTATTTTTTTTATTAAGAAAACCAACAACGTTTCAGTTAATACATACTTTAAGTGTATTTTACATAAAAAATAGGGCCAATGATAGGTTTCCATTCGTAATACACATGAATATAATTACCTTGTTGCATTCGGACCCATTGCTCCGCCATCCCATTGGATGGCGTGCTTATAATGGTTATAGACCATTTAATTATTATTTAATAAAGTTATATGAGTATTATAATATGGGAAGTACAGCGTGTTTATCTATGTTTCCGTTTATATATTATTATATAAAATATACATACATAATAATGTTTTAAATTATATATCGTAAAATAAAAAGTTTAAATAAAATTCTATGGTTAATTGAATAGGTATTAGGTAGATGTTAGATATTATATAAAAAGTATAAAGTATTACACTCCACTATACAGCAAACTCTCTACCCTAATTTAAGCATTCTCTATATGACACCTTCTGATTATAATGTAAACGTGTTTGTAGTTATTTTTGTCGCTTGCCTACCTTAAATATACCATCGTATCAATAATAACCTTTTTTATAGTTTGTCTTTCCTTAGGATCTATCTCCATACCAAATTCTATTAAAACCTATAAAGTTGATTATGTAAAAAGGTAATCAGTTTTATTATAAATTAAAATTCTAGATACTTCTCAACTATGACTTGAATAGATTCACATACAGATACGAAGAGTAATAAAACAAAGCTATCAACCAACTTGTCTTATTTATCTTGGATGGAACTATCTGCAGGTATCTCAATCAGGAACCGAAGTGCATATTAAACGCCTATTTACTTGTGGACGAACATTTCTGATTGGATACAATTTGTGGCTTTGGGGTTCCGTAACAAATGCTACATTTCATATCGTTGAGTTTTTTTATAGCATGGGAGGGCAAACGAGCACTCGAAGCTTTTTGGAGACTATCGATACCTTCCTACCGCATACACATCCGCACAATCAGAGATTATGCAAAAGGCGTTGCCGGTGTGCTCTTTTTCCCTATCCCCCCAATAGGCCACCGCAAACTGACAAACCACACGAAATGCGACAGCTATGCTTTCAATTTACGCCCGTATTATGTGAGCGAGAGGCACCACCCCGGTCGTGTCGGCCCAATTCGGTTGCAAAGCAATATGGCACTACCTTTTAAAAGTAAGTTATGTTGTCATGTTCAGGATCGAAGCCAATTTCGCGGCCGAGCCCTCCCTCTAAGTCTAGGTTGTGGCTCATTTATTATGTCACTGCTATATTTTATGTGAATGAACTCTAGTTAATAAATTGGTATCTATTTTTCACAGAACCCTCCAAATAACTAGTTCACGCTTAGCCAATAATCAATAAATGCAAAATGTTAGCTAACTTTATCTAATTACAACATTTTTTGCTCTTTTCATGTAATGAGGGTAGAATTATTCAATAAGTTTTAAATTACATGCATCATAGAGATGCCTTTAAATGATCATCATTTTGTGTCTGATAGAATACAGAACATGTAATTATGATATGTATATTAGAGTTTATGTTTATGGTTAGTTGATTAAATTATCTGTGGTTAATCAACGAACGTATTTCTTAGTGTAATGATGAAGCTTTATTGAATAAGGAGAGATATGCGTCCCCACCATGGTTCAGGCCTTGACATGGCGGTGGGGCTCAGTAGCCTTGGGTGAGCCCAGCACTTTGGGCGAAGCAAATTGAGCCGAGGGGTCTCTTCGTACCCCTCTTATAAGAAGAGGGGACAAAAGAGCAGGGGCAAGGGGCGAGGATGAGAACCTCACCCCATTGTACTGTCCCGACATTGGGAGGGGTTGTTCTGTGGTGCGGGACAATCCTTCTGTGGAGGTGGCGTCGGTCCCTTGCGGGACTGACTAGCCGTTGAGGTGCGCTGTTTGTTTATTAGATCCGGGCACCTTTACCCCAGGGGCCCTGGTGGCACTCGCCGGGTGGGTAGAGCTGCGTCCACTTACTAGCTTCGGACGCAGCGTGTCCTACATACCCGCGTGGGGGGCCGGCTCTCCCGCGGGATGCCTCAGTGCATTTCCCGGCGTTAAATTAAAAAAAAGGAGAGATATGCGTATGTGTAGCTTTTGAGAAGAACATGCTATACAAAAATTTGGGACTGTTAAATTTAAAAAAATATATATATATCACCTATTTGCGAGTTAAAAATATATTCACTTAAGTACTAACATCTGCTTAGTCGCGGTTTTAGCATGTACCCTTTTATTACTTATTTATTCATTTATTGTTACTTACTGTTGTAATTAAATAATGAATGAATCTGTAATTGAAATAACATTGTAAAAGAACGCCAAACACTTTCACATTGTCTTGGTTGCTCTATAATATCAGAAACATCAGGATTGCGAAAATCTTTATAATCATCATCCGAGGCCTATATTCAACAGTGGACGGATAAAAGATTCTTCTTGTTCGGTCTCCGTGATGACCTACGGGGCCTCTAAATTTACGACTGGTTCGTAAGTTTGTCGTAGCTCAACTTGCTATGGAGCGTGCTATGCTGGGTGTTTCTTTGGCAGATAGGATTCGAAACGAAAACATCCGCCAGAGAACTAAAGTTATCACGTATAAGCTCGTTGAAATGGCAGTGGCCTAGTCACACACTCAGGAAAACGATTGGCCGATGGGCTAATAAGGTTCAAGAGTGGAGGCCGTGTTTCGGTAGACGAAGTATTGGTGGACCATTAACCAAGTGGGAAGACGATCTCCGTGGAGTCGCCGATCCGTGTTGGATGCAAGTGGCACGGATCGGTCGTTTTGGCGTTCATAGGCCATGCTCGGCGAAAGTCTTTGTGAGCTGGGATGCAATCCATAGTATGATCGATTGGCCTGTTGCTCTAGTGGTTAGTGACCCTGACTGCTAAATCAGAAGGTCGTGGGTTAGACTCCCACCCAGAACAAATGTTTGTGTGATGAGCACGATCATTTGTTCTGTGTCTGTGTATTTATCTATAATATGTATGTATTTATAAATACATAAATATTTATCAGTTGTCTGGATACCATAAGAACAGTAACTCTATCATGAGTTTTTGTTACAAGCGTAAATGACATAACTATAGTAGTTACGTAAAAACGCAACACGATTAAAAACTAAGGTATGGTATAGTTTTCGATTCGAATTGCTCTACTATAGTTATGTCATGTGCGAACTCATGGTAGAGGTACAGCTCTGCCTAGTTTGGGATCTGATGGCCGTGTGTGAGTTGTCCCAACATATAATTATTATACAATTATTCTGAATTCGCGTATAGTATTAGTATAAAATAACATTTGAGGTCAATGTTTGGGCCTTTATTACCTTCGGGCCCTATTGTTACAAATTCTAAATTATACCTTCGGCCCTTTTGTAGATCAATAGGGTTTAATATAACATTATGTTCATTGTCTTCTGTAATTGTGTTTTTAGAATTAAAGTGAAACGGATAAGTGAAATTGTATCGAGACGTGTCGTTATTGTAATAATAAATAGACGGAATATAACCAATGAAAATTGAAACAGAGCTTTCTAACTGTTCTGCATTATGCACTCGTAATTCTATTTCCATTATATTTGGTAATTGTAGGCATTATTCAATAATATAATTCAATAATTCATTTTAACTTCGCCAAGATTTAAGTTAAAGATAGGTCCACGATTATCTTTAATCGATATAAGCGAGTTGTTTAACGAATTCGATTAAATAATTTAAAAATTAACCTCCTCCCTTTTCAGCAGTCGGTTAAACAGAAGTGTTGTTAATAACAAATAAAGCTGATGATTTCGTCTTCTTTGAAAGCTTTTATCTCCGAAATTCATGTCTATTTGTAAGATCCTTTTTATGTTGAGACTAGCTGTTGCCCGCAGCTTCGCCCGCGTTAACTTACTAAACTCAATAACTGTTAGTCACAGCGTGATGTTATATAGCTTATAGCCTTCTCCGATTAATAGAGGTTTTACCGGTGGGAGGGAAGCGCTGTACCGCGCTCCCGGCTGCATGGGTACCACCATCTTGCTTGTTTCTCCCGTGAAACAGCTTTGCAGTGTTTCGGAGAGAAGGGCAAGACAGGCAGTGTAATTACTGGCACCGAGACTTAACATCTTATGTCTCAGGATAGGCAACACATAAATGAGTTGCCTGGGCTCGTTCCAGGTAAACTAGTTTATGTTCACGGGCGACGTTGACCACTTACCATCAGGTGGCAGGTTTGCCAGTTTGCCTATCCAACTAACATAAAAATGGGCTATCTCATACTGAAAGAATTTTTCAAATCGGACCAGTTAAGTAGTGCCTGAGATTAGCGCGTTCAAACTATAGCTTTATAATATTATAACATAGATATAGACTACCTAAGTTGTCCCATTTCAAAAAGGTTTTTGTAATTAAATTTTTTGGGTAAAACCTCAGGACCAGATGAAAAAAACCATCTCGGTATTTCCCAGCAAAGCATACGTCACAAAGTATACGATAAATAATTAACCAAAGTTTAATTTGAAGCGCAATAACTCTTTAACTGTTAACGGTTAAGATAAATACACGTTAGCGGATGATTTATGTAATCTCATTCTTTTACAGTAGTCTCCCCGTGATAAATTATACCGAGTTAATAGATATAGTGCGATGCTGATTGATAAAGTAACAGATAGTAATCATCGCTAGTCTGCGTCCGAGTTAATAACGAAAATGGTCTCCGAAATTTGCAATAGTAATTAGTGAGATGAACAAACAATAACCATTAGAAGACAATTGGGTACATTTAGGTTAGGGAAAAGGAGGGCAACGCATCTGCATAATCTTTGGTTTTGCGGATGTATTTGGGCGTCGGTAGTCGCCAAACGGCTTCGACTGCTCATTGCCCTTCTATGCCATAAAAATAAAATAAAAATCGGTTGTCTGTAAAATCGGTTTACTGACGATAGTTGAAGTGACAACGTCATAAGAAAATGGAACGCCTCACAGCGAGGTAACGCCGCATACGTCATCGCATACGTCATGTTTTTTCGTTCTTGCAGCCGGCTCCATCGAATTATAAGACGTTGTCACGTCAAAAAATAGTTATATTTAAACAATTTATTTGTTTGTATTTATGTTTATCTTGTTGGTGCAACTAAATAAATAAATAAATGTTGAAACCCTTACTGTCTGTATAAGTCGTGTTGACTGGTTTCATAATCATAAATCCTCTGGTGGATGCAAGTGACAAGGTCTTGGCGTTCATTGAAGGAGGCCTATGTTCACTAGTTTGGCAATGGACGGATAAAGGTGGATGATGATGATGATGAAATCATCTTTCAATGAATTTTTTTAAAGGCAACTGTATACGCTTTTACAATAGGATCCCAGAAAACGTTCAAAAGCTCTCCATAAAAAAAATCAAAAAAGTTGTTAAAGAGCGTTTGTGTGGTAAAGCATATTATAAAGTAAAAGATTTCATGGAAGATACCACACCCTGGGAATAAGGCGTTCCTCCCGGGCATTTCAAGATAAGATGTTAAAATTGTTATTAATAATATATATTATTTGAAATGATTAGTTCCACTGAGTTTGTTTCGCCGGTTCTTCTCAATGGGCTTACCTTGGAACCGGTGGTAGATTCAATTGACGTTCAAAAAGATACTGTATTAGTACTATTTTGAATAAAAAAAAATTGATTTGATTTTTGATTTGAATGTCAAAACTTACAATCCCGCCAAAAGGAGACTGCTGAGAGATCGTGGTATCAGTATTTCGCAATGATATAATAATACCTATAATATATTTTCCGCCTCAAAGGTTTTTCGGCGTAGGTATAATATGTCACTGGGCAACTGCCACTTATATTTGTTCATTAATATAATTCGTCAGCTATTATATTGTGTCTTCTTGTTCAAATTACAGATTTATGGTAAGAATTGGTATGCAATTTGATATGAGAAATGCGTCCTCGGATTACATTTTTATTAAAACGAAACATAATAAGTAAAAGTTTGATGCCATGAAGAGAAAAAGTGCACAATGACATGGACTTACATGTTGTGTATCTAATTACATTGGTGGTAATAAATATTTGATTTGTGTTTTCGAGAGAAATCTTATAAACCGATAAAGTGTAAGATTCGGATTCGAGATAAATATACATATTAAACACATTATTTGTAATACTATGATTTTTTTAAAATTATTTGATACAATTCTAATTCGAATCAATAAATTGTTTACCTTTTTTATTTTACGCCGAGAAATGCTCTCAGGCATCCCGCGGGGAAAGGGGGACTCCCCAGGCAGGCATGTGGGACTCGTTGCGCCCGAAAAGACTGTTAGCTGGACCCAGCTGCAGCTGCAGCTGTACCCTAGTGGGTACAGCCGGGCATTAGTATGCCCGGCGTGTGCCCCCAATGCCGCCTTCGGTAAGGTCCCCAGATCTGTTTAGCAACAGGGCACCTCGGCGGCTAGTCAATCCCCCAAGGGACCGATGCCACCTCCACAGAGGGGCTGTCCCGCACCACAGAACAACGTCATAACAGAAAAATGGGTGAGGTTCTCATTCTCGCCCCTTGTCCCCCTGCTCTTTGGTCGCCTCTTATAAGAGTGGTACAAAGAGCAGCTCCCTCGGTTCAATTGGCTTCGCCCAAGGTGCTGGCTACTGAGCCTTGTTTCGAAGTCCAATTATGAACATAATATAGGTACTATTAACTAAATGATGCAGGTGCAGAAATTATTAGTTTTCTATTAGTATTAATATATAATCATAATTACTCCACACCCTCACAAGAAAGTTCTTATACAGCATTGACATATTATTACGAATGTCTTCCTGTGTACTTGTAACTCTGTAAAAAAAGCGTCAGCAAATAAGGTAAATCAATAAGTTTTGTAGCTCTGTTTTCAAATTGTAGAGTTCGCGTCAGCTATTCGTTGAATTGTACAGAAAATATACATGTTTCAATATCTAAGTAATTTTCTTCCACTTTCAAATTGTACGGATTTTATTGTACAAAATTGTATTATCTTTTGGCTGATTCAAATATTGTTAACAGTACCTCACAGGATTCATGTCAGCTACCACGCGAATGTATTTGATACTAAATGAAGATTTTTTGTTAACTTTTTACTTATGTGTTTGTAACTGGTTTGTAAATACAGAAGCAAAAATTCATCAGTGTAAAACATCATTGGCGTGTGGCATGTGTGGAGCACTTTCGTACGAAAACAATTCAACCTTTCGTTGCAAGCCGTACTCTCAGCAGACGTTGACTAATAAATGTTTAGTAATAAGTATTATGGCCTTACATTTACCATACACTCGGATGTGAAATTACATAGAAATTGAGTTTAACGTCTTGAGACATCTATTAATTTGTCATTTTTTTTTTATGTTACTTGGATAAGCAAACTGGCAAACGTGCCACCTGATGTTAAGTGGTCGACGTCGCCCATGAACATAAACTAGTTTACCTGGAACGAGCCCAGGTAACTCATCTATCCTGATACATATAAGATTTTAAGTCTCGGTGCCAGTACTTACACTGCCTGTCTTGCCCTTCTCTCCGAAACACACCAAAGATGTCACGTTAAAAAAGTTTCACGGGAGAAACAAGCAAGATGGTGGTACCCATGCAGCCGGGAGCGCGGCACAGCGCTTCCCTCCCACCGTGAATTTGAAAGGCGCCTTATTTTACGTTACTTTGATACACAAACTAGCTATATTATTGTAGTTTCATTCAAATCCATTCAGTTTTACGTTAAAGAGTAACAAACATACATCCATACATTCTCACAAACTTTCGCGTTTATAATATTAGTAATGTTTGAAAATTCCCAAAGGGCGATAACATTACTGCGCGTCATGGGTACGCTTGAACCATAATTTTCGGTTTCGGAGAGAAGTGTAATTACTGGCACCGAGACTTAACATCTTATGTCTGAAGATGGGCAACACATAGATGAGTTGCCTGGGTTAGTCTCAGGTTAACTAGTTTATGTTCATGGGCGACGCTGACCGCTTACCATCATGTGAATCGTCTGCTCGTTTGCCTAACTAACATAAAAAAAATCCAACCATACTTGTATATCTTCTAAATAAATAATATCTTCTTTTTCTGATTAGTTTTCTCACCAATGAAGTGTAATTCACATTATACCATTTAGAACTGGGATTTACAGCTCGAAGTTCACAATGACAGAAATTCTTGCAACTGTTTGTCTAATACTTCCTTGTACAAGTATATAAATTCTCGCGTGTCTGGATGCCTGTTAACATCGGTTGACAATGCAAGCGCACTTAATTTAAATGTTTGTACCTAGGGATTTCCGATTATTTTACTTAAATCGATATTCGATTAGTGGTCATGAAAACGATTTCGCTAAGTAATATCGTAATTGACAATGAGACAATATTAAGATTATGATATCTTAATATTGTCTCATTAGTAAAAATTATTTATTATTTATTGTAACTAATTATAAGAGAACTAATTGTTCTTCTTGTTGCTCTATGTTTTGTCGCGTAGTTTTTTATGTGAAATTTTTTTTCGCGCGCCTTGGCAGTAAAAATGACTCGGACATCGTGATGTCAAACGGTATGACGCTATGTCAAGTCACAGTTTTATTAGTTATGAATTCTTTAAAATTTACATAGATGCTTTCCATCTGCTGAGAATCTCGTCTGTGAGTTTTTTGTTAAACTAAAGAGTAGTTTGGGAGATTAACTTCTACATCCAACATTTCCTCTTTTATTAATAGAGATTAAAAATATGAGTCTAAAATATTCTGTAATTTTATCGATTTCAATCTTCCGAATCGATTCAACAATCGAAATGTAATAAATAGATCCTATAAATAGGTACGTCCCTAGGCCTACCGTTATTGGTGTCATAATCCCATGGTCAGAACATTAAGACGTCAATGGTAGGTGATAGGTGAACAGTGAAATTTTAATACCGTTTTATTTGATGGTCGTTTAGTCTTATTATTATTATACTATTCTCTATTATTATTGTTTATTAATTATGTAATATTTAATGCGACTGGAATGCAGCATAAACGATACTTTAGGCCTCTGGGCTCGAGTCTCCTAGAAATCAGGCGAGGTACCTACGCCATAGTTTACCTACGTGGATTTGTGAGTAGATTAACTTTACAGACCCTCAAAGACTTTTCGCATTAGGCATTAGGTTTCCACACTATGAATTCTTTTAATGGTAAACGGTTTCAAATCCAGTGTTACGTATATGTCATGTATAATTTGTTCCTTTAAATTTTGTTGCTTTGGAGTATTTGAAAATTAACCTGTGGAAATGTGCAAGTACAGAAAATGAGAAATTGAAAGATACATATTATAACAGTGTAATAAATGTACATATTTTAAAATTTAACTTCCATACATAATATTTTTTATTGTTTGTTTTTGCTCTACATAAAACTGACTTTATTCTTAAAATATACTCATAAGAATTTAGATTTGTATCATCTTCTACTTCATTTTTGTTTCATCAACATCGATTCAATCTAGGTAAAGTTAATTTAGTCTCCGCGTGGGCGAAGCTGCGTGTAAGCGCTAGTATATAGTAATTCACATTGTCATTGATCACGGGGTATGTAAATTTACGAAGAGTATGCGTGTAAGACTGTGTGTGCACACAAATATCTCCGGAATCCAGGATTATATGTAATAATTGCGAATAATTAAAACACCGTTGTAATAACCTCTAATCAACAATGGCTGGACTGTACTGTACTGGACAAGTACATTCGTTGACTAAAGAAATATATATATATATATATATATATATATATATATATATATATATATATATAAGATATAAGAATGAATATACTTTATTGTGCTCACACAAAATTGTTTTTTTGCGAATTTATAGGGAAAAGGAGGGCAACGCATCTGCATAATCTCTGGTTGTGGCCAAAAGGCTTCGACTGCTCGTTTGCCCTCCTATGCTATTAAAAAAATATATTTAATAAAAACTTATTTATTATTTGTTATGCAAGTTATTATGCAGATATCTTAAAAAAAAATATTGAAAAGGACCCCTGGGCCCATAGTCTATAGTCTATAAGAAGCCTTTAGACTATGCAAGGCCCCTAGCATATGCAAAATCCCTAGCCTATATGAAGGCCTCCTACTACGCGGGATCCATATTTTATGAGTGATCCCTAACCTATTCGGGGCCTCTAGACAGTTGCCTCTGCCTCTGGGTAATTCGGCCCCTACTCTGTCATCACGCATACTATATTACGTTATATTAACGATGGCAAAGTTATGCGGAAGTATATCACAATAGAAGAAATGTACATTAATTAATGTTCATGAGAAATGATCGTACAATCGTATATGTTTTTGTAGATCGGAAGATATGCGTCTCTAAACTGTCTTGTTTTATATTGTGCAGAATGAGGCAATTAAAATATATAAGAAATGAAGTCTTTACTTATTTTACCAGGTTATACTGATTTCTATTATAAGTAGCTAATAGCACGTCAAATTGAAAAACTTCCATCTTATGTTGAAGCCATTAGCTCAGCTACTTTTCCGATGAAGCTTAAAGGCGTTTTGGCCATTAGCATAGGTCAATTCCAAAAAAAAACCAAATTGAATCTGCCACCGGTACCAAAGCGAGTTAATAATGAAACAAACTCGATGGCAAATTAAAGAAATAAATGCTCTTCCAATAATTGTGTATTTAAACTACACTCTTTGGATTAAAACTCGTATAAAAAAAAAAAGCAGATTTTTTTTTCTAATATTGACATAGGGAGAATGGCGGGAAACATCGGGACGCGCGGTTGTGTTTTTTTGGTTTCCCGTTAATTAATTGTTATTTTGTGTTTTGTCCATTCGGAGTGGTTTTCTATAGTGTTTGTTTTAAAAACTTAATCTTTATATATTGTGATTGGTTGGCGAAAATTGTGGTGGACTGCCTTGGGTGGATGGAATGGAGAATGATAGTTGATTGATGGGGGTTAGAGGGGCGAAGCCGCGCTCCTTGCGGTTTCCCGCCATTTCTCCGTATTACAGACCGAGTATTGTATTTTGTATGGCTAATAGCGTAGTAGCTAATGCCTTTAAATGAAAATAATAATAATATTGACATAGCAGAAATATTGAAACCTTGATCATAGATTGAAACAGCACTTTTAAAAATAGAATAATGTGAGCTTTTAATCTTTTAGTGAAAACAGGTAATGGCATTGTATCCTATTCATCTTTGTTGGCTTTCTAGTATGATTAAAATACGACTGAGCAATTAATTGATGTTGTCGCCGGGAGACATCTTGTTTCTGTAATCTGTTATCTTAGTGATGGGCAAATGAAAAGTGAAGAAAATGTTTTAATTATAATACTATAATGATTATTATTAAATATAGAGTAAGCTATAGCCTAAGAAGAGTTTGAGTCCAAACGGTGCACCCATATAACATAAAACCTATTGTTTTTAAATTAAGGGTCATTGTCAACATGGCTAGCTTAGGTCCCAGGTCTTCATTTTATAGCATAGGAGGGCAAATGAGCAGTCGAAGCCGTTTGGTGACTATCAATACACATCCGCACAACCAAAGATTATGCAGATGCGTTGCTCTCCTCCCCCCCCCCCACAGCCCAATTCGGCGGCAAAGCAGCATGGCACTACCTCTTATAGTATTTTCCATAGTGATGAAAGCTGCAGGCCCTACTAAAGGCAAGTGTTTGGAGACGTATAAAGATGAGTATACTCCCCACCATGGTTCAGGCCTTGTCGTGGCGGTGGGGCTCAGTAGCCTAGGGTGAGTCGGCACCTTGGGTGAAGCTAATTGAGCCGAGGGGGCTCTTTATACCCCTCTTATAAGAAGAGACAAAAGAGCAGGGGGCAAGGGGCAAGGGGCGAGGATGGGAACCTCACCCCATTGTACTGTCCCGACGTTAGGAGGGGTTGTTCCGTGGTGTGGGACAACCCCTGTTGGCGTCGTTCCCCTGAGGGAGCGACTAGCCGTCGAGGTGCCCTGTTTGCTCATTCGATCCAGGGCACCTCACCAAAGACGGCATTGGTGGTACTCACCGGGTTTTAGTGGGTAGAGCTGCGTCCACTTACCAGCTTTCGGACGCAGCGAGTCCCACATACCCGCATGGGGAGACCCACTGCCCAGGCGGGATGCCTCAGAGCATTTCCCGGCGTTAAAGAAAAAAAAACTATTCTAATATATAGAAAGTATTGTCTGTGAGTTGTATGTTGGACGTAATTTTTGGAAATTCTTACCCGAATTTAACGCTACATTATCGCTCAGTGACCTAAGCTGTAAAAGTATCATCATCAATGCGAAAACGGCTGTAAAACATTTACGTGGGCGAAACAAGCAAAACTAGTCAACCGTATTCAATATTCGATGTATCGATTATCTTAATCTTAGTATATATATCGATACATCGGTACGCTGATTCGATACATCGCTTCCGTGTTGGGCAATTGCTTTGATTTGTTTGATCAACAAAAGCAATCACTAACCGGTATTTCATCTGATATGATTATTGTATGTTCCTATGATAACGAATGTTATTTCCTAGTCCCCACGATTATACTGAGAATAGACACGAATAAACTTCATCATCATCATCAGCCTCTATCCGTCCACTGCTGAACAAAGGCCTCCACGTATAAACTTAGAACTACGTAGTCAACTAACTGGTTAACATTGATATGTATATAAAAACACGTCACACGTGTCTTTATGTCTACGACCATTAAAGTAATTTTAATGATTTTTTATTCAGCGAGAAGTTTATAATAAAACAATTTTTACGGATTTTATCGCGGTTTATTAAGATTTTTACAAGCCCGACGTTTCTGATACTTTACAGCAACATGGGAGGACTTAGGTGTCATACGTCCTATCATTACAAAGTTATAAATAAAATAAGAGCGATAAAATCCGTAAAAATTGTTTTATTATAATAAGTGAAATTCGCGTAAACATTAGAAAACAATCAGCGAGAAGTTTATTTCAACTTGATATAGTTTTAGACATTTTTATAAAAAGGAACGAGCAAGCGAAAATTATGTGAGTAGGTACTAATGCCCTCAGACAATACGGTCGTTCTTTAGAAAATATCCAGTTCTTTCTGGATTTAAAATTTAAACAATCAATTTGCACGGAAGATAACGAGGAAGATTAGTCTTTTATGAATGTCTTTTGTAATTAGATAATATTAGAAAAAAGCGGGAAATATGTATTAGTAAGAAACGGAATAAGATTCCAACAGGTAGCTTCTATTTACATTGCTTAAGGCGTAAAGCATATTGATATAGATTTTAATCTTTACCGATTACTCGATTTCGATATCGATTCATCAAAGAAAGTATCGATAATTACAGTTATTAAGTAATTACATGTAATGTTAACTCGACAATTTTCTTATGTGATTTTTTTTTTCAGATAAACAAGAGAATCCACATAGAAAGCTGCCCGTGCTGGTTAAAAGGTAAAAAAACAAACGTTCATAGAAATGAAAGCTTAGTATGAATGACACCATAAGCCTATACAATACATACATAATAAAGAATAATAAAAAACAAGTGCGAATATTATGGCTTGCGCGCGAGTTCAATGTAAAAAAATGACCGTCACGGGACATCCGGGAGATATTGTGTTCAATATTTAATATTTATTATATTATAATACACGTAATTATTATAATATTAGAATTCCTCATTTATAGAAATCTATATCAATAGAACTTTTCCAGAGACTTGCCACGGGATCGGCCGTCTTGACTTTCATTAAGGGAGGCCTATGTTCAACAGTGGACGGATAAAGGCTGATGATGATGATGATATATCAATAGATCAAAAATGACAGTGTCATGATACTTGCCACCATTGCTTTAGTGCCAAGGCGGCGGCATTAGATTTTTCACATCAAAACCTTTTTGATGAAAAAAAATTTGATGTCATTTTACAGCAAATCAACGGTGATTTTTTCCGTCACTTATAATGTGAGACCTTACTTTCTTGTTGATTATGATTCTATATCATTGGTCCGACAGGCAGGTAGTCTGGCAGACCCCACAACGGTTCAAGCCTTGTCGTGGCGGTGGGGCTCAGTAGCCTAGGGTGAGCCCAGCACCTTGGGCGAAGCTAATTGAGCCGAGGGGGCTCTTTGTACCCCTCCTATAAGAAGAGGGGACAAAAGAGCAGGGGGCAAGGGGTGAGGATGGGAACCTCACCTCATTGTACTGTCCCGACGTTGGGAGGGGTTGTTCTGTGGTGCGGGACAGCCCCTCTGTGGAGGTGGCGTCGGTCCCTTGCGGGGCTGACTAGCCATCGAGGTGCCCTGTTAGCTTAACAGATCCGGGGCACCTCACCAAGGCGCCACTGGTGGCACTCGCCGGGTTTTAGTGGGTAGAGCTGCGTCCATTTACCATCTTTCGGGCGCAGCGAGTCCCACATACCTACCTGGGGAGACCCACTCCCCAGGTGGGATGCCTCAAAGCATTTCTCGGCGTAAAAGAAAAAAAGAAAAAAAGGTAGTCTGGCAGACAGTCAGATGGTCAACGGGAGATCCTGTAAGGGTTCCGTTGACATTTTCATGTACGGATCCTTGGCTGTTGAATACAAAGATATATTTTTTTGTTGGTTGAGATAGAAAAATTATCGAAAAGCTTCACAGCTTCATAATAGGCCCATATGAGTTCACCGTTGCGGCTTGTAAGGTCAATCTGCATCAGCTGAGATGTATATATTTCTTTCTTTTACACTGAGGTTATAATCATGAGGTTATAAAAGAAAGAAATTGAATATGTGTATTGAACAACAATAGGTCGATAAAAGCAAATACATAATGGTTAATAGTTTTCTGATTTACATAATTGAGGTTTAAGAGAAATTGCCTAATATACTAAAGTACTTAGGCTGAGGCTGTAAATAATTATAAGTCTAAAACAAATGCTAACAATAAACAAGAATTATTGTTTCTTGTCTTGTGTTTAGAAAATAGCATTATGTAGGTACCGGTAGCAAGAGAATGCGTTGTATGAAATTAATTCGTGTATCCTGTTTTATTTGGATGTTGTTTAATCTTGGCGTTCATGAAGAGGCCTTTTTTTTCTTTAACGCCGGGAAATGCTCTGAGGCATCCCGCGGGGGAGTGGGTCTCCCCACGCCGCTATGTGAGACTCGCTGCAGCCGAAACCAGGTAAGTGGACGCAGCTACCCACCCACTAAAACACGGCGAGTGCCAGCAATGCCGCCTTTGGTGAGGTGCTCCGGATCTGTTGAGCAAACAGGGTACCTCGACGGCTAGACAGTCCCTGAGGAGACCGACGCCACCTCCATAGAGAGATTATCCCGCACCACAGAACAATACCTCCCAACGTCGGGACAGTACAATTCGGTGAAGTTCCCGTCCCCGTCCCTTGCCTCCTGCTGTTTTGTCCCCTCTTCTTTTAAGAAGGGTGAAGAAGGGAGATCGTCTTCCTACCTGGTTAATGGCCTTCACACTTCCAACAACACTTCGTCTACCTAAAAGCGGCATCCGCTCTTGAAGCTCATTAGGCACATCGGCCATCCGTTCTGAGTGTGTGAGTGTGGGCTGGTCACAAGTGCCTGGCATGGTCTGCCACTTCAACGAGCTTATTCTTTGCGTGATATCGGTATCCTTAGTTCTCTGACCATTGCCTTATCCTGATTTAATCGTAGTTCACGCTTTGTCTTTACAATTTACTACTGGTAACATAACACCGATTTTACAGATGGAAAGCTATATACCATCTGTTAAAATTATGAATTTTCGTACTTTATTGAACATAATTTCTTTTTAAACACTTTCGTCCGCGACGGTACAAAGTAATACATGAATACATGTTAAATATTATGTCTGGCGGCGTTTGATGACTTCCAACTTAATTATAATAAAATATTTCATAATATAAATGATAATATTGTATAATTTATTATGAAAGTAGCCAAAGAATTTCTACAATCATTTAAATCTATACGTAATAGTTACAGAATATTAAATAACTATACATATTGTTATTTTAAATATTTATAGAAATGTACCTCAAAATAATATAATCGATTGAGAAGAACTGCCATATAAATTACTTGCAAGAACCCGAACATACACGCAAAAATTGTAAGTTAAAAAGAAGCTCGTAGAAAATATATTTTGTTTTTTTTACAATTTTAAATGGCATAGTCATTAACCGGTTTGAAGTTAGTTACAGTAGGTGTATGCAAAATGCATAAAAAATGTGGTCACTCTTTGCTAAGTTCATTCTAGCACAGATGTCCGTACTGTACTTTCTATGACAAAATCATCATCATTTCTATTATAGCCTTTTAAATAATATCACTCATAGACATTTGTAATGGCTGCCATACACGATCAAGCATACTCGGGCGAACGAATGTTTGCAAAGTCGGGAATAGAAAAATTGAACTATTTTCAAAACCTTTACAAGTCAGAAATTTGCGCAAGTATTATCCAACACACGTTGTATAGTTTACACTTGTTTACAAGTAAGTGCAAACCGCACAAGTGTACTGGGACGTGTGTGACTAGCTGCTACCATAAGTATTTTAGAATCACAAGGGATTAATTAGCACATAATTGCTCGACTGAGCAAGTACATACCACATTCTAATTTCTGTTAACCATAAACAATAAATTACTCTTGTGAATTGAAGAAAATAGCTTTCATAGAATTAACTTAAGTATATCTTATTTATTGCAACGGTATATGCAACCTCCATTGATTAATACTTCGTGTAAATGTTTTAAAATATTTCGAGGATAATTTTATTTTATTGAAATGTAAATCTCATTGTGAATTAATTATTTGACTTAGATATCTTATGTAATTCATCATCATTATCGCGTGTGTCCGCTCTCTGACAAACCCTTTTTTCTTCAATTAAGGTCTTAAATTATTTGAATGTATTTAGTGAAACCTTACAACGCTAATTTATATAAAATTTAAAACCCCTTTGTAACTGTATTCACAATTACTATTAAACTTATTATCTATACTCTATACAGATAAATAAAATTAGAGTGTCTGTTTGTAATATTAAAATAACCGCTTTTTATTGAATTTATATGCATGTACATACACGGTGCATATACCAAAATAACCTTTTTTTTAAAAATTGTCCGTCTGTCCGTCTGTCTGTCTGTCTGTCTGTCTGTCTGTTTGTTCCAGCTAATCTCTGAAACGGGTGGGCCGATTTTGATCGGACTTTCACCCATTTTTAATCATCATCAATCCGCGTACGGCTGTAAATCTTAGTTAACGCGGGCGAAGCTGCAGGCAACAGCTAGTACATTAATATAATAAAAATAAAGAGTTCCTTTGTTTGCAGAGATTAACGCATTCAGCGTTAATCTCTGAAACTAGTTACTAGAAGATTTTATGTTTCATCAAAATCCGCTTAGCAGTTTTATACCTACACAAAAAATGTTTGATACATTTAACATAAATACATTCTGAGCGGAGTCCGGTTACGCTGTTAGTACTAATTTCAAGCTTCCATATTACGCTCAGATCAAAAGATAAGCATTACTTTACAACTTACAATACTTTTACTGATGTCCAGTACCGATAAGTGGGCAAACAGGTAAATACACGAACAGCTGCAGGGTACCAGTGGTACCAGTTTTGTACAGCTGGTGAAGGTACCAGCGCAGTGGTACCAGTTTCACACAGCTGGTGAATTTATTTTGATATTGTAAGTTATTGGTCAGGAGTTATGTTAAAAATAAAATATTTAATATAGACTGTTGTATATATATGTATCGTGTTTTATATCAAACTAGCTGTTGCCTGCAGCTTCGCCCGCGTTACTCAACTCCTATAAGTCACAGCGTGATGTTTTATAGCCTTCCTCGATAAATAAGCTGTCTAACACTGAGAGAATTTTTCAAATCGGACCAGTAGTTCCTGAGATTAGCGAGTTCAAACAAACAAACAAACTCTTCAGCTTTATAATATTAGTATAGATTAATATAGTATAGTATTGATTAAAAAGTGTTTTATTGCCACTCATTGTCATCCACTTCTGAACAATGGTTCAAAATTCAAGTCTCTTACACATCGAGAAATTAAAAATAAAAATATTGTAGTATAAAAGGTTAATATATTATAGACTAGGTACTTGTATATGTCGAATTGGGTAACTTGGCAGATGAGTGGTCAACGTCAACTATGATCACAAGTAGATATTGTGGTGTTTAAAGGCTGAGTAGATATCGCATTCTATACTTTTCTCGAAGACAGGTGGACATTGGACAATACAAAGTATTTTGATATAGGTAAACGCTCACGGATTTATTGTATACAACGGTACCGACATTCACACAACTTACTAAAATAAAGTGTTCATGAAATAATAATGCCTATAAGGTCGTCAAATCTTCTTACCTTACTGATATTTCAAAGGCACAGGTCTAAGTCTAAAGGTTGTTTCAGGATTCCGTTCCTCAAAATCACAAAACGGAATCTTTTTAAAATGAAACAGTTTTTTACGGATTTACCGCGGCTTACTAAGATTATTTACAACAACCATAGTCACTTTTTTATGTTAGTTGTATAGCCAAACTGACAGACGTGCCACCTGATGGTAAGTGTTCCATATCGCCTATGAACATAAATCAGTTTGAAATAACCCAGGCAACTCATTCATGTGTTGTTTATCCTTTTTTTTTTTTTGTTCTGCAGCGGAAATTTGCAGCCCAAACCATAGCCAGGACCGGGGTTGGTTTTAAACCTAGCCGTGTGTGGGGTTCGCACTTGGGCAGTATCGTTACCCACTAAAACCGCTGCAAGCGCCCTCCGCCGCCTTTTGAGGGTCCCGGATCTTTTTTTTTTTTTTTTTTTTATATAGAAGAGGGGGCAAACGGACAGTCGGTTCACCTGATGGTAAGTGAATAGCGACATCCACAGACATCTTGCAACAACACAGGACCCTCGGCGACAGGCTGGCCCCGGCGAGAGGCCAGACTCCTCCTCGAAAGGGGGGACTGCTCGGCTGTTCGTTTTCACGATACTTTTAGCAGTCCCCGACGACGTCGTGCCTATCTGGACCCAGGTTAACCCCAACCTCGGCCCAACACGAGCACAGGGGCGTTACTGGAGGCGCATTAAGTAGCGCCTCCTACGCACCCCCCTTCGTCGCCCACGGGGGGAGGCCTCGTCGGCGGCCACCTCTCTCACCCGCTCGTCGGCCTCCTTCTGAGACATTACTTCATCGCAGAAGGAGACCATCGCCGTCCAGGACTCGTCGTCACCGAGCATCGCGGCGATGACACTCGACAGAGACAAGTCCCCTCCGATGACCGATGTCAGATCATGACGCAGCGCCGCCCATCTCGGGCACACCTCGAGGGTGTGCTGGGCCGAGTCCATCGCCGCGCCACAATCGTGACACACTGTCAACGGCTCCCTGCGGGCTGTCCGGCAGAGGTACTCACCAAAACAACCCAGTGAGCACCTGTGTCAGACGGAAGGTGAGGGGTTTGCGCTTACGGCGCATCCACCGCTCTAGGACCGGACGCAGGGCAACCGTTAGGCATTTGCCATACGGCTCCCACGCCAGGCCCTCTCCCCACCTCAGCATTAACGCCTCCTGCCCTAGTCGGCGGACCCGCAGTCCAGCGTCAGGCTCTCGCCGAGAGACCTCCTATCCGAGACATAGGAGTGCACCTCAGCAAGAACTTCCGCCACGAGTTCCCACGGAGGGTCGCCGGCTAGGGCAGTTGCTGCTGCCCACGATATCGTACGATACCCCCGAATCACTCTTACCGCGATGACCCGCTTCGCCGAGCGCAACTGGGCCCTACTCCGTGCGGTAAGGTGACCCGCCCAAATGGGAGCACCGTATGTCGCCATACTCCGGCAGACACCGGAGTATAGCTGCCTGCAGGCGGCGCTGGGTCCTCCGAGGTTCGGGAGGAGTCTGCCCAACGCACTCGCCGCCTTTACGACCCTCGGACCCAACTGTGCGAAGTGTGGGCCGAAGGTCCATTCTCCGTCAAGGATGAGCCCCAGATATTTAATATGGGGGCTCATCCTGATCCTCACCCCTCCGATCTGGAGGGCAGCCCCCGGTGGGGGTCCTTTCCGCCCGGTCCCGCGGAAGAGAAGGGCTTCGGTCTTAGATGGTCTGACCCGAAGCCCTAACCTCTCTATGCGGCTGATCACGAGGTCGAGCCCGACCTCGACCAGCCGCGCCGCCTCCTTGTAGTCTCGTCCCCGGGCGTAGACGAGGGTGTCATCCGCATAGCAGATGACACCCATCCCGGGGAGGAGACGGCCTCGCAGGACCCAGTCATACCCGATGTCCCATAGGATCGGACCAAGAACCGATCCCTGCGGGACACCGCAGCTGACTCGCCACCACTCTACGGACCCACACTGGTTCTCGCAGCCCACCCTCCTGTCGGAAAGGTACGCCTCCAACAGCCTCCTGAGATAGGGAGGCACACCAAAGTAGTTCAGTGCCTCCCGTATCACACTGTGCGGGAGGCTGTTGAAGGCGTTCGCGATGTTCAGGGACACCGCGACCACCACCTCCCCTCTGCGTTCCGCCTCACCCGTCACCGCCCGCAGGCGTTTGAGGGCATCGATGGTTGATCGGCGTGCCCGGAACCCAAAATGGGACTCTAAGAGTCCCGGTCCCTGGCCCTCCTCCAGGTGCTGAACGAGCCGATGTGTTGTTTATCCTGAGACATAAGATGTTAAGTCTCGGTGCCAGTAATTACACTGCCTGTCCTGCCCTTCTCTCTGAAACACAGCACAGCTATTTCACGGAGAAACGACCAAGATGGTGGTTTGCAGACGGGAACGCGGCACAGCGCAGGTGCCCCCAAAAGGTGGTGGGAGCCACCTTTCTGCGTCTGTCTGTCTGTCAATTCAAAACCTATACCTCCCATTAAACATAATCATGTTTGGCAGGAAGTCTCACAGCATAAGTGAAGTTACGGAACCCTCAGTACGCACCCAGACTTGCACTTTGTCTGGCTTTTGTAACTCGATCGCAACTTAATGACGGGACAGATTTGCATGAAACTTTGCAATTATATAGATGATAAACCAGAGTTTTTATGCTGGTAATAGATTCCGGTATGATAATTTTCATACTTGCAAAATTTGATTTTTATTGCTTTACGATTATAAGCTTAAGTTTACACTGTCGATGTTGCGAGTAAAAGCTTGTTAAGTATTAAGTAATAATAATAATAATATGCTTTATTTTGTACCATAAAATTATTAACAGGTAACAACAAACTTATGTCTAGGAGTACGCACAAAAATGGCGGTCTTACCGCTTTAAGCGGTCTCTACCAGACAACCATAACAAAAAAAAAAAAAAAAATGTGATCGCAGCGTGAGAAAAGGTAGGAGTCGGCACAAGCATTCTTTGTTGAATAAGAAACAAATAATTAAAATATTTTGGTATTTTCTGTTGAATAATACATACAATATAATATATACATATACATACAACATAATACATACTATTAGGTACACGAACGAGATGTAGGTATTGATAATAAGAGTACTTCTATAATATTATAAAATAAATACATCCATACATACATACAGAACACAAATACGTACAAAACAACATAATATATTGAGCTATAGTAATAAATATTGTGATAAAACAGTAAAAAACATTGAGAACAACAGGGTATTACAGTGCGGATAGGGCGAGATAGTGGTGTTTAAGGCGTTTTTTGAATATCGCAATTTTTTGAGATCTCTGGACCGATTCGGGTAGAGCATTCCACAGGCGAATAGCAGATACAGTGAAGGAGTATTCAAATTATATATTTATAAGTTATTATTATATTATATTAATAAGTTAGTTACAAAGTTGTTGAAGTAATCAAGTGATCATTAAGGCATTTGAATTTGTTTTATGTTAATCAACATACATATGTAGTGGCAAAATAAAATCGGAATTTTTATCGACATTAATGCCTTGTGTTTGACAAGACCGAACTTTTACTTAATTTTAATATAAATTTATTTAACTTTCTTTATTTATGACTTTATCGAACATCGGATGCTAAATTTAGTGCAAAAATCAGTAGGTATAATGTTATGTAAATGTTATGTAGGTATAATGTCATAATAGTAAGCAAAATATAATTGAACAGTAAGTATATTGAAATTCATGAATCAATATAACAAACAACTTTTTACGGAATGTGTGATGATTTTTACATATCCAACGTTTCGGACTCTTTTGTTTTTTTTTATTTTACGCCCGCGGGGGTGTGAGTCCCCCCGGCGGGTATTGGGACTCGCTGCGCCCGAGAGATGGTAAGTGGACGCAGCTCTACCCACTAAAGCCCGGCGAGTGTCTCGGGCTTTCCGCTTTTAATCAAATTCTAATGTTGGTGACCTATATTAAAATCTTTATTACAATATTATATTTTTTCTATCAAGAACTAGTAAGTGAGCACCTATGTTAATTTGTTAGATATTTGTTTTGTTTTTCCGATTATTAAAAAATCTGTTACATGAAACGTGCAATATCGGACCTACTAAAGAATGAAGAACAACATGATATTGGTGGCACCATGATAAAATTTTACAATACATACAAAATTATATACTTCCATCTATTTATATAATATAATAATATATCTATGGACGCTTTTCACATCACGTCAATCTGGTCCCGTGGTAAGTTCTCGAAGAACTTGTGTTACGGGTACCAGACAACGGAAATATATATAATAATTTTATACTATACATATATTTAAGATTTTTATTATATAATAAACATATTTAATACCCATCCATGACCCAGGAACACAGAAAATTTTTTGTTCCCTGGCGGGATTCGAACCCGCAACCTCCGGCTTGAGCGCCAACGCGCTGACCATTGTGCCACAGAGGTCTTTAATATATTTATGAAAAACATTTTACAAACTTAGTGGCAGCTGTAACAATTTCTGAACGTGTTGAGCACGTGATCAAAGCACTGAGTGCACCGAACCTCAATTAAATAGCACCAGTGTTCATAGTAGAAAATGGCACCGATTTATGATGTCATAGGACGTCATATATTTACCTCGGATACTGCGAATTTCAGTCCATAACGGAACGAATTTCTCTCAGTAAGAGCACTGAATACTACTCGTAGAGTATATCGGAAAATAGCCTAAGTATAATATTTGCTATTTGCAATAGTAACCCATAAAATATTTTGTTTTTATTACGAATAATTTTTTTATAAAGAAAGCTTGAGCAAAACAGTATCAGGTCTAACCGACGTAGTTGAGTATCTTGTTAAGATACGTGCAAAATGGCGGTAGCTTTAGTCATACGTAATGACCGGCTAGATTAACTTAATTAATGCGAGGAAAAAATAATAGCAGATTTGTAAAGTAATATGCGCAATATTGTTTTTTTTCGACCTACTTTTTTTGACAATAAGTCAACTAGACAAGTCATTTGCCAGTGTCAAGTTTTAATTGTTTTTTTTTCACATTAGTTAATGATGTTATATATTTATGTTTTCCATTCATAGGTATGTATTTCCAGCAATGTACACAACATGTCACGTTCACTCCAAAAAAGTCTAGACGGGTTTCGGCTGATCAAATGACGATGCAGCATAATCTGTTTTTTTTTTTTTCATTCCAACATATTAATTAATAGTATAATTTTATACATTCCGTCAGATAAGTTATTATATACAAATTAATTCTTATTTTTGCATGTTTTCTTTTTTTTTTATTAAATGCGTAAATGCACCCAATAATTTCTTTTTTTTTCTTTTACGCCGGGAAATGCTCTGAGGCATCCCGCAGGGGAGTGGGTCTTCCCAGGCAGGTATGTGGGACTCACTGCGCCCAAAATGTGGTGAGGTGGACGCAGCTCTACCCACTAAAACCGGCGAGTGCCACCAATGCCACCTTTGGTGAGGTGCCCCGGATCTAATGAGCAAACAGGGCAGCTTGATGGCTAGTCAGTCCCTCAAGGGACCTACTAGGCCACAGAGGTATGTGTTATCTCTTACCAAAGAACAACTCCTCCCAACGTTCGGACAGTGCAATGGGGTGAGGTTCCCATCCTCGCCCCTTGTCCTCTCCTGCTCTTTTGTCCCCTCTTCATATAAGAGGCGTATAAAGAGCAGTTCCCTAAGACGAGGATGGGAAATTCACCCCATTGCACTGTCCCGACGGTGGGAGGGGTAGTTCTGTGGTGCGGGACAATCAGCGGAGCATTTCCCGGCGAAAAATAAAAAAAATGTGTTTATGATTTTAGTATAAATCGTAAGGAATCTTTTTTCACTCTCATATAAATCGTATCTTACTTCAATCGTTATTTTCCTAGTAAAAAAATTAATCCCTGAGGAATGAAGACTCAATTTCCTGTTAATAGTCATAAATCTATATCGAGATTCCATATAAATTACACATTAATGATATGCGATAATATTCCAGGAATTTAGGTATCTAAGCATGATTGTCTGTACTTATCATTAATGGACGCGCTCTTCAGCCTGATAAGTAATATTTGTAATCTTTAATTAAAGACTTAGGCCCGGTTTGACCGAACACTCGCTCCGTCTCTTTCCCATATAGGCGCAAGACACGTTCAGCAATATCCGCTAAGAGCTGTCAGATTAATTACAGATTTACTTTTATCGATACTTGATTCATGGCTGGTATAGCTTTTAATTAAGAGTTAATGAAAGTAAAATGTACTGTTTATGTCTATACTATAATATTGCCTACACGTTATAAAACATTAAAGATGTGGGAAATTAATAAAATAAATTTGTTTTTACACTGGTTTAGTGTCTAGTAATTAGTTCAGCAATATGAGGTATTAATTAAAACGGTGATATAATAGTGAGGTGACAGGAGCTAAATAGAAGATGTTGGTTCGATGCCTCAAAAAACGGAATTTATATGATAAATATGTGTCTATAATTCTACAGGTAAATAATACGCATCTCGGGTCTTACCTCCTTACTCTTACCGTTGATTTTAACTCGAGGTTCAGAATACAATTGATCGAAAAAAAATATTTAAACACCTAGGTTATAATTTGTGTATTAGGAACTCCCAAAACTTAAATTCAAAGTTTCACTAGATATTTGATAAGTATCGCGTATTATGACTATTAATAATGTATCAGTGAAGAAAAGGCAAATGTCAAAATTAAAAACCTTGTCGGGAATGTCACTGAATGGCAAAAAATCTTTCGAGAAAAACAAGTAACATCTTCGTAGATTTTCTGTACCTACTTTGAAAACATTTTTATATTTTTTGGATAATCAAACGGACAGACGAACCACATGATGGTAACTTGAAGCTAGCCCAGTCAACTCACGTGTTGCTTATCCTGAAACGTAATTCCCTTTTCTCCGAAACACAGCAAAGCTGTTTGAGAGAAGAAACAAGAAGCCATCCTTCTTGTTAGTAGTAGTTATACAGCCGGAGAGTAAGATACAACCCATCCGTCACGTTAGTAGGATATTACTTACACCATCCTAGGAGATATCTTGTAAATTGTATATTAGAAAACTCTCAAAAGCAAAGCTATTTTTTCTAGATATTTGATTTTGTTGACTATACTAATATGTGTGTTATATAATAAAAATCTTAAATATAATATGTATAGTATAAAAGTATTAAATATATTTCCGTTGTCTGGTACCCGTAACACAAGTTCTTCGAGAACTTACCACGGGACCAGATTGACGTGGTGTAGAAGCCATAGATTATCATTATTATTATTATTATGGAGTTATGATTAATGATGATGATGATGATATTCGCGATTTATGCCATTGCTCGAGCATTAGCGCATTTGCTTCACCGCATAGTTTCCTTAATTTGTGGTCTTAATTTGACTTTGTAAAAAATGTTCCGGTTTTATAACATACATACGTAAATCACTTTTTTACGATCATACCGCTAACTAAAAGTACTCATTGCCATAACAAAAAAAGAGTTAATTACACACAAAAATTCATAACACGACAATAAAAAAGTAAAATAGTCATATAAACAAGTGGAATTCATTTATTTAATTACTACGCGCAATTTATGATCATAAAACAGTAGCTGGTTCGGATGCATAGCAGGGGGTTTATGACAAGATGAAGTCAAGGCTTAGTAAAAGGTTAATGGTTTGTAGTGTCATCTAGAATCATCGAAACTGTGTTCATATGTTCGACTAGTGGAATACTCAAGCATTGAACGCCATTTTAGTAGACTGATATTCTTTATCGGAGAGGACTTGTCTGTGCCGAGGGATGATTTTTATGGTATTTTATTGTTCACTGCTCGGTTCTATGATTTCATAGAAACATTACGTAGATCTCGGCCTTTTCTTTTTTCTTTAACACCGGGAAATGCTCTGAGGCATCCCGCGGGGGAGTGGGTCTCCCCACGCGGGTATGTGGGACTCGCTGCGCCCGACAGCTGGTAAATGGTGCGTCCATTTACCAGCTCTACCCACTAAAACCCGGCAAGTGCCACCAATGCCGCCTTTGGTGAGGTGCCCCGGATCTAGAAAACAAACAGGCAAACGACGGCTAGTCAGTCCCGCAAGGGACCGACGCCACATCCACAGAGGGGTTGGCCGGACATATGAGCCACGTTATGGTGTCCGTCAGTGGTCAGCGTCACCCATGAGCATAAACAAGTTAACCTGAGACTAGCCCAGGTAACTCATTCATTTTGCGGGCTGTCCTTTGTTAGTCAGATCTGGAACACTCCCCTTGAAGGGGCTGAAGGCAACTTGCAGTGGTTGTAGTGCTGTATACCGGCGCCGGGGTAGTGGAGAACGCCGGGAGTCCCACATATCCCCGGCGACGACCCATCCCCAGGTGAATGTTGAAAGCATTTCCACTGCCTATCCTGAGACATAAGATGTTAAGTCTCTATGCCAGTACTTACTGCCTGTCCTGCCTTTCTCTTCAAAACTATTTCACATAAGCAGGTTGCGGGTACCCATGCAGATGACGACGAACGCCCTCCAAATAATTTTATTTTATTCAAGTGACAGCCCTATTCAAATACAGTACACTGAGATTTGTTACTGTATTTTGTATTTTGTATACTGTTTGTTTTCTGTGCTCTATTATCTGTATATCAAACATCCGATGACAAATCTCGGAGTCGTAATTATGACATTTACCTTGAAATGCCGGAGACGAAGTAAACGACATAATGATGTCAATCAACACGCTTATTTGAATAGGGATCCCTATTTATTAACTGACTTCAAAAAGGAGGTTAGCAGTTCTACTTTTTTTGTTTTAACATTAATAATTGTTGACGTGGTAACGTCTTATAAATTGATGAACACCGGCAGCGCGCACGAAAAAGTGTCGCGTTCCGCTGTCAAACGAGCGTTGGCTTGGAAACCATTATTTATAACAAAATATATAATCCGACTTTACAGACAACTATTTTTTTTAAATATTTTGAAAACGCTTAAAATAGCGTCTAATCAAAGCTAATAACATCTATGTGACAAAATCAGACCTAGGTAGAAAGACTTACATAGTTTTTTGGGTATAGAAAACTAAAAATAATACCTGAAATCTTTAAATCATCTTCACACCCTTTTAACCTATTACTTAAAATAAATCTGACTTTTTGATTGGCCTGTTGGTCTAGTGGTTAGTGACCCTGACTGCTAAACCAGAAGGTCGTAGGTTCGATTCCCACCCATGACAAATGTTTATGTGATGAGCATGATCACTTGTTCCGTGCCTGTTTGTAATTTATGTATAATGTTATGTATGTATTTAGAAATATAATATAAGTATATATGAGTTGTCTGGTTGCCATAATAACAGGCTCTGCCTGCTTAGATGTCCGTATGTGAGGTGTCCCAACATAATATTATTTATTATATAATTTTAAACGACTATCTTTGTCGCAGAATTTTCAACATTTAGAATAATGATTCTAAATGTAACTGATGTACCTACATACACAACATAACTCAATAAACACAAAAACAGCCAACAAGTTGTTTAGGATATTTTACAGCAACAACAACAATTCTGTCTAGCATGCGTGCCACGACAAAATTTTGTCTACCCCTTTTCTCGTATTATCTCTCTGTCTACATAACAGTAGCTAACATGCGTTTTTTAATATAATGGACGAGATAAAGTAATTTAAACTTAAAAACGAAACATTAATAAAATCGGGTGCCTATTTCTTGTATACCGTGGCGTTTCCCTACTATAATTATTTAATTTCGGTATACGAAGAATGTTCTCGTAGTAGCACTCTTCGTATTACGTGGTATTACGCTAACGAGTAATCGAGAAAATACTCGATATAGACATTATCTCTCTCTCTCTAGTCAAGAGATATCTCGTTGTACGCATGTTAGCTCGGCTGGTGGCGTTTTATTACGATAAGAAAATAAAAGAAATTCGCCTATAAAGAATCTATATTTACAGCCCCTTAAAGCAAATTTTATTCATCAATAAAATTATAAAATTCAATTCCTCAGTTATTGAAGAATCCGGACCTCCCAGAAATAAAATCCTTGAAAACTATATTAATTGATCTATCCAATAATGATATTAAAATCATTAAGAAATTAATAAAGAAACTTGAATCCATTTCAAACGGAGGGCAATTTATAAAAGGATATTCATATTTATTGCCGTTGATAAATTGGACAAGACCGAGTGGATTTATTATAGTGGTTCCGCACACTTAATATAACTGTTATTCATTTT
The DNA here is from genome assembly GCA_963853865.1 of Helleia helle. Taxonomy (NCBI): domain Eukaryota; kingdom Metazoa; phylum Arthropoda; class Insecta; order Lepidoptera; family Lycaenidae; genus Helleia; species Helleia helle. Next base: position 5,725,746 of record OY971426.1, on the reverse strand, counting down.
CATGCTGGTAAAATAAGTAAATAAATATGTAATTTCTAAAGAAATAAGACATCCAAATTTAATTTTAGCTTTAGGTCAATTATACATCCTCACAATGATTACGGCCTTGTCGTGGCGGTGGGGCTCAGTACTCTAGGGTGAGCCCAGCACCTTAGGCGAGGCGAATTAAGCCTCTTATAAGAAGAGGGGATGAAAGAGCAGGGGAACAAGAAGCGAGGATGGGAACCTCACCCCATTGTGCTATCCCGACGTTGGGAGGGCTTGTTCTGTGGTGCGGGACAACCCCTCTGTGGAGGTGGCGTCGGTCCCCTCAGGGAGTGACTAGCAGTTGAGGTGCCCTGTTTTCTCATTAGATACGGTGCACCTCACCAAAGGCGTCATTGGTGGCACTCGCCGGATTTTAGTGGGTAGAGCTGCGTCCACTTACCTACCACCTTTCGGGCGCAGCGAGTCCCACATACCCGCGTGGAGAGACCCACTCCCCCACGGGATGGCTCAGAGCATTTCCCGGCGTTAAAGAAAAAAAATAAACCAGCCTTTATTTTAATTATATTCATCGTATAAATGCACATTTTATTTGGTATAGGTACATGATCTACTTCGTAAAAAGCTTTAAAAGAAATGAAAATAGATATGAACTTATAAGAAGTCTTATTTTAACTTTCAGACACCAATGGGCTTACATGCGAATCAAAGCGAAGTATTATTTGACGGATCCCCGAAACCTAAGAATTGATTGATAACTAGTTTCATTTTATACATAACTTATTTAACTCATCACATCTGCAAGTGATGATTACATAGGTCATTGACTTCACTAAACGTCAAATTAGACGCATGTCTTGTAATGGTATAAATTGATTTTATTGATATCGGTCCAATAAGTCGGTGCCATACATAAAGTTAATTTAACTAGTGAGGTATATTAACTTTATGGTGGCCATACTAGGTTTTGTTAAATTAAGACCTGGATACAAGTCATTTGCCCTGAATTATATTTTATTACTAGTAGTCCAGTCGGGGCAGACATTTAATTAGAAAAAAATCCGGGGAGCGATTTTTTTTTAAACGTCAGGGGGATGCTTGGAAGTATATATCTCGATTTTCTAACTAATCCCGGTAAAGGATTCGCCGCCATCTTGTTTTAAAGTTCTATTTTTTCGTTTTTCTGAAATAACTCGTTAATTTTCAACTTTAGAGCAAAAATGGCAGTATCCAAATTTGTTGGAAATTTAATTTCTCACATGTTTGGTCATTATCATTTTTACGCTAGGATCAATATCGTAGTCTTCCTCCAGCATGAGATTATTATGTTATCTATATAATACTATATATTTTATGTTTGTTACATTTTCACACGTCTCTCCACTGCAGTGCAGACATAAAACAGAGCACTTGAGGCCCGCTTTACGGCAGCCGCACATCTTTCCGCACTTGGATTTGCATTTGCAGGAAATTAATTTGAGCAAAGACTCCGGTGCTGAGTCAGTGATGGTTGTAATCGGTTCCAACCCACGATTTGTTTTCTTCCGACCCCAATCCGTTGCGAGCATCAAGTGCGAGAACCAAAGTTGAAGAAAATAAAATTCCACCCATTACGATTTTTTTTATAAACTTGATAGTATAACTCTGCAAATATTGATCCTAGCGTAAAAATGATTATAACCAAACTTGTGAGAAATTAAATTTCCAACAACTTTGGATACTACCATTTTTGCTCTAAAGTTGAAAATTAACGAGTTATTTCAGAAAAACGAATGAACTTTAAAACAAGATGGCGGCGAATTATCTACCGGGATTAGTTAGAAAATCAAGATTTATACGTCCAACCACCCCTCCCGACGTTAAGAAAAGAAAAATCGGCCCCCGGATTTTTTTCTATTTCAGGCTAGTTTTACCTCTGCCCCGACTGGACTGTAGGTATTGCCAGTTCGGTTTATACGGATTTAGATTTACAAGGTGACACTTCAACACCTACATTGTTATTCAAAAGTTAACACGTTAAATGTGTATTTAAAATTTTCCGATTTCAAAACTGTGTATTTATTTTGCTTAGAAATAAACACAGTTTAAACACGCGTGACGAGCCCCTCGTCCTAAATTATTTTCAATTGTTTACATGAAACCAATATTAGGATTCCGGATAGACTTTACAACAACTGCTTGCTGGTCTGGGCTTGGTTGCTGTAAAGTATCCGAAACGTCAGCCATGTGATAGTCCCCACCATGGTTCAGGCCTTGAAGTGGCGGTGGGGCTCAGTAACCAAGGGTGAGCCGCTGCACCTTGGGCGAAACGAATTGAGCTGAGGGGGCTGTTTGTACCCCTTTTATAAGAAGAGGGGACAAAAACCCAGGGGGCAAGGGGCGAGGACGGAAACCTCACCCCATTATACTATCCCGATGTTCCTCTGCGGAGGTGGCGTCGGTCCCTTGGGGGACTGATTAGCCGTCAAGGTGGCCTGTTTGCTCATTAGATCCGAGGCACCTCACCAGAGGTGGCATTGGTGGCACTCGCCGAGATTTTTATTATACATATTGAATACACATCCATGACCCAGGGACACAGATAAAATTTTGCTCCCTAGCGGGATTCGAGCCCGCTACGTCCGGCTTGAGTGCCAACGCGCTAAGCACCCACAGAGGTCGTCAAACTATAAAAATTGTGATTAACCTAGAAATATTCTCGTATTTTTTTTTCTTTAATTTTTAACGGTCCTTTTTATCCGTAATAGCGACACTTCAAAGATCGCTCACCAAAATTAAAATAACATGTACGTGTTAAATAAAAACCGCCCCTGGCGCATCATAACTCAAAAACATGTATAATCTAGTCATAGATAATTAGGTATAATTTTAATATACCGATTAGAGACGATAGCATTTTAATGCGAACGCTGTTTTTATGAGGCAATACCATATTACGATAAATAGGTCCAATCATCTCATTTTATATAGATTGTAATTGAAATTGGCGGTTTCTTATTGCATACGTAATTGGGAAGTACCGATTCATATTATGGAATAGAGTTTGAATGCCCCTCGCGTCACCCCGTTTTCGCATGTATGTGTAATATAGGTGTACATATCATAGGGTTTTTTTTATTGAATATCAGAAATTATCAATAGATAGCGTTAGAGGATTAAATTAGTAGGTAGGGTATTTTTAGTTAGTGATATGTTAAAGAAACTCAAAGCGGATTCCGTAACATATATATAATTTTTATTACCTAAGAAACTAAACAGACTAAAACAACACTTTTCATTTTAGTGAAAGCATGTAGGTACTGACTATATTGTTAAGTTTAGCCGTAAAAAACTATAAAGATAACTCATAAAAGTTATTCAACGAAAGTACGTAATAAATACTCAGTTTTGAAAACTCATCCATGTTTTTTTTACGGAAAACGCAGTACCTATAGATATTATGTATGTACATTTGGTCTTAGCACACACTTCTCCGGAGCCTTTCTCTTAAAATCTCACTCATAATTCTTCTCTTTTCTTCATAATAAGTATAATAATATATAAATATTTTTTTCAATAAATAACTAAAATTTACGTTATAGTGCTAAATAAAACTTTGTATTTACACGTCGAAAACATGGTTTCATCTTTAGACCTAATAATTACTTTTTACGTTACATTCTTAGCCTTTGAACTAACAAGAGTCTATGGCTATTGGATATTTAATAACATTTAAGGCGGTAAAATTTGCATAGAAACGTTTACAGTTCGCCATCTTGTTTTGAGTGAAAATTCATGTTACTTGTACATTTTACGATACCAAAGAGGATAAAAGTTGCTGATGATTGCAATCCTGTCACCTTCTCTTATAAATAAGCCTATAAACGTTTTATTGGTGAATAAACATGAGCCTAGCTATGTTGAATGAAGCTTTGGCGGCAAAAACGACCTGTCAATTAAGTAACTATCAACCAAGTACTTTACGTTATTTTTAATATATTTGTTTTATTAGATTTAATTTTAACGAGTTTATAAATCTTAATAAATTTATTTTATTTAGTGTTATTACGAAAGAAGGAACGGAAAAACTCAACGCATGAAAGTTACTTACCATTAGATGACCAGTTTGCCTATCCGATTAACATTAAAGAATATAATACAATATTATATTGTTTTCTAATGTTTACGCGAACTTCACTCATTAGAATGAAACAATTTTTACGGATTTTATCGCGGTTTATTAAGATTTTTACAATCCCGACGTTTCGGATACTTTACAGCAACCATGGTCACGGGAGGACTGAGGTGTCATACGTTGTTATAATGTTACAAAGTTATTCGAAACTACCCTATGATAACATGATTTAAAACACCGTCGCTACACTAAGTCTGCCATCTGTGAACATAGTCTAGATAAAGCTCGCCATTATATCAGATTTGATAAACCACAAGTCCTCGCAAAAGAACACCGATTCCAACCAAGGATGATCCGTGAGGCTTTTGAAATTAAAAAACATCCGAATTTCAATAGAGAAGATGGCTGGCTCTTACCACCTGCTTGGAATCCCATTATTAATATTATGAAATCAAAATCCAAGCATAATATGTCACAGATTAAAGATACAGTTAGCACTTTCTGCGTAGATAGGACTGACCAATATGTATCACAGGGTAGTTTCGAATAACTTTGTAACATTAGGACGTATGACACCTCAGTCCTTTTTTTTTTTTTTTTGTTCTGCAGTGGAAATTTGCAGACCAAACCGTAACTAGGACCGGGGTGGGTTTTAAACCTAGCCGTGTGTGGGGTTCGCACTTGGAGATACGTTACCCACTAAAACCGCTGCAAGTGCCCTCAGCCGCCTTTTATGAGAGTCCCGGATCATGCAGGCAACGCAGGACTCTCGGCGACAGGCTGGCCCCGGCGAAAAGGGGGACTGCTCGGCTGTTCGTTTGCACGACACTTTTAGCAGTCCCCGACGACGTCGTGTCTAGCTGGACCCAGGTTAAAACCCCCTCCTGGGCCCGACACGAGCACAGGGGCGTTACTGGAGGCGCATTAGGTAGCGCCTCCTACGCACCCCCGTTCGTCGCCCGCGGTGGGAGGCCTCGTCGGCGGCCTCCTCTCTCACCCGCTCATCGGCCTCCTTCTGGGACATTACTGCCTCGCAGAAGGAGACCATCGCCGTCCAGGACTCGTCGTTACCGAGCATCGCGGCGATGACACTCGGCAGAGACAAGTCCCCTCCGATGACCGATGTCAGATCATGACGCAGCGCCGCTCATCTCGGGCACACCTCGAGGGTGTGCTGGGCCGAGTCCACCGCCGCGCCACAATCGTAACACACAGTTACCGGCTCCCTTTGGGCCGTCCTGCACAGATACTCACCGAAGCACCCATGCCCGGTGAGCACCTGATGACACCTCAGTCCTCCCGTGACCATGGTTGCTGTAAAGTATCCGAAACGTCGGGCTTGTAAAAATCATAATAAACCGCGATAAAATCCGTAAAAAATGTTTTATTATCTTCTAATATATAAAATTTCCATGTCACTATGTTAGTTACCGTACTCCTCCGAAACGGTTTTACCGATTTTTACCAAATTTTATATGCGTATTCAGTAGGTCTGAGAATCGGCTACTATCTATTTTTCATACCCCTAAGTGATAAGTGTGGTCAACCCCTCAAATTTTAAAAGTTAACGCGGGCGAAGCTGCGGGCAACAGCTAGTAATATACAATATTACATGCGACTGGTCAACTTATAACCCTATCGAATGATTCCCTTTTTTGTTGAATGTTATAACGACTTCATTAGTTACAGTTAGAACATTTTAAGTGAGATGTTAAAGACAGGTCGTCATTGTTCAAAAAGTAAAAAAGTAGTCGGCTGTGATCACCAAAGAATGGCATGGGCATACTAGATTTTTTAAATCATTATTAGGTACCTTTATTATCCTTGGGTTTTTTATAAAAAAGGAGTTATGACATTATAATATATTGCCTTACCTTTATATTTATATTTTTCTCTATAAAAATTTTAGTCGAGTGACTTTAGACAAACGAATTCGTCAGGTAGTATTTGTAAAAATAGAATAGATATGAAGCATTTGTCACTTGTCTAGCAAGGTAGGGCAGACGTCGAAGACATCGATGAAAACTAATATTTATATCTTCGATCACTAACTTTGAGTTAGACCAGCGTCCGATTGTTCACTGCACAGATAAAAATTTATTTAAAATGTAACAACAGGCAAGGTATCTTGCCGTAGGTAAACTAGGTACAGTTTAGAAATTATTTGGAAAAACACAAATCGACATGAAACAGATAATATGTTATCTTTGGACAGTATAAATAAAGTCGTTATAAGTGTTGGTCTATTTGTGCATCGATATTTCTAAACTACTCAACAAATGTTGATACAGTTTTCACTGTCGGCTTCGTTATAAACTAAGGCATGTTCCTAAGTATGATCAATAATTTTATCATAGAAAGCAGAAAAAAGTTTTTTTTGTCTGTTACGAATTAACTCAAAAACTACTCAACCGATTTCAAAATTTCTTTCACCTTTAATGCTACGTAAAACTGAGTGACTTTATAATAATCATCATCAATCCGGATACGGCTTTAAATCTAAATTAATGCGGACGAAGTTGCGGGCACTAGCTAGTATACTTATTAAAACTAAAGAGTTTGTTTCAACGCACTAAACTCCGGTATTGTAGGACTGGAGTTTAGTTAGTTAATATATATTTTTATTTATACTTTTGGAGAAGGAATTAGTTAGGAACAGCTTATTTATAAGAAGGGATTATTTTTTTAGATTTTAGGACAAGTGAAACCGCGCAAAACCCAGCTAGCAGCTTAAATGGAGGTGGTATCTAACGGGTCGACGATGGTTCCTTGTGCATGAGGTAATGAAATAAGATGTAGAATCCCGTTGCCAATTGATTCCCCATGAACATGTCACGTCCAGTCCTACCCGGCAATCATAAACAGCCATCTTAGAGCATAACGTTTTAGACATAATCCGTTGTAATAAATTCAATTCCTTCTAGAAAATTTCGAATCGGTTCTATATTTTCCTTTTAATATAACGAAACAACTTTGACTGGTTTTATGAAGATTATGTGCCCGACGTTTCGGATACATTTTATCAAGGGTCACAGGAGAACAGAGCTTTCAGATGTCCTAAGTCACAAAGTTATAAGTACCCTTTTTTTTCTTTTATGCCGGGAAATGCTCTGAGGCATCCCGCCTGGGGAGTGGGTACCCAGGCGGGTATGTGGGACTCGCTGCGCCAGAAAGATGGTAAGTGGACGCAGCTCTACCCACTAAAACCCGGCGAGTGTCACCAGTGCCGCCTTGGTGAGGTGCCCCGGATCTGTTAAGCTAACAGGGCACCTCGACGGCTAGTCAGTCCTACAAAGGACCGACGCCACCTCCACAGAAGGGTTGTCCCGCACCACAGAACAACCCCTCCCAACGTTGGGACAGTACAATGGGTTGAGGTTCCCATCCTCACCCCTTGCCCCCTGCTCTTTTGTCCCCTCTTCTTATAAGAGAGGTACAAAGAGCCCCCTCGGCTCAATTAGCTTCGCCCAAGGTGCTGACTCACCCTAGGCTACTGAGCCCCACCGCCACGACAAGGCCTGAACCATAGTGGGGAAGTTATAAGTACCCTAAGATTTAACACTAATTTCATTAATTTTAATATTAAAAGTGGCAGACTTCACCAACATCATCAGCCTCTATCCGTCCACTGCTGAACATAGGCCTCCCTCAAAGAATGCCAATGCCAACCTTCCTCAACGGCTGGCTAATTATTACAATGACCAATGAGCGCCGGTGGTCTAGCGGGTATGGGCTCGACCTCTTGAGTGAGATGTTCGGATTCGATCCCGACTCCTGTGGTGCCTTGAAATTGGTTTTTCCTAATTTCTATTTGCACCTGAACATGAGACCATCGCTTGCACGCCGGTGAAGCAAACATCGTGAGGAAATCTGCACGCCCGATGAGATTAAAAGTCTGTAAATGTGTTTGAAGTTCACCAACCAGCATTGGGCCAGCGCATTGGTGAACTATGGCCCAGCACCCTCCTCGCCTGATTTCGAGGAGAACCGTGCCCAGCAGTGGGACATATAAGGGTTGATATTATTATTAGGTACATTATAATATCAACAGACCAGCAGTCATTTGCGGATTGGCCTTGCACTTGGCATGTTTTCGTATGTGTTAGTTAGTCATCTTAATCACTTGCGGATGTCGAAGTCTTTGTTTAAAGCAAGGCTGGATCCATTTACTGGTATATCAGACGAGGTTGAAGGATTTCTGTGCTATATGAAATAAAAAAGATGTTCCGTAAGTTGGTAGCCAAATTTCTTGTGGAAGAAATATAATATTATGGCCAACCGGTCATACGGAACAACCAGGGTTTGAAGAATTCTTCAATTATTGAGAAAGGAGAGTTATTATTAATATATTATATCGTATTAAAGACACTTATTTTCCATCTAAGATCATTCATTACTACATACATTCACAGATCCACCTTAATAAGAGAATAAAGAAGGTATAAAACTATCCTTTTTTTTCTTTTGGGCCGGGAAATGCTCTTAGGCATCCCGCGGGGGAGGGGGAACTCCCCAAGCGAGTATGTGGGACTCGTTGCGCCCGAAAGATGGTAAGGTGAACGCAGCTTTACCCCCTAAAACCCGGCGAGTGCCACCAATGCCGCCTTTGGTGAGGTGACCCGGATCTATTGAGCAACAGGGCAGAAGGTTTGTACCGCACCACAGAACAACCCCTCCCAAAGTCGGGTCAGTACCATGGGGTGAGGTTCCCATCCTCGCCCCTTGACCCCCTGCTCTTTTGTCTCTTCTTATAAGAGGGGTACAAAGAGCAGCTCCCTCGGCTCAATCGGCTTCGCCCAAGATGCTGGGTTCACCTTAGGCACCTGAGCTCCACCGCCACGACAATACTTGAACCGTGGTGGGGATATAAAACTATCCTTCCATGAACACGGTTACTGTGAAGTATCCGTAACATAAAAATCATAATAAGCCGCGATTAAATCCGTAAAAATAGTCCCATTTTAATAAAAACATGAAAATAACTTTTACATGTCAATTAACGATATTGTAAACGTAAAATTATCGTACACAATTTGTCTAGGTGGACTCGACAGAAAAGATTGCTTCACACAGTAAAAAAGCAATCCATTTTATGATAACGTGGATAATTGAGTAATGAAATATAACTTCTGCTCACATCATAAATATTCAAAAGCGATTGATCATACTTTCCGTATATTTTACTGTAATAAATCATTTCAATTAGCTACCATTTTGAAAAAGATGTGTATAAGGTTTAGGGTTCCATTGGCTCCAAAGTTCTTACTTCGTGTCTGTGGTTCTACATTCTTATTATAAATCCTTTTTAATTGCTTTTCTAATAAATGCAACAACTTTTTTTATTAAAAATTAAGACTTTTTTTACACACTATCTCAATGCCCACCTTTGAGATAGTGTGTAAAAAAAGTTTGCTAAAAATATCTTTATACTATAATATTTTAATCAAAGTTAGATTTGTTGAAATTCATTGAAATTGACTAACTTGAAAATTTATTATTAAAACAATTTTTAATAATAAATTTCGTTTAACACGTTAATTTGCCATGTCAATGTCAAATGTAATAAAATCCTTGCAGTCGATTTAACGTTTTTCAATTCTCTGATAATCATCTTTTTTCCCTTATTCACAAAATCTTCTGTGAAAATTGACATACACGTCTCATGATACTGGGTGTAAGAAGTTAAAGCCTGGAACGCTGGAACCTATTCTTACGTTTCTCGATAGGTAGTTGCTTTGCGCTTGAGCCCGGCACAAAATGTAACCAGAACACTAGTTCACCTTGCCTCAGGTGAACTCGTTGTAACCAAAGGACGTGGACCCCTTACCACAAGGTGGCTCGTTTGCCAGTTAGACTTTTTTTCTTGGGGAAATCCTAATAGGTACCACCGGGCCCGGGGGAGCCTGGTGGATATGTGGGACTCACCCTAACTAAAACCCCAAGATTTTCTCCTCGTCGTGCTGATCCGGCACAGGAAATTTAAAGACGGCCGTGTCGGCTGCGACGTGCTCATCAGCACTGTCCACTGTCCTGACCTTCTTTGCCAGTCTGTCTCAACTTACAATGATATTGAACCAACTTTTTACTGTTTTTATCGTGATTTATTATGATTATATATTTCTCCCATAACCATAATTATGAAATGTAATATAATGAGTGAAATGCCTGTAACTGTCTCCTTTTTTTTTGCTGCTCTGAGGCATCCCGCCTGGGGAGTGGGTCTCCACAGGCGGGTATGTGGGACTCGCTGCGCCCGAAAGATGGTAAGTGAACGCAGCTCTACCCACTAAAACCCGGCGAGTGCCACCAGTGCCGCCTTGGTGAGGTGCCCCGGATCTGTTAAGCTAACAGGGCACCTCGACGGCTAGTCAGTCCCGCAAGGGACCGACGCCACCTCCACAGAGGGGTTGTCCCGCACCACAGAACAATCCCTCCAAACGTCAGGACAGTAAAATTGGGTTGAGGTTCCCATCCTAGCCCCTTGTCCCCTGTTGTTTTGTCCCCTCTTCTTATAAGAGGGGTACAAAGAGCCCCATCGGCTCAATTCGCTTCGCCCAAGGTGCTGGGCTCACCCTAGGCTACTGATTATATACTGAGCCCCACCACCACGTCAAGGCCTGAACCATGGTGGGGTAACTGTCTCCTGACCGGATGGTCGATGGGCTAATAACATTCAAGAGTGGAGGCCGCGTTCGGGTAGACGAAGTGTTGGTCGGCTATTAACCAGGTGGGAAGACGATGTCCGTGCAGTGGCAGATCCGTGATGGATGCGAGTAGCAAGTGATCGATCGTCTTGGCGTTCTTTGAGGGAGGCCTGAGCAGGGGACGGATAGGGGGGCTGATGATGATGAGTGAAATTCGCGTAAACATTATAAAACAGTATGAAAACTTTTATGAAACGCTACGGAACTCTATACAGGTATTTGCATGTCGTTCTTGTACTATTTTTATATGCGACTCTTGAACTAATGGTAAATTACACCTGCATACAAAGTAGTTGCAATGTCATCTTAAATTGTAGGTTAAGATGTCTCCAGTCTAGACTTACGATGCTTAATGGTTTAGTGCGTGATACTTTTTTAGTCTAGGTGCTTAAAACGGTTTATTTTGGAGCTTGAATAAAAGCAGTTTTTATATTAATAGTTATTTTCCTTGTTTAAAAAAAAAGGTTAAATTTTTTTAAAGAAGCGTGAGTTGGTCGATATTCATTGTTATCAATATTTCATCGGCTATTTCTGAACGTGATGTTAGTATAAAAATCATTTTACAAAAAATTAAAACCGACTTCAAAAATACTAAACTAAAAAGTAATAAAATAACTGTTTTTCTTTCATTTTTGTGCTTACAACTTATAATCAGGTTATTCTTCTCCTAATGTACAAACTTTGCGTTTACCACGTCATTATAGTTTCTTTTGGAGTCTAAAATTGGCAGAAGAATAACTGTTAATAAACAAAAACGACTTTAGTTCTTCAATATTACAATATATTATAACACTTACAACTTATATCCAAGATAGGCCAGGTGTCTAATTAACTATATACATTCCAACTATCGTCTCTATAAAGAGTTCATTGTAATTATACAGCATTGAAACTACAATTACAAGTTTGACGGTTTTTACTGCTAATTTATGTTATACTTTTAATATTTCCACAAAATTATTCAAACCTATTGAGATTTTTTTACACCGGGAAATGATCTGAGGCATGTGCATGTCGGGTATGTGGGACTCGATGCGCCCGAAAGGTAAGGTGGACGCAGTCCTGCCCACTAAAACCCGGCAAGTGCCACTAATGCCGCCTTTGGTGAGGTGCCCCGGATCTGTTGAGCAAACAAGAGTCCCTTAAGAGACCGACGCCATCTCAGCTGAGGGGTTGTCCCGCTCCAAAGAATAACCCCTCCCAACGTCAGGACAGTACAATGAGGCGAGGTTCCCTTTCTCACCCCTTGTACCCCTGCTCTTAAGCCCCTCTTCTTATAAGAGGGGTACAAAGAGCAGCTCCCTCAGCTCAATATGCTTCGCCCAAGATGCTGGGCTCACCCTAGGCTACTGAGCCCCACCACCACGACAAGGCTTGAACCATGGTGGGAAAAACCCTAATCAGAGGAAGAGATGACAAACGAAAAAATGCACATTTTTATGATCAAGTATCAAATCTGTGTAGGTATGATCTTGTGCAAGTAAGTGATAAGTGATAACGATGGTCTGAGTAATAATTACAAGTGGCTAATGACAGACTTCAAGTAAGTAGGTGGCAATGGCGTTTTTATATTTATTGCTCTATCATACTTAGTATGATTGGTACGCTCTTACAATCTCCTCTTTAATTTATAATTCGTGAGATCGGCATAATAATCGGCATACACGGATTCGTACCCGCGTTCTTGCTAGTGAAGTATTATAATATTTATTCAATAGATATACTAACTTCTAAAAATTAAATACAAAAATAAGCAACTATAATTAAAATAGATGCCATTTAATTACGTACAGTAAAGAGATAATATCCAATTTTTATGACTTTTAAACTAATATTTTTTAAAGTCATAAAAATCTTTAACCTTTTCATACATATTATCTCTAAATGAAACGTCTCTACAAACAGCATTAAAAATAGTCACTTATAAATATGTAGAGCTATTAATTTAACAAGTCTTAAAACTTGTAAACTCCGGCAAAAACGCTAGGGTAAACAGCCGGCCTTGCACACGTAAGTTTGCGTATTATTTGATCCTTGCCTTTTATACCGCCCTAAAAAAACTAAACTTAAGATTAACTCCGGTAGCCGGTAGGACATTCTTGGCGCCAATAAAATATAAAGATGTGCCTTGTATTAATTAATTTTAAGTTCGTTTAAATTTTATACAAAAAAATAAAATTAAATCAAACGGTCAATTACAATATTGTTGAATTTAATGAGAAATACGGCTTTTTTCACTTTCGATATAGTAAGTATACAAATTCTTAACCGGTTATTCTATACATACTCTATAAAATAATTTTTTATGAGTGATTATATTTGTAACGTAAAATTGTGTTATCTAGATTAGTTAAGGTATACTTATGTTCTCTATAGAAACGAGCGGAGATTACAGCAGTAAAAAAAATTAAGGATAATTTTAATTTTATTACTGAATAATCTATAAAAAAATACTGAGGTAAAAGTTGTTAGGATATTGATTTATATCGATTAAATTAACTCGTACAGTTATTTAAGTCAACTGATATAAGACGATGTGCGATTCCGATATTATGTTGATGTTTTTTTTATTATTCTATGCACCAAGATGGTGACGGTCATCATCAGAGAATAGCCATACCTACTCTGATACGCATGGCCATAGTAATCACGCAGAAGGGGGTGCTCCGAAATGTATATTTTAACATTTTATTTTTCTATAACATAATTTTTAGACTTGTTGCGTCTTAAATACTATATTTTATACAAGTTTTAAACAATTCACGAGGTGGTAAACGATTACCGCCATCATGATACACAAAAAAATTTAATTGTAGCCATCATGATACACAAAAAAATGTAATTGTAGGTCTAGTTAGTCGAGAAGAAAAATAAAAGTTTCAAGATAGTTGATAATGTCAAGTAGGTGTAGGGACATAAAAAAAGCAAAAACAAAATGGCCGCATAATATAATAACGCTTTTGTGCAGTCCAATTATTTCTTCAGTCATCGTATTCAGCTGTCAATATCACACTTCTGCGTGCTATTTTTTATTTTTTATCCATTTATCAGCAAACACTATAAACAATATCTTTGAAGTCCTTAAGTGTGGTGTGATTCAAATCTTTTATACTTTACACTGGCAAAATGATGAAAAGGACTATATTTTGTTTGAACTAGATAAAGAAGAATAATTATTTTAAAATAAGAATCGCAAAATCGATTCTTTATTCAAATAAGCGAGAACGAAAAAAAATCTTTTGTTTCTTGAAATAGGTAAACAAAGCTACATCATTTTTGTGTGTTTCTATATGCAGGTCAGAGTAGGCGGTGTGATTTTCATGTAAAATTTGCCAGGCCTATCTATTTATCTATTAGCTAATAGTTATAATGGATATTTTAAGGTTGGCAACTTGAGCTTGGCAATTGGCATGAAAAAGACTATGGATCGTTTACAAGCTGCTAACACGTAGGGAAATATAAAGTATATTTAAAGCAACATAATATTTTATTTGGCACTTATCGATTCATTTTATTTATTTTCTTTCGTCCGTGTGCTACATGAAAAACCTAGGCGCTTCTTCAATATTTCGTCTCGATAAAGTTACATACAAAGATTATAAACTATGTGGACTATAAAGAAACTATAATAATCAATAATGATCAATAGATTAAAAGTAACAACATAAAAATATACAAACGTGTTTGTATATGTGAACAAATTTGTATAAATTTAGGGTTCCGTAAAGATCATTTCTGCCCTCTGAAAATGACTCTTTTTACGACTGAATTTTCAACCTCAAAGGTGACCCAGCTAAAATCACTAAGTTTTTTCGCCCTACTATATCTATCCTTTGTGCGTCTGTACCTTCGTCTGTTATAATATTATGTTCGTCACGTACCTATTTTTATTTAGCTGGTGGCTCCTAAGTGATTTTAATGTACATTTAATTTAAAAAACCGGTGGGAACTGGGAGGTGTGCTCTTGTTCTTCGTGTGCCTGCATGGGTACCATCATCATACTTACGTTTAGAATTGGAAACGAATGGATACGTTGCTTGGGCTGGTTGAACACGGAGAGTGTTTAGTTCAATTTGTTTTAAAATAATCAAAGGAACTTCCTGCATATTTGAAACAACAAATCTAGAAATGTCTATGACAGCGTCATGCCATTTGCCGTCGCGGCATTCTAGTAGGTTTTATTACCGAGGCGCGCTAATATATACTTTACATCAAAAAAGTGCGTGCGTACAAAGTACACATGTCAGAAGTGAAACTTATTTGGCTAACTAAATTTTAAATCTCGTTTATATTTATACTAATCTAAAGCTTTAAAGTTCCGAGACTTGCGATGCGAGGTTCGCTTTATCCCACTCTCTCTCTCGATCTTTCTCACTCGCTTGCTGCCTACTCTCACTTCATGGCTATGTGCTGCATGCTACGTTCGCCCGTTCTCACTCTCTCTCAATCGGTCTCAATCACTCTCTCCCTTGGACAAAAACGTTGCACATTTTCGTGACGTTTCATCCGTAAAAAAAAATTTACCCTCGTGCGCACAAAGAAGTTTCACTTGAAATATCCGCCAAAAGCTCGATACGCAACGTTTTACGTTACAGAACCAGACTAAGTATAAGTAACAAAAGTCCGGTTTATCCATCACATCACACATAATTTAATAATCATGATAGCTCCTATATTCATTTGAGTATTAAATTAATTATGATGGCTCGTACATTCTCAAAGATTATGACCATCAGTTTTTTAAAATGCACACGTAAAAACATCAAGGTTGATAATGTGACTATTTTCTCAGCTTAATGTTGTAAGTAATAGTAAGTGTCTGGTAATATCTCTCATTACTTACAAGTAATAGGTAATTCGCATGTTGCAGTCAAAATGAAAATCAACTTCGACATATTATCATAAATCGTCCACATAAGGATTATCGCAAACTATAACGTAAAAATGAATGCTTTTTACTATGTGAAAACGTGGGCGGCAAATTTATATACTTTTTATAATATCATTGTACTTTGTGTTTAAAGTATTATTTTAATTTGTGGTACATTCATCGAAGATGCACCAAAAATAATTGCAGATATAAGTATATTATTTTTTATTTATTTATTTATTATACAAACGAAATATAACACCATAAGAGGCAAAATCCAAGACGATGCTATATTAGACAAATAATCGCAATTGCGGACACGTTCAAATTATGTATTACATTAATTAATTATTATCCTTATTCTCAATAACTAACTGGGCTAATCTTATGAGTTTCGGCAAGTTATGACAAAAAACATCGACATTTTTATCCGTGAGCATATTTATTAAACCAATAGCGCGTGACACGGGAGATGCGTTTAGCAGGTTCGTCCGGGATGCGGGAGCACTGAGTAACGCTTATATTTACTATAAATATGTATGAATAATTGTTTATAATTATAGCGATCGATTTGTGATCAATTTAATTCTATAAAATTACTTATAATGGATTTTATCTTATCTTATCAATATTTATACACATCCAACACTTTTAATAATTTAAAATGAACAGTAAACAAAAAGGATTTATTTAAGTACATAATTCGTAATATTTTTTACTTTTGATATCAATTTTAGCTACATGCGAACAAAATTCATAAAAAGACTTGTGATGCCAATAAAATCCCTAAAGCTGATATCATGTACTGATACCAGCTTTACCCAGCTATAGATAAATAGGCAAGTAATCATTATGAGAATATCAACTAATAACAATAATTCTCATACAGTATACATACGAACGTAGAGATAAAAATGCGTGGCAAAAAAACGAATACAAACGGTCTTGTCAGCTTGAAAAAGCAGAAAAGTCATGTAACAGTACGCAGCTGTCTACACATTACAATTTATGAGTAATAAAGATTAAGAATCAAGTAGTCCCACGATTGTGTCGATTTATACAAAATAAATATTTGTCTGTAACATAATTCCTTGCATTTATCAGTACTCGGTGTACACCTTTTTATACTAAACACCGCAATTCTGGGAATAACACTTAGCGGAATACCATGTTGCCAGTTTGATTTTCCCTGGAATTGAGGAAAAAATAATGTGCCTTAGATATTAGTCAAGAAGAGGCTGGCGTAAGAGACAATCTTGAGAGGATTTTTGGTAATCAGTGGTAACACTGATCTATATATTTCCTTATTTATACGTATAATTAAGGTATATATTTGGAGCAATCTAACAGTCATAGTAGTGTAAGAGCTGGTCGTGCCGTGCTGCTTTGTAGCCGAATTGGGCCAGCACGACCGGAGTGGTACCTCTCGCTCACATAATACCGGCGTCAAGTGACAGCAGCTATGCTACCGCGTTTCGTGCGGTTTGTGAGTTTCCGAGGATGTTTATGGGCGTCGATAGTCGCCAAAAGGCTTCAACTGCTCGTTAGCCCCTATACTATAAACAGAAAAAAGTCATCGTCGATGTTGACAAAACAAATAATCATTCATAAAAAAAATGAAGACCTTCTGTTTTCTAAAATTAACGAATTTGACTCATTATAATGTAATAATGGAAGTCTTCCTCTGACAAGGTCGATAATGTAGAAGTTTTGGTAAACCACAAACTTAATCATTATAATATTACCTTATCAAAAAGTTAATAAGAAATATTCTAATCACACTTTGAAACTAGTCTATAATGGGAGGTGATTTAGATGTTAGAATATAAATTTTATGAGCACTAATACGCCTAGTGCACATATAGCAATTATAACAATTTGTACCGAGCTTGGATATCGCTGAGATAGGTCTGATTACGGAATATTAAATAGGCTATTATCAACTATCATGTTCTAGAAAATTCTATCTTCAAGAGAGAGTTATATTTGTGATATTAAAAGCTTTCGCTGTTACTATGTTACTTTCTTTATGAGTTTTAAATGTCATTAAATAAGCTGGATTATGTTTTTAGTAAGTTTCGGTACCAGTCCTACCCTTCTTTCCAAATCACAGCAAAGCTGTTTGACTGGAGAAGTAAAATAAGCACGATAGTGGTATCAATGCAGAGGAGAGCGCGGAACAAGAGCATCCCTCTGACCGGTCTTGAAAAAAATATTATAAGGACTATTAATTGTATTATCTCCTATTTTTATGCTGAATAATGTATGAACTGCTCTTATCGGAATTTCATACAAATACCAGCGTGTACCAGCTCATTTACCTTTACGTGTAATTTTCACATATTCAGGACCTGTTTTCAATTCTTCTTCTCTTTATTTCAGATAATTCAAAATGGCAAGTTCACACCTTTTGATAATGACGATGGTCTTCGCTTTGATCTACAACGTCCAATGTGCTCCCGGGAGAAGATCTCGCGCGTCCGCCTTAGCAGAATCAACGACCGAGTACCGAGAAAGCAAGTTAGAAGAAAAGTATAAAGAAACGACCACCACCGAAGCGCCTAAACCGAGCCACAGAAGAAACAAAGCCCTCAATTTATTCGGATACTTCCCTCCCTTCCTTTCTTCAAGCTTGGACTACGCTGAGGATGATGATGACGATATCACCTTCTCTGTCAACGACGATAACTTCGACGGTGAAGATCTTTCTAGAACAATTCCTTCAAAGCGTCGCCAACAGAATAAAAACAAGAATGGAAACCAAGATGCATTCCCCAACGACAGACTTAACACCTTGCAATATGACAACTCTCCAATTTTCTACATAAGACTGCCTCCAACTCCTTACATGTTCGTACCTGGCTTGGGCTATGTATCTCAACCACCAAGTCTGGGACCACCCATGCCACCAATGATGCCACCTAACGTAGCTCCACAAGATCCTTTCATAAACCTGCCGCTTGACTTTGTATCGAACGGAAAACCCACTGGAGTATACCAATGGAATGGTGGTAATAGTTTTCCCCAAGGCCCTCCGGTGGATCCCTTCGGTTATGGCGGTCCTCAGCCCATTATGCCTTCTCGTCCAAGTTATAATGGTTATACCAAACCGAAACCTAAGCCAGCTCCAACTAACTCGAAGGTGACCAACCTAAAAGGACCTTACGTTTTCAATGGAAAACCAGGAGATAGCGTGTATGTTCTACGCGACACATACAACTCAATATACTCTGATGCTCTCCAGAACTTCTATCCTTAGTTTATTTCCTGTCCTCTATATTGTGTGACTCGTATCGAGTCGATGTATTAGGATGTATAAATAAATGTCGCAGCCAGTGAATATTTGAACGTACATTAAAATAGTAGGTACTTATTTTATAATCTGTGTACAAGCGCAAATGCAAGTAAATAGTAGATTATGGAGGGCAGAGCAAGGAGAACCATCTCATTATGGGGCGAAATTTGAAAGTGTCCCGTTCCTAATAACGAAAAAACTACGATATAAACATAGTTGTTGTAATGACTAAACCGTATAGTAAAATGTTTTAGTAAATGTAACCAAAATACTTCAGAGGGAAAGCGTATTTTTCCTAGTATAATTTTATTAAAATAATTACATATGTATTTATTATTATGTATTAATTATTTCCAGTACCTACCACAATAGCGCAGAGCCCTGGCGTCCGAATCACGGAAAACTATGTGGATAACTATGAGGATAGTTGTGTATTGACGAGAGTAGATTTTACGGACACTTTTCTTACACAGAGATAGTCCTCCTTGTCTCTACCCTTCATAGTATAGATGATATTTTGACTTAATGAGATATGTATTGCTCATGTAAAATATATTTTATAGGGACTAGATATAAAATTTTATCTTATTTAATATACCATTAGTTACTGCAGATTATTTTCTGAGTTCGACAGTTCAGATAAAAAATTACGCAATTTTAGATTTTAAATCACAATTGACGAACTGGTAAATTATTTTACCTGTTTAAGATATTTAATTTAAAAATCAGTGATAGCATTAGGTAATGTTCTGGGTTTGGGGATATTTATCCGAGAAATACTTATCCGAGCGCCCTTCTTGTGCGGCCTTCGATGAGAAAAACCTCATGCACAGTGTCTTCAGGAGGAAAACTTCTTGAAAAACCGCGGGAACGGTATTTTCACTTGCGTTACTTTACTGACACAAAAATGGTCTTGGGATGTGACAATAGATGTTATAATTTGCAATAACTATATATTGTCATAATAATTAACTTCTTGCCTTGGAATATCAACTTATAAGGTGATGTAAGTTAAAAATTAGATTAGAGATAGATAGAGAATAATAATTGTAATTGTTGTGATAAAACGTGACCATGCTTTTCCTCTTTCAACTCTGTATCTATTTGGCACTTAGCATATTAAACAAAATAAACAACGATGAATTAGGATATAAACTTAGGTAGGGCTTGAAGACTTAGAATGAATTATTGTGTCAAATAGTACTGATCATACGAGAAGACAATAAATCTTAGTCATTAATTAAAATGATATTTATTTAAATAATTTATTCTTCATAATTATTAAGATGCGTACAAATTTATAATTATTGGAGAAAAGAATGCAATATTTTTAAAAGGTGTATGTATTTGTTTGTACTTTATTTTTGCTTCGAGGAAATTATAATGCATTTTGCCATCGACAATTTGTAATTGCACAGAATTTTTGTGATTTATCATATAAATTGCCACCAACACATAACAATACCCATGATGGCTGATGGCTTTTATAATTTATAAGTTGTAATTATAATTGGCAATTACACTTTTAGTCGAATTAATGTTATGTGTTGTACTATTATTTATTCTATATCTGTAAACGTAAAATTACTTGAAAGTTAGATATTATTTACCTTTATTGTGTAACAGCGTTCTATTCTTAATTGAAAATATTGTATTAGGCTGAAATTGGTGCTTACGACGTCCAAACTTTAGCTATATTTTATAATAATATTATAGACAAAGTGAGTCTGTACGTTACTTATTTTGTATAAGTCTTTGATATAAAATAATGATAAATGATTTATTTGTAAGTGAAAAGTATTAAAAACCGTCCATTTAATATATTATTAAGCATTTATTATATTACTATTCTTACTATTCTTTGTCATAGCAAAACAATGTTTTAAAAATATAAACTTAAATATAATTATGAAGGTAAAAGTGATGATAATGACAATCAATTATTTCTTATTTTAAAAAATTGTATATGAATTCTGAAAAGTTATGTAATGTAAAGTTACATCAAGATTATTTAATTGAATAAATATTAAACACTTAGTACGAATTTTATTTCATATATTATGTACAAAATTCATTGAATCCATTTTTTTCGAATTGACTAATGCTGATGGCCAAATAGCCTTTAAGATTCATCGGAAAAGTAGGTGAGCTTCAACCTAAGAATGTGAAACGGGAGTAGTTACCTCTGCCTGCCGTGGTGTCACTGTCAATGACCTTGCAGCCTCAGGAGGTCGGAGACGCCAGGGCCTCGAGTTGTTACATGCGGCGGGGCTGCCCCGCGCCTTTGAACCATTGGATCCATGCTATCTGCCTCTTCTATGGTATAGAGTCTATACTATAGAAGGTGACTCCTGGTCTATAGTCTATACTATAGTCTATAGACCAGGAGTCACCAAATGGCGGACCGCAGACCACATTCAGACTGCGCGCCGCAATATATAAGATATCTTAAAATTTAATTGGTTTGTATTATTGAGTTTGCTATTGAATATAAGGAGTAGGCAGTTTTTGGAAGATCAGAGGACATTCTTCGATCCAGAAAAATACCACAGAGCCTGAAAACATACATTATATTATACTTACGGAGCCGAGACGTCATAACGCTCACAGAAGACTGTGTGAATAATAATTATAAGAGTATCGCAAAGGGCCAGGTGCGAGCCATGCTCGGCATCAAATTGAAACATCTAGATACGTGGTGATAGGAGGTGGTCCACGGCGGTCTCCAAATTGTTGCGTAGACTGAGTTGAAGATGTAGAGGGCCTCCTTTTTCTGACATGATAACGTCTTATAAATCGATCGAAGCGACAGCCTGACCCCAGCGAAGGCCAACTACTCCTCGTAAGAGGGGATTGCTCGGCCATCACTAAGCAGTCCCCGCGACGTCACTTGGCCCACAAGTTTCCATCCTGAACCCGACACAAACACAGGGGCGTTACTAAGGCAAATTAAGTAGCGACTCCTACGCACTCCATTTCTTCACCCACGGGGGGATGCCTCGTCAGCACCCTCCTCAGTCATCCGCCCGTCGGCCTTCTTCTGGGACATTACTGCCTCGCAGAAGGAAACAATCGCCGTCCAGGACTCGTTGTACCCGAGTATCGCGGTGATGACTCTCGGCAAAGACAAGTCCCCTTCGATGACCAGTGTCAGACTGTGACGCAGCGCCGCCCATCTCTTTTTTATTCTTTTTATAGTACAAGGAGACAAACGAGCTGACTATGGGCAGAGTCACAACCTGACAGACCCCCGATAATGGGTCACCGGAAATGCCAATTAAAACTAATTGGTAATCCCTGACTATTGACAAGACCAGAGTTATGATTGATTCTCACTCTATAAATGACAAATGAGATGAAAGTAATCTCAAAGACATTGTTGATTCTATAACAAAGTAGTGTCAACTAGTTATCAGGACGGTAATATGTAGTTTGGAGGGTTCGCCTAGCGCCTTCCGCGCTCCCTTGTTATACAGCTTATCTTTGCTATGAAGCATCTTTGTTTTTTTTATTGATTAAAGATTTATAATCTCTATTATCAATTATTCTCAGGATATGCAATGCATGAATAGAACGCCTAGCTCATTTTTTTTTTCTTTTTACTTTATTTACGCCGGGAAATGCTCTGAGGCATCCCGCGGGGGAGTAGTTCCCCAGGCCCCATTGAGCCCCACCGCCACGACAAGGCTTGAACCATGGTGGGGACACCTAGCTCCTAGTCCATTAAGCTGACTGGTGATTTGACTAGTCTGTGGTAGTCGCTTAAGCTCTTGGGCTATGACATATGTCACTTACCATCAGTTGGTTTCGTATAAATATTACCTTTTCCGTAGCTACCCAACTAACACTAAATATAGAGAGACAGTTATCATCTTTAGTTTATAATAGCCACATAAAGAAGTAAATAAGTACCTATGTATATTATAATATAATCTCGTTCAAATCCTCAAGTAATACTTCAGATAAAGATAAACATCACAATGGACAGTGCCATCTAGTATCAATTGAGATGAGACTCTACTGTACGAATACTTTAAAGAAGACGCTTATATCTGATCAGTTTCTAATAATTTACTACTATTATAGGTACATATTGTTAAGGAACGCCTAATGTTTTCCGATAGCAATCTAGCGACGACACGTCATTATCGTACAGTCGTTCTTTATTCATCGGTGTGAAGTTAGTTGGTGTGAAGTAACTTCACAAATCACAACTTTTGACTCATTTCAGATTAATTGTTTTCGCTGTATGAATACTACTTTGCCTTGTATAACCTCCTAACGCCTGAGGACCTAAAAAAATCCTTCTACAACTTAATGGTTGACGCCCAGCGTTTAGTTCGCTTTTATAAGCTAGACGCCCAAGGGATTTTTAAAAATCCTTCATTTTCAATAGCCCTTAGACTACACAATTTTAGTTGGGATGACAGATATTTGTTTCGGAACGTTTCCAGAAGTGTCTGTATTATCTATGGACCATCAGTGGTGCCAATAGAATTTCATTTTATCAGTCATTTTCGACGGATTGTGAACAATCGAAAAATATTTTTTTATTTACAGTAATTAACCCCCTAAGAGATGAAGAAATCGCATCATTCTTAAAAGATTCAGATTGCGAACTCGACCCCTTTGGGGATCATGTCAAGATTTTCGTCAAGATCTTTTGGGAAGATATATGACAGATTGATTAAAGATAAAAAAATATAAAAAAAATTGTGTATTAAGGCGAGGCTTTTAAAATGATTAAGGGCTTCACTATAGCTTATCACTATAGCAGCTGATTGATCACTTCTCTAAAAACTATTGGAAATATTTTAATAACAGCATTGTTAATTCAAGTTTTAATCACTTGCATCCTCTAGGTTAACTATCTAGCTTACCATTAAATAGCATTGAATGCCAATTTTACTTGAAAATGTAGACTAATATTTACCTCTATATGGATGATGGCTGGATTTGAAAAAAAAAATATGATGAAAAAAATACAAAACAATTTTTATTTTATACTTCTATAATTTTACATCATACTTTTGTAAAAATCAACCATTCTGCAATAGATATAATCAAATTACTTTGAAATTGAAATGAAAATACAACTGGTTTTCAATAGTAACTGCGACCCAGATGCCTTTTAAAAGGTTGTTTATTTTCGGCTTTTTGCCTAGCTAAAAATTGTCTTTACACATGCTTGATCTACCAAAAAAAATCCCACGTTTGTATGATTAGTTTAAAGCACATTTTCGGATGTCGGTATCTCTGGGCGTCTACCATGCGAACCTTTTAAAAGGACTTTGGGTGTACTACTTGGGCAAAAAAAAGCTGGGCGTTAGGAGGATATTAGGGACAAATTTTAAATCAACAAATTAATTGTTTTCTGTCATGTGGACGGAACGGCGGGAAATTTCGGGGCGCGCCGTTGTGTTTTTGGTTTCCTGTTAATCAATTGTTAATTTGTATTTTGTTTATTTGGAGCGGTTTAATAAAACAGTCTGTATAATATTATATTGTGATTCGTTAGGGAATATTATGAAGGACTGTTCTGGAAGGGTGGAGTAGGGAATTATTGTTCATTGATGGGGAATTGGGGGGGGGGGGGGCAAAGCCGCTCCCCTTGGGGTTTCCCGTCATCAGTCTTGGCTTCGGCCTTAAAAAACAAATTCAGTCTAAGCTCCTATTGACAACAATATCTGAGCCTGTTCCAATAGGAAAGAAAACAAAAAGAGTTTTCGGAGGAAGGCGGGAAATATTGGGGCATGGGGCGCACGATTGTGTTTTTTTAGCTTCCCTTTAGTTAATAATTGTTAATTTGTATTTAACAAAGAATGATATTCTGACAAAGACAAAAGAAAGTGTATGTGTCTCTGTCATTCTTGGAGTTTTTCGTATGTTGTTATCTCGTTCCTACCGTTCTGAAATGGTTTTCTTAGTAGGGCTGTTCTGGCGGTTTTCTATAGTGTTTGTTTTAAAAACTTAATCAGTGTAATATATAATGTGATTGTTTGGCGAATATTGGTGGACTGCCATGTGTGGAGGGAATCGGGAATGATAGTTGATTGATGGGGCCTAGAGGGCGAAGCCGCGCTCCTTGGGGTTTCCCGCCATTTCTCCGTATTACAGACCGAATAATTGTATTTTGTATGGCTAATAGCCTAGTAGCTAATGCCTTTAAATGAAAATAATAAATAAATAATAATTATCTCGTTCCAATACGGTCGTAGACAGAGAATACTCTTTATATAGTATTCTCTGTCTACGAATACGGTATTATTATCAGCTTGTCAAATCTATTGATACTTGATCTTAGATTTTTCTGCGGTCGTTTGTGAAGACGTCGTTTTTTTGAAAAGTGTAGCGTATTTTTTTTCTAATGGCGAATCGAAGAAAAGTAAGTCGTGCGATTTTTTTCTATGTTGTAGAATTTGAGTTTTTCTAGTGATGTATGCGTAGTTTATACGTAAATACTTGAATAATATCATGATATAACAAAATAAAACATGTGGGAACAATACACCCTTAGCCTGTCAAGACCTAACTATTGCGGGAGTTATGTGTCCATTGCCCGTTGAATTGAAATCTTTATTTTATACTATCTTTTTGCCGCGTGTTTGATTTTTGGTTTTATTTTTTAATATTGTGATTGGTTGGCGAATATTGTGGTGGACTGCTCTGGGTGGATGGAATGCGTGGGAAGTGATAGTTGTAGTAGTAGATGGGGACTAGAGGGGCGAAGCTGTGCTCCTTGGGGCTTCCCGCCGTTTTACCAAAGTACAGACAAAATATTAACATGATATACTTGGGAGCATAGCCTCTGGTCTTAGCCGGTTCAAACAGGAACAAAAAAATGAAAAAAAAAAAGTGTCAGCTGTCAGGGGAATGGGGAAGGAATGGCGGGAAGCATCGGGACGCGCGGTTGTTTTTTTTTTTGGTTTCCCGTTAATTAATTGATATTTTGTGTTTTGTCCATTCGGAGTGGTTTTCTATAGTGTTTGTTTTAAAAACTAGATCTTTATATATTGTGATTGGTTGGCGAATCTTATGGCGTACCGTTCTGGAGTGGTTTTCTTAGTAGGGATGTTCTGGCGGTTTTCTATAGTGTTTGTTTTAAAAACTTAATCTGTGTAATATATAATGTGATTGTTTGGCGAATATTGTGGTGGACTGCCTTGTGTGGGTGGAATGGGGAATGATAGTTGATTGATGGGGGCTAGAGGGGCGAAGCCGCGCTCCTTGGGGTTTCCCGCCATTTCTCCGTATTACAGACCGAATAATTGTATTTTGTATGGCTAATAGCCTAGTAGCTAATGCCTTTAAATGAAAATAATAATAATAATCAGGGGAATGGCGGGAAACATCGGGACGCGTGGTTGTGTTTTTTTGGTTTCCCGTTAATTAATTGTTATTTTGTGTTTTGTCCATTCAGAGTGGTTTTCTATAGTGTTTGTTTTAAAAACTTGATCTTTATATATTGTGATTGGTTGGCGAATATTGTGGTGGATTGCTCTGGGTGGATGGAATGGGAAATGATAGTTGATTGATGGGGGCTAGAGGGGCGAAGCCGCGCTCCTGGGGTTTCCCGCCATTTCTCCGTATTACAGACCGAATATTGTATTTTGTATGGCTAATAGCGTAGTAGCTAATGCCTTTAAATGAAAATAATAAATAAAAATAATGTCAGCTGTCAGTATCAAAAATAATGTAAGATACGAACACAGGTGTGAAAAATATAAATAATAAGTTTTGTGAAAATGAATCACGCAAACGTGTGCTTCAATAAACAAGTAATGAATTATTATAGACGTTGATAATAATGTCCTACAATACAAACGTACTTGTGCTAGTGACATACAAAGATGATGAATTCTGTGTGATTGTTTAAGACATAATGTGCTTCATGAATTGACTCGTTAAAAGTAATAACGCAGCACTATGTTTCGGAGTAGAAGCTGGTTTGGGGGTGGATGGGGTCGCCCCAAGAATCCTCATTCGTTAGAAAGATTAAAATATCTACATAACATTCTATGTAAAAATACAACTGTTTCCGAAAGCAATCGTGGAATCCTAGTAGAGTCACTACGTTGTATTGCAGAAATTTTAATTTGGGGTGACCAGAACGACAGCTCAGTATTTGAGTAAGTATAAACATAAAATATTAACACTAAAAACTGTGTTACATCTAATGGCCTTAATATAATAATAATTATGACCTTGGCTTTTGTTTATACGAAAACTGCTAATTTTGAAGATCTTGTACTAAGGATTCCGAAATATTTTATTACAGTTTCTTCTTAGAGAAAAATATGCTATCATATTTTTTGAAAATTATGAGACAGAAATGTGGAGGATCTTCGTATGTTTGTGTACAGTTACTACAAACACTGAATATATTATTTGAGAACATAAGAAATGAAACTTCACTGTGTAAGTATTTATGGTCTCTAGATACTTGATATTAGTTGCAGTTTCCATAATTTTTAGGCAAACAACCCGTATAGCTGCAATATCTACCCTCAAATTGAATTTTAACTTCAGTGATTAAACGTGAATGATATTTAAACATATATTGAGGGATTATATTAGAAGAGCCCACTAAATGATTATCCTCATCATTATATTATACTAGCAGTGCATACTTCCCTTGAGAGTACAGGGAAAATTAGCCTAGGTATATGTTATTTTGATGTGTAAGCTATATTATTGTAAAGTTTTATCAAAATCCATTCAGTAGTTTTTGTGTTAAAGAGCAACAAACATACGTCCATACATTCTTCCACAACCGACGCCAGGAGGCCGTGTGGTCGCAGACTGCACGGTAGGCGGGGGGCAACCCCCCAATCAAAAGTGAGCCGAATGGGCTCACACCAATCCTTTGAAGCATTAGGGCCTTCGGGCCATTAGCATAGATCCATCCGAAAAAAAAAAAAAAAAAAAACCATACATTCTTACAAACTTTAGCATTTATAATATTAGTTAGACTAATGAAGCACACTTAATTATATTTTCAGATTATCTACTCAGCAATAATCACGTCAACAGTATAATAGTACACAAATTTGATATTTCTGATGAGGAAGTGATGGCTTACTACATATCTTTTCTGAAGACATTAAGCTTAAAGTTGAACAATCACACTATACACTTCTTCTACAATGAGGTATGTATGACCTGTTATGAGTACTGGTGGGAAAGATGTGCTGAGCCACACTCCTCGCTGCGTGGGTACCACCATCCTGCATGTTTCTTCTGTGAAACAGCTTTGCTGTGTTTCGAAGAGAAGAACAAGACAGGAAGTGTAATAACTGGTACTGTGACTTGACATCTTATGTCTCATGATGGGCACCACATAAATGAGTTGCCTGGGCTAGTTCCAGGTAAACTTATTGTTAGTAATATATTTTTCAGATTGATTAAGTTGATATAAAAGACTATAATATCAACATTAGCTTCATCTGTATGAGTGCAGTTAAATTTTAAAACATGGTTTTCACCCACTTAAAAATGTTGGATTAAATAAAACATTAAATATGTATTGAGGAACAATGATAACTCATTATTCCACAAATAAAGTGAAGAAAGAAATAAATTCATGTTAAAATTGCTTTAAGAGTGTCTTATCAGTTTTTTAAAGTAATAATTATTATAGTTTCATCATCATTATTTTATAAGCACATTTCTTTTGAGAATGTCAACTCTAAATGAATTTCAAAATTGTAATAATTAATTAGTATCTTATGGATCATATTGGCATTTCAGAGACTAACAGTAGTATCAGACAAATGTATTGTACACATGTTGAATAATTGTTAATAATATGCTCTATTTAATCAATTTATAATAGGTATAGGCTCTATTTTACTTATCAAAAATAAGTTCCCAAAAAGTATCCCAATGCAAGCTGTACTAATATAAAAATAATATATTGGGACGTCTCACACATGGCCATCTGATCCCAAACTAGGCAGATCCTGCTCTTATGTAACCAGACAACTGATATATACTTATGTATTTTTAAATAAAATTATATAATATAATAGATCATTTACACCCAGACAGAAGAAATGATCATGTTCATGACACAATTTGTCCTAGGTGGGAATCAAACCCACAACCTTCTGGTTTCGCAATCAGGGTCACTAACCACTTGACCAACAGGCCAGTCCAAATATGTAGTTGATGATTTAATTAAGGATTCCATTTGTGCTATAAAACAATACATTAACCATAGTATTACAACTATGCTTGTGAATAATCAAGGTAACTAAACCCTTAAGAAGAGGATGTTAGTTCAATACATATAAATTATACAACCATTATATGGTTGTATAACTATAACTGGTTGTTTCGGTCTATTAATTCTCTTGGAAACACTCAGGGACTTTTACATTCATGTAGCATAATTGTAAATATATTGAATGATTGTTATTAGAATTAATGATTATCGCTGACTGAACTACTACAACTTTTGTTGTTTTGTAGTGTAATGGGTACTAATTAGACATTTTCTAATATTAGAAATACTCTTTTGCACTGGGCAGTGACAAAAAATTCAAGAGATCATAATTGCTACATTTATAATTATTGAATAATCTGTTCTATCTTTTATCACACTAAATTTTTTGACATAATTTATGACCATGTAGCTTATAATATATGAACAAAACACGTATCTCAAATTATCTCAAATTATCTCAAATTGAACAATAAAGTCATTTATTTTTCAGCATACAAAAGATTTTCCACTATACACAGAAGCTATAAAATTCTTTAACCATCCCGAGTCAATGGTCAGGATAGCAGTAAGAACTCTCACTTTAAATGTATACAGAGTTCAAGATGCCAGTATGCTGCGGTTCATAAGAGATAGGTAAAGTTTAGATTGGTATCTATTGTTTTCTAATGTTTGCACTTGTAAAAATCTTAATAAACCGCGATAAAATCCGTAAAAATTGTTTCATTATAGATTGGTATCTCCTTATTATATACATAATATTATATTATTAGTACTGTATTATATAATATGTAGTTGCAGCTTTTGTATAGGAGTTTTAATTTGTTAACTTAAAAGTGCAACTAAAAATATCCATGTAGAAAAAGCTGAGCAACTATTATCTTAACTGTCGCAATATACAATTTGGATATTGAATTTAAACTATCTTTTTTCCATCATCATCTACCTTTTGTATAGCATAGGAAAGCAAATGAGCAGTCGAAGCCTTTTGGCGACTATCGACACCCATACACATCTGCACAACCAAAGATTATGCAGATGCGTTGCCTTCCTTTTACCAATGGACCACCGGAAGCTCACAAACTGCACGAAACACGAGAGGTACCACCCCAATTGTGCTAGCCCGATTCGGCCGCAGAGCAGCAGGGCAGCATATGCCTCCTTTAATGAACACCCATACTTGTATCCAACTAGGATATGGCACTGCTCAATCTACTTGCATAATACCCCTGATTATTGATCCCTGAATATCTGTTATTTATAGAATAACATAAGATTTTTTGGATAAATTACAGGTTTTTATAATTTCCTAAAGTATTTTTGTTTGATCTCAGAACTGCTGCACCATACTTCAGCAACTTAGTGTGGTTTATTGGGAAACACATTTTGGAATTGGATGCTTGTGTCAGAAATGACGCTGAGTATGTATTAATTCTTTAATAACTTGTATTAGCCTTTAATAGAAGATTAGACTATATTTGTGTAGTGAGATAGATATATTAAATAAAATAAAAGCTTAATATTCTGGTCAGGATTGTACCTTTTTTTTTCTATGTTAGTTGGATAGGCAAACTGGCAAACGTGCCACCTGATGGTAAATGGTCAGCGTCGCCCATGAACATAAACTAGTTTACCTGGAACGAGCCTAGGCAACTCATCTATGTGTTGCCTATCCTGAAACAAGATGTTAAGTCTCGGTGCCAGTAATTACACCGCCTGTCTTGCCCTTCTCTCCGAAACACAGCAAAACTGATCGCTGGAGATACAAGCAAGATGGTGGTACCCATGCAGCCGGGAGCGCGGCACAGTGTACCCTCCCACTGGTAAAATTAAAAATCATAGTAAAAAAATAACCAGTTAGCCAAGGAAGGTTTTTTCACGTAGTTTAAGTGTTATATATAATGAACAATAAATATTGTTATAGATTATTCTATTCCAGCCACCAGTCGCAGCAGAAGTTGGATGATTTAGTTGCTGAGCACTTAGACCATTTGCATTACATCAATGACATACTATGTCTGAACATTCCGGACCTCAACGACGTCCTGACAGAGCATTTGCTACACAAACTTCTAATACCGCTGTATATATACTCCCTTACATCAGAATCTAAGCGAGCCAATTCCTCTCCATATAATAGAGATCATTTACAAAGCATAGAAGTGATAACTAGAAATCTAGAAGCGATATTAACTGGGAAAACCACGGAAGCTTCTAGAATGAAATATCCAATACAGAGGTTAGATTCAGAAGACGAATCGAAACCTTCTGTGTCTTGTGTGGTATCTCTGTTCCTACTGTCCCAAGTATTTCTAATTATAACCCATGGTCCCATAGTACACGCTCTAGCTTGGATCATAATCCAAGGAGACATGACAATTTTCGAAGAAGGCGCCTCACAGGTATTAGACGTGTATGTGAGTAACGCGAAGTCTAGCGTGAAATTAGAGTTCTGTAAACCCCAAATAAGTCTAGAGAAAGCTCTAGAACACACGTCGTGTTCCGAACGTGATTATACCACTCCGGAATATTCCGGGTCCAAGACGTTTGGATATGACTTGGATAATACAGATCATTCCAGCTGTGATTGTGACCCAGAGCTGGTCTCTAATTCTTTGCCGTCCACTTCTCATATAAGCGAATCTTCTAGCGTAGCTCACGATTCTACAGAAGACCTAGTGACACAGATCCATCCAATACCAAGTACATCTCAGAATATGCCCGACTCGCCGCTCCCAGATTCAGGTATTGACTCTAGTTCGTCCAAAACAGTGGAATTAAACAATATAACCGATGAAGAGAAGCAGAAGTTGTTGAATGTTATGCCTAGTACATCTGGGCAAACAATGCAGAATGTTCTGGAAAAGGAATCGAAGGATATAGAAAAGAGGCCTTTCTTGAAAACCATATTGGACTCTTTGGATTGCAGTGAAAATGATTATAAGGCGTTATTCGCGCTCTGTCTGCTATATGCGCTTATAAATAATAAAGGTGTGTACATATTTTTTCAATATTTTTCATGGCATTCGTATTTTATACAAGACATACAAGAATCACCCAAAGCTAATAAGAAAGAGAGATCATTTTTATGTTAGGTAGATTCACAGACGTGTCACCTGATTGTGAGTACTCAGCCCATCGGTCCGTACAAGTCATTAATATGTACTATGTATGAATGACTTGTCCGGACTAGACATGGTTACGTATTACGTAGCCTATCCTGAGAGGTAAGACGTAAGTCTCTGTGCCAATTATTACAATGCCTGTCGTGCCCTTTCCAAAAAATAACAGCTAATTCACGTAAGAAACAAGCGGGATGGTGGTACCAATGTTACAAGTTAACTTGCACAAGTTAACATCTCACAAGTTAACTTGATTTATATAATATAATATAATATGTTTGTTTAATAAATACCCATTTAATAACAATAAAAATGTCATTATTATAACATTTCTGTGTTAATTGTTACTATTATGTAATTGATGACTTGACACAACATTATTAAATAATCTTTTTCTCATTACGCCTGACCGGGTTATCAGTTGGTAAGATTGCATTTCTATATTTCCTTTGTTAAAACTTGCTATTGTAAATATTTATAAATGTAGGTTATTTTTTATATCTTATCTCACATGAATTGTTGATTCATGATAACTAAACTATTACTTATTATTTTTATACTTTCCGATTCATTTAAGGCGATATAA
This sequence comes from Helleia helle, assembly GCA_963853865.1. NCBI lineage: Eukaryota > Metazoa > Arthropoda > Insecta > Lepidoptera > Lycaenidae > Helleia > Helleia helle. Next base: position 5,692,845 of record OY971426.1, on the reverse strand, counting down.
AATACTTTTTTTACCTTACTCGATTTTATTATAAAAATAAAATTACAGATGTAATTCTAAGGTTCAAATTTTGTTTAAGATTTTTGTGCAAAACCTTACATAAATGCAGAATAATATTTAATCCTGATTCACCACTTGATAACGTTTTTCTTTATTTTTCAAAAGAAGTACATTTTTGTGTAGTTTGATAATAAATGCTGATTATAAAAAACAACCAAAAATCTTACTCTAATCTAATCTTCTTGATTTATTTATTATAATTATTTAAATAAACAAAATATTAAAAAAAAAATATTACATCATAATAGTGATGTTGACATTTTTCAGAAATGTTTTTAAATCATTTATAAATATCTAACGGAGGCCTAAATATTATCAACTTTTGCTTAAATACATCTAATGCCTATAAAATCTTGCATTTTATAATGCATTTTAAATTTCGTTCCAAAACGCTAACACTTGTCACGTGACGTCATATGTTGTTTAACATCGTAAAAGTGATAAAATGATTCTAGTTGTCGTTAATAAAAAAATGGCTTCTAAGTTTTATAAATGTCGTACGGTGCCCATGTGTGTGTACACTGTCAAAACGCCTGAAAAATAGTTTTTACAATATGTACTGCGTACGGAAAATGGTGTATAAAAGTACGTCAACATTCTTCCGCTTCCGCTAAATAGGAACTGGTGACGTCATTTCCGTTTATTAACACGTGACCTATTTTAAATTTTGTTACATTTTATTTATAAAATATTAATTTAATCATATAAAAATAAGGGAAAATATTGTATTTTTTCAGAATTTTATCATATAAACTACCAATTAACATCAAAATTATATTTTATATGATTACTGTCAACATCCCTATTAACATAACAACATTTGAATATAAAATTTCAGGCGTAAGTCCAGAACTATTGGACATTCTTCTAGACTCAGACAGTGTTAATAATTCCGGGACGAAGGCTATTGAAAAAAGTGATAGTACAGAGAGAGAAGAGGCGAAATCGTCCGAGAGCTCTCCGAAATACAAGAGATATGCAGAAAGCTTTAACACGCTGTTGATCGCAAAACTGATGACTATAGCGCACCTCAGCTGTAAACCGAGTAAGGTTTATCTCTTTTTGTATGTCATCAGGGGGCAAACAAGCAGTCGGAGCCTCACGACGCCGGCGCCCATACACATCCGCACAATCAAGGCCACCGGAACTCACAAACCGAATGAAACGCGACAGCATAGCTGTCACTTGACGTCGGTATTATGTGAGTGAGAGGTGCCACCCCGGTTGTGCCGGCCCAGTTCGGCTACAATTCAGTATGGCTCTACCTCTTACTTACAACTTTTATAACTAAGATTTTCGATAGCTAAGACTTAATCCCTATTAAATTGGTTGACGAGACACAAGCTGGTGGCAACTGTCGCTTAAAAAATTAAACCGCTTGAACGGCTTAAACCCAGATTTATAACGGTGGAATCTAGGCTACAGCAACCAGAATTACAGTAGTACAGTTTATTTGACTTTCAGTAAGATACTTTTGTGAGCGACGATGGCCTAGTGGGTATGGGCTTGGGCTCTCGAGTGAGAGCCGAGAGAGGTCCGGGTTCGATCCTGACTGCTGTGATGCCTAGAAATGGGGTTTTTCTAAATTTCTACGTGAACGTGATGAGACAATCGCTTGCTTACTGGTGGAGGAAACATCGTGAGGAAACCTACATGCCTGATGAGATTAAGATTAAAAGTCTTTGAAGGTGTGTAAAGTTCACCAACACGCATTGGGCCAGCGCATCGTGAACTATGGCCCAAAACCCTCCTCGCCTGATTTCGAGGAGGAGACCTGTGCCCAGAAGTGGGACACATAAGGGTTGATATTATTATAAGATAGTTTTGATTACAACATTGAATATTTTTTGACCTACATCACACAACGCATCATTTACATACATCAAAATGTATTTGATTACAATAAGGAAATATAATGTAAGGATATCTATCTCCCAACAGCGTCCAAAGTGCGTCTCGTGACGTGCGAGCTGACCGTACGTCTGCTACGCACAACGATGCAATGCGGGCGCGGCGTTGCCAGCGCGCGCCACGTGTCCGCAGCGGACGGACTGCGCGTGAGGGCTGCGGCGCTCGCACGCAACTTCTACAAGTGCGACGATATGTTCCTGGACATGTTTGAGGACGAGTGAGTTGTTATGTTCGATGGTTTAAAGTATACCGATGTATGTATGAATGATGTGATTAAATCTAAATCAAAATAGTTTAGTCAACTGAAAGAGATTACAATTAAATAAAAAAAAAAAATAAAATAAAAATAAAATTACATTACAAGAGAGAACAGTGATTCCCACAGTAGTGGGGCGCACTAAAAGCTTCCGGAATGAATAAGAAAAAAATACTATTAAAGGTCAAAAATGAATTTATTGTTTACTTACCTAATTATTCACAATTAATGATTATTTTGACTAATATCATATTAATTAAGGCTTTAGTGTTGAAATAAATAAATCGGAACATAAAAACAAATCATATTTTTCAAAACAGATACTCCGAAATGAGCAAAAAGCCGCTAAACGTAGAATGGCTGTGTATGGACGCGGCCATCTTGTTGCCGCCCACCAGGACTCCTATGTCGGGAATTGCGTTTGAAAAGCGTCTGCCCAGCGGTGAGGTAAGTTTGGGGTAAATTTCATATGAATATTGGCAAATAAATTTATTATGAGATGTATCGGGAATCAATAATTTCAGAATTTTTCATGTAATAATTATATATTATGATACTATTTCCTACTTCTCCTGAATTCTTCTAATTAAATTCATTGCTGGTCCCAACGTATCCTACGGGCTTTTTGAAATCGAATCAAAGGTTTGGTTAAATTCTGCCCACACAGAAGTACTAGTGGAGTGGTGGGTCGAGCCCTTTAAAACTAGTATTAGTTTAGTTTTCTTGAAATATCATAACTTCTAAATCAATAAGGTGAATCAGCTATTACAGATTGCATCGTGGTTTATTAAGTTTTTGAAGTTATACTTCTTTTGGCGCGTTAGGGAAAAATGATGAGAGGAAATTTTTTACGATGCGCGCGCACACCGTCAAGAAAAACAAACACCCTGAACTTAAACAATTTTCACATAATGACAGTATAGGCGTCAGAAGAAAATATAATTTTTAACTACACAATAAGCAAAAAGATTACAGTGTAATGAAATTGTACTATGTATTTTTCTTTAAGGCGTATAACTTCTCACGCGTGTACATGTTTTCTTATGTGCCCGACGATTTCTATATTTTCTTATAATTAAGTGCTTTGTACAGATGGAGAGAGCTCGCCGCGCTATACGCACGTTCTTCCTGATCCGTGACGCGTACTTGAAGCTCACCGGCAAGCAAGAGACGCAGCTGCCGCTAGCCAACCCCGCGCCCTTCGAGCAAGTGGGGGACGTACTGGATCTTAGTGAGTAGCCCGTATCTGTATGGTAGAGATAAGATATGGTACTACAGAAATGACTATAATTATATGGACAGACATTTTTGACGTGACAACGTCTTATAATTCGATGGAGCCGGTTGCACGAACGAAAAAAGATTACGTATGTGGCGTTACCTCACTCTGAGGCGTTCCATTTTCTTATGACCTAAGACGTTGTCATGTTCAACTATCGTCAGTAAACCGACTTTACAGACAACCGATATTTTATATCCCAAGACTTCTATATAGATAGTTTTCATATCATCTAAAAGTTTTATCTTACAAAAAGAGGTTTTCTTTCGTGGAAGGTTTTGAACTTCATGTTTTTATGTTTAAAGTGTTTTAATGTTATATCTGAAAACTAAATCCAACTCGCAAAAACGAATCAAGACGAAATAACACAATTATTCAAATTAGTCAAGTAAAAAAGTCTTCATCATCATCAGCCTCTATCCATCCACTGTTGACCATAAGCCTCCTTCAATGAACGCTAAGACGATCGATCAACTCGCATCCAACACGGACCAATACTGCACGAAGATCGTTTTCCCTCCTGCTTAATGGCCGACCAACACAGTCTTGGGTGAATCTAATATATTCGAGAATCATCTAAGCAATTCATCCATGCATTACGTTTTTCCCTGACTGGTAATCAAGTCAAAAAATCAAAAAGAAATGTTAGCTATCACGAAATGCCTAATCCATATTTAATAAGAATCTATAACGAAAGATGGAATAAAATAATTTGTAAGAGGTAGTGCCATGCTGCTTTGCAACATGGAACAACAAAGGAGGGCATCACATCTGCATAATCTCTGGTTGTGCGGATGTGTATGGGCGTCAATAGTCGCCAAAAGACTTGCCTGCTCGTTTGTCCTATGCTATAAAGAAAAAGAAATATAGTTTATGCCTCGAAGTACCCACAAAGGAGTCGACAGCAGCGGGGTAGTGGGGGCGTTACAACATTTTAGGCTAAAACGCACCCATAGATATAATAGATATATCACATCAGAAATGCTTAGTGATGTTTTTCTTCACAGACGACTCGGACCTTATATCTTGCGACATTATCCAGAAGGATGGCACGTGGCAACACCGGTTCCTGGCGGTGGACAGCATCCAGGTCATCCTGGTGGAGCCCGACAAGCAGCGGCTGGGTTGGGGGGTCGCCAAGCTGGTGGGAAGCTTGCAGGATCTGGAGGTGAGGAGAACAAGGAGAAACCTGTAAATATCATAATTAATAAAAGTTCGCCACCGTCGTTTGTGAAAAAAGGTACATGTACTTTTATTTAAAAAAGTTGTGTTTGTAAGTTTGTATGTAAGAAGTAATCTACAACTACTCATCCGATTAAACTCCACACATTCGATTCACCAATGCTACGTTATTAGTCCGGACTCCGCATGCTGCTATAAATATAAGTTAAGGCGGGCGAAACTGTTTTCAAGATGAGCGAGATGGTGATGGATTATCAGGAGAAAATATATATAGACTGCCTAAGACAGTCCAGAAACCTTTTTATATCAAATAATTTTTCAGCTAGTATAGAAACTTCTATATCAATGGAACTTTATTTTCTGCTAGGCGCTTCAATATTATTTCAAAGAAGTTTTCAACTAGTATAGATGCCTCTTTCAATCCAATGACTATACCGATGTAGGAGCTATTCTAGAAGATTCATCGGATTCTTGGCGGGAATTCGAAAAAGCGCGGTTGCAATTTTTTTCAAAATTGTATTTTAAATTTATTAGAACATATTTTCCATACAAATAACAATTAAAATAGACAAATTATATTTTATAAATAATATATAAGTAATAAATATGGACGGAAACGAGGAGGACGGGGATAACCCGCCCTCCTCCAAAAAGAGACCACGGCGGCTCGAAAATCTCCGGGATGGTTCTGGCGATGTTCCTGGTGCTGGCGGCGGAGGTGGTGAGAATGACTCTTATTTACCATATCGCAAGCCTAACTACAAAAGACTGTACCCAGAAAATTCAATTAATACAGAATTAAAAGTTTTTATTGAAAGCAGAAACATCAATGAAAAATTGGGAAATAAAAGTCCAATTTATTTAAACAATATATTTTCGAATGTTAAAGGTGTGGTGGCAATAAGGCGTATTAACGCCAATAAAATTGTGGTGATTTTTAAACAGCATAATACGGCCAACAATTTTATAAACAATATTAATTTTCTTGACAGACATGAAATGAAAGCTTATATTCCAACAACTCAAATTGAAAAAACTGGTATCATACGATTTGTACCTGCAAATATAACAAATAAGGAATTATTTACAAAATTAACATCTACATATGAAATTATTGCAGTTAGGAGATTCATGAGAAAAGTTGGTCATGAACTGATACCAACACAAACTGTTAGCATCACATTTTTGTCGAACTCTTTACCCGAGAATGTACAATGTGATTTATTTTCATACAGAGTTTTCGAATATATCGCTCCTCTACAACAATGTTACAAATGTTTCAAATTTAACCACTCCGCAAAAACATGTAATGGCAAACAGCGTTGCTCAATTTGTTCAGGTGAAAATTATTTTAAAGAATGTAATAAACCAGAAGAGATCTGCTGCATAAATTGCAGTCGACCTCATTTGGCTATATCTAAACAATGTCCTATTAAAAGTAAGAAAATTCTAGAAAAGAAAAACAAAATTACATATGCAAGCGTTGCTATTACCAAAAAGAGAATATGGACTTCCCTCCTCTGCCATCACGAGCCATTCCTGTAAATAATGCACAGAAAAATGTAAATAATGTACAGAAACTTGTAAATAAATCTGTAAATATTAAGACTGTCCCACAGACTGTAAATATTAGTGATATTAAATCACAAATAATTGGTAACAGTGATGTACTTATGGCCCTAGTACAGACACTGGTTCAATTAGGTAATAAGACTGGTAATGAGCCAATTACAACAACATTTATTAAAGATGTACTAATTAAAAATCTGTCAACATAATGGATACACAATCTTATAAAACACCCTCTCTAAGTATTGCGCAATTCAATGTTCAAGGTGCAAATCATAAAAAACCTCTACTTACAAAATTCTTGAACGAAAAAGATATTGATATTTGTCTATTAAATGAGACATGGTTAAAAGACCATCAAACATTTAATATTTCTGGCTACAATTTTTACAATAAAAATTCTAAAAACACTTGTAATGGTGTTGGAATATCAATTAAGCCATATTTGAAACACAATGTTATAAATACTACTTTTTATGAAGATATACAAACAATAGCCATAAGTGTGTTATAAATACTACTTTTTATGAAGATATACAAACAATAGCCATAAGTGTATGTACAGGGAATACTACTTTGTCTATTCTCTGTGTGTACTGTCCTCCATCCAGTGGACACATAAGAATGAATAGATTGCGCAATATTATAAGAGATTTACCAAAACCTGTATTTGTAAGTGGTGATTTCAATGCACATCATATTGCTTTTGGATGTCTGTCTACTAAAAGTCGAGGCCAAAACTTGTACGACATAATTGATGAATGCGATTTATACATATTAAATAACGGTAGCTTCACTACAGTAAATTATCCCACACGCAATCCCTCAGCAATAGATGTAAGTTTAATTAGTCCACATTTGGCCCCACTTTGTGAATGGTCAGTGCATGATGATGCTTTGGGTAGCTATCATTATCCAACCATCACAAGCATTAGGATATGCATTGAAAGATACACAATTAATAAACATGTTGACAGATTTTTATACAATAGAACAGATTGGACTAAATATAGTCAATTATCTAATTCAATATTTCATGACATGATGGTTAGTGAAGAGAACCCAATAAAATCTTATGATGAGTTTTGTAATCGGCTTGATAAACTTAAACAAATCGTGGTTCCTAGATTCACAAGGACTAACATTAGGAATAGACCACCAGCTCCCTGGTGGAACAGTATTTGTGAACAAGCAGTCATTAAATCTTATGAAGCACTGAAACTTTACAGAAACGATCCAACAATACATAATTACATAAACTATAAAAGATTAGATGCTTTAAAAAAGCGAACTATAAAGGAACAAAAAAGAATCAGTTGGAATAGTTTTTGTAACAGTTTCAATAGAACTACCCCTATTAGTAAAATATGGAATCTCATTAAAAGGTTTAAGGGTATCAGAGCTGGTAATAAGTCATATAGGGATGAATTTGTACAACCACTTTTAGACAAATTATCAGATTGTACTAATTTAGTTGACCTAGATTCATTAGGCAATTATTTTAATATTAACAATGAAAATCCTCAATCAAGATTTTTAATGGAACCTTTTTCATGGAATGAATTTTTAATGAGTATACAATCTAGGAGGAATACTTGTCCTGGTTTAGATGATTTTCCATATTTATTAATAAAATATTTACCTGAATCTATACAAAAGTTATTTTTAAATATTCTCAATAGTCTCTGGCATAAAAAATTAATACCAATTTCATGGAAAACTCAATGTGTAATACCTATACTTAAACCAAATAAATCACCTGAACAGGCTAGTTCCTATCTTCCAATTTCACTATCATCATGTCTTGGAAAGATTTTTGAAAACATGGTGAAGTTTCGCCTTAACTGGTATGCAGAATCTAGGAGTATTATCCCTCATGTCCAATATGGTTTCCGTAGAGGAAAAAGCTGTGCTGACAGTTTCATGTCCCTCATATATGATCTGAAAAATGCAAAAAACAATAAATTACACACAGTTTGTGTATTTCTAGATGTACAAAGCGCATTTGATAGTGTGGATCCTGGTATACTGGTGAAGGTACTGAGTGAGGCAAGTGTACCTGGACAATTGTGTAAATGGATTTATGATTTCCTTAATAACAGAATATTATATGTTAGGCACAACAATATATTGAATGGACCTAGAATTGTGTCAAAGGGTACTTACTATACAAGGTGCAACACTGTCGCCTTTGCTATACAACTTGTATACTTGTGAGATATGTAAATATGTAAATACTAAAAATGTAAATATACTTCAGTTCGCAGATGATTTAGTGTTGTATAGTTCAGATGTAAATTTGACATTAGCCATCGAAAATGTTAACACCAGTTTAGGGCAGTTGTGCAACTATTATCAACACAGATTAAATTTGAAAATAAATGCTGCCAAAAGCAGTGTCATGATATTTGGAAAAGACACACCAATAATTGATGTTGCTTATAATGGTGACGTTATACAAAGAGTAACCTCACACAAATTCTTGGGTATTATTATTGACCAAAAACTATCATTTGAAGAACATATTAAATATATATCTAGAAATGCATTAAACGGTGTTAATATTTTAAGATGTCTAGCAGGTATTGCGTGGGGTGCAGATCCTAAAATACTGTCAGTATTATATAAAACAATAGTAAGAAGTCATTTTGACTATAGTTCTTTAGCTTATTTAAATAGCACTCATACACAAAAATTAGATGTTTTACAGAACAGGGCTTTGAGGATCATATCAGGGGCAATGTGTTCAACTCCCACAAGGGCCATGGAAGTCGAAACAAATATTATGCCATTGATATTGAGACGACTTATGCTTGCAGAAAGATACTGCCTGAAACTATTTTCATCAAATAATTTCCAAATTATAAATAAAATCATTCCTCACCTAATCCATATTGTAGGTCCATTGACTTCATCTAAGGATCTTCTGAAAGGTACATCTCCAACTCTGTCCCGAATTTATCTAAAAATACAATCCCATTATTCGAACATAAGAAAACATTTTCACTGGCCATGTTATAATCATTCATACAATAGTATTATACATCCTATTATGATTTTATCCAAGTCAATTGATAACAATTCAGACTTTTTATCATTCTTAGAAGAAAATAAAAAATATTATACAATCTATACAGATGGCAGTAAAAGTGATGAATATGTGAGAAGTGCACTATATGATCCCCAAAAAAATGTTGCTCAAAGCTTTGTTCTAGATAAACAGTGTTCCATTTTTACAGCAGAGGCATATGCAGTTTTTGAAGCTATAAAAGCAATTAGTTACGTAAGCAATTATAAATATTTTCTAATAATAACAGACTCTTTAAGTCTACTAAATAGTCTTAAATAAGTAAATTTTCATTTTAAAACTAATTATATTCTTTATTTTATTAAAGATTTTGTCTGGCGTTTGCATAACAAAGGAATAACAATTGCCTTTATGTGGGTTCCCTCACACAAAGGTATTTCTGGTAATGAAATAGCAGACAAAACTGCATATGAAGGGGTCAATGCTCTTGACGTCAAAAATGTGGTGCATGTTCCTATGACCGACTATTATTACAATGTTAATATCTCAATAAAAAAATTGTGGCTAGATTTCTGGAAAGAGGATCAAAAATATAAAGGAAAATGGTACGGAAGTATTCAAGAGAATTTACCGAGAAAACCCTGGTATGATGAGTTGGATATAGCTAGCCGTGAGTACATCACCACAATCAACAGATTAAGATTTGGCCATAACAGTGCTCCCTCACACCTAGCAAGACTCAAGATAATAAATAATAATATTTGTACTTTCTGTAGCAACGGGATCGCCGACATTGACCACATTTTCTTCAAGTGTCAAAATCCAATGTTCATTTTCCAAAGACAAATAATGGCAAGCGAAATAATAGAATTTAGTGATACCTCCCGCCGCCACTTGTGTGATTTGCTGAAAAACAAAAAGTGTTATAGTGCATTATATAAATACATAAAAAATACCGTAGTGAAAATTTAAATATGTAATAGAATAAAATAAAATCAGTGAAGTGTAATTGATACATTAAAGGATAAAAGTTTGTGCCCAAAAATCTGACTTGGCTTAAAGGTCTCGTAACCAGGCCATAAAATATTAATAAAAAAAAAAAAAAAAAGAAGATTCATCAACCCCTCCCTCCACAGATCCAAGGCGACAAGGAGGACCCACGCTGCTTGCACCTGACGATCCATGACCCGCGCGCGGGCGTGCGGGCCGTGCTGCTGCGAGCCAAGTTCAAATTCGACGACCACATCCGCAGCATGGCTGCCAAGCAGAGGCTCACTAAGGTATACTGTCCTCGAAATTAGGCGAGGAGGGTCCCTGCTCCAGGACACACAACGTCAGATATCATACGGATATACTCGAAATTACGTGAAAGGAAGCATAATGAGGGTTAATAGATTTTAAATGCCCTTCAATATTTTTATTTTTTTTAACGAGATTTGATATAACGTTAACGATGTGGGATACCCGTACAACATCTAAAGATTGTACGGGTAAATCAACCACTACCAATCACCTCGAAATTAGGCGAGGAGGGCATAAGAGTGTTTATAGATTATACATATTATCCTAATTTTTTTCTTATTGATTTGATCCAGGACCCACAAAGTCAGATATCGTATGGCATAGTGAGGGTTGATAAATTTTACATACCTTCAAAAACTTTTTTTTTTATTAAACTAAACCTTATCTAGATTATATATGCTGGAATAGTATAATATGTAGATAAAAATATTAGAAACCGATTATGCTCTTTCAAATATACTTTTACAATATTTGTTCCTAAGATGGAGGAAGGAAGGAGAGAGGAAATCTTGACAAGTTCAACTCTAACAGTAAATGTTCGAGAAAATCGTTCTATAATATTAAACTTGACGTTATTCTCAGATTTGGTTTTGGAGCTTCATTTCTTAAAATATCAGTCTCTATGTTTTATAACTCTTAACGAATGCAGTCTTTAAAACGAATCCTTGTTGAAGTGAAACTTCTTTGCGCGCATGAGGGTATTTTTTTTAGAAATGAAACGTCACGAAAATGTGCAACGATTTTGTCCAAGAAGAGAGAGCGAGTGATTGAGACCGATTGAGATAGAGTGAGAAAGGGCGAACGTAGCATGAAGCACATAGCCATGAAGTGAGAGTAGGGAGCAAGCAAGTGAGAAAGATTGAGAGAGAGAGAGATAGATCGAACGTCGTATCGCAAGTCTCGGAAATTGAAAGTTTTAGATTAGTATAAATTATAAACGTGATTTAAAAATTAGTTGGCCAAATAAGTTTCACTAATGACATATTGTGTACTTTGTACATACGCACTTTTTTATTATTATTTCGGAGATTGAACTTATGACAATGTTCGACGATTCCGAGATTCGACTCTTGACAATGTCAATAGTGAGATCGACATATTCTGTGCAGGGCCGCACGAAGGCTCGCCAGAAAAAGATGCAGCAGATCGGTCGTCTGCTGGAGGTGGCGGGCGTGTCGATGCCCCCGCCCGCGCCGCGCGCGCCGCCGCTGTTCGCGCGCCCCGCCCTAAGACGGAAAGGTACGACGTCCTCACACACAATAAGTGTCTTACTTTTTATATATTGTGATTATAAGTGTTAATAATTATTGATGCCAATAATGGATTTTTATTTTGGGAATGAAATATTGTTACTTAAATATTTTAATGTTGGAAGGGAAATTACAAAATAATAGGCATTTAAATAATAATATATGTATCTGCATATTTATTAAGTACTAGCTGTTGCCCGCAGCTTCGCCCGCGTTAATTTAGATTTACAGACGTAGACGGATTGATGATGATTATTTTTATAGCCTAAGTTACTCCGTAATACATCAGCTATATGTTAGTGAAAGTCCCGTCAAAATCGGCCCCGCCGTTCCCAAGATTAGCCGGAACAAACAGACAGACACACAGACAAAGATTGTAAAAAAGGCTGTTTTGGCATATGCATCGTGTATGCATCCATATGCATTTAATAAAAAGCAGTTATTTTAATATTACAAACAGACACTCCAATTTTATTTATCTGCATAGATATACATTACTTACTAGTAAGAGGTAGTGCCTTGCTGATTTGCAGCCGAATTGGGCCGGTACAAACGGGGTGGTACCTCTCGCTCACATAACACCGGCGTCAAGTGACAGCTATGCTGTCGCGTTTTGGGGGATAGGGAAAAGTAGGGCAACGTATCTGCATAGACACCATAAGGCTCCGACTGCTCGGTTGCCCCCTTATAAAATAAATTAGTTTATCAGACTAAATTACAAGCAAAGAATAAAAATCTATTTTAAGTTTTTGTAACGATGACGATTATTTTTAACTTATTAAATTTCATTTCTGACAAATGACAAATAGATGCCGATCGATCAATGATATATTTCCATAAATTTGACAGATAACGCCAAAGAATATCCATACGCCATTGTTATATACACGGCAGTGTTGCATATCTTGGAAACATTAAATTATTCTAACGCTGAAATTGAGATGAATTCATGGATATAAACAAATCAAAACTGTTTCAATATTTTCTCTCCTTCATCTCATTACCTGCACAAAATTAGACCAACGTCTCATACAATTTTGATCCCTCTCCTTTGTGGAATTACAACCCGTGTTCTACAAAAAGCTTGTTACGATTACAAATAAAGTGTCGTTCGTCGTTGCATTTATAATCCCAAGATATTTTAAATGTAATTTGCTAAGACAAAGTACCTAGTCCCTACATGGTTCCTTATTCCCTCCAGGATTGGAGGGGGAGGAAGGCGAGCGGCGCCTCCGCCGGCCGAGCGGTCACGTGCTCAAGGATGGGATCGTAGTCTACCGGGAGCGGACCACCAGCCGGGAGAGGTATGTACTGACATAACATCACCATTAAGTCTGGTTATTATTGTAGATTTTCTCCATCGTCACACATGACACAAATAGGGCATCTAATAATACCTCTTGGTAATTAGCTTTAGCTGGTAAAAAAACACCGTTAGGAAACCTGCGTTCCTAATTAGGTAAAACTTATTTGTGAATGTGTAAAGTTTACCACCCCGCATTGAGCCGGCGCAGAGGTGAACTATGGCCTATATATATATAAAGGGGTATATGATAGCACCATAATATTGTGTAGTTCGTATTATTATTCATACATATACCCATAGTTCTAGAAGGTCATAGAATAATGTATTGCAGCAGCGTGTCCCGCAGTAGTACCCATTCCAGAGAGGGCTCCCCCCGCGCGCGCTCCGAGGAGATCCCTATGGAAGACATCAGGCGGGCTGGTCTCGCCGCCGCCATACCGCCCGTGCAAAAGGTAAGCGCATGACTAGAGTGAATATAGCTATAGCTATAACATTGAAGTTAATTAATATAGCTACAGTTTTAGCATTGACCATAGTGAATATAGCTACAGTTAGCATTGTCCAGACTTATTATATCTACAGTTTTAGCATGGATTAGAGTGAATATAGCTAGAGTTAGCATTGACCTGAGCGAGTATAGCTACAGTTAACATTGATTAGAATGAATATAGCTATAGTTATAACATTGACGATATTGAATGTATCTACAGTTTTAGCATTGACCACAGTGAATATAGCTACAGTAAGCAATAACCAGACTGATTATATCTACAGTTTTAGCATTGAATAGAGTAAATATAGCTAGAGTTAGCATTGAACTGAGCGAGTATAGCTACATTTAACATTGATCAGAATGAATATCACTGGAAATAGCTATCGTTTTATGATTAAATTCATTGCCCATAGGAGTTTTAACGTGACCTCGATCGTTTTATCTATTACTGTCCTACTCAGAAGTAGGAACGAGTGAATGGCCTAGCCCGTAAAAATGGCATAAACATATAACAAAAAAATGATTGTTACATCTTAAAGATTACAATAAAATAAATGTCTAGTGTTCAATTACTAGTTATACGTGCTTTGATACAAGATATACTCTATATTTATATGAATTGCCTATATAATCCTCCATAATAGGATAACTTAAAGTAAAAATAGAATCTATAAATAAATAGGAAACAACTGTTCAGTATCTTTTTCCCCGATTGTCAACCGTTTATTTTGGTCTAAACTATTGACGACCTTTAATGGTTAAAGCTAAAACAATTGTTCTTCCAGTTCTGACTTACTGTACATTACCTGATGATGACTTTGTCGAAACCGGTCGTGTAATTTTATCTTAATTTGTAGCGTATTTAAAATAAAAGTGGAAAAGTGAAAAAAAGATTTTAGAATTATTACTGTACATTTGACATGGCTTCATACCCGAAACCTCGCTATGTGTGTTTGCACGTTTTCTGTATATGTGTGCGTATGTTTTTGTTTTCATAGAATTTCAACGACTTTGTAACCATAAGTTTGGCATGCTTGAATGTATACAAATCTTTTTGTGTTTAAATATAAACTATAATAACGTGTTCTGAACTGCACTGTCCATAAATTCAGATGAGATTTATCCTTAGACCTTAAGTTATCGTAAATATTCTACTCGTATATATTATACTGATATATATTCTACTAATATATATTCTACTAATATATGTTCTACTAATATATATTCTACTAATATATATTCTACTAATATATATTCTACTAATATATATTCTACTCAGTCATATGTATGTACACTTGTAAACCGTGATGTTTTGACATTAGTGTACATTTTCAGAAACTGTGAAGCGGTAGTGGATAGTGAGGTAAATGGATATTACATTAAACATCATCACAGATGTAACTGTTGAGATGCAAAGTTCTTTGTTTTACGTATTTACATTTGTTTTTTTTTTTACTAGAAAATATCTAATAATATTCTTATAATAATCTAGTAATTCACTACTTTCCTGTGTGAAATATCTCCACTAAAACCAATTAATTTTAAATGTTATGTGGACCTACCAAAAATATCTCAAGTACAGCTTTGCAAAAAAAGAGTATGACGTGGTGACAAGTGGAACTATTACTAAATGGAAACCTATGATGTTGACAATACTTGGCCGACAAATACTATATTTTGAGTAAAGTTTAATGTTTCACATTTATTATTAACGATTTGATTAAATTCTCTTACTGTTTTCCCCTATTATGACGAGACCTAAGTCAAAGTGGCGCCTTCATTTTTTTCAAACTCTTTTTTGTCAAGCTGTACTTTCAGACTTTTCAAGGCCTTAAAGAATTTCTCCATTTCAGTTTAAGTATTTAATAAGTCTCAACAGTTATATATTCATCGACCGCTGGTTCATTAACGCTTAATAAGAATTATTATTTTCGTGCTAAAACATACGCCATCATTTATACCTCACTAGTCACTATCGCCTATCGCATCCATGATAATGCTTTATAACATTATTTTATAGAACAAACAGCCTTACATTAAATAATAAGCGCCTTAAAACTGGAAAAAATCCTCTACAATAATAAGCCTATGAAGATTTATTTGTGCAACACCTTCAACCTCGTAGGACTAAATAACTAACATTATAGACAATAATGTTTGTTCTATGACTTGTGAAAATTCGTTTGATTTTATTTTCATACAAAATAAATATTAATTTAAATTGTCTGTCTGAATGTTATTAACTCTACGCGCTTCACAAAGATTAGCTAAGTAAATCCGGGCGTCGCGGGGTTGTGGCACATGAGTAAGTAAACGGACAGAGACAAAGATTTCATACAACGCGTAAAATTGTTTAAGGGTTGTCACAGGTGGATAAAATTAAACGAACAAAACGATTTTTTTAACGAGTAGTAATCTATGTAAATATTCTATCTTTATTACCTAAAAATATTTTTTTTTTAATATTTTGTGTTTATATTTTTTATTTGCAATAATCTGTTGTACCTTTTAATGGAGTGGTAAATTTTAATGGAAAGCACTCTCATTGCATATCAGTTTTATCATAACTATTATATATTTTTTTCCGAACTGGAATCGTCTCCTAATTACGTTTTCTGTACCTATACTTATTGTATTTTTACTGTAAAGTTTAGCTAAGATTTAAGATTTAATGTCGGGTCAAATGTTTCCCTAACTAGACTTTAGGCACATCCATAAAAACTTAGTAAACAAAAGTTATAATAATTAGTAGAAATAAAACAATAAGATACAACTTACCTATTGAAATCTTTGGGATAGCTAAAATATTTTATTTTTATTTGCTCTATTATTGTTCATACACACAGTACAGTATACAATATTGACACTTTTTACTTTTCATCATCATCATCATCAGCCTCTATCCGTCCACTGCTGAACATAGGCCTCCCTCAATGAACGCCAGGATGGCCAATCCCTTGCCACTCGCATCCAACACGGACCGGCCACCGCACGGAGATCGTCTTCCCACCTGGTCAATGGCCGACCAACACTTCGTCTACCTAAACGTGGCCTCCACTCTAGAACCTTATTGCCCCATCGGCCATCCGTTCTTCTGAGTGTGTGACCAGCCCACTGCCACTTCAACGAGCTGATTCTTTGCGTGATATCGGTTACCTTAGTTCTCTGACGGATGTCTTCCTTCCGAATCCTATCTGTCAAAGAAACACCCAGCATAGCACGCTCCATAGCACGTTGAGCTACGGCAAACTTGCGGACCAGTCCTATATTTAGAGGCCACGCTTCAGCCCCGTAGGTCATCACGGGGAGAACGCATTGGTCGAAGACTTTCGTCTTCAAACTCTGCGGTATAGACGACGTGAGAATATGGCTAAGCTTCCTGAATGCTGCCCATCCCAATTGAATCCTCCTATCGGCTTCTCTTCTCAGCTAGGTCGACATAACTTCGAGAGAGAAGCTTTTTACTTTTAATTATCAATAATAATTTAAGAACAATGTTATAAAATATGATTCTTTTTTATTTGCTCTATTATTGATCATACACACAGTATAGTATACAATATTGACACTTTTTTCTTTTAATCAACAAAAATTTAAGAACAATGATAATAATTCGAAATACCCGCCAAGCAAAAAAATATACAACGCACTCACATCCCCGCGTTCGAATACTCGTCGAATCGGTTTCGATCGGTTTCTACTCGTACGTGACAAGCCACGAGTGCTAACGCACACATTCGTTACGACGCTTGTAGTAGTGCAATCGATTCGCGCGGTTGTATGAAGCTTTGCCTCTGTCCGTTTATTTACTCATGTGGCGGTGGGCGGGGCGGCGCTAGCGCAAAACATAGACCTACAAATGTCACGACAATACAATAAAAACTTGTATTTTTTATTTATTTAATGTACTGTGTTATGTCAGAGTAATGGTGCGAAGATGTTGGTGTTTAACAAATAATCCTGTATGTATTACGTTCCTCAATCATCGGGCTTAAAATATATAAGAGTAAGTTTTATTATATCGATCAACAATACCAACTAGATACCGGGTCGCCGCAAAGAATCCGTGTCGGTAAATACGAGCTCACTTGAAAAGTGGGTTCATATTTTGTTTAGTTCGCTGTGTTATAGCCACTGCAAACACGTCTCAAAACTTGTAAAAATAGTGCCCGATAAAGCAAACTAACAGCCGTGGTGTCTTCTTACTTTCGGTAAGTACATGGAGAATAAATTCTATTTTAAGCTTTAAACTAATAAATAACATCAAACTTTGAACAAAATTATCGAATTTAAACCAACGCTACTAATATTTACTTTTTACGAGGGTGTAAAAGAAACTAAACTATAGATTGTAGCAAAAACTACTTTATTTGATACTTCTCAATGTTGATTCCACACTAAGGGCGACTTGCAGAAAGGAGACAATAAGTCGAGTTTACTTAAATTCGATTTACCACTAACCCCCAAATACTCAAACTTTAAAAAAATTAAGACGTACTTAAACTCATGGTACGACTTGTCAGATTCAAAGAAAAAACAGAGACAACACGAGTTTAAGTACGTCTTAAATTTGAGATTCGTTTGAGTATTTGGGGGTTAGCTGTCTTAAGTTTAAACCGATTTAAATTTCTCTTGCTTAGCCTTTTTTTCTTGAAGATTTATCTAAACTCACTTAATTGAGTCGTACGACTTTTCATTCGGTCTTTACGTTTCGTTACACACATTTTGCTTTTAAGACTGTCAAATTATCTTATGATGTCAATAATATTTTGCGTTGAATGAAACGAATCTTGTTCAATTTTACGTTTGTTGACTGACGTCTGACATCAACGTTAAATCGAGATTTAAGAACTAAACCCACATTGATGCCGCCGGTTTAATTTTGACATTTGATTAAATCCAGATTTAACACTAAATTGACGCCGTGCAAGACAAAAATGGGGTTAAACAGTAAACCGGGATTAAGTTGTATTAAATCTCGATTTAAGCAGCTTCTGCAAGCCGCCCTAAATCTTTAACCTGTGTCTTTTCACTTCTAAGTGACAGGAGTAATTTGTTGAATTTTATTGGTTTGTTCGTTTTTATATGACTAAAGATCGTATGCATTAGATAATATTTTGAATATTTGTGACATGGTTGTGATTATGTTGAACTTAAAACATTTTTATCAGTTTTTAATATATGTGTAGCTGTAGAAATATATATTCACGTAGTCAGTTTTTAGCTTTGATTTTGTACGTGACACGGTATCTAGTTGCTATTGTTGATCGAAGTTTTATTATATTAATATAGGTAAATAGTATTTTTTTAGTTTTATTCATAATAAATATTTGAATAAAGAAAATATCACAGAAAAAAAAGATGAAAGAAGAAAACCCTTTAAAGGTTTTATAGAAAAAAATATGCTTTGCATGACATTGTGCATTAAATTTAACACTCTCATTTAATTAAAAGAACTTGTTTGATAAATATAATAAAATGTGTTTTTAAAGAATTGCAATATATATTTTTTTTATTGTAATATATCAATGACATTTCGTTCACAGACTGTATCTGGCACGTCGAAGCTCTTGAAAAAGAATTCTTCAGAAGAAACCTCCTTCATTTCAAGTGATCCTAGAAAACGGAAAGGACTAGTAGAGACTATATGATATTAGTTTACAACCTTTTTGGTATTTGACGTTTAGTATAATCCATAATATTTTATCTGTGCAATAACTTTTTTTTATTTGTAAACTTGAAGCAAGGGAACTACTAGTGTAATGACAGATTAAGATAATATATTTATGTCGATTGTATTATATGTTGTGAATTCGATGGTAGTTGTGACTATTTGTACGCTGTAGATTATCTTGATGAAAAAGCAAATTTTATTTTTTTATTTACCTTCATGTTTTTATACTTTTTTTTATATAACCCGCATATTTTTTTGGACTTTTTCAAAATGGCAGGATTCTTATTTATTCTGACATGGATTTAAATATTTCGTGACTTTAATATATACATTAGAAATATTTCAAATATGCTATTTTAAATTTTGTGATATTTTAAAAAATAACTGAATTTGGTTTTTGATTCGCAAAGTATTTTTTTATTTCATTGCTTAAAAATTATGAGGGTGTATTGTTAGGTACTTATAATACTAAATATAAAGTAAATTTGGAACCTATACGTAATTTTTTAACTTGTGTCTTTTAAGATTAACCCTTTCAGCCTGTATATTGTCTTAAAAAAATAACATTTAACGTAAAATAATCAAAATCGCGATAATTCATAGAACATAATATTATTATTATAGATCTTCCATTAATAATTAAGATATGAAAATTGTTTAACATAAACAGTATTAAATAGAGAACAGTATAATTCTTCCTACTAACCACACTCTTATTATAAAACTGGCAAAAACATATTTGTGTCAAGGTCAACTTATAGTATTTATTTCTATACGTAAACGCTTTTGTATAATCTTGACATCTAGTTAAATGACTAAAGTGATGAGAAGTAAATATCATTGTCTTTGGTAAATACATCATATCCCTATTTAACATTATATGATTATTTCTTTATTATCAATTACGTTCATTACATACGCTGATATTCTGTATTATTAACGAAATTCGATGGTGCAGGATCTAAATATGGCTGTTTATTTTACATGTTTTTACTAACACACTTTGGGCTTCGACTGTCCGAGTGGAATTTTGTAATTGATTAAAAATAAATTTTAAATTTGTACTATAGCCCAGAAATGGATGACAATTGTAATAAAAGAAAAATAAATTGTAGATATATTTTTTTATTCTTTATGAAACATGGTTGATTTTTTTTATTTTTTCGTCTTTTTATTTCTTTAAAATAGCTAAATGAATTGCAAGTTTTTGGTATATCCCTTGAAATCTCTGAAAACTTTGTCACCTGTTGAAGTAGAAAAGTCGTGACACTTAAGAGGTAAAAAAGTGCGAATTAGAAGCTCAAGGTTCGACCTATAATATAATAACCTGCTTTCGTCTTTATATTTCTTGTTGTTAGAAATAAAGTATTATAGTGTTTAATTATTTCCTGTATAAAGCCATTCCTTCGGAAATTGATGTACATTTTATACATAGTAAATGACAACCTATATAACTCTGTGGTCTATATTAAAAGGCGGTCGTTTTTTTGTGATTTGTCTATAAGATTTTAAAGTGTAAATATTATATTTATTATTAAAATATGGAGTTGGAAATTATAAAATGTTAAATTACCTATTGTTTTATTTAATCAGGTTCTTATTCCCGATAGACTCAGACGATTTTATTTTAAAAAACCCGAAAAATATTGTACCCGTGCTCTAAGGACTAACAATATTTTTTGTATATTGTTAGTCCTTCGAGCGGATGACTAGACAGTCTTTGATTTTAATTATTAATATTAGAAGCAGACTATACTTTGATTGCTCACTTCGTATAAGCTTAAAAAAGATTTTCGTAAAGGAACTTTGAAAGGGTCACAATAAAAGAGTCATTTATTTTCTAATTTATTTGATTAATCATCTGCCCTATACACATGATATGCACCGATGCCTATAAATAATACAAACGATGATCGTCATGGGTACAAATTAAATATTTACACAACTAAATACTTTCCCAATAATCATTTACATGACAACTTATTGAGCGAATCACAATTTCCCTGGCGTTTTTACGCCTTAATTGTATGCCAATATGTAGTTTATAACATACACACAATATACAGTTGCCATCAAATCCGTATTATGATTATATTATTCTGAGGTATATAATATTATTAACGGAAAACATTATTTTAACTTCTATACATAGGTAACTGACTTTTGGAATAAATATTTAGGGATCTTCAAATCCTGTTCAAATTCCTAAGTGCTACTATATCTTATAAATGTTTGTTCTCGGGAAAAAAAAAATCTCACATTACCCATAGTAGATACTGCTTTAAAATATTAATTAATAATTAAACATTTGTAATATGTATTTACCTGGCACAAGAAAAAAACTACACAGCCAAAAATATTGTATTATTTTCTACATGCACCGTTCGTTGTTAGTTACTAAGTTATTTCCAAACACCAGGTCAATTACAAAAATTAAGAATTTTCATTTAGTGTTTTCGCAATAACATATTACCTACGTATATTGTGTGTACATTCATAACAATCTTAACACTCGAATCATAACCTCTTCTTAATCAACATTAAATCACAGTGTATTTCCGCACCGTTACACCTACATCCGGTATTGAAGGCAACACCTGCGTTTCGATGTAAGAAGAGTATCAGAAAACACAGTGCGTGTACATAATAAAGAAATAATGAAAGTGAAACGACGTAAACAGACGAAACAAACATTAGAAACAAGCTATAAAATTATGCTAGTCATTTAGTATCTATTACAGGGGAATAGAAAATAAATGTTTTATTTCCTTAATCAATTCCAGCATCAAATACCAATGTCCTTTAAAACTAGATTTGTAGGCTTTATAACCGATGATCCTAAGCAGATTTCAAAATGGCGTCACTTTTTCATACAATAATGGATTATGAAATAATCTTAGATGATATTTTAATATTATTCCAAAGCCAATAATTTATTATTCTTTATTCGTTGCCATATATTATATACTGTAACAAATGCCAGATTCTCAATCGCCATATAAAGGACGTTATCAATTTATCACACCGGATGTTTTTGTCAGATTACTCACCTTTTTTTTAAAGGTTCGATTTGGTTTATACTTCACACTATCTTCTTCAATATTTTTTATTTTTACCTTCAATATTTCTTAATAATTCGTCATTATACATTATCTGCTTCGGAAAATCGGTTATATTACTAAAATTTGTCAGCGTATCAGTAAAAAATGCCTAAGCTATAGACTACACTTAAAACTATGACAATGTAACTAAAGGAACGTCTTTTACAATTAAAATATTACCTAATTAAAATCAGTATCTTATAATGAACATCTTTATTGGTCTGCGCAACTTATTCAGTAGAAATTTGAATTTATAAATTATTGCTGATTAATCCATAACTAAATTAAAATTACGATAAATTCTCCATATACTGTAGGTATTTACGTTATGTTTTTTCATGAAACGTAATATTTAGGCCATAATAATATAATAAAATGATTAACAAATAAATCTTAATATAGTAACATCACATCTAAGGAAAGCAAATCTAAGCACACCATGGAAGCACATGCCTAAGTAACAACCGAATAGACATTAAAATGTATGATGAATGCATGAAGTAGGTATAGAAGTAATGAGAACCATCTTGTATAGAAGACACGTTGATAAAGTAAACGCAAGTCGCAGATTAGCCGCAAACAGTTACAAAAAAACTCCCAAAATGGCGTTGCAAGCATTTGGAATGATTGTTTGTATAAATAAATATTATCTGTGTTGTAGAGATGGACGTTTCAAACCATAACCAGTTTCAATAACTATCTATCAGCGCAATAACGAAAACTATCTATTGACGTTTCAGAAACTATTTATAGAGCAAAACTATCTATTGGTGCGACGCGCGCGACGTCATACATAATACGGTATCGCTATTCGCCCGTCGCCGTTTCGGTATCGAGAAATACCGAATAACCGACCGAACCGAAGTGACCGAAGTACTTAATACGAACGCGACAAAGATAGTGCTATACGTAAGAGCGAGAATCCGCTTATAAACTTAACTGACTTCCCAGTTCCGCGCCATTTCTGCCGCTCTCGCTCAAGACACAAAATAAATATTTATTGTAAATATGTAATATTAATTATGTAATATTTATTTTGTACTCAAGATGAGCTATGATTTGAAAAATTGACACCCGTTTCTTTAACAATAAATGCAATTATTGGATTTATTGGTAAAATGAAATTGGGTTACTCGGTGCGGTCAAGTTCATGCACTTGCTTTTGCTAGCAAATTTTTATTACAATTTATTTGAATTACTACAGTTAATTAGTTTAAATACATTATAATTACTCTTAGCAGTCAGTTGTGTAAATTGAGACTACTTGTGTAAATATAATATTACGTGTAGGTAATGTTGGATTATAAATGCTTCGTGTAAATAATATACCTACCTTAGACACCTACTTAATACTTGTCAGTGTACATAAAGAAATAAATATGTTCGCAATACATAAGAGTAGTAATAACTAATATTTAACATAAAAAATATTACGACAAACTTTTAACTCGATCTGTTAATATAAATAAATAATAATAGAAATGGCCCAAAAACCGTATTGCACGAAAATTTGCACTAGGCAGGTATCAGAACAGCTAGCCAAAGCCGCTATTCTGTAATAGATTGTTTCCAAAATAAATAGTTTCAGAAACCGTTATCGCGCTGCGATAGATAGTTTCGTTTTGATACGGCAAAATCGCGAAACGACCCACCCGTACTGTGTTGCGTGCACATACATTTAAAAATCCTTCCTCTTCGTGGATAGATAATGAACTATTGCACTTGCTAATTGTGGCGCCACCTGTAATTTGCCGTGGCTACACTTTAATATGTCACTTTCCGGTGGACACGCTTCATAGGTACTATGGAGTACAAGTGGAACCATCTCATCACGAAAGTTAAAAAAGTGTCCTGCGCAGAGAGCTGGTGTTTTAACAGAAAAACTACGATATGAACATAGTTGTTGTGATGACTAAAACATAGTTTACAATCTTTTAGTGAATATAACCAAAATATTGTAATTAGACAGAAAGCGTAATTTTCTTAATGTGGATTTTGTAAAATAATTAGTGATTTTATTGCGTATTTATTTCCAGTGTCACCACAATAGCGGAACAAAGGAGAGGAGAACGGAAAAACTACGATATGAGCATAGTTGTTGTATTGAGAGTAATTTTTACTGACACTTTAAATACACAAAGATGAAGATGTATTTAGGGTCCGGGAGGGTTGTAATCTCTCGGGCGAATCACTTCGTTTAATAATAATCGAACTTCACTTACAGGTAAGTTCGTTTGATTTTCCATTAAACTGGTCCTCCTTGTCACAGTCCATAATAGGTACACAGAGATGGTTCTCCTTACTTTTTATACACCATGGATAATTAATGTTTAGCAGAAATGGGTTCGAATTCAAATGATGATATTTTTTTTATATACAGCTCAAATGTTAAAGACATCGTCAATTCAGACACACTTCAAAATATAAGGACATTGAAGAAAACGTAAATTCGTTTGTATGAACTAATTTGCATTATAGTAATATTATTATGTGGTAAGCAATTTTAGCTATTCAAAATATATGAAGATTCAATCCTTTGAATACCGCTTTATACTTGAAACTACTTGACTAGTCACCAAAGCAAATAATATTTTTTCAAATAAATTTTATCAAAGTTCGAAAGCTAGAACAAAGAAGCAGCACAGATGAAAGTATAGTGAGTTTATAAAAATAATATTACTTTATAGTAGTAGGGTTAACATTTTTAAAGATATTTTATTAATTCTTCATTTAATATGTCTGAATAGGTACCTATATATTTTCACTATACATGGCTTTACATTATAAATAAGCAATCAGAAGAATAAATGTGTAAAAATAGTTTGGAAATCGTTATTTGAATTGTTAATCGTTGATGAAATTAGCGACAAGTTGCATCTTATTAACTAAACAGAGACCTTGTTATATTAGAAAATGGGAATAAAAAAGGAATTTACATCGGTACCTATGTACCGAAATCGTAGACCTAAATACTTTTTCTCTGATCGTACCGCGTTCTTCTTCTTCTTGTCGAACTTTAGTTAACTCAGTGATTGGCCAATGTCAGTTACACTTGTGCATACCTATTTAGCATTTTTAAATAGAGGAGGATCTCTGTTTATTTAACTCGACGTTGTGTTGCCACTATTAATAATATTTTAAATTTTAGTAAACTCTTGTTCTTTTCAAAAACGCTAATTGCGTCAACGATTTCTGTTGAATACAAAATTTTTGTTTGGTTACACCCTGTCACCAGATTATGTGCGCTTTTAGTTTTAGTGAAATAATTGTAAATAAACTGTACATAATATACTAAATAAGAAGAAGTAGATGATTTATGTAATTTTGTACACAACACTTGACACAAGCCAGTTAGTCTAAAATGAAGCTCATAATTTCCTTATAGCTATTTTATTATTTTGGATTTCAGTTAGCATATTTTGAAAACTTTTACTCATATAAACAACAACATTTTTTTAGTGTATTAAGATTGCTTACGCAACTTAAAAGAAACTTCCTTTTTGAATTTTCTACTTCCTGTTAAATTACAATAAAAATATGTAAGATTTCTCTTAATTATTAAGTACATACATATTTTGTTTACGGGCTTGGGCTTCTAATATTCTTTTTCAATAAATATTGTTTCGAGTGCTTACTGCGTTTATGGTTTTATTGAGGTCCCGACAATTTCGAGTCGCAAAGAGCACATCAAGGCCGTAACAAAAAATTACCCCAAAAAATCGGCCATAGCTCAACATCTGTTAGAAGCGGGTCTTAATCACTGGATTGAGTTTCGAATAGTTCCGAGTATCCGAATTTCAATAGGGAAGACGGATTCAGAATACCGAGTATGTGGAATCCCGTGATTAATTTGTGTGAAGGTCCGTCACGATATCGGTGCTCAAAATCCAGAAAATTATCACGCACTCTGACACTGGCAAATCCATTAGGGAGCCAAGACCAAAGAAGAAGAAGTCGAGAAAAGACACTGTCACATAGTGCGTCGTAGTGAACAAGTGCGTCCGTGTGCCGAAACTAGTCGTCCGAAACGAAGAAGAAAGACGGTAGACAGATTTTTCTGATCTGTCGCCATCTACCAGCACCGTACGTCAGTCTCCCCGCGATCATGGCGATTGAAACATTGCCGAAATATCGGGACCTCAATAAAACCATAAGCGCAGTAAGACCCGAAACGTTATATATATTTAAAATATATTAATAGTGATTGCGTTGGTTTAAAACGATATTATATTACTATTCGAATAGTTTTATTTCGTAAATCAATCTTATACATGACATACAGTGTAAAAAATCTAGTGTTATCTATGTAAGTAAAAGTTTTCAGATGTTTTATCTATTTGATAATTTCATTTCGTAGATTTAGCCTTGAAAATATTTTTGTTAAAACGTAACCAACATTCGGAATTACAATATTTTACTTACCGAAATAAATACGTAAACCTAATTAAAACTAATAATATCAAAATAGGTTTTATATAAGCTTAAATTAAATATTAAATATCATGATCAAATAAAGCCAATTTTAAAATCTTACTTTCAAAACAATCATTATATAATTGACAATTCTTAGATATAAATAATACAAAATAACTACATTCATTTGGTTATATGTTTATAATTGACAAAAACTATACATAAAGATCGAATTGTGTAAATAGAGCTGATTGAAAAAAAAAGAAAAAGAAAAAAGTACATTAATTGTCTTAAAAACATACATTTTGATAAGGAGACGAATGTACTTACCACATTCGCCTCTTTGTCAAAATGTATGCAGCCCACAGCTGCCAGTACGATTTTAATCATATCATATATACCTGGCAACATTTCATAATAAAATAAACGTCATCCGCCGGCAAGCATTAATCTCGGGGAATTCCCCAACTACTTTAACCGTGCCTAGATCTTTTACTTGAAAGAAGATCCTTTCAGCACACATATAAGGGCTGTATTTGTTTGCATTTTTATGAAACTTATTATTTTTATTTTTTATTATGATACACTGAAGGAAACAAGGAAGGTACGAAAATTGTACGAAGTTTAACCATACAAAAAATTTGACCAAAAAAGAATTATATAAGTAAAAAAAAATATATATATTGCATTTATTTTGTAAAATGAAACAAATTTTGATTATTTTTAATAAACAATTTGTACATAAAAGGTTGTACGATCTTTTACTTGGCATACGATTTTTTTTGTAGTTGGCGTACGATCACTCCTTTTTTGCATCTGGCAGCCCTGATACAGCCATGCACGGAGTATGTAAGGAGTACCATGTCGGGAGAAAAATTAAATGACAGTTGAGTCTGAGCCTAAACTGTCCACAATCGCGCGATTTTCAACGGATACTTTTCAAACACAGTTGGTACTTTTTACTTCTAGGTATTTTCCATGGCTAAAATCTATACAGCCATGCATTAATAGCCTTCAATGTCCATTTAAGTGATCAGTTTCCATCTCTATTTACCAAACTCGATATACATAAATCAATTTACATTCGAATAGAAATGTAACTCCGAAAACAGTACCACTTGGATATCAAGTGTAAAGCTATTCTAGCTAAACCTGCAGATATAGATACATTAGAATACTCTACTAAAGGTGCAAATATTTCTAAAATATAGGTATAGTTATATAAACAGTATTCGACTATATTGTGCAATATACAATGCACACTTAACACACTTTATAATGTACTGCAGTTACTTATATATAAAAACATTACTGTCATACAGTATCACTCACTATACATCAATTTTTATGTTATCTATCTATAATATTGGTGTCTTTACGTAGTTCACGCGCCAAGTATGAAAAAAAATATATATATTAGAACCCTTAAATATCATGATAAAATTTAAATATTAAATACTTTTTATATATTTATTTATAGAATATGAAATTATAACATTTATTAGTATAAATTTCTTGACTTACTTAACTACAAAACAATTAAAAAAAGGAGTATATTTTATATTATTGTTGACATATATTATTATATTATAACACAACAATTTTTTAATTTTATAAAATTTAATGGCAACAAAAATAGCAAATAATGTGGACGCCATTATGTTATGTGCCATTATTACAATGTTATGTATCACTTAAGTGTCTATGTACGATGAAAACATATTTAATGAGATCAATAACATACATAATATATCCTTTTTTATATAGTATTCGTTTTTTCTTACATAAGTATTTATTAAATATTTTTTATTAATTATACAAAGAACTCGGCGTATGAACTACACACGATAAAATCATTTTGACGTCAAATAAAAATCAACACACAATACTTTCAACATCAGTTAACAATCATTATTGTCAGTTATAAATCTATTTTTATGATTTTTATATTTAATATAAATTCGCAACTAGTAAGTAGGCAGTTTTAACACAATGTTCACATTATATATTCTCTATTTAGGATTGTTCGAGTGGGTGCGATTCTTTCAAGGAGTTTTTATGTCAGACTTTTAACGTGTGACATAATTTTGTAAGGAGGTACAATTTGCATTTGAAAAATAAGAGAAAGAATTAGATCTTGCCTAATTTCTCTATTAACATACATAGCGTCTGGATTTTTTCTAAATATATTTTAATCAGGTCTGAGGGAATCAATAAAAAATTAATGTGAATTATATCTTCACTTAGTTAAGCTTCAAATTATTGTTATATTCAAACGAAAAACATATGTAAATTATCGAATATAACATCGCAAAATCGAATCTCCCATCGCCTCTGATTGGTCGGTTTGGTTTGCGTGACGTCATCCGATAGTTTTCCCGCTTATCTGTCAAAAGAACCGCACCCCCGTCCGCTAGTTGGCGTTACGATGGATGGAACTAGTACATTCAGTATTAAAATGACTACAGAATTAGAAATAATGCTTACCTTACACGATTATTTGAACGATCGTCATTCCGACCACTTTAACAGGGATATCACTTCACACAGATTCGTATAAAAAGTATTGCGGGTGGGTGTATTGCTTGTGTGTTAGGAGCGCAGTTGCGCGGGACTGAGCAGCAGTTCTCCGGGACCGGCGAAGGAGACGGTGCGAGGAGGGGGCCGCCGCCCCTCGCGCGTGCCCGACGAAGACGGCTTTTGATGTGAGCTCGCCTGGAATTTGAGAATATCACTTAAGGTAAGTAATTTTGACTGTTTGGAGGGTTGTATGTCGCCCCCGTCTGCGTGGGTACCACTACACTGTTAATTCCTTACACTTGACTTAACACTTGACTGTATTTCAGCGAGAAGAGCAGAAAGGCGGTGTAATTACTCGAATTGAGTCTAACCATATCAAGTCTTAGGGAAGGTATGAGTTAGTGCTCCGAACTTATTTCAGATGACGTTTAAGTTCATTGAAGGGACCACCATCAGGTGGCACGTTCGCCTACCCGACTAACATAATGGGCACTCCATTGCCTTGATATGGTGGCATTGATTGGTGAGGAAGACTTCTTGCTCCCGAGGGTAGTCTGCTCTACGCTCGGAAGTGACAGGATTTGGGTGGCAATGATCTCCTACCGAGGCGGCGATGTTACATGGAAACCGTGTAGATATACCGGCTCCACAAGAACTGGGGGGTGCGGCGGTGATCTTCTGCGGGACAGTGATTGTGAGTCCTGCGCACGCGCCCCCGTTGGCCGCGTTAAAACATACTGGCTGCACAGGAACTATGCTTGGAAGTGACAACCTGGGTGGCGGTGATCTTCCGAGATGATGACGTCACATGGAGGTTCCGTCTTTACGCGACTTACCGGCTGCACAAGAACAGAATGCGGCTGTGGCGCCGGCGCGGCGGTGCGGTATCTCCGCAGCCGCTCGTCCTCCTCGCCGCTGGAGAGACTGGACACGTCGCACGAGGACGCGTCCAGCCGGCGCGCGGGCGAGCACTGGGCGGGACCCGCGCGGGTCCCTGCCAGCGGCATCTCCTCGCCTTCCACGCATCCTGACAGTCTGCAATAGGAACAGCAAGTATATTAATGGAGATCACCTTCTAAGCGATGTAGTCTTGTGTTAAAGGTGAGAATAAAGAAAAAAAATAAGAGAAGAAAGGTGAAATATGTGAGCAAAGATGACCTAGTTGCTAGAGGCCACTCAACCTGACATTCTGCAATAGGGAATAATAAATATGTGAGCAAAGATGATCGAGTTGCTAGAGGCCACTCAATCTGACAATCTGGAATAGAGAATAATAAATATGTGAGCAAAGATGATTTAGTTGCTAGAAGCCACTCGACCTGACAGTCTGGAATTGGGAATAATAAATATATGAGCAAAGATGACCTAGTTGCTAGAGGCCACTCAACCTGACATTCTGCAATAGGGAATAATAAATATGTGAGCAAAGATGATCGAGTTGTTAGAGGCCACTCAATCTGACAATCTGGAATAGAGAATAATAAATATGTGAGCAAAGATGATTTAGTTGCTAGAAGCCACTCGACCTGGCAGTCTGGAATTGGGAATAATAAATATATGAGCAAAAATGATCTAGTTGCTAGAGGCCACTGAACCTGACAGTCTGCAATAGAGAATAATAAATATGTGAGCAAAGATGATTTAGTTGCTAGAAGCCACTCGACCTGGCAGTCTGGAATTGGGAATAATAAATATATGAGCAAAAATGATCTAGTTGCTAGAGGCCACTGAACCTGACAGTCTGCAATAGGGAATGATAAATATGTGAGCAAAGATGATATAGTTGCTAGAGGCCACTCAACCTGACAGTCTGGAATAGGGAATAATAAATATGTGAGCAAAGATGATTTAGTTGCTAGAAGCCACTCGACCTGGCAGTCTGGAATTGGGAATAATAAATATATGAGCAAAGATGATCTAGTTGCTAGAGGCCACTCAACCTAACAGTCTGCAATAGGGAATGATAAATATAATAATAATAATAATAATATCTATAGACGCTTTCACACCACGTCAATCTGGTCCCGTGGTAAGTTCTCGAAGAACTTGTGTTACGGGTACCAGACAACGGAAATATATTTAATACTTTTTATACTATACATATATTTAAGGTTTTTATTATATGATACACATATTTTATATACATCCATGACCCAGGAACACAGAAAATATTTTTGTTCCCAGGCGGGATTCGAACCCGCAACCTCCGGCTTGAGCGCCAACGCGCTTACCACTGAGCCACAGAGGTCGTCATAGCTAAATTTAAGTAAGACATTCTGCAATAGGGAATAATAAATATATGAGCAAAGATGACCTAGTTGCTAGAGGCCACTCAACCTGACATTCTGCAATAGGGAATAATAAATATGTGAGCAAAGATGATCGAGTTGCTAGAGGCCACTCAATCTGACAATCTGGAATAGAGAATAATAAATATGTGAGCAAAGATGATTTAGTTGCTAGAAGCCACTCGACCTGGCAGTCTGGAATTGGGAATAATAAATATATGAGCAAAAATGATCTAGTTGCTAGAGGCCACTGAACCTGACAGTCTGCAATAGAGAATAATAAATATGTGAGCAAAGATGATTTAGTTGCTAGAAGCCACTCGACCTGGCAGTCTGGAATAGGGAATAATAAATATATGAGCAAAGATAATCTAGTTGCTAGAGGCTACTCAACCTGACAGTCTGCAATAGGAATAGCAAATTTGTGAGTGACGATGGTCTAGTTTGCTTAAGCTGGACCTCCAGTTGAGACGTCATAGGTTTGATCTTGAACCGAACCGTAGAGATTTGTTCTAAATAAGATCACTATGAGGAAACTAGAATACTCGTTATGACGTTGAGTCAAAAAAACATCCATATTATTTTCTTTTAAAAAAATCCAGGCTAATGGGAAAGTGTAGGTGCACAGCGTTTTCCAACCTTCTATTTAGAATGCGCTATACAGCGGCAGCTGCTGCAACTGCTTTTAATTATGATTCAGCATTGTGGTACCCGAAACTTATATACACCAACAACACTGTCATCATCATTATTATCATTTCATCCACTGTTGGACATAGAACATTTCAAATAACGCCAAGACGTCCGATCCCCGGCCATCCGTGTTCAACAAGGACGGACCCCTGTACAGAGATCATCAGTAACATAGTATATCTTATATATAGCTACAAAATATTAGAATATTCATTTGTGTCATTTTTCATACCTTCTGTTCTCCTTGTGGTTGGTCCGTCGTCTGCAACAGGGCTTGGCGAATATACAAAACATAATGCGCAACAGACAACACGCCAAACCCGCCACGATGAGAGAAGGCCCCACCAGACGTAGCGCCGGTGTTTTGAAACCCTGGCAATTGATACATAATATATTATAGTATAATATCTATATAAAGACTAGTTGTATTTAAAATTGAAAAAAAAGAAACTTTCTTAATAAGTAATTGGATTAATAATCGCAAAATAATGGTAAGTTTTGTTATAATATTAGTACATACAGGTAACAATTTGGAGGCTAATGACTTGTACGTAATATAATGATGGTTCAGGTTTGATAAAATTCGAGTTTTGGTGCTCGTTGGAAGAGGCTTATGACGAACACAATATATATGGACTAATTCATCGTGCAAAGTAACGCTTAAGGAGAGATGTAGAGTTTTGTTAAGACTACATGATATTATCACTGGCTGGTCCTAAATTAATAAAAGTAGTGGGGTCAGTCTGGAATATAAATGATTCCTAAAGGTCATTCACGTGTACTGTACCATTATAGATTCGACTTTGAGCATTACATTACAATACTACCTCCCTGACTGACGAGCATTTGCGTGTAATGTAATATTATAGATTCGACTTTGAGCATTACATTACAATACTACCTCCCTGACTGACGAGCATTCGCGTGTAATGTAATATTATAGATTCGACTTTGAGCATTACATTACAATACTACCTCCCTGACTGACGAGAATTTGCGTGTAATGTAATATTATAGATTCGACTTTGAGCATTACATTACAATACTACCTCCCTGACTGACGAGCATTTGCGTGTAATGTAATATTATAGATTCGACTTTGAGCATTACATTACAATACTACCTCCCTGACTGACGAGCATTCGCATGTAATGTAATATTATAGATTCGACTTTGAGCATTCCATAGCAAGTTGATTCCATATTTCTTGTTATTTGATGTTACAAGTTGTATCAAGATATTACACATTGTATCATTACAAGGTGCGCATTGTAATGCTCGGTTCTCTTCCTTCATTGGTGTAATGCTCATATCTGTAACCTTACATTACACGCGAATGCTCCTAGTGAGGGAGCACCTTTAAGATCTCAAGGCTCCTTACAATAAACGCTATCTTACTAAATTGGCAAGTAACACAAAGCAAGCACTACGCGTACCATTTGATTGATACCAGATTGTAACCGCAAGTCAGTGGATCTTTGAATTAATCTTTTAGTGAGTACATACCTTTATGCGATTCTGTAGTACTGTGCTTATCAATGTATTTAGCGTAATATTATTTATCTAATGCTGTTGGTATATTTTAGGTGATAACTTTTTTACTTTCTAAATGTGTTTGTGAGTATATGGAATTGCGAATGAAGTTTTAAGAAGTGTCTGTATAGTTTTATTAACATGTAAAATTAAAATTGAAAATCCCAAATAAAATATATTTAAATAAATCCATTGTAATAAAGAGTTATACAACATTTCATTGACCTTAACTTTACAACAAGACAGAGATAGACTTAGACTAGATTTTCAACGTCTACGAAACCTCTAAAACACACCACCTTGTCTCCGGTACCCACGAAGTACACGACCAGCCCCACGGCGAGGGTCCCGAGGCCCGCGTACAGCAACCTCGCGACCCCCCAGGGCTCCCCCGGTGCCCCCTCCTCTCCGTCCGAGTCTGATGACGACCCGTACGATGCATCTCGGACCTAAAATACATTTTATTTCGTGTTAGTTGAATAAGCAAAGAGCGTCGCCTAAACCGGTACAACGTACACCCGGCAACAGTTTAGCCAAAGCATTCATGAATAAAATTGAAAGCATACGAGGGCAAACGAGCAGTCGAAGCAGTTCAGCGACTACCGACGCCCATACACATCCGCACAACCAAAGATTATGGAGATGCGTTGCCCTCCTTTTCCATATCCCCCCAATGGACCACCGGAAACTCACAAACCGCATGAAACGTGACATCATAGCTGTCACTTGATAGCTCGCCGGTGTTATGTGAGCGAGAGGTACCACCCCGGTCGTGCCGGCCCAATTCGGCTGCAAAACAGCATGCAGCAACAGCAGTCCCGGATTGATGAATATTGTTTTTATAGCCTATGTCAGCGTTTCCCATTTGGTGGGTCGCGACCCGGTACCGGACCACAAAAAAAAATATCGCGTCGCACCATTTTTTTAAAATTTGATTTATTTATTTGTTTTAAGATAATTCCAGCATACTTATCATAAAAATAAATATAGGAACTGACTTGAAGTCGAACGGACCTCAGAATAATAGTGTCATCGTTTTTAACGAGCTTGGATTCCTTAGTCAAAATTAAGCAGTTTCATACTTCTCACTATATCAAATCTATATTAAACGTATTCTTCTATTTGCAATAAATGTATTTTAATTAACCTAATATTTTAGGGGGTTTAAAAACTTAAGTGGGTCACGAAGGAGTGCGGAATGTACCGGGTCATAACAGAACAAAGTTTGGGAAGCGCTGGCTTAAGTCACTCAGTAATAAAATTCTATAATTCTAGTTATAAATGATGAGTAGTTTCGAAGCTTACTTTATACATCCAAACTAACACACAATAAGTTATTTAATAATGCTGTATATTTACTAATGTAACAAAGTTAGTTGAAAACAGAAGACGTAGAGTACGAATTTCACCCACCATGGTTCAAGCCTTGTCGTGGCGGTGGGGCTCAGCAGCCTAAGGTGAACCCAGCACCTTGGGTGAAGCAAATTGAGTTGATGGAGCTGCTCTTTGTAGGTACCCCTCTTATAAGAAGATGGGACAAAAGAGCAGGGGGACAAGGGGCGAGGATGGGAACCTCACCCCATTGTGCTGTCCCGACGTTGGGAGGGGTTGTTCAGTGGCGTGGGACAACCCCTCTGTGGAGGTGGTGTCGGTCCCTTGAGGGATTGACTAGCCGTCAAGGTGCCCTGTTTGCTCAACAGATCCGGGGTACCTTACCAAAGGCGGCATTGGTGGCACTCGCCGGGTTTTAATGGGTAGCGTCCACTTTCCCAGGTTTCGAGCGCAGCGAGTCCCACATACCCTCCTGGAGAGACCCACTCCCCCCGCGGGATGCCTGAGCATTCAGAGCATTTCCCGGCGTAAAAGAAAAAAAAGTAGTAATTTCCCCTTATACTCGTTAAGTGCAAAATACAATTCCATAAGTCTTAAACATATTTATAACTCAATTACCCAAGAAATGCCAAGTTTTCAGGCTTACGCAAACAACTTTAAAGTACTAACTAGTATTTGTACACAGAGTCCTAGCATTTAGAAAATGTTTTTAACACAGTAATTATACTATTAGTATAATTACTGCTAAATAGATAATATACCATTGAAATTGAATTGACATTGAAAGAAAAAACTGTTGAAAAAAACACAACATTAGGGACAACGTAATAGAATCAAAATATATCCCCTACCACAAAATTGCCCCATTCGTAATTTTTATTAATTACATTTTTAGTTAAGGGCCCCTTCTCCCAAAACTATAGGTATTTAACGCACCGAATCGCTTTGCACTTGCGTTGCGCGGGAGATGTCTTTACATGAACTCCGGTGACCTACCACGGCCGGCAAGCACGCCATAGTATACGAATATGCAGTAGATTGACTATGCTCGAATTATTCTTAGATGTGATAATTAATAATTATGCATAACAAAATCTTGTTGTTGTTATAGTTATCTAGTTTTGGATTTATAGAAATACTAGCTGGTGCCAGCGACTTCGTCTGCGCAGGATAAGATAGTTTTATTTCTTCACTAATTAATCGAAAGGAACTTCGATCCATCCCGGTGTCCCTTGACACCTCTCTTTAGTTTTTTTTATAAAAAGTATCCTATGTTACTTCTAATACCTCCAAGAATATGTGTACAAAGTTTCATGATGATCGGTTAAGTAGTTTTCGCGTGAAAGCGTAACAAACATCCATGCTT
Organism: Helleia helle; assembly: GCA_963853865.1. NCBI lineage: Eukaryota > Metazoa > Arthropoda > Insecta > Lepidoptera > Lycaenidae > Helleia > Helleia helle. Next base: position 5,656,289 of record OY971426.1, on the reverse strand, counting down.
TCACATTTATAATATTAGTAAGTATTAGGAAGGATGAATTTGCTACATAGGTCTAAAAGGTAGTGTCATGCTGCTTTCAGCCGAATTGGGCCGGCACGACCATAGGGGTACCTCTCGTTCACATGATAATGGCGTCAAGTGACACCTATGTTGTCGCGTATCTTGCGGTGTATGAGTTTCCGGTGTCCCATTGCAGGGAATGGGGTAAAGGAGGGTAATGCATCTGCATTATCTCTTGTGTGAATGTTTACGAGGACGACCTCTGTGGCTCAATGGTTAGCGCGTTAGCGTTCAAGCCGGAGGTTGCGGGTTCGAATCCCGCCAGGGAATAAAAAGTTTTCTGTGTTCCTGGTTCATGGATGTGTATTAAATATGTGTATTATAAACAAAAAACCTTAAATATGTGTATAGTATAAAATATTAAATATATTTCCATTGTCTGGTACTCGTAACACAAGTTCTTCGAGAACTTACCACGGGACCAGATTGACGTGGTGCAAAAAGCGTCCTTAGATATTATTATTATTATGGGAGTCGGTAGTCATCTAAGGCTCCGAATGCTCGTTTGTCCCCCTAAGGCCTAAGCTATAAAAAAATCAATCATTCTAAGAATGCTTGTAGGAGATTAAAAAATTGTAACATATTCTTTTATACTATATTAATTATTTAAATTGTTTTAAAATTCAACAAAATTTAGTTGTCGTATGCTAGGTCCAGGTTCATTTTCATCGACCCATACATCATCGATTAATGTTAGACACGGGTCTCCTCTGAGAAGAGGGTCAAGGCCATAGTCCTCACGACACTGCCCTGTGGGTAGGGGGCTAGGAAATGATTGCAAATCAGAAATATTTTGTGATGAAGGTTCCTCATTTTCTTTATTGTCGGACAATTTGAATTCTTTAAGTGTTAACAATTTCTGGAAGAAGACATCACTACATAGTATAAACTATAAAGCAAAGTCGCTTCCCGAGTCTGACTGTATGTATGCTTACTTCTTTAAAACTACACAACGGATTTTGATGCTGTTTTTTAAATAGAGAGAATGATTCAAGAGGAAGGTAATAGGTACATGCATAATATAGTAGATAAACACTCATAATTTTAGAAGTTTCTGATGTGATGTCATAAATAAGCACATTTTTTGCACTTACATTGCAAACGCTGGATGAACCCTAACAGATAGATCAAAATAATGTACTACATTATTATACACCTTAGCCGGGCCCGGTTCCGAATTAATTATTATTGTATCAATGTATGGTAGAATTGTGTATCCTAAATATGCATACTGAAAAGTCCGTGATGGCATAATATGTCTACATTAGTTAAATATAACATACTACCTATATCCATTTTAATACTTTAAAAAATTGACAATTATAAAGCGGTAATGTAAAAGCTATTCACAAAAATACGGTATTAATCACTACATATTATAAAATAAAGTCCTACGTCCGTCCATAGATAAATAATTATCATCAATGCGTATATGGTTGTATATCTAAGTTAACGCGGGCGAAGCTGCGGGCAACAGCTAGTTTGTGATAAAACTGTATTAATATTCTTTTTCCTTATTTTACTTTTTTTATTCGCCATTTCAATTAAATAACTAGGTACTACACAAACTCAAGTATCTATTTATTTACACTAATTAAAGGTTTTGTATTGCAAACTAATTACAACTAAGAACAACAATTGTTAGTAAGTATTAAGTAGCTATATTATTTACACTGTGTCGTCTTATTTATTTAGACGTAATAATATAAAATGCGCGGTAACAACGTAGTCACGAGCAAAAGCGGCACAAGTCCTACTTCGATGACGCCCGGCTGGGTACTGGCGCGACGTGGTGCGATGCGCGAGAGCCATTTTTATCGTTTTTTATTTTTCAAAATTTTTGAAGTGACATAATAAAGATCTATCCAATCATTTCCACGTCATTTCCGTTTAGCAATTTAAACGTAAAAGTTTCATTAAAATTGAGTCACCCGAAGTCTCATACGACTCAATTTGCTTTTAAAATCGACGTTACTTTAAAAATTTTTTTGATCACGCAAAATGTTAAATATTGTATTTTTATCCAAAAAAATCCCTAGATCAAAGATGTATCTATACCCTATTTTTTTATTATTATTTTAAAATGACGACTTCTATAAAAACACCTCGATCTAGAAACAACAATTTGGGATAAGGGGCCCTTAAAAAACAAGTGATCGGCGTCGCCCATGAACAAAAACGAGGACATCTCGGACCATCCCAAGCAACTCATTCACGTGGTGCCTATCATGAGACAACAATATGTTAAGTCTCTCTGCCCTTAATTACACTGTCTGTCAAACCCTTCTCTCCGAAAGAACAAGCTGGTTGGTGGTACCCTGCAGGGGTACCTGGAAGCGCAGCACAAACGCATCCCTCCCATATATGTACTTTACATGGTACAACTATCTCACAACAGATTGAATGACGTCATTATGAAGGACCCCATACCTATACGGTATGATTCGTCTGTACGATCCTTCGCTTCAGATCAAATCGGTCAAGATGGTTAACGATTTACTTCATCGAAGACGATGTTGGAAATCGCAACAAAAACCCATGTAGGTAATCATGAACATCCTAACGATGAATCGTCAGTGTATGTGGATCTTTACGATCAACGATTCGATCGAACTAATTCCTCTAAAATATTTACACGCTTTCGCTCTAATAGTTATTTCTTAACCTACATTTTTCAAGGCTTTCTTTTTTCTTTTGTAGCCGAATTAAAGCTACCGCCACATAGGTAAGGAAAATAAGTTCTTTTTCCATTTGATGGGTTAAGTTATCACTTATTCGAACATATTGTTTTTATCTTTTAATACAAACAAATACGAAGGCGACACTGGAAGTTCTAAGTACTGGCTACTTGTAAACGATATAATAAAAAATATGTTTAAATTTTGAAAATGGAGCTTTTTTCCATTATTATTGTGTATGTATTTCATTAATTTGTCATTTGCTTTACGATTTGGCGGCAAATTGAAAATTGCCTGTCTCACTTCAGCATGAATTTAATGCGAGGAAATTTGCGGGCCATGATTTTTTATGACTTTCGATATCATTTAATGATGTGCGTGACGGAGGCCTTTCACGGCGACGATTGAAGATAACATCAGTGTTGTGCGGCGTATGATAGAGAGTGACAAAAGAGTAACCTACCAGCAGATTCGGACTCGATATGAGTCAAGTTCTCAAAATCTTCCATGAATATTACTGAGGTCAGGAGGTGCCCGGTGGATATCTCATAATTTGACAGAGGCCCAAGAACTCCATCGTTTGTATAATTGGTGCGGTGAAATGCTCAAAAGATTTAACGGAGGTGACTCAAGTGCTGTGTTAGACATAATAATTACGGGTGACGAAAGTTGGATTTACATTATTTATATCATGAACATGAAATTAAAAGACGACGCTTCAGAGTTGCCAACAAAAGTGAAGAGAGGTTGAAGCATTGCAAAAATATGGGGGCCTCGTTCTTCGGAAGAACAGGCCATAACGCAAGAATCGTTTTAGAGGACAATTACCGCAGAGTAGTACACTTTGCTACTTGTCTTGGAAAAAGTTCGGCAGAAACTATTTCGCAATAGGATCCTTCACCACGACAACGCCTCGTCGCACACCACCAAGCAAACGATCGACTATTTTCAACGTCAGGCGTGGAATTACTCCCCACCATGGTTCAGGCCTTATCGTGGTGGTGGGGCTCAGTAACCTAGGGTGAGCGGTGCACCTTGGGCGAAGCTAATTGGGCCGAGGGGGCTCTTTGTGCCCCTCTTATAAGAAGAGGGGACAGAAGAGCAGGGGGAAAGGGGTGAGGATGGGAACCTCACCCCATTGTACTGTCCCGACGTTGGGAGGCGTTGTTCTGTGGTGCGGAACAACCCCTCTGTGGAGGTGGCGGGATTGACTAGCCGTCGAGGTGCCCTGTTTGTTTTCTAGATCCGGGGCACCTCACCAAAGGCGGCATTGGTACCACTCGCCGGGTTTTAGTGGGTAGAGCTGCGTCCATTTACCAGCTGTCGGGCGCAGCGAGTCCCACATACCCGCGTGGTTAGACTTACTCCCCCGCGGGATGCCTCAGAGCATTTCCCGGCGTTAAAGAAAAAATAAAAAACGCATGGAATTACTGGGTCACCCAGCGTATAGCCCTGACCTCGCATTTTGCGATTATTTATTCCTGAAAATAAAAGGAAAACTCCGAGGAAAACGGCTTATGGACGCCACGGAACCATACGCTACGTTTCAAAAGGCCGATTGGAATTGTGCTTTTCTCAGTGGTTTCATGGGATGCAGCGATGTATTCTTGTGAATGGAGACTATTTTGAAAAGGTATACTAAAGTTAATATAAACTTTCGAATCTGTTCAGTATTTGATTTTCTAAGATTTTTCAGTGTCGCCCTCGTAAATGATCGATCATAACGACCATTAGTTTCGTGTAAGATCGTCATTTTTGATGCGATCACTCATCATTTACATCAGATCGATCGTATAGACGAATCGTACGGTATATGGGGCCCTTGTAACGTTACATCTTTTTTGGAGCGAGGGGCAATATCTCCTAAAATATCATCCAGATTAAGCAGGAAGAGCCCGAGGTGTGAGGAGATTTCTACCTACAAAAAACCCCCCGATGGTTATTCTCCGCTTGACGTGAGTAGCCTCAGGTAGCCTCAGGTGAGTAGTCATCAGGGGGCAAACGAGCAATTGTAGCCTCACGGCGCCGACGTCAATACACATCTGCACAACCAGAAGCCACGTAGATGCTCCGCCCTCCTTTTCCCTATCCCCCCCCCCCAATGGGCCACCGGAAACTCACAAACCGCACGAAATTTGACAGCATAGCTGTCACTTGACGCCGATGTTATGTGAGCGAGAGCTACCACCCCGGTCGTGCCGGCTGCAATGCAGCATGGCAGTACCTCTTACAGCACTACCTCTTACTGTATCTCCAAATGATAAGGAAATACCTAGAATTTTTTCTAGGATATATACCCGGTTGGTGCGGTGCCACTTGGCGCGCGGATCTCGTCGGGCGCCCGGGTGGTCCCCGAGCACGGAGCAGCGACGCGCCGCGCCGCCCGCGCCTGCGCCACCGCCGCCGATGGACAGAGCCGCCGCCTCTTGCCACGCCGCTCGCCCAGCCGCACACTGCAACACAAAAACACAATATGTGAGGAGGCCTCGACATTATAAGGGTTTAGGTCCTAAACAGGGAATTAACCGGTCTACTTGATGAAGTCTTCGAAAGGGAACCCTTTTGAAGTAACAAAAACAGACATACGTAAGCGAAGGCCTCAACAATATAAGGATTAAGGTTTTGAAGGCACCCCTTGAAAAAGGTCGACTTGGCGAAGACTTGAAAAGGGCCAAAACTTTTCGAAGCAACACAGACATATGAGCGAATGCCTCGACGATAAGGGTCTGGCTCGAAAATCAAAATAGTACTTAGTACAGAGTATCTTTTTGAACGTCAATGGAGGCTACCACCGGTTCCAAGACAAGCCCACTGAGAAGCTTAGTAGACTCAATTTGACGTTTAAAGAGAAAGTGTGTGAAGCTGTATTTTGACGTTAAAAAAGTAAAGTTATAATAGGTAAAGTTATATTGCGTGTGTTAAATAAAAATTTGTGACTCATGACTTTTGACCAATTTGACACTTTTGACAAGTAAGGCCTCTTAATTTAAGAGGTCTTTAGTAGGGTTCCTCTTAGAAACGGTCTACTTGGTGAAGGTTTCGAAAGGGTCTGGGTTCGAAACCCGATCCTTAACAAGGGGTGGTCCTAAGTTTCACTGAATTCTCTCAACGGTAGACATCGTGAAAAGTCCTGCCTGATTAAAAGTCTATCTCAAAAATCTCTTAAAGAGTGTGAAGTTCACCAACGTGAATGGCCATGGCCAATATAGAGCAGTTATTGAATATTTGGTAATCTATATTTGGAAATATTAAGTGTATTTTTATTTGGAAATATTAATATTAATACAAATGAGCAGTTACTCGGACATACAGATAGATAGACAGAAATAGAAAGATCGAAATATAAATAGACACAGATAAATAGATATAGATACCCTAAATCTAAAATACCCTAAACCATTAGATGATTTCTATCTATGTATTTATAACGCCAAATACTCGCTGTATATCAAAGCTGCATGGGCGGGAGCCACGCCCTTTTTGGCATCGGTCCGTCACCTCCCATCTAATTGCTGCTTTAATATTTGATTAATTATTTTATATTCATATCATGATGATTCTTATTCATATTATTTATTTGTAATCCATACATATATAAATTTTGACTTCTGAAAACTTTCAGTTTCATAGATTGATACAAATCAAGTGCTGTGACGTCACAGAGTGTGAAATTAAGCGGTAAAGCATTTGGAAAAATTAATAAAATGATCTTTTCATTTGTCTGCAGACTTTAAGCTCGTTAAATGATTCAAAGTTTTAAAACGCTGCTATTTATAATCTGCGATTAAATTAAGGCCTTTCCATCGAAATAAGTGTAGGTAAGTAATATAGGAAAAAGGTACAAAAATTTTGGTAAAGTATATTATATTATGTGTTACAAACTGGCAGCACCAGCCGATATGACGTCTATCTAAAATTTAGATAGCCGTTTAATGCATTAATTAAGTAATTTTAATTATAGACTCCCGGTGGCGACAAAAGGTTCATGAAGATAATATTGATTAATAATTAAAGTTTAACATTTATTAATCAAAATACACGTGATTAATAATCCTAATAATTAACTAAACAAAGAGTTTGTGAAAATTAAATTAATTTATCATTCTTCTAACAAACATCTTAATTTATTCAGTATACAAATTGTTATTATGATGTACGTTAGAAGAATGATAAGTTTAGTAAAATTTTGTGACATGTTTAAGTTAAATCCGGAGCACCAAAGGCAGAGCAGTGGTGGCACTTGTCGGGTTCGGGCGCAGCGAGTCACTCATACCCACCCGCAAAAAAAAAGATAGTAATAATACAGCAACATTAACTAGCATTACGTCTTGTCTATTTTCCTGTAATATAATAATAAATACACCTACATAGTATTACCCACCAATCTACAGTCATTCCGGTAATGGACTTTAACGAGCCGGTAATGCCATTACCAGTCTCCCCATATCATTACCAGGTGCGCTACGCCAGTGCACAAAACAATATTGAAATTAAAAATAATATGCAAAATGGTTATCTTTAAAAATAATGTTAATTTATGTGATCATTTACATAATGTGGGCGCGGCGCACGCCACACGCAAACCCCTGTAGGTTTTTGATTTTTGTGATCATTTTTGTAAGTGAAAAACTACATTTTACGAAGGTTACGAGGCTTTAACCGGTTGGAGAGATGTGCTGTGCCTCGCTCCGTCTGCATGGGTACCGCCATTCTGTTGTGTCTTCAGTGAAACAGCTTTACTGTTTCGGAAATAAGGACAGGACAGGCAGTGTAATTACTGCCACAGAGACAGGCATGACTTAGTTTCCTGTTTCCCTTTGGCTGTAATGTTTTTGTCCTCGCCAAACATTAGGTGACACGTCTGGCAGATGTGAGATACCCCGGATCTAATGAGCAAACAGGGCACCTCGACGGCTAGTCAGTCCCTCAAGGGACAGACGCCAACTCCACAGAGGGGTTGTCCCGCACAACAGAACAACCCCTCCCAACGTCAGGACAGTACAATGGGGTGAAGTTCCCATCCTCGCCCCTTGTCCCCCTACTATTTTGTCCCCTCTTCTTATAAGTGGGGTACAAAGCTCCCTCAGCTCAATTTGCTTCACCCAAGGTGCTGGGCATTCCCTAGGCCCCAATATTGAGCCCCACCGCCACGTCAAGGCTTGAACCATGGTGGGAATTTTGACATTATCCTAACCTAACAATATGTTTGTAGAAAATAAAGAATTTTATTTGAATAACAAGTTAATAATTTACAACATTTAAACACAATAGTTTTTCACGTATTCATAGGTTTATAGTTTAAGTAGACTTGGGATTAAATCACAAAATAGTAAATACTATGTGTATTATGATACACGATACACGATAACTGTACCAAAATCGATTAAACGACTTTTAATAAGTTCTCGTCACTGCCGGTAATAAATAAATATACGTTGCATGACAAGGACTACTTTTCACGGCTAGTTTTGGGTATTATTAGTTACTATGCCACTGTTATTTAATACTTATTATCATCATTTTTCACCTTTTTCCTTCCATTCCTGGACAAGCCAGCTTTTCTTGAGTCTACCCCTTCAATCGGGGCCCGGCGGAGACAACACTTGTTTCCTACGTAGTTTGCTGGTTTCCGTAAAACATACATTTAAGTGTTATAACCGTGTTCAGCAGCGGACGGATAGAGGCTGATGATGACGATGATGATAAACCCTTAAAAAATCTGAAAGAAAAGGCGGTTTTTAAATTGGATTGGTGGACATTAAAGATCTTGTTTATATCGGTTTAATAACTTAGATAAGATCTAGGCCAGGCGTTGCGATCTACAAACCCACATAAAAGTAAATATCATAAACCTAACTAGAAAACCCGGAAGCAAGCCTAACCCTTATCGACCTAAATGACCTCTCCATCCCCACCATGGTTCAAAAGTTGTCGTGACGGTGGGGCTCAGTCGTCTAAGGACTAAGGTGAACCCAGCAGCTTGGGCGAAGCCAATTGAACCGAGGGAGATATTCTTTGTACTCTTATGAGTAGGGGTACAAGGGGCGAGAATGGGAACAACTTTTGCTCAACAGATCCGGGGCATTCATTCATTGGTGGCATTCGCCGGGTAGAGCTGCGTCCACCTTATCATATTTTGGACGCAGCAAGTCCCACATAGGTACCCGCCTGGGGTGTCCCCTCTTCCCCGCGAGATGCCTTAGAGCGTTTCCCGGTGCAAAAGAAAAAAAAGACGACCTTTCCATATATATCTATTGCCTGTCTTTCTTTCGGGATATAAGCTCTCCTCAGAAATCAAGTAAAGCTGTAGGAGGAGCAAGGAGTGGGTAATCTGCCCTTCTCCCTGAGCCATATGGATGTTTTACGGAAGAATGAGGAGGAAGTTGGTTTTTTAATGTCATATGGAGGCAACTATCCGCCATCCGCAGAAACAAAAGTTATGCAGATCCGTTGCTCTCCTTTTCCCTATCCCCCTAATAGGCCACCAGAAACAAACCGCACGAAACGCGGTAGCATAGCTATCACTTGACGCCGGGGTTATGTGAGCGATAGGTACCACCCCAGTCGTGACGGCCCAATTTGGCTGCAAAGCATGGCACTGCCTCTTGCTAGAGGTGGTAAAAGGATCTTTATACAACAAAACAAAGCCAGTCTCCTCTATTTACTTAGCTCTATGGAAGGCCAGTAGGCCAGTAACTAGGCCACACTTGTAAGTAGGCCAGGCGGCTCATATTCAATCATTTGATATTCGCAAATTGCACGACGTATTGATGGATGGATCTGCCGCCGATTATACCAATTTGTACCGTGTCAGACGGAAAATAAAGTTCTGAATTGTAGGTGAAAGCTTCGAAAGTATTGTGGGGAAATTGTTTAGAATTCCATCTTTATTTGTTTGGTCAAACAATATAATGGTTCTGTAAAGCCTGTGCTGTTTCCTCGGCCGTGTTATATATATATATAGTTGGCATTGTCTTTCTCTTTCTTTTATCTATTACTGCTGATCTAGATCTTATTCTCTAGGTAGGTATGTAATGGAATTTGGTCTATCTACATGAAGCTAGGCCCCAGTGGATTAGACTGGCCATTGTAGGACTTTAAGATTGCACGTAGTAGAAAAATTGGGTCCGGGATCTTACATAAATCAGAATTACAAACCCAAGAATGTAGAAAAAAATCATTTAAAAAAATAATTTTATAATCTTACAAAAAACTTTAAACAATACCCAGTGTGAGAAATGTGCATCATTAAATATACAAATCTAATGTCTCTTCTAATATTCACTTCTTTCTTTATTTATTCCAATCTTTGTCAATTTTTCAGGGTCTCAAGCTGTTTAGCCGAATACGTCACCTAATATAAAATTGATTACCCTCGTCGAAGCACATCGTAAACGTGGTCTGGCCTTGAAAGTCCTACCCTATTTGTTGCGTAAACAGAAATCCTCATGGGTATTTAATTTGGCTATAATTTAGTATTTAATATTCATAATTTAGTATTTAATAATAATATTCATTTTTAAGAGGCAGTGCCATGCTGCTGTGCAGCCGACTTGGGCCGGCACGACCGGGGTCTCTCGCTCACTTAACACCGGCGTTAAGTGACAACTATGCTGTCGCGTTTCGTGAGGTTTGTGAGTTTCCGGTGACCCATTGGGGGGGGGGGGGGCGCCAGAGGTCAATACATCTGCATAATCTCTGGTTGTGCAGATGTGTATGGGCGTCGGTAGTCTAAAGCTTCGACTGCTCGTTTGCCCTCCTATGCTATAAAAAAATATGTAATCATAATATCAACCCTCGTTTGGCCCACTGCTGGGCATGGGTCTCCTCGAAATCAGGCGAGGAGGGTTTCGGGTCATAGTTAACCGATGCGCTACCAATGCCGGTTTGTGAACTTCACACACCTTAAAAAACTTATAATCTTATCTAACATGCAGGTTTCTTCACCGGCTCCACCACGGTTCAAGCCTTTTCGTGGCGGTGGGGCTCAGTAGCCTAAAGTGAACCTTGGGCGAAGCCAAGTGAACCAAGGGAACTGGTCTTTGTGCCTTCTTATAAGAATAGGGGACAAAAGAGTAGGCGAGTCCCACAAACCCGCCGGGGAAGTCCCCATTCTCCCGTGGGATGAAAACAAAATTTCTATAGTAAACCCTTTTGCATTTTCTGTTCCTTTTCACATACCGTGTATTAATTAAAGGAACACGCTTTGAAATAATTAAAAGACCTAACGTTCTAAAATGTTGATATATTTTGTTTTTGACATTCAAAGAAATGTTGTTCTAAATATTTAAAAGTTCGGCTTAAAACATTTAAATTCTAAACGTCAAATGAAATGCATGACACATTTGGGCTTTCGTGCATTTATAAAATAATGTCGAAAAAACTGAAAGTATTCTTAGAATGAACGTGAAATTCTCAATTTTAAATATGCTGAAAATTTTGTTTAAATTTTTTTAGAATAACTATTTTATACGAAGACAAGTAAATATATGTGGCTGACTTAGAAGTTGCTGGTTCGAATCCCGCCAAATATGATGAACGTCATGGATGTCTCAACCACGGTGAGATGACCGTAATAGAATTTATATATGAGATTATTAATTACTAGCTGTTGCCTGCAGCTTCGCCCGCGTTACTCAACTCCTATATGTCACAGCGTGATGTTATATATAGCCTATAGCCTTCCTCGATAAATGGGCTGTCTAACACTGAAAGAATTTTTCAAATCGGACCAGTAGTTCCTGAGATTAGCGCGTTCAAACAAACAAACAAACTCTTCAGCTTTATAATATTAGTATAGATTATTATTTAGGTAGATGAAGTGTTAGTCGGCCATTAACCAAGTGGGAAGACGATCTCCGTGCCGTGGCCGTGTTGGATGCGAGTGCCAAGGGATCAGTCGTCTTGGCGTTCTTCAGGGATGTTCAACAGTGGAGGGAGAGGCTGATGATGATGATGATGAGATTATGTGTCTCAGAAAATAAAATTAATAGTTTGAGTATAGCAAAGTTATAGAGGTATATATAAGGAATAGCCCTATTGTACTATAGATACATTATCAATGCATTTATATAATATATATTCGACATTTATACGTGAAATATCATGCCTTCGTGTTGTATAAAACAGTGCAGTGTACGAAAAAATAATAACAAACCGAGATTGACTTTAATCAGGTTAGTAACAAATTTTTTCATTATTTTTGGTTAATTTAAACACTGCATGTTTGGTTATAAAATAACATTTTCGAAGACATTGAAAGCTTTTCCTAATTGTTTGCATTAGGTTTGTGGCTGTAAAATTATAATTTTATACATCGAATCTTTGTTTATAAATTTTATAGTGATGTACATACAAGATAAAACTGATAACAATATTTTCATTTTAACGATTGAACAAAATACATTGTAATGTTTTTTTAATTTGTAATGCTATGCTACTATAATGCATTATATTAGTCCTGAAAAACCTTAAACTATTTTGTTTCAGGATAGCCAATATCTTTTGAGCTAACTTTAAAAAAATAATCAAGCTAAACCTGAAAAACCAACTTAAACCTGAAAAAATATTACTTGTACATTTTTAGGTTTTTAACGGAATATTACGAAACTGGCAATATTTAATACGTGCCAGTCAGCGCAGATCACAATGCAAGCCACAGATTGCTACTTATAAAATGTGTCATTGATAATATAAGGTAAATATTATACAATAAAAGATAAAATAGCATATAGGAACTTTTATAATATATTAATTATGTTTAGAAACGAATAAAGAGTAATAATACAATTAATGTTTTTCTTTTTCCATATGCATATTGAGTAAACTTACTCGTCAAACTATGAATATAAGTTGTCTTACAACGTACGTCTAATGTGGTCTTATAAGTTTTAGAATGTTGGAAATGGGTAACTCTGTTGTAACAGCCAATCTTGCATCTCTAGGTGATTTCAACATTTGGAATGGACCGATGACGTAGGAAGGCTGGACGGCAAAACATGAATGAGATTGGCAGAAAAAAGGTAAACTCGGCAGTGGGCAATAGAGGGCTGATGACGACGAATTTTAATAAGAGGTAGCACCATTGCTGAATAATTGCAGCCGAATCAGCTCAATACCCAGGTGAGGTACCTCTCGTTCGCATAAAACCGGCGAACAGTGACGGCTACTACCACCCCACGCTTTTTACATACAATTTTTTGTTCGTTAGGCTATTCTTTTTTTGTAATTATTTTCTACTTTTTAATTGTTTTTTTATTAAATAGTTTAAAAACTAAACAACAAGTTTAGTTTTTTTTAACTCGATTATTATTTATATTTCTAAAAGACTTAGAACTAGACGTGAATTGTTACGATTTAAGAGACAAAAAGCCTAGTTACCCTAAAATATTTTTTAAATTGTGCTAGTCTTTCAACAAGTTTTCATTAATCGATGATATTGATTAAAGAAAATCTTAAATGGTACATCACTAAAGAGACGGCCATTTTTAGTCCTTAATGACGTCATAATATTAGGCACGGTATTTTTATAGTTATGCCAGGTCCACTTGTATTAGTAGGTCGTTGAGCAAAGTAGGTACGTATCTTATGTACTTTTTGACGTGACAACGTCTAAGAAATCGATAAACGCCGGCTGCATGCACGAAATGACGCGTCATTTTCCCCTTATAGTAGGAGAGCTGGCACCACTTTTTGGGCCGCAAACGTACAATGAGCGATAGAAGGAGAGTTGGCGCCAATTTTTGGACGCCAAGCGTACAGTAAGCGTTACGCTTATTGTACGTTTTGTTATGACGTTATCACGTTAAACTATCGTCCATAAACCAACTATACAGACCAGTTTTTGTGGTTATCTTAATGCATTAGGGAAAATGAAACAGAATACAGTCGGAGGTTATCCACATAAATTGTAAGAATTCTGCATAACTATATTTTTTTATGTCATAGGCGGCAACCTAGCAGTCGGAGCCATGGTGACTACCGACGCTCATAGACATCTGCACAACCAGAGGTTATGCAGAAGCATTGCCCTCATTTCCCCTATCCCCCCCCCCCAATGGGCCACCGGAAACTTACAAACTGCACGAAACGCGAAAGCGTAGCTGTCTTGATACCGGTGTTATATGATCGAGAGGTATTGAGAGGACCACCCCGGTCGTGGCGGCCCAATTCGGCAGTCGGCTGCAAAGCAGCATGGCACTATCTCTTACAATTTTTTAAATAATTGTCATTATTAGGGCCAATTGACTTTTTCTGAAGACTGCCTGCGTATGGCAGATAATTTAAATAATGTATGTCGTGGATCTCTCTCTCTCTTTCTCTCTCTCTCTCTGTGTATACCTAAATAAATACGAACATAATGATATATCCAAAATAATGATATCCAATAATCTGACAGCAGATGACCACGAGATAATAGTAATGAAGATGATAAAATATGTCAACACCATGGAAACTATTAATATTATTAAGTAGTTTACATTTTTTAATGTTGACACAGAAAAGTATTTCAACAAGTTTACAATAATCAACATGCATTGTAAAATGTTTCCTGAAAGCGACTCTGTCAACTATCAGTTCAACATGTTTTGCATACGTAAACAAGAATTCTATAAACAAATTCTGTACAAGCTGCTTTTACGTGTAAAATCAATTAATAGGATGAAGTCAACTTTAATATAGAGTGCTCTTTTTCGAAAATGAACATTAATTATTCACTGCATTGCATGGAATTAAAATACGCTTTTTTGATTTCCTTTATAAACAAAACCTAACATAACAAAATCAAACCTATAGAGTGCTTTCTATTGTAGTAGAATCATGAAAAGCAAGAAGTATGTCCTCAACGCATAGGTGAAAATTTTTTGACAACAGTTATTCTGTTTTTATATCATATAAAAAAAAACCTGACTGCAAAAAACGTGACAGTAAAAAATAAAAATAATAAAAAGTGCATAAAAATGAAAATTAAATAAAAACTGAAAATAAATTAAAGGAAGGAGTTCGTCTGTATTATGTTGAGTGCCTGAAATTGGATAACTGATACCGTGGCAATAATTACGTTATCGATGCACGAATAAAACTAATAATAATACATTCAAAAGCATAGAACATAGCGACTTATCAGTCGCTATGGTCTTTAACACCGGCAAAAACGTCACAATAATGGGTCCCGACCATATTGCAGAAAAGGAAGATTAAATCTAGCAGCCTCCATATTTTTATTATGTCACCTATCTAAGAACACTTAGACTAATTAGACTAATCTATTGATATCTAAATTAAAGAAAATAATCGAGTGTTTTTGATAATATAAGGAATAAAGAATATTATGCATAAGTGTTACGATAATACGTTAAGATGGGAATATTGAAGTTATCCTCGTGCTAAGTTCAGCTAGATTCCAATAAACAGTACAATAGACTAAAAATTTAACCTTTTTTTCTTTTACGATGGGAAATGCTCTGAGGCATCCCTAGGGGTTAGTGGGGACTACCCAGGCGGGTATGTGGGACTTGCTGCGCCCGAAAGGTGCACCTGGACGGCTAGCCAGCCTCAAGGGACCCGCACCACAGAACAACCCCTCTAAATGTCAGAATAGTACAATGGGGTGAGGTTCCCACCCTCGCCCCTTGCCGGCCTGCTCTTTTGTCTCCTCTTTTTATAAGAGCGTTACAAAGAGCAGCTCCCTCGGCTCAATTTGCTTCAACCTAGGTGCTGGGTTCACCGCCACTGAGCCCCACCGCCACGACAAGGCTTGAACCACGATGGGACTATATATTTTACCTATTACAAATATTGCTCTCCGTATTTTTCTCAAGTAACGTCAAACTGGCCTACTTATAAATCAAGTACCTGGAAAAGCGAACTCCGAGACTGTACCAGCTGTAACGTATATCGTACTGAACCTTAAGAGAGAACTCATCCGTATACAATTCTCTTAAACCAGTTGATTTAAGTTGTGTAACACAGCAAAGTTGTTAGACGGAAGATATAAGATAGTACACTACATCCCTCGTAATATAATAAATTGTGTTCTACATAACATATTAATCCTTATCAGGGACAATTACTCCCACCACATATCAAAATAATTCCAATATCAATAGAATTACCTGCATCAATCACGATAATTCCCGGTAACTTTTGTATGGCGCTCACATTTTGACCGATACAGTATGACCCAAATTGCCGTTCATAAAATTCATATTTACCACAGAATTACGAAATGCACAACGAAATATTTGAGTATCGTTGTCAGATCGACTTTTATAAAGTTACATTAATTAATGTGGTAAATTATATTATAATCAACTGCGTCATCATTTTTTTACTGAAGAGATTGTGATGTAGTATTGTACTGTCGGCTGTGTTGGCGTTCATTGAGGGAGACCTATATTTAACAGTGGACGAATGGGGCTAATGACGATGATGATGATTGCACCCTTATACCGTAATACTATTGCTGTAATCAGTGGAAGTGGTTTTTCAAATGAGGTATCATTTATGAATATAAAGCCTGTTAAAATTTTTAAAACTTTTACATAATATACAAACTTACCAGCTAGTATCTATAAAATACGTACTCTCAAAAGAGCGACGCATTTGAACATCAAAGACTTTAAATCGTATCATATGAATTAAATTTAACATTTATTGAGCCAGTACAAAGGAAATCCATAAGAATTGTTTCCTTGAACAATTTAGAAGAATGTTTTAAGTTTTATAGCTTGAAGATAGTAGAACTTTCTTAGTTTTTAAAATTGACAACTAGTTTAACATTTATATGTGTCAAGAATCTTTCCCACCATGGTTTAGGCCTTGTCGTGGAGCCGAGGGGGCTCTTTGTACCCCTCTTATAAGAAGAGGGGACAAAATAGCAGAGGGTGAGGGTGAGGACGGGAACCTCACCCATTGTACTGTCCCGACATTGGAAGGGGTTGTTCTGTGGTGCGGATCAATCCCTCTATGGAGATGGCGTCGGTCCCCTGAGGGACTAACTAGCCGTCGAGGTGCCCTGTTTGTTCAACAGATCCGGGGCACCTCACCAAAGGCGGCATTGGTGGCACTCGCCGGGTTTTAGTGGGTAGAGCTGCGTCCACCTTACCACCTTTCGCACGCAGCGAATCCCACAGCCTGGGGAGATCGACTCCCCCCGGGATTCCTCAGATCATTTCCCGGCGTTAAAGAAAAAAAGGTGTCAAGAATCTTATGGCTTAAAAATAATAATAAAGGAAGCTAGATATGGAAAATTTCTTCGGAATGGAGATTTCGGTGGAACGTCGTGAGGAAATTCCGGAAAGATTATCTTTGAGCATGTAAAGTTTTCTGGGTTGGTGAATTTTGTATAGGCCAGTAGGTTATTTTAAAATTGAGATAGGCAAACTGGTAGGCTTCGGAATTGAGGGTTTTCTATTACGCATTTAGCTGATGGTGTAAGACTATCTTGTGGCCAGTGGAGAGTTCTCGAAAGTGAAGTGCACAAAAGGTTGTGAACACATCTAGTAATGTATTTGTGAGATAAGTGATCAAGGTTGTGTATATGAGTCCAGGCAGACTTATCACCTAGCCCTGGGTTTTCTGTCCTGAGACGCATTGTACTAAATAGACGGTACTTAGGTGTTTGGTAATAGCACTGCTGGTACTCTTGACGACATCTGTGGCTCAACGGTTATCGCGTTGGCAATCAAGCCGGAGGTAGCGGGTTCGAATCCCACCAGGGAACAAAAAACTTTTCTGTGTTCCTGGGTCATGGATGTGTATTATATTATAAAAATCTTAAATATACAAGGTTGATAAAAGCGAGAGGCATTAAATTAAACCACGTATACTATGTACCATAATAATATGTCACAGATTAAAGATACAGTTAGCACTTTCTGCGTAGATAGGACTGACCAAAATATTGATGTATCATAGGGTAGTTTCGAATAACTTTGTAATGATAGGACGTATGACACCTCAGTCCTCCCGTGACCATGGTTGCTGTAAAGTATCCGAAACGTCGGGCTTGTAAAAATCTTAATAAACCGCGATAAAATCCGTAAAAAAATGTTTTATTATAATGAGTGAAATTCGCGTAAACATTAGAAAACAACTATGTACCATTTTCAGGCTACACACCAAAACTTAGACCAATAAAATCAATAGTTTAGTCACAGGATATTTTTTAAGTTTTAAAGGCGCTCCGATTTGTTCGACCCGGTGAGACGCAACGTGCTGTGCGACGTTGCCTTTTAGATTCGAAGGACATTTTACAAAGGTTTACAAAGAGTTTTTACGTTTTACTTTGACTATTCACGTATTTAAGTTCTTTGAAAAACTTTTTTTTTATTGCTCTCAAACTATTTTTTATAGTTTCGGATTAACCGTAAGCATGTGTAGTATTATATGTAGTTTAATTTAATGCCCCTCGCTTTTATCAACCTTGTATGTATAGTGTACATATAACCGTAACCCGTAGGTACCCGTAACACAAGTTCTTCGAGAACTTACCACGGGACTGGGGCTAGCTAGCTAGCTTCACAAAAAAGAAGCAGAAAGATTTTATCAACACGTATACGCAGTTCTTCCATCAATCAATGTTAGTACCTTCGTACATTTACAATACTTATAACAAGGTATAAAGGTAGAATATTCATATTAAATTTTTTATTGATGATAATGTGGTACGGTTGTAAGGCACTTGAAATATAAAAGTATTTTAAAATAACTCAGTCTAACACTATCTATCGCTGGAGAGTGCTTCAGAGTCGGGCAGGTCGCCAAAACAAACTGTGATCTCCAGATATAGTGACATGAGCCTCGCGCACAACTGTCAAGTGCCGATACTTGATTATATAGACATAGTATCCATCTAGTGGTTTGAGGTTTCGTTGCTCATGAACACTATATATCAACAGTTCACCCAAGATTAGCCTAGTTCACCTATAGTTTCCCCACCATGGTTCAGGCCTTGACGTGGCGGTGGGGCTCAGTAGCCTAGGGTGAGCCAACCACCTTGGGCGAAGCTAATTGAGCCGAGGGGGCTGGGGTACAAATGGGTACCTCATATAAGAAAAGCATGGGGCAAGGGGCGAGGACGGTAACCTAACCCCATTGTACTGTCCCGATGTTGGGAGGGGTTGTTCTATGGTGCGGGACAACCCCCCTTAGAGTTGGCGTCGATCCCTTTGGGGACTGATTAGCCGTTGAGGTGCCCTGTTTGTTTACTAGATCCGGGGCACCTCACCACCAAAGGCGGCATTGGTGGCACTCATCGGGTTTTAGTAGGTAGAGCTGCGTCCACTTACCACCTTTCGGGCGCAGCGAGTCCCACATACCCCCTCCCCCGCGGGATGCCTCAGAGCATTTCCCGGCGTTAAAGAAAAAAAAAGTTCACGTTATAATATAGTTTTCTATTATTTACGAATCATACTTATTACAATGAAACAACTTCTACGGCATGGCCACGCGAGGATAGTCCATTTTTTTACACCGGAAGATGCTCTGATTTTTATCGATAAAAAATCATAATAAAAAATGTATACCCGAATAATAATTTTCTTTTTACCTCGAATAGAACTTGAAATTAATATTTTTATAATATATCTTGTGTCCCACGACACCACACGGTTTTTTACTTATTGTAGGTATATTTATACAAAATATGTTTTAGGATAATTGTATACGCAAACTGACGGATGGGTCATCTGGGTATAGCTGAGCCCACTTATAGGTCCAAAACCTGTTGAACGGATAAGTTAAAGAACGATATAATTTTTTTCGAAGTATATAAAGTGTAAACACACTATACAGAAGTATATAAAATGTAAACAACCTTTATAGAAGTATATAAAGTGTAAACATCCTTTATAGAAGTATATAAAGTGTAAACTCTCTTTACAGAAGTTATTATAAGTAGTTCAAAATAAATACACCGGGAAAATACATCTCAATAATAATACATAGGTATTTCTAATTAAAATCGTATTTAGGTGTAATTATCATAAGCATGAAAATTAAAAAATAAAACTAGTGCAATTTTTACATTTCAAGATGCTCTATGTGGTGTTTGAGCTAAGCTGGTGTAAAAAAAAATTATTATAGCCTAGTGAAACTTTATTTTAAAAATATCTATCTATATTAAGTGCTCGAAATGCTTTCCTCTAGCTCTTATGCATAACCAACATCTTCGTATAAAGTTTTTTTGTAAACTTCGTCGATCCCGTTTATTATTTTTTATCGATTCAGCAACATGATTTAATTTTTGTCGTAACTCTCTTTCATCAGATTTCGTTTCATAAACTGCTTCTTTGAAGTAACGCCATAAAAAATAATCCAAAGGATTCAGGTCGGGAGATCGTGGCGGCCATGATATTGTACCTCCGCGTCCTATCCATCGATTTGGGTACGTCACGTTCAAAAATTCTGTCACTTGCCGTGAATAGTGGGCTGGTGCACCGTCGTGCTGCAACCACATTCTCTCGCGTACTTCTTGTGGCACGTCTGCTAACAAATTACCGAGATCACGTCTCAAAAATTGGAGATAACCAGCGCCGTTAAGTCTCGGCGGTAATTCAAAAGGACCGATAATTCTGTCATCTAATATTCCTGCCCACAAATTCACTCCAAATTGGTGCTGAAATCGATCCTCTCTCACTATTCGAGGATTCACGACACTCCAATGATGAAGATTGTGTATGTTAAACACTCCCATCCTTTTAAAACATGATTCATCACTCCATAATATGGAATTAAAAAAGTTTCGGTCTTGACGGCATCGACGCAACATCTCTCGGCAGAAATTTATTCGTAGCTGCTGATTAAGCAGGTAACAGCGCTTGAACTCGTTGTACATGATACGGGTGTAAGTTGTTCCGTTTCAATATGCGATGTACCGTACTTCTAGCTACACCAGTGCGTCTAGAAATACGACGAGTGCTAGTCGAAGGATCCTCTTCTACTTCTGCCAGTATTTGACGTTCATCCACTGTTCTAGGCCTTCCTTCACGGTTTCCAACTCCAGGAATACGACCTTCTAAGTAGGCATTATTGACCCGAAGAAAAATGCGGTGATCGGGATAGCGATCTCGATTTGGATAGCGCTCACGATATGTACGTGCAGCTTGCCGAGCATTCCCATCACAGAGCCCGTAAATAGAAAACATTTCTGCGTATTCACGGGGAGTGTAAGTATTAGGCATTTTTCCAACTTCAACAATACCAAATCACAAGCAAAACCGAGGTCCAATTCAAGCGCACTTCAACAAGGAGTAATAATTGTAGTGGGATCGAGAGAAACGTATGTAGTTACAAGCTGTAAGCAAATCACTGAAGTGAGTCGTAAGTAATAGGAAAGGAGAGGGGGTTCGAGTATCGTCTATGATTGGCCGGGAAAAATACAAAAGAATTCCAGAGTGCACATGCAAAATATTTCTCGGAATTTATGTGATTCCGAGACTTATTTTGCACATTGTCTACCTGACGATTTCTTAGATTTAAAATCCGTAAGCTAATTTAACATTTTTTTAATACTTTAAACCACAGTGTTATACTTTTTTATAATTGGTATGATATGTAGATGTTTTTAAAATAAAGTTTCACTAGGCTATAATAATTTTTTTTTACACCAGCTTAGCTCAAACACCACATAGAGCATCTTGAAATGTAAAAATTGCACTAGTTTTATTTTTTAATTTTCATGCTTATGATAATTACACCTAAATACGATTTTAATTAGAAATACCTATGTATTATTAACCGCCTATAATAAAAATAACAAAAAAATAAGTGATAGATTTCGTAAAATTATAAAATGTTTGTACATAGGACGATAATTTCACCTATTTATTAAAAAAAATCATAACTTTAAAGCTATAAGACCTAGAACAATAATTTTTAGTGGTTTTGGTAGATAATAGTTCCCCCTATCACCCACACCCCGTTGGTTCACTACTTACGGGACACCCTGTAAATTATAAAGTATGGTGAAAGAATGCTAGAAAATTAGAAAATACAATAAAATTACAAGAATTCGGTCAGGCGTTTGTACGTCATTGGTGACCGCTGACGGTATGACTGGCCTTTGATAAATTGGTGGCAAAAACTATCGAGCTGTTTATATTTTTAGCTTTATTCGGAAGTATGCATACATTGGTAACAGTCATTATTGTTTCGAGGTTGGTTAAAGGAAAACAGAGAGAGGCAAGAGGCTCCGAGGCAGCTCATTCTGGTAGTTGCCTTTCCAATGTTTAGACGTAAGACGTCTTTGATGGCGCTGGTGGTACTCGTGCATACGGCAGAATCACAACCCTCCTAGTGATAAAAGTCTTTTGTATGAAGTTTGGGTTAGCATTCCAGCGATCCCTATGTACATTCCCCACCATGATTCAAGCCTTGTCGTGGTGGTGGGGCTTAGTAGCCTAAGGTGAACTCAGCACATTGAGCCGAAGGAGCTGCTCTTTGTATCCCTCTTAGAAGAAGAGAGGACAAAAGAGCAGGGGGACAAGGGCGAGGTTGTGAACCTCACCCCATTGTACTGTCCCCACATTGGGATTGGTTGTTCTGTGGCGCGGGACAACCCCTCTGTGGAGCTGGCGTCGGTCCCTTAAGGGACTTCGAGGGCCGTCGAGGTGCCCTGTTTGCTCTACAGACCCGGGGCACCTCACCAAAGGTGGCATTGGTGGCACTCGCCGGAGTTTAGTGGGTAGAGCTGCGTCCACCTTACTACCTTTCGGGGGCAGCGAGTCCCACATACCCGCCTCGGGAGACCCACTTCCCCTTTCACTTTCAATGTCTCAGAGCATTTCCCGGCGTACAAGAAAATAAATCCCTATACATTAAGACTGAATGACTAGCCATATTAAAGTGCCCTAGTCGATGCATGACACAAAATTAGGTGATCACGAGGTTATCGTGGTGAAATGTGTCATGTCAGGTCATGTCACCTCCTTGGTGTTTCATGCGATACGATATTAAATAGCTATTAATGCGTTTACTATCGCAGCTCGCGCAGTTTAGTGCTATACTAATTCAAACGGTTGCGGTTTCGAATCCCGGGTATGTAATATACTCGAATAGAAATTATAAATTCATATCGAGTTATTTGATATATGATAGTTTTTTTTTTATATAATCCCACTAATATTAAAATGTTTGGAAGTTTGGATATTTAGATGTTTTCACGTGTAGTTGTTGTTTGTTATTAAATCACGTTTTAACGGATGTGAATAATTTGGCACACAGTTTATTAACTAAAAACATAAGGTACAACTTACTTACTTAACCCGGTAAAAATATATTTCTCTAGGACTATTAAGAAATGAAATACACGATGAATTATCTTCTTTAAAGCCATATAATATAATAATAATATCTATGGACGCTTTCACAATGATAGTTTTTTTATATAATCCCACTTATATTAAAATGTTTGTAAGTTTGGATATTTAGATGTTTTCACGTGTAGTTGTTGTTTGTTATTAAATAACGTTTTAACGGATGTGAATAATTTGGCACACAGTTTATTAACTAAAAACATAAGGTACAACTTACTTACTTAACCCGGTAAAAATATATTTCTCTAGGACTATTAAGAAATGAAATACACGATGAATTATTTTCTTTAAAGCCATATAATATAATAATAATATCTATGGACGCTTGCACACCACGTCAATTTGGTCTCGTGGTAAGTTCTCGAAGAACTTGTGTTACGGGTTGGTACAACGGAAATATATTTAATATTGTTATACTACACCTACATATTATATTTAAGATTTTTATGATATAATACACATATTTAATACACATCCATGACCCAGGAACACAGAAAACTTTTTTGTTCCCTGGCGGGATTCGAACCCGCAACCACCGGCTTGAGCGCCAACGCGCTCACCATTGAGCCACAGCGGCCGTCAAATACAATTATGTAGATAGTCTATTATGATAATGATTTTCAGAAATAGGATAGAAGAAGATACTTCTTATCCCGGAAAAATGTTAGATTCTTGATTATTATGAAATGAAATGAAAATATTTTTGCTTTCATGATAAGACTTGTAATCCTATTTCCTAAAATATTATGTAGACGGATATTTTGTATATAGGTAAGTTGTTGTGTTGTATTAAAACTAATGTTACATTTTGTATTGTATAATTATAATATTATATTTGTTAAAAACTATTAATACCAATAAGGTATACAAATTTGGCTTCCACAGGACGCCCAGCAGAAGTGAAAAAGAAAAAATAAGGAAATGAAAGCGTCATACCGTTTACCGTCATGGAATTTTCTTGCAAAGGCTCGCCAATTTTTCGCATCAAAAAATAATTTATTACAAGACATCCTCGCGTGTTCTGTTTCTGAAAGTCTTTAACCTGTCATCGATTGTAAGCAACAAGTATGTTACGCGGTTAAATATGTAGACACCGGTTTACAATGTTAAAACAACCCTAACGTGCTGTTAGTTAACTCATTTGTCTATAAAGATAAATGGAATGTATAATGTTCCGACAATAACGGCCTCAGTTGTTTCACCCCTCATGTATATTATAGAATACTTTGAAAGTATTTTACGCATTTGCGTAATTATTTAATTAGAATACAAATGTCAAACACATATTTGTTTGTATAATTACCTTTTTACTACACACAATCACTATCTAGCGCTCTCGTGACACACACCGAGCCGGAGCGCGGATAATTAGTGTTACTTAGACGTTGCGATATAACACTGATCCATTAAAGAACAAATGCATTGTGACACCTGATCATGTCACTCCTTCAAATGCTATAGAAATCGTAGCTGCTGCAGATGGAAAGGTTCTTATGGATTAAAATTGACCAGCCTCAGGCGTGTTGTCATATTACTAAAACTAAAATAACGTCTGGAAGGGACGTCCATGAATGAGTTAAGGAGAGAAATCTGTGGATAAGTATTCAACGAGTCCAGATAGGACAAGCCTAAAAACCCACCATGGTTCAAGCCTCGTCGTGGCGGTGGGGCTCTGTGGCCTAAGGTGAACCCAGCACCTTGGGCGAAGCCAATTGAGCCGAGCTCTTTGAATCTCTTATAAAAAGAAGGGACAAAAGAGCAGGGGACAAGGGGCGAGGATGGGAACCGACGTTGGGAGGGGTTGTTCTGTGGTGCGGGACAACCCCTCTGTGGAGGTGGCGTCGGTCCCTTGAGGGACTGACTAGCCGTCGAGGCTAGCAGCAGCATCTTGGGCGATGCAAATTGAGCCAAGGTAGCTGCAGGGGGACAAGGGACAAGGATGGGAACCTCACCCCATTGTACTATCCCGACGTTGGGAGGGGTTGTTCGGTTGTTTGGTTGTTCTGTGGTGCGGGACAACCCCTCTGTAGAGGTGGCGTCGGTCCCTTGAGGAACTTATTAGCCATCGAGGTGCCCTGTTTGCTCATCAGATCCGGGGCACCTCATCAAAGGCGGCATTGCCTTTTGTCTACAGGAGGCTTATAACTATCAGCAAATTAAATTAACGAAATAAATTTGTTAATTAATTAGTGTACATATAGAAATAATAAGAGGAAGACAAACTGCTTACTAACGAAAGACCATGGCTGTACCGATACCTAGTAATGACATCATACCGTACTCTAAAATGAATATATAATTCATGAAACAAATGCAATTCTGAAGCATTTAGTTTTCAATAGAGTTTTGAAAGCCCCATTGAAATGCGCTCAGATTTTTAAACGTGCAAGCTTTTGTTAGACAACTTTTTACGTGGAAATACATTTAGTTTCAAAAATATTCTAATATTCATTTTAATTTATATGCTCGTGGAAAATGTACAGCCTATTTATAATATCCTATCGAGACCTAGAATACATGTGAAAGACCTTCACATGTATTCATTTACCTACATATAAGTATATCACATAATATATTATTTTACTATTATGATATGAAGATTTAAGATATTTGTAAAGATTGGAAGTTAAATATTTTAGGTACATATATCTTAAATGCCTATTTTTGAAAACATAATCAAACGCGAAATCGAGAAAAAACGAAAAGTCGAATCAGACCAAACAGTTACTATGATAATTTTAATTTGGCAAATCCTCAAGGACGTCCAATTTCAAAAGAAGAAGAAGAATGACATTAGTTTGACAGCTGCTGTTATTGTCAATCTATTCTAGAGAATAGATTGACAATAACAGCAGGCAGTATATAGATATAGTTTGTGTTAGGAGCTACAATTTTTATAGCGCCTGGTCATCCTGGATAGAGTCAAAGGCACCTAAGCACAAGCCACTAGCCAGGGCACCTACATGATGAACATAGTAAAAAAAAACTATTGCAAAAGAATTTCTAGAAAGTGAGTAACCTCCATCGATGTTGCTCGAAGTGTCGTTACTTCTGCTCTGTCAAGAGTATAACAAAGAAGAGATAGTAAAATGAGGTTTTTAAAAACACTTCACGCAAACTATGACGCGCCACGTAATAGAAATAAAACAACGCTACCGTCGCCCCTCGGCTATTCCGTCAGGTCAGTAGCGCCGCGCCTTTGATCCCCGCCCAGCGAGGGAAACTCGTATTCATGAATTGATCCACTGAGATTTAATTATATTTGCTCTGATTGTAGGATATTTATGTCAGGGATGCAAAATGTGCAATGCGACATAATCCTTTTCATTTATGCAGATAAAACTCAGCGAGTGCCACCAATGCCGCTTTTGGTGAGGTGCCCTGATCTGTTGAGCAAACAGGGCACCTCGATGGCTAGTTAGTCCCTCAGGGGACCGACGCTACCTCTACAGAGGGGTTGTCCCGCACCACAGAACAACCAAACAACCGAACAATCCCTCCCAACGTCGGGATAGTACAATGGGGTGAGGTTCCCATCCTTGTCCCTTGTCCCCTGCAGCTCCCTTGGCTCAATTTGCATCGCCCAAGATGCTGCTGCTGCTGATGATGATGGTTCACCTTAGGCTACTGAGCCCTATCGCCACGACAAGGCTTGAGCCATGGTGGGGACCACAAGCCTTTACTATATTTGTTGTATAGTTCTGTTCTTCTATCTGAAACATTCCTCAGTTTTTGAATAAAGAATAAATAGAACTCGAGCCAGAAGCATGTGCTGTCACACTGAAAATATTGGACCGAAAAAACAAACTATTAGCTTAGCTGAACATACCGTGGGAGAAGTTACAATATTCTATAATGAAATCTGAGCAGCTTATCTCAACCACCTCGAGATATAACTTTGTCCATGTCCTCAAGCGTATCCTCAACCTTTATGAATAGGTAATGAGAAGTCGGGTTATGTTCGCATACTTAAGTGTCATCAATATGCCGTAGTAATTAGTACCTTCAATGATGAAACTTCACGCATGTAGCACGGAGTTAATTATCAGGGAAGTGTAGATGACATTTAATTATGAAATATCAAATTATGAGGTAATGAGATCCTCTTCATCTAACATCATCAGAAATAGGCCCTTTGCGAAACAATTTAGATGTCATATAAGATTTTAAATTACCTGGATATTTATCATTTAAAACTACACGGGATATTTAACATATGTTTATAACTTATGTTTTAGTTTGTTACTTTTAGTTTAGACTTCAGATAGACAATTTCGAAATATCGAGCTTGGCAAAATTAAATATAAAAAACCGTGTGGTGTCATGGAACACCAGATAGGAACGAAGTTCCTTATTATAAAACTATTAATTTCAAGTTCTATTCGAGATATTAAAAAAAATCGGGTATACATTTTTTATAATGATTTTTTTTATCGATAAAAATCAAAGAATTTCCCGGCGTAAAATAAAAAAAAAATCACGAGATCGATGGGATTCGAACTTGGGTTTTTTTCTGTTTTGCTAAGGAGCCCCAGTAGTGTAACATACAGCTACCGACAGTGATGTGTCAGTCAAAAATTTCAATGGTAGATTCAATTTTTTTTTGAGTAGGATGACGTCAATAAAAATCTTACGCTTTTATTTATCGTTATGGACGCAATTCCCCGTAAGGAACTTCGTTCCAAAACATGGACAATATAACCATTTTTTTTTTATATTAGTGTCCTAAGGTAATGACTTTTGGAATTGGATTTAATAATCAGAGAAAAAAGAAGACAAGGTATACTAATTGCCTAGTGATGACTATTTTGTATTTAAAAAATGTAAAAAGCTCTAACGTCTGAAGATCATGATTACATTTGTAATAGGTATATTTCATGAGATAGACTCAACCATGAGACAAAATTTTGTTATAGTTTCGTCTCATGTAACGAAAGATGAAGAGAGGAGAGTTGAGAGAAGTCAAGATATAGTGCCATGCTGCTTTGCAGCTGAATTGCGCCGGCACGACCGGGGTGGTGCCTCTCGCTCACTTAACACCGGCGTCAGTGACAGCTATGCTGTCGCGTTTCGTGAGGTTTGTGAGTTTCCGATACCCCATTGGGGGAAAGAAAAGGAGGGGAACGCATTTGCATAATTTTTGGTTGTGCGGATGTCTATGGGCGTCGGTAGTCATCATAAGGCTCCGACTGCTCGGTTGCCTCCTTGTGACATAAATAAATAAATTTTAGGAACAGGCCATCATAACCATCACCATCATTTTCATCATCATCATTTCAAACCTTCTTTCCTCTACTGCTATAGTTTCTTTTAATGAAAGCCAAAATACTCGATCCCCCACTTGGACATATCATTATACCCGTCGAAAATTTGCTGAATACATTCGAAATTACTAAACCAATATTCGCATGTAGATCAACAAATAATGGCTGATGTAATGAGAAGTGCACACAAGTTTTAACACAATCATGAACTCGATACCGATAACTCCACATAACTTTGGCGAATGGTAAATTTCAAACGAAGAAAAGATGCATGTTCGCGATACCCCAATGCCCCTCTCGCTGATTAAATATAGTGGAAAATGTCATTAAAATTGGTTCAGGAGCTTAGGAGTTCATTGTGGACAGGTAAAATACGAAATATTAAATACTTTTATATTATTTTCATTTTAGCCGGCAGATGAAACAAAACATGGGATAACCTAGACCAGTGTTTCCCAACCTGTGGTCCGCGGACCCTTGCGGGTCCGCAAGTACATATGTGGGGGTCCGCGGTGTCATCTGTGGATCAAACATAAATGCTGATCACTTCAATGACTTTGGATGGCTTACAATGGCAGCATATTCAGCTGATATATTTAGTGCCCTTAACGAGCTGAACTTGGGTCTACAAGGGAGAGATAAGACATCTTCCAAGTCGATGATAAAATTGAAACGATGCTAAAAAAGCTTGACTTTTGGATAAATCGTACAATTCAAAAAAACTATAATTACTTTCCAACACTATCAGAGTTTTTTAAATCCTCTGGTGAAGCAATATTGCCAGCACAAGTACAAGATGAAATGGTTACACACCTCCGCGCTTTGAGGTCTTCGTTTCGGGATTATTTTCCAGTACCCGACAAAAAAAATTAGATATCAGACCCTTTCAACACGGATATTACTGATATTACTGGTTTGACAGTGGCACAGGAAAACCAATTAATAGAAATATCCTGTGATTCAGCATTGAAACGCAATTTCAAAGAATCATCACTATCAAGTTTTTGGGTGAATATAAAGACAGATTATAAGGAGATATCGGACGAAGCACTGAAACATTTACTGCTTTTTTAACCACATACCTATGTGAAAAGGCATTCTCTACTCTTGTTTATACAAAAGACAAATACAGAAACAGATTACAAGTAGAATCTGATTTGAGATTACAACTTAGTAGCAACGTCAACCCGAATATCACTGATTTAGTTGCAAAAAAGCAACACCAACCTTCACATTAAATTGTTCATATTTTTCATAATAAATAGTTATAAGTACCTATTTTGTATATATAATAACTAAAATAAATACCTAATCCGATTTTTTTTGCTGTTTATTTTATTAAGAGGGTCCGTGAAAACTGTGCTTGATTTCCTAGGGGTCCGTGGCTGAAAGGTTGGGAAACGCTGACCTAGACAACTCATTCATGTGTTGCCTGTCTTGAGACGTGAGATTGTAAGTATCGGTGTCAGTAATAACACTGCCTGTCCTGCCGTCTTTTTCGAAACAAAAAAAGCTATTTGACTGAAGAAATAATTCAAAGGACGGTACCCACCTCCCCCCGGAAAATATAAATATATCAATGAGAGTTCTATTCGCCCTGTGAGTTTTCGATTTCCTGATTAATTAGCAATAACTATGTTTCCATACATACATTATAATATAATTGTTGTTCCATATATTTCGGATGGCCGATGGGGCAATAAGGTTCTAGAGTGGAGGCCACGTTTAGGGAGACGAAGTGTTGGCCGGCCATTAACCAAGTAGGAAGACGATCTCCGTGCGGTGGCCAGTCCGTGTTGGATGGGAGTGGCAAGAGATCGGCCGTCTTGGCGTTCATTGAGGGAGGCCTATGTTAAAGTGGACGGATAGAGGCTGATGATGATCATGATGATTCAATTGAGTTAATTATAAAATGTATAACGGTAGGAACATTCCGTTTATAATTGCTTACAGTTAAAGTGTTGTAATACAAGAGTACATATTTTCTGCATCTTTCGGATGGTTTATAATTTGACACCTCTTTTCTTTGTTAGTCTACCGTGCTATTCAATTTATTCTAGTCGAGATTAAAATTGAAATTTCGTCAGTTTTTATATCCATTGTGCCTGCAGCCTTGCGAACGCCAGCTCGGTTATACGTGCTTTGTTGTCCTTTTATCCCGTGATTGCTTTTGCTGTCTCTACTTTGTTACATATTGGGAGTGGATTTAGTTTTTTGACGTTTGTACATAATACATTATTGATTGCTTTATAAACGTTTGTGTATAGTGTCTATGTTAATAATGTTGCACATCAATATGTGCTTATAATACTAATTAATTAAATTCGAAAATGACCTCGTATTAAGGCAAATAACTAATAAAACCAACACCTATGATCTAGTTAATAGAATCAGGCGTTACTTTGCGGAAATCCATTATATAAGATTAAATTATAATTTAATTAGCAATAATCCCGCAAAACACGCAGTCTTTACTGCAAATGTGTGAGTGCACGCATATGCGTACACTCGCATATGCAGTGTGGGAAAGGAGGGCGGTGCTATATGCATGCATATATTTGCAGTAAAGACTCACACATTTGCAGTAAAGACTGCGTGTTTTGCGGGATTATTGCTAATTAAATTATAATTTAATCTTACCTATGATCTAATCAAGCAAGTCACCGAACAAATCGTAATAGCTACTTTAATTTTAATTAACAGTAAATATGAACGTTAATCCTTATAATATTCTGTCTACCATAAGAAAAGAGAGAGAAGATCAGAAGAGAGAGAAGATGCGAGAAAGAACCAAGCAAATAATCCATACGTCCATTTTTTTTTCTTTAACGACGGGAAATGCTCTGAGGCATCCCGCTGGGGAGTGGGTCTCCCCACGCGGGTATGTGGGACTCGCTGCGCGCGAAAGCTGTGGACGCAGTTCTACCCACTAAAACCCGGCGAGTGCCACCAATGCCGCCTTTGGTGAGGTGCCCCGGATCTAATAAGCAAACAGGGCACCTCGACGACTAGTCAATCCCGCAAGGGACCGATGCCACCATAGAGGGGTTGTCCCGCACCACAGAACAACCCCTCTCAACCTCGGGACCGTACAATGGAGCGAGGTTCCGATTCTCGCCCCTTGCCCCCTGCTCTTTTTCGCCTCTTCTTATAAGAGGGGTACAAAGAGCCCCCTCGGCTCAATTAGCTTCGCCCAAGGTGCTGGAGCTACTAGACTACTAAGCTCCACCGCCATAAACGTAATGATTACATTCTCTTGGCACCGCCACGTC
This sequence comes from Helleia helle, assembly GCA_963853865.1. Classification (NCBI taxonomy): domain Eukaryota; kingdom Metazoa; phylum Arthropoda; class Insecta; order Lepidoptera; family Lycaenidae; genus Helleia; species Helleia helle. The sequence goes on along the minus strand of OY971426.1, from coordinate 5,624,697 downwards.
AAGGCCTGAACCATGGTGGGGAATCCATACGTCCAATATTAATCTATGCTAATTAACAAGATCGTTTGTATGACATTATGTCAGCATATCAGTTGGCCTGACTAAATAATTAATATTGGTGCACTCGAGTATTATATATAATAGATGCTAAGCACAATATCTTGAGGTGATCTCCAGCTTCCAGAGATTAATCACAGAGATAAAATGATGTGTGACTGTATTTTTATATATGGTATAAAAATGTATAGATAGTTTGTTATACAGGTTAGTATATTCGCAGATTTTTACTAGATACTTTGATATTTTACCTTTACCTAAGATCAATAAAAAAATGTTAAGTCTAATACCTAATATTTATTTATGTACTTAACTATTTAAATAGATATGTATGATTGTATATAATAATGGTTTCTTTTACTTGAATGTTATATAAAATTTTCCTTTTCAGGTAAATAATTATGTGAGTGTTAAAAATTTATAAGATGCTGCGAAACCTCGATGAATTTTAAATTTTATATTGAAAAAAGTAGATAGGAAAAGCCATTAAAAAAAAATCAAGATAACGCTGAAAATAGTATCAAAATAGTATGCATTTATGGGATCGGTCGTCTTGGCATTCATTGAGAGAGGATTTTGTTCAGCTGTGGACGGAAAGGGGCTGATGATAATGATAATGATGCATTTATGTTCTCAAATTGGCTTGATAAATAATTATTATTGATTGATTTTTATTGAATATAGACATTCTACAGAGGTTTCAAAAATATTTGAATGTTTTTTTTTGCTACATATTTATTATGTTGATTGGAAAGAAAGCGTGCAGACGAGCACCTGATGTAAGTGGTTAGTGTAGCGTAAGACTAGTCTAGACAACTCCCCCAACATGGTTCAAGCCTTGAGGCGGTGGGGTTCAGTAGCCTAAGGTGAACCCAGCACCTTGAGCAAAGCAAATTGAGCAGCGGGAGCTGCTCTTTGTACCGACCGTTTGTACTTTGTACCGACGACAGAACAGGGGGGGACAAGGGGCGAGGATGGGAACCTCACCCCATTGTACTGCCCGATGTTGGGAGGAGTTTTTCTGTGATGTGGGACAACCTCTTTGTGGAGGTGGCGTCGGTCGTTTGGAGACTAACTAGCCATCAAGGTGCGCTATTTCTTAAGATCCAGGGCACCTCACCAAAGGCGGCATTGGTGGCACTCGCCGGGTTTTAGTGAGTAGAGCTGCGTCCGCCTTACCATCATTCGGGCGCAGCGTGTCCCACATACTCGCCTGGGGAGTCCCCACTCCCCCGTGGGATGCCTTAGAGCAATCCCGTCGTAAAAAAATACATTCATGCATAAGACACGGTATGTTTCGGTGCTAGTAATAATTACGCTGCTGTCCTCCCCTTCTTTTTGAAACACAGCGAAGCTGTTTCACGGAAGAAACAAGTAGGATGGTGGGTGGTACCTATGTAGAAAAGCGCGAGGTATAGCGCATCCCTCACACCAGAAATCAGATATAGTCTATATATATCTAGTATAGATTTCAATTTCCTATCCGTGATTGGGTGCAATCAAATTAGGCGTTGAAGATTAGTTATCTCATCTAGGCAATCACTTTAACCTAGATATATCTAGTATATAATTTGTCAGTGGTTAACGCTGATAAGAACCTCTTCGCGATTTAAAAAATATTTTATTTTAGTTATTTTGGGAGGAATAACAGCTGAAAAATACAATATATAAGTTCATATAGAAACAAATAGCTACGAAAAGTTCCCACTGGTAAAAAAATCTGAAAAGTTATATTTATATTTTTAAGTATTTAAAATACACAAATACACATTTATTCTCTTTAAACTTATATCCCTTATTACATAAATATGGTATACCATATTTCTTATTATTTAACAAAATGTTGAAACGAAACGCAAAAAAATATCTCGAAAATACTTTTGTTAACACATAACACTTTTGAAAAGCTCCAATTATTGAGAAAGCTTAATCAACGGATATTCATAAAAAATGTAATTATAAATGAAACTTAATTCTCAATTAATATAAACTGAACAACAAAAGGCCGACAACGTTCCGCCATTTCATAGTAAAAAAATAAACATTAAAAGCGATTCTTAGATATCACTGGTCTCCTTCGAGGTTCTGTTGGCCCAATGCGGATGACGAACTTTACCGACCCCAAAGATTTTAATCTCCCCAGGCATGCAGGTTTTCTAACGATTTTGTTTATATCGTTGAAAAGGATTTTTTTTTCGTTAAAAAAGGATGCCCAGTCATAATTAATATTAAAATATACATTTGTTCGAGTTATTACCGCGTTTATAGTTTTAGTGAGGTCTCGATATTTCGGCGATGTTGCAATCGCCATGATCACGCGGAGACTTTCGTGATCATGGCTATATACGCGGTAAGCACCCGAACAATGAATATATATTTAAATATAAATAGTGATCCCGTCAGTCATAATTGCCCCGCTGAGCAAATTGACACTTTCCACGAATTTGATACTCAAAACTCCACTTTAATATTTTTCACAAAATAATGAGAGAATAATTGCACCAGAAACATCTCGTCATCCACTCCCAAATTTACCGTCTGTCTCATTATATTCAGTAAGCACCATTTTTACTCATAATTTAATTATTACTACTTGTACATTTAATGAGAGTTACTTAATATAATATAATCCTAATTTTTAAATATATAAAAGATACATACGTTAAAAATGCTCATTTTTTAAGGTTCCGTAACAAATGGCAAAAACGGAACCCTTATAGATTCGTCATGTCTGTCTGTCTATCTGTCTGTCTGTCTGTCTGTCTGTCTGTCTGTCTGTCTGTCTGTCTGTCTGTCTGTCTGTCTGTCTGTCTGTCTGTCCGTCTGTCCGTCCGTATGTCCCAGCCACTTTCTTCCGAAACTATAAGATCTATACTGTTGAAACTTGGTAAGTAGATGTATTCTGTGAACCGCATTAAGATTTTTACACAAAAGTAGAAAAAAAAAAACAATAAATTTTGGGGGTCCCCATACTTAGAACTGAAACTCAATTTTTTTTTCATCAAACCCATCCGTGTGGGGTATCTATTGATAGGTCCTCAAAAATAATATTGAGGTTTCTAATACCATCTTTTTCTGAACTGAATAGTTTGCGCGAGAGACACAAAGTGGTAAAATGTGTGCCACCCCTGTAACTTCTAAAATAAGAAAATGATAAAACTAAAAAAAAAATATGATGTACATGACCATGTAAACTTCCACCGAAAATTGGTTTGAACGAGATCTAGTACATAGGCTGCACTAAAAGTATCGGGAATGGAATATTTCCACTGTTCCTGTCATATTAAAATCTTTTTAATTGAAAACTCCTTGGTTTTAAAAATCGAATACCATTTATTTATTTAAAAAAAGATTCTCGGTCTTGTCACAAGGTCTTGTCAAACTTGTTTAGTCATTGAGAAAATGGAATTGACTCGAGAAAATTCTAGAGCGATGATTTATTATGACTTTCGAAGTGGTTTAACACAAAAACAGTGTGTTGACCGGATGATTTCTGCATTTAGTGATGAAGCCCCATCCAAAATCACAATTTATCGCTGGTTTGCTGAATTTCAACGTGGACGTGTCACGCTCAGTGATGATCTCAGTCAAGGTCGTTCAAAAACTGTAATCACCCAAGAAAACGTTGATGCTGTGCGTAAGCTGATTGAGGAAGATCGACATGTGACATACCGCGAAATTTAGGCAACTTTAGATATTGGCATGAGTCAAATATAAAAAATCTTGCATGAACAATTAGGTGTAAAAAAGTTGTTTTCCCGATGGATACCGCATTTGCTCTGTGAAGAACAAAAAGCGGCTCGCGTTACTTGGTGCGTCAGAACGCTCGAAAGATCCCACGCTCCTTAAATCACGGATCCTTAAATGCTGTATACAACATCGTATCAGGTGACAAATCCTGGATATACGCGTACGAACCCGAAACAAAAAACCAGTCACGAGTTTGGGTGTTCGAAAATGAGTTAAAGCCAATAAAAATTGTTCGTTCACGGAGTGTTGCAAAAAAATGGTGGCCACGTTTGTCTCCAAAACCGGCCATGTTACCGGCAATAGTAAGCTAGCATTTGTTTGCCACAGGTCGTTTCTAAACTCCGTAAAGAGAACTGCAACCGCTGCATCATCCTCCATCACGACAATGCGAGTTCTCACACCGCGCACAGAACAAAAGTGTTTTTAGAGCAAGAAAACATAGAATTATTAGACCATCCGCCGTACAGCCCCGACCTAAGCCCTAATGATTTCTATACTTTCCCTAAACTAAAGAATAAATTGCGTGGTCAGAGATTTTCATCGCCTGAAGAAGCTCTGGACGCCTACTAAACGGCCATTTTGGAGACTTCAACTTCCGAATGGAATGGTTGCTTCAATGATTGGTTCCATCGTATGGAAAAATGTGTTAAATTTCGCGGAGAATACTTCGAAAAGCAATAAATACATTTTTAAATAGTAATGTTGTGTTACTTCCTTGATTCCCGAAATTTTCAGTGCCGCCCTCGTAAGTAGTTTTTTTTTAATACCTCATAAATCCTAAACCGCAATTTACCTTTCATTGAATCAACTCAAATATATAAAAAAAAAACATTTTTTCAAAATTAACCATATTTTTTGTTAGTGTCTAATATTGTATATTATGTAATGATACGGAACCCTTCGTGCGCAAGTCCGACTAGCTCTTGGCTGGTTTTTTTTAAATGTCATAAGGAGGAAACCGAGCAGTCGGAGCCTTCTGGTGACTACCGACGCCCATAGACATACGCACAACCAAAAGTTATGCAGATGCGTTGCCCTCCTTTTCCCTATCCCCCCATTGGCCCACCGGAAACTCACAAACTTACAACACTGTCACTTTACGTCGGTATTATGTGAGCGAAAGGATACACTACTTTATCATATCAATCAGAAAAATAATAATTGCACAAGGTCTTTATACCAATCATAAAAATCCTTTGCGATTCAAACTCACTTGCCACAACAACCCAACAGCCATATTAGAAAAGGTAACGGACAATTTCATATTGTGTCATATGCGTCACGTTGTGTCGCACGCATCATGTTGTGTCATACGCATCATGTTGTGTCATACACATCATGTTGTATCAAAAACATCATGTTGTGTCATATGCGTCATGTGTCATAAATTAAGTAAACGTGTCAAGCGTTCTTCAGCAGACACGTCATCGAGGACGTCACTGTTCGGTCATCGATCGGGCACATCGATATCTGCATAGCGTACAGCCTTGACACGATACAACCGGGGGTATCACTGCTATTCTCCTGTCATTGAGTAACCCATAGAATCGATTTTAGTCTAGACCAGCTTATGTAGTTGGCTTAACCTAATCGAGGAACAAAAAAGTTTGTCAAAAAAAGGAAAGAACCGTGTTTAACAGAAATAATTAAAGAAGTAAAAGCATACGGATTGTACTAATGATTTCTTTTTGTTATAGCAGGGAAATGGATTTTACGCATGTAGCCAGGATCTTGCGTAGATCCTGACCCTATGGGGGCTCGCACCTGGAAGTGCCCTACTCGTAAACTAAAACCACTGCGAGCACCTTCAGCCGCTTTTTGAGGGTCCCGGATTTGCGGGCAAAAAGATCACCACAAGCGATAGGCTGGCCCCGGCGAAGGCCAGACTACTCGTAAGGTGGGGAGGACTGCCGACCGCTACTCAGAAGCCTTTCGTTCGTCAGCCTCCTTCTGGGCCTCGCAGAAGGCGACCATCGCCATGATGTTGTATCAATTGGTAATGATGTTGTATCAATTGGTAATGATGTTGTATCAATTGGTAATGTAAAAACTCTTAAAACGATACAACCGACATTCTATTCAACAGAAAAAAAATGCTAAATATATGAAAGTCCGATATATAATGTCTCCGAAACACCAAGATTACTTATATAAAAATTGAGCCACGGTAAAAGATCTAAAAAGTAGTTTTTTTTTAAATAATCAAAATTTTCGCATATTCTAGCTTTTTTATCTTTATTAAAAGGCTTTATCGCCATTGCGATTATGTCGCCTTAGAATATGCTTTGATTTTCAAATTATGCACGTTATCATGTAGCACAGATATTTGAAATAAGTTGTTTTGATGTTTGTTCTTAATATTTCTTTGGTATGAAGTTACAATTGGAGTTTGCAGAAGTAAACTAACCATTGTATTTTGAAATTGTTGTTTGTTGACAAAAGTGTTATTTTTTGGCAAACAAACATGTTTTTCATCAACTATATTGACAGAGCAGCTGTCACTTGTTTTCATTCTATAGAGCCCTATATGTATGGTACTCGGCTATTTTATTTATTTCTAAGAAAAAAAAAAGAATTTCGCTTCTATATTTAATGTCTTTTTAATTGTTTCTTTAATTTAATTGCCTGATTATCTACTTATATCAATTCTTGTTATAAATACAACATATTATAATAAAAGAACACTATTAGACCCTTTAAATATAAACATTGAATACAGTAATCAATAAAATAAGATGTAATGAAAGGATTTAGAAACTTATGCATAAAAATATGTGTTAATTATTCTGTTTAAACGGAATATTTGCCTTGTTTTTCAGTGTTATTGCGGAGCACGATATTTAATAGCTAAAATAAGCATGTTAGTTTAAAACGCTTAATATTTTCTAAACGAATTTCAGAGTATTTTTCAAAAGCCTATACGAGAAAAGTAAATTTAACGAGCTAGCTAATATACGTCTTGTAATAAAAGCTTATCGCGTGTTCTCGTTCTGGCTAATGAGGTACTTATCTGCTCTGCTACTAGAAGATCGTAGAGCCTGCATGACTATTTAGACCATATTATGGCGTGTAAATAATTTAAGGTATAGTGATTATATAATGTTTTGGATTTGTTGGCGTTAATTGAAGGAGGCAGTGGATGGATAGAGGCTGATGATGATGATGATGCTGATGACTATGAACCAAAACCATTATGATGAAACGTATTCTGTATGTTACGTTTCCTTTCTTTAAATTTATAAAACCCTAACGCTTCGTGGTATCAAAATATGCAAATTTCCCTCAACATTGAATTTTCCACCTTGTATACAGATAGGTAGTATACATTATGTGATGGGGCATACGAGGGTAATAGCTTCCGTCCGATAACTGAATGAGTGTCTGCACCCTTTTGCTTTAAAACGTTTTTATTAAAGGCTTTCGTATACATTATTATCAACATCATATTTGTTTTGTTATCATTATTATCATTATAATCATCATCACCATTTATTTTAATATTTTAGCCACCATCACCGTCAAGTGAACATTAACCTCATCACCGTTAGCTATTTTTTAGCCATATATCTACTATTAATAACATAATAAGCATCATTATTATCAACTTCACCACGGCTTATATTACTACAATGACTTTCATCATCAACACTTTTACCACCATTATCATCATAAACATGATCATTATGATCACTTTGCCCCACCATGGTTCAGGCCTTGTCGTGGCGGTGGGGCTCAGTAGCCTAGGGTGAGCCCAGCACCTTGGACGAAGCTAATTGAGCCGAGGGGCTCTTTGTACCCCTCTTATAAGAAGAGGGGACAAAAGAGCAGGGGGCAAGCGGTGAGGATGGGAACCTCACCCCCATTGTACTGTCCCAACATTGGGAGGGGTTCTTCTGTGGTGCGGGACAGCCCCTCTGTGGAGGTGGCGTCGGTCCCTTGCGGGACTGACTAGCCGTTGAGTTACCCTGTTAGCTTAACAGATCCGGGGCACCTCACCAAGGCGGCACTGGTGGCTCTCGCCGGGTTTTAGTGGGTAGAGCTGCGGCCACTTACCATCTTTCGGGCGCAGCGAGTCCCACATAGAGCATTTCCCGGCGTAACAGAAAAAAAAGGAAAACGTTCCTAGGAGATCATCCATAACTTTGATATATATATTATACATAAGATATTTAGAATTGCATTCACAGATTTTTGAGAAAATTGCGAAAAAAATGCCAAAATCCAAAAAACCACCACGTCCACAATGACAGCTCGGGCCAACGGCTTATCATGCTTTCCGGAGGAGTATCGGTATGTAAAGGTGGTAACCCATCCACGGTCAGTCCGTGGATGGGTTACCACCTTTTTGACCTCGGTGCGGCTGTCATTACTTAGCCACGAGCTCCTCATCAGCTTTATGTAAATAAATCCATATGATCTAATCCTTACTATTTTTACTTAATATTATAAATGTGAAAGCGTGGATGTTTGTTACGCTTTCACGCGTAAACTACTTAACCGATCATCATTAAACTTTGTACACATATTCTTCGAGGTATTAGAAGTAACATAGGATACTTTTTATAAAAAGAAACTAAAATCTTATCCTGCGCAGACGAAGTCGCAGGCACCAGCTAGTAATATAATAAAGCTGAAGAATAAATACAAAAAAAGTTTGATGGTGCTAAAACTACCAGATGGATTTGGAACATCTTTTTAGCATTTCATAGCCCACTTGTTGAAGATGGTTAAGCGCTATTTATTATTGTTGAGAAATGTTCAAGTTGGACAGGTGAAACCGCAAGAACATTTTTTATATAAAAATAATAACATCAAAAGTAACTTTGCAATGAAATTGGAAAAACCTTTTAAAAAGTGTAACTTTTTTACATTCGCATTGATTAAAACGTTGATTAAATTGAATTTTTAAAACTTTATTTGTATAACTTTTAAAAAATGTGTAGCCAATGTTTTAAAATATAATTGATTGCCATTTCAATAACATGTAGCGTATGTTTTCAAATATTATTTTCCTGATTTTCTGCATTTTTTATATAGAGGACTAAACGAAAAACTAGTTTACCTGGTGGTAAGTCAGCCACACCCGCTACACCGCAGCACTTACAGGTTACTTACACATATTGCCTACTCAAGTATGAAAAATGATCGCCTAGGTAAAAATACTATTTCTTTCTTGCATCTAACAGCTTTTCTTACTTACAGAAAAATTGGCACGTACATCTATGTTATGTGTAAGCAACGCATGGAACGTTTGCACGGGTCTGGATCAAAGATTAATTCGATAGGAAAGTGCTTTTAGGTCATCGTATGCAGAAGCGTTCCCCTTCATTTCCCTATTCCCCCAATAGGCCACCAAAAACTCAAAACCCGCAAGAAACGCGACAGGATAGCTGTCACCAAGTGTGCCGGCCCAATTCTGCTGCAAGCAGCATGGCACTACCTCTTACTGAATTGACCTGCAAGCTTACTTGTTTCAACTGGACTATTTTTGTACTTAATTATATAAGAATTAAATACCCAAGTGGCACTTTCGTGTGGGATATAAAATGCTGCATAGTAAAGAGATGAAACTACACACGGAGAGAAGAGTCTTCAAAACGTCGGGATTGTAAATATCTTCACCGCGCTTAAATCCTTACAAAATTAAAAAAGTCGTTTACTTGATTTTATTTCATCTTCATATTAGCTGAAACAGCTTTTAGGTATCCTATCAGAAGCCTTTCAAAACGACCCACTTCCCCGCGGGATGCATCAGAGCATTTCCCGGCGTTAAAGAAAAAAAAATACTTATATTATATTTATGCAAATTTATGCATATTTTATAAGTAAAGTCTTAGTAACTAGTCATAACAAAACTACTTTACGAATCTCGAAGAAACTTCACAGAATAATTAGAGTACAAAATTGATGTAGTTTCAGAAATTAAGTTTGTTTGAGAATGACTATCATTATCACCGGTGTCAGCCATCGAGCATAATATATCCGGATAGAGAAGTAATGCGAGCCATTAAATGCCGAAACTGGTCAGTGATTAGTCACTGACGTAATAGCAGTTCAACCAATCAGTGATCTGAGTGTACTACCCATCGGCCAATCATGGCCATCAGTCGGCCAAACAGAGTGCAGAACCGACGCAGCGTCGCAGCACAAATTCGACGGTATTTATTTTCATACAAAACACCATTACCGCTCTATTCCGGTCTTTTCTTTTTGATAAATCCTGGAAAATATTTTTTAAGGACTTATTTATATACTTTTTTACCTTTTGTCTGTATGTTTCATATAACTATTACAATCTTGATCAAATATAGTATATTCTAAAACAGATGAAGTGCGAAGATCTTCATCATATGTTTAAATATCGAATCGATCTTCATTAATATTATGATCATACTATTAATATTATGTTGATAAATCGAATCGTAACTTGTTAGCTGTTGATCTAGGAGCTCGTAATTAATTTTTAAAGTCCTAGTATTTTTTAAACCCATAGCTTGCCTGGTGGCTAAAAGTTACACGGTATGCCTGGTGGGCCGTGGGTCTGTCAGACCCAGATTTCAACTTGTTTTTTAACCGACTTCAACAAAAAGGAGGAGGTTCTCAACTCGGCCGGTATTTTTTTTTATGTATGTACACCGATTTCTCCGTCAATTGTGGATCGATTTTCAAAATTCTTTTTTTGTTTGAAAGGGTATATATACTTGCCATTTGGTCCCATGATAAGGAAACCAGGATCTGATGATGGCATCTTAGAGAAATCGAGGGAAACTTTCGAAATTTGTAGGAATGACTAGTGTGCTTAATATTTTTTTAATTAAGCATTTTAAAGCACTACAATTTAATGAAGGTCTAGAGTCGATCTGATGCTGGAGCTGGAAGACAGTCGAGGGAACTCCTCGACGATTTACTTCAGTAACCTTGTGTTTGGGCTTGATTAATTTGTATTGATGAGAACTTTACGCCTAGATGGGTTGTGACTGTGATTGGGGGTCTGATGATGAAGACGAAGCTCAGTTAAGGGAACTCCTAAATAGTTTAAAGTAAGCTACCTTGTGATTGGACTTAATTAATTTATACTGATGAGAACTTTGCACCCTTATGGGTGATACGTGCCATTACCGTTATGATGATGGAGATTATAGACAGTCGAGGGAACTCCTCGAAGATTTACAGATTTTTTGGGCTTACTTCATACGGTTCAATATGCCAAAATGTCTATCTCTGTGTGCCTTTCTTTAATGAATCACTAAAAATTAAGAAATAAAAAATTTTTAATAAAAATTATAACCGACTTAAAAAAATTAAGTAACTAAAATGTTATAAAATAATCGCGTGTACAATCTTTGCGTTTACCACGTCATTATTGTTACTTTTGGAGTCGGTGTCAGCCAAGGTAGATAGGTAGGTACCTAGAACAACAAATACGACAATGGTGACGTATTTGTTGCTGTAGGTACCTATTTAACTTAGCTAACACCGACTCCAAAAGTAACAATAATGACGTGGTAAACGCAAAGATTGTACACGCGATTATTTTATAACATTTTAGTTATTATAAATACTATTATTTCCGACCATTAAAAATAAGCTAAAGAGAGAAAATAATAAAAATCATATTAGTAAATACCAAACTTCATATATTATTTGCATTAACCTCAACTCACGTTTTTTGATAACGACGGTAAACCTCGAAATTCTTTGATTGAACTATAACTGATCACATGTTGGTCTGGGCCAGACAGACCCACCCTACCAGGCATACCAAGGGTAATAAGTGTTTTAAGTTCAGAGTTCTTAAGAAGGCCAACTATACATATTTAAATATATGATTAAAAGTCGTTCAAAATACCTAAAAAAATGGTTTATCAAAATTTATGTCGACGTCGCCCATGAAAATAAACTAGTATACCTGGAACGAGCCCAGGCAACTCATCAATGTGTTGCCTTTTATGAGACATAATATGTTAAGTTTCGGTGCCAGTAATTACACTGCCTGTCTTGCCCTTCTCTCCGAAACACACCAAAGCTGTTTGACGGAAGAAACAAGCAAGATGGTGGTACTATGCAGCCGGAGCCCGGCACAGCGCTTCCCTCCCACCGGTAAATCGTAAGCGTAACACGGATTTACTCGCTTACTTTGTATGAAACTCAATAATGAAATAAAAAGTTTAGAATTTTGATAGACTGCCAAGTATTGAAAGTTATGAAGTACATTTAATACGCTCAAGTTTAGTTGTATTACAATGAGCTAATAACAAAGATGCCTTCTAGTTTCTTAGTTTTTAAAAGGCAGTCGGTTTGTGAAGTGCATTTTATAGTTGTGGGTTTGAATCCCTACAAGTACAGACATTTCATCATCATCATCAGCAGCCTCTATCCGTCCACTGCTGAACATAGGCCTCCCTCAATGAACGCCAAGATGGCCGATCATTTAATGTTAATATATTATGGTCATAAATAAAATTCATGTATTTTTTTCTAATGTCTACGCGAATTTCATTCACATCAAATAACATTCCAAAACGTACGAGTAAAAATCTCAACCGCGATAAAATCGGTGTTATCCGATGTTTTTTTTAATATTCCCTTGCTAGTAGTCATAACTTTTCTTACATGCTTACTAGGTTAATATTGTGTGATTGTTCATGAAACAATAGTAGAAACACTTGGCCATTTCGGATTAATATTAAATAAATAATAATAATATTTCAACCCTTATATTATGTCCCACTGCTGGACACGGGTCTCCTCCTCGAAATCAGGCGAGGAGGGTTTTGGGCCATAGTTCACCGATGCGCTGGCCTAATGTGGGTTGACTTCTTCACTTCTTCTTCACACACACCTTCAAATACTTTTAATCTCATCAGGCATGCAGGTTTCCTCACGATGTTTCCTTCACCGGTCAGCGAGCGATGTTCTCATGTTCAGGTGCACGTAGAAATTTAGAAAAACCCATTTCTAGGCATCTCTAGGGGTCAGGGTCTAACCTGGATTTCTAGGCTCACACTCAAGAGGCCGGCTCATACCCGTTAGGCCATTATCGCTCACAGAAATGTCTACAGATAATAATAATTAATTAATAGGATTTAGGTATTAATCTCAAGTCTCAATTGTCCAAATGATGCGATAGGTATAGCTCAGGAAACGTTAAGCAATGTTTGCAACCATTACATAACTGGTTATCGTTTAGCAGTAACAGGTGAAAAATACTCTAAGGCTTCACCGAATAAGCATTTATTTTTATTTTAGGTGGATAGACAAATTAGCACGCGAGCCACCTGTAACAAGCAATTAGAGTCACCCATGAACATAATGGAGTTTTTGGGACTAGTCCATTCATATGTTGTCTATCCTGAGTCAAAAAAGAAAGTCTTGATGTCAGTCTGTTATCGGAATCAATATATAAAAATCATATAACCGGAATAGAGCGGTAATGTTATGTGTTTGTATGAAAACAAATTCCGCCAAATTTGTGCTGTGACGCTGCGCCGGTTCTGCGCTCTGATTGGCTGACTGATGGCCATTGACGGACGATCGGCTGATGGAATGTACATGCAGACCACTGGTTGTTTGAATTGCTATGATGTCAGTGACTAATCACTGACCAGTTTCGGAATTTTATGAATCACATCACTTTTTTTTCTTTAACGCCGGGAAATGCTCTGAGGCATTCCGCGGGGGAGTGGGTCTCCCCAGGTGGGTACGAGGGACTCGCTTCACCCGAAAGCTGGTAAGTGGACGCAAGAACTACTGACTAAAACCCGGCGAGTGCCACCAATGCCACCTTTGGTGAGGTGCCCCGGATCTGTTGAGCGAACAGGACACCACGACGGCCAGTCAGGTTATTAATTTTAGCTAATTTGTTTATTGTAATTATCATTAATTGCGTTACTTTGCCACATACGTGCTATGCTGTGATTAACATTAAGGTAATGCTATAAAGGGTTAAAGTAATCTAGGAAACCTATACGCGATAGAAGCCCTTCAAATTAAGTCAAATGATTTGAAGCACCTGCGAGTACTGAAATTACATTTGCAGTAGAACACAATTATATATCAGATGTATACAGAGTAGTATCAAAATTATTTTAAAAATATAAGTACTAAAAAAGGACATCTATGCTAATATTAATTTTAATAAATCTGAAGTGTTTGTAGGAACGCGCTATCTCCAATTTTTGTGTTTTATTTATTTTATATTTTACGCCAGGAAATGCTCTGATTTTTTCGATAAAAAAACATAATATTTTCTTTATACCTCGAATAGAACTTGAAATTAATATTTTTATAATAAGGAACTTCGTTCCTATCTGGTGTCCCACGACACCACATGGTTCTTTAAACTAGCTGTTGCCCGCAGGTTCGCCCGCGTTTACTTAGTTTTACAACCGTAGCCGGGTTGATAATATTTTTTTTTATAGCCTAGTTATTCTTTAAACATCAGCTATCTGCCAGTGAAAGTCTTGTTAAAATCAACTCAGAAGTTTCAGATGTCAGCCGGAATAAACAGACAGACAGACAAAAAAAAACGACTTTTGATTGTTTTCTTTTATCATAATAAAAATAATAAATCTTTATTGATCTTATCAAATATGCACAGCATGGGTATTATATAGGTAAATAATTCGAACATGGTAAAAATAACAGATTTGGTACAATTCAAGTGGGTGCAGTTCTGATCTCCTAACTAGGTTATCTACTGCATAACCGGTATGAAGGAGTACAAGTTCCGATCCCCTAAGGTTTACATATACTTTCATATGTATTTAGTGAAAAGCTGTTAATTCGAAATCTATACTAATATTATAAAGCTGAAGAGTTTGTTTGTTTGTTTGAACGCGCTAATCTCAGGAACTACAGGTCCGATTTAAAAAATTCTTTCAGTGTTAGATAGCTTATTTATCGAGGAAGGCTATAGGCTATAAAACATCACGCTATGACTTATAGGAGTTGAGTAACGCGGGCGAAGCTGCAAGCAACAGCTAGTTAAAAATAAAACTCTACAAATTTATTTATTTGTTTAAATAACTTCAAATATTGAATGAATGAATGAATGAATGAATGAATGAATGAATGAATGAATGAATGAATATACTTTATTGTGCACACACAAAATTACAAACATAAAACACAAAAAATTTAAAAGTTAAAAATATAAATGCAGACACAAAGGCGACTTTATCGCCGAAAAGCGATCTCTGCCAAGTAACCTTAGGGTAAAGGAAATATTCAAAATCTTATGGGTAGTGCATCTTAAATATTATAACAAATTAAGTACAAATTATACAAAAGTTATTAATTAATATAACATACATACGATATATTTATAAACATACACACTAACTAATAAATAAACATAAAAGTACTCAAATACTTATATACACGTACATACACATGATTACACACATAAATATTATATAAATATATATATATATATATATATATATACATACATATATATATATATATACATACATATATACAAAAGTTCAGTATTTTAAATAACTCGTAAAGAAAGGAAATACTTAATATGCGAATTAAATGTCATTTAAGTAATAATTTTTAATTAATGACTTAAAACTGTTAAGGTTTTTAGCTTGCCTTATATTAGTAGGCAAGGCATTCCATAATAAAATGGATTTTGTTATGAAAGATGAACTGAAGTACTTGGTGAAGTGAACAGGGATGTGGAGAGTTTGATTTACAGATGACCGCAATTCTTTTACTTCAGATGTACGGAACACAAATTTTTCATGTAAGTAGGATGGAGATTTAGGGTCATATAATATATAATACAAAAATGAAAGTATACGAGCATTCCGGCGAAGACGGATTGGCAGCCACTTGAGTTTATAGCGGAATTCAGAGACATGATCATACTTGCGCAACCCAAATATGAATCGAATAGCGAGATTTTGGAGGCGCTCAAGCTTATTAAGCTGCTCTTCGGTAAGGTTAACGTAACATGCATCAGCATAATCTAATATAGACAGGAACAATGATTCTGCTAGTAATGTTTTTGTCCGAATTGGTAAAAAATTATGAAGACGTTTTAAAGAGTGCCACACACTATATACCCTTTTACTCATTTCTTTGATATGATGAGACCATGAGAGATTTTCATCTAAATATACTCCCAAATTTCTCACTGTCTTGCTAAATGGGAGACGGACACCACTTACGAGCACCGGAGGTAATCCAACCCAGTCTATCCGCGAGACGAGCCCTGGACTGCCTATAATTATTACCTGGGATTTAAGCGGATTAATATGAAGTCCGTTGTATTTACTCCACTCGCAGATCTTCTCCAGATCTCTATTCATAACGGAAACCATATTAGGAAGATTGTCGAGAGAAGACTGAGTATAGACTTGGAGATCATCGGCATACATGTGAAAGAAAGACGATATGGACTGAGTGATGGTATTAATAAATAGAGCGAAAAGAAGTGGAGATAAGACGCCACCCTGTGGGACGCCAGCAGCGATATTGGACCATGAAGAATAACTATCACCAATCCGTACACGCTGCCGTCGGCCCACAAGATAATCATGAAACCATCCAACCACTGATGGCGATAAATTAAGAGTCAACAACCTACTAACCAGGATATCATGATCAATCGTGTTAAAAGCGTTGCTAAAATCTAGTAAAGTAAGTATAGTAAGTTGTTTATTATCCATTCCCAAGCGAATGTCATCAGTGACTTTGACAAGTGCAGAAGTTGTGCTATGACCTGGCCGAAATCCGGATTGAAAAGGGCTAAGGAGGTTATTTATGTTTACATAATGGGACAGCTGTTGATGGACTAAACGTTCAAGGACTTTTGAAAGGAAAGGTAATATAGAAATAGGACGGTAATCAGCAACAGAGTTAGGTTTATGTTTTTTAGGTAAAGGGATTACTTGTGCAGATTTCCAGATGGACGGAAATAAGCCAGAATTTATGGAATAATTAAAAATATGAACAAGGATAGGAGCAATAACATCAAGAATAGGGATGATCATCTTTCGGCTAACATTGTCTTCGCCTATGGCATTCGATGAGATGGACAATATATTGTGTGTTTTAATCAGATATCTAGATGGTTTAAACATAAAATTGAGCCCGGTAAAGGGCGCCATTATCACGTTATTATGAAAAACGAATTTCCTGAACAATTGACTATCTATACCTACTAATATTATAAATGTGAAAGTAAGTTTGTTTGCTACGCTTTCACGCGAAAACTATTAAACCGATCATCATGAAACTTTGTACACATATTCTTGGAGGGATTAAAAATAACATAGCATAATTTTTATAAAAAAAAACTAAAATCTTATCTTGCGCAGACAAAGTTGCGGGCACCAGCTACTATTTCATATTTTGAATGGTAATTTGAATTTTGTCAAATGAAAAGCTAAAAATAAAATTCATTTTCTAACTTAGCTCCTCTAATAAAACGCCAACTTTATTATTAGTATTTATTATTTTTGAAACAAGTTCTAGAATGTTGTAAACTTCGAATGTTCCGGGAGAGTGTCAAAAGAGAAATTCTAAACGAACATCGCAGCTAATTGCATGTATTCAGCGAAATGGCTTTTTTGCAATTACCGATGTTGACATTTGTTAGTGATGCACTTGACATAATCGAGTTAAAAATCGACTAATTGAAACGTTGTGCTAAATATTAACAAATTAATCTTGTATTTCGAGATATACAGAGCTTTAAATGATAAATCTCTCTTTGAATCTTTATATCACAGTACAGAAGTATAGTATTTTGGTTAACTTTATTTAAGATTATGACGTGTGAACAGTTTTCGAGTTTATATATAATTTAGTATTTTTTACATGTTTTCTGTGATTAAGTAACGAATATATAGAAGGAAACGCAAAAAGGATTTGTGTTTATTTTTTGGTAAATTTATGTAGCCACAATAGAAAAAAAAACATTATCGACGCCAATGCCAATTGGTTTAATCCGCTTATAAATTTTAATACAATCTCGAGATATCCTGACAAACTGACAGAGAAGTGCATTTAAAGCTCTTCAAGTTGCGAAAATATAAAGCCGAAGCTCACGTTGGCAGAACTCCTCCAACAGCTGGTACGTTTAGAACCGCTTAGAATATAATACTCTACACCAATGCATAAGAAGCCGCGGACAGAAATTAGTGTAGTACCTACCACAGCTTCCCAGAACTCATTAGTCTCATCATGATAAAATATGCAACAGGCTTGTCTAAAGTTGCTCGCCGTAAATATTCCGGTACAATAGATGCCTGGGAACATGAACAGAGTACAATGGGGCATGCAGAAATTATTAGAATACTGAGTCGAGAGAAATATAGTGGTGAAATCGAAATGCTTTTTACAGCATTACCACTTATATTACACGCTTTACACAAGAAGAAGAAGACGATAAATAATTTCATCTATACCGATAAATAAAATTGGAATGTATGTTTGTAATATTAAAATAACTGCCTTTTCTAAATGTACATGTATATAACATACCAAAACAGCAATTTTTACAATATTTGTCCGTCTGTCTGTTTGTTTCTGGCTGTGTTATCGGCTGGGCCGATTTAGACGGGACTTTCACTGGCAGATAGCTGATGTTATAAGGAGTAACTTAGGCTACAAAAAGAATCATCATGACTCCAGATACGCCTGTAAATGTAAGTTAACGCGGGCGAAGCTGCGGGCAACAGCTAGTAGCAACTAGTAATAAAATTTGGGATGAACATTTTAATCTCATTAGCATGTTCTAAAAATAGTATTATCTTAACAATATTATATTCAGCGTTATAATAAACAAAAGAGTAAATAATATCATTTTTATTTCAACGTCAGAAATTAAATTTGTTTATTTCTATATTTTTGGGCGACGCATGAAACGGGTTGTCTGTGTGATGAAACAAGAACTAACCTCGAGTTAATTCGTTCATAGGTGACCCTGGTCACATATACCATAGTAGGAGGTAAGCCCCGTGCTGCTTTGCAGACGAATTGTCCGGCACGACCGGAGTGGTACCTCTCGCTCACTTAACACCGGCGTCAAGTGACTGTCGCGTTTCGTGCGGTTTGTTATTTTTCGGTGGCCCATTCGGGGGGATAGGGAAGGAGGGCAACGCATCTGGATAACCTTTGGTTGTGCGGATGTGTATGGGTGTCGGTAGTCACCATAGGTCTCCGACTGCTCGGTTGCCGTCTTATGACATAATAAAAAAACATCACTTCCTCCATATCTTATTTCAAGTTATATAAAAATACGATAATAACAATAAACTTTATTCAGATATATCAACAACATACCTTTTATTAATGACTGTATGCAGGTTTGTTTGAGATGACCTACTTCGACAAGGGCTACTAAAATCAGCGTGCGTGTCGAACACGTATCAACGGTGGCATGGCGTGTGCTATTCATTCACAGGAATCGTAAAACAAAAATGGCAGCCATTGATGCCTTTTTTTCTTTTACGCCGGGTACGGGTGAGGCATCCCGTAGGGGAGTGAGTCTCCCCAGGCGGGTATGTGGGACTCGCTGCGCCCGAAAGGTCGATAAAGTGCCACCAATGCTACCTTTGGTGAGGTGCCCCGGATCTATTGAGCAAACAGGGCACCTCGACGGCTAGTTAGTCCCTCAAGGGACCGACGCCACCTCCTTAGAAGGGTTGTCCCGTACAGAACAACCTCTCTTAACGTCGGGACAGTACAATGGGGCGAGGTTCCCATCCTCGCCCCTTATCCCCTTGCTATTTTGTCCCCTCTTCTTATAACAGGAATACAAAGAGCAGCTCCCTTGGCTCAATTAGCTTCGCCCAAGGTGCTGGGCTCACCCTAGGCTACTGAGCCCCTCCGCCATGTCAAGGCTTGTGTCAAAGAGTTTTGAAAAAATTCACAATGAATAATGTCATACTGACTAGGTTAATTAAAAAAGAATTAATAATGTATAATTAATAAAGTCTATTTAAATAAGTTAGATTCTAAGTATTTGGTGAAACTGACTGTTAAATAACAGAATGCTGAGGATTGATATCCTCGAAATCAGTCGAGGAGGTATTGGGGAAAATCACAGTGGTGCCAGTCAGGTACAAACCAAAACTATGAGAACCCGACACATAATATTGTGAACGCAAAACGTCAAAAAAGTAAAAATCTAAATAAATTCCGACATAATAAACCATTAAATATCGACCAACCAATCATCATCGCACATTAATAAATGATACATGAAAATATAACAATATTATAATTGTTATATAATCATAAAAGGTATTATTGAAAAGTAAAAACATTTAATTACGTTTAACTCAAATAATTATTTCCAGTAAAAACTGAATTCCGACCTTTCGATTCAAAAATGTTTCAGCACTTGTTAAAAAAATCAATACGCCATAACTTAATGATCGTATTCATAAACCTGATGCAATTTTAGGTGACCCAGTTCCAGGGCAATTGGAGTCAAAGAGTAATTTAGACCGTTTATTCAGGTTAGCTAGATATTCCATGCTGACTTGGCGTAAATCATCCCAGGTGGATTTTATGATAAGTGAAAGCATTGTGTATGTGACCGCACGGAATAAATCTTTATTTATATGACGTTTGTCTATGGAATTATCATATGTCAAGGTTTGTTTAGAGTTGTTTGCATTCATTTGCAGCTTGCGCTCCCTTCTTTTTTTTTCCTTTAACGCCGGGAAATGGTCTGAGGCACCCCACAGGGGAGTGGGTCTCCCCAGGCGGGTATGTAGGACTCGCTGCGCCCGAAAGCTGGTAAGTGGACGCAGCTCTACCCACTAAAACCCGGCGAGTGCCACCAATGCCGTCTTTGGTGAGGCGCCCCGGATCTTTTGGGCAAACAGGGCATCTCGATGGCTAGTCAGTCCCTCAGAGGTCCGACGCCACCTCCACAAAGGGGTTGTTCCACACCACAGAACAACCCCTCCCGACGCTGGGACAGTACAACGGGGTGAGGTTCCCTCGCATCTCCTTAGTAATTAGGTTATTTTGCAAAATATGACTGTCAAAAATAAAAGAAGAAGAAGATTTATATTCATCTGATGGACTTCCATCTATATAATATATAATAATAATATCAAACCTTTTATGTCCCACTGCTGGGCACGGGTCTCCTCCTTGAAATCAGGCGAGGAGGGTTTTGGGCCATAATTCACCGATGCGCTGGCCCAATGCGGGTTGGTGAACTTCACACACCTTCAAAGACTTTTAATCTCATCAGGTATGTAGGTTTCCTCACGATGTTTCCTTCACCGGTGAGTAAGCGATGGTCTCATGTTCAGATGCACGTAGAAATTAAGAAAAACCCATTTCTAGGAATCGCAGGGGGTCAGGATCGATCCCGGACCTCTCGGCTCTGACTCAAGAGGCCGAGCCCACACCTACATATACTAGGCCATCGTCGCTCCATTCAATCTACTAGAACTTTATTCTTGAATAACATCTAGTATTTTTTTATTTGTACCACGTAGAGCCGTTGTTTACCGGTGGGAGGGAAGCGCTGTGCCGCGCTCCCGGCTGCATGGGTACCACCATCTTGCTTATTTCTCCCGTGAAACAGCTTTGCTGTGTTTCGGAGAGAATGGCAAGACAGGCAGTGTAATTACTGGCACCGAGACTCAACATCTTGTCTCAGGATAGGCAACACATAAATGAGTTGCCGGGGCTCGTTCCAGGTAAACTGGTTTATGTTCATGGGCGACGTCAACCACTTACCATCAGGTGACACGTTTGCCACTTTGCCTATCCAACTAACATAAAAAAGAGCATACAAATGATCAAAACTGGTTGTATTCTACGTTTAAAATATTAATCAAAATCTTATAATTCAAAACTGTTTTGTATTCACAATATTGGATGCACGAAGTAAATTGCAGTATATTTTTAACGGTTATATTATATATAAATATTTTCAATTAAAAAAATCAAAAGTATGCCATAACACAGACAGACAGACTGCTAGGCTTCTTACTGGAGCTCAACTGGCAGTAGGGAGTGCTTCAGGCTCACATCACGCAAAATGGGCGCAAAAGCGTCGAGTTGCAGAAACCAGCCTGACCTCAAAAATCAAGTATGCCATAACATACCATACATACCATACATACAAATAATATTGATATTTATTATTAAAAATGTAACATCACGACTAAATAATCTTGATAATTCAAACATATTGAAAGAATCCATCGTTGAAGTGAATTATGAGGCACGACTGAAGCTAAATATATCTAGTACACCTAAACATGCATGCGACATCGAACAGCGAATAAAACTATGTACATACCCAAGATGTCGGTGGATATCTCGGAAACGGCGCGATGGACTTCGTCGCGACGTTACTTGGCAGTTCGTACTTCAGTCCACGCTTCAGTCGTTGTTTTCTTCTCTCCCTTGATTTTGCTCTGATCATGAGAGCTGCCTGCATACTTGCCAGTTTTGAGGCCGTGTTTAACGCGGGTTCGAAATTTAACTTAGCGATGCTAAGCTACACGCACTTTCAAAATTCACGCAGAAGCACTAGCGGAGATAAAGTTAAACGAACTAGCGTGACTAATTTAAGACTAATGTAAGGTCCACACAAAGTTGATATCACTTCCCAGTCAGATCACAGCTAGTATAGTTTCAATAACGTTTTAGAATTGAATAAAATAGGCACGAGAAAAGGCGACTATATAAAATTTATCACTAATTGAATTTTATATCTAATTGAATTTGATAGAGATGCCTTATATTACGATATGTTTATTGCGAGAAAACTATATTGGAAGCAAGCGCGATTTGGCGATTTAACTATCGAGTATATTCGTATGATTTATCTGTTATGTTTCGTTCCGTTCGTCTAAGCGAAGTCTCTGATTCTTCAACACCTGCCACCGAACGTTCTCCGCTAAGTGTCTCTGTTTCATGGCCGGCCCACTTGTTTCACTTCACATACTAACACTTTCCCACTGCACATGGTACTTGACTTTGAAAATCTCTATTAATCAAATAAAAATTAACATCCCACGCGAAAGAAACTCATAAAGGTGACGTCAAACATTGCATTGTCTCACTTGCTCATGCTTACCCTATACATATAACGATTAAAAATCAAAATAAACCAGTACATCGAATACTATATTTGCGATAAACCAACTCTTATAAAGCGCAACTTACACTCTATTGTCATGAACACAACACATGTACATACCTTCGTTTTGAACACATGAGATTGCGTCTTAAAATGACAGAAAACAATATCATGTGTTACATACATCAAAATGTTTACAATATCATGCTTAATCTAACATCGGGTCTATTCGAACGCGAGGGCGCCACTGTAGTGCGAAAGTGGCGCCACCAATGTTCGAATAGGCTGTTAACATCGACACGTAGGCACAACATGACAGGCAGTACCTCGACGACATCGCATGGCGATTGTGGCTCGGAGACGAGTGCGGAGAGAGGCCGTGGTGTGGGAGCGAGGAGGCGTGATTCCCAGTGCTGACAGGAGTATGCACGGACACCGGTGGGCGCGGGGTGGACTGGACTGTGCGGGCTCGGGCTCGGCGGCGCGGGCTGGCGGCCGTGTTGGCGCGCCTATACAAGTGTCAACATCTATACAAGTGTGTTTATCAAAAGAATTCACATCAGCTGTATTGTAAAAAGTATAGAATAAGGTATAGTAAAGAATATAGAGTTAAATAGTAGTTAAACTACTTTATTTAAATGCCAATTTAATGTCAGTGGCATTATCTACCATTCTTAAGACAAATAACATGCGTCTCTAGAAACTTTGATTTGATAGAATGTTAAAGATTGAAATGTTTTATAATTTAGTAAATTTAAATTCTATTTCTACAAGAATTTTAAAGCGTTTACGTGAGATAAGTACCACTATTACTGCGCTACTATAAAATTAGTAAAAACTGTCATCTGATCTACTTTTTAAAGCTGTAGTACTTCAATGAACGCATTTCTCATATATTTACTTATTAAAATCTAGATTTATAAAAGGCTTTTAACTCGAAAACCATGAGACGACTAGTGCAATGTTTTCGTATTCTGTGATGTGCAAATGTCAGCCTAACAATAGTTTTCCTTTTATTTTTAGAAGGGTTCGTGCAGACAGAGAGCGGTCACGCGTTCATGCGTGTCACGTTTGTGCGTTCTGCGTTCAAGCGTTTTCGCGCTTAACTTTTTCGCGTTCACTCATTCTGCATTTGCCAACTTAGTCAGAATGTTTGCAGTAATCATATTCACATAATGTTAAATAGAATACAAACGCTAAGACTGAATGTAGAACACAAACGCAGAACGTCTAAACAAGTGGCCATTTTAAGCCTGTACGATAAGGTTATTGCGTTAACCATGAAGTTTGTTAAGGTTTTACCTTACGGCCCGCGAGCGACGCGCCGCCCGCCGCTGCGTACATGCACCGCCGCGCACGCTCAGCCGGCGCGCGTCATGCGGGCTGGAGGGGGGGACCAGCGCGCCCCCGCCCCGCTCCACCGCATCCGTGCGTCTACCCTCCTACACCTGAAATTATAATAAAATATTAAATACAAAAAATGCGGAATTAAAAAGTATAATTTTCAGATCACGTGTGAAGGTGACATTATAGTCCAAGATCCGGTACACAGTTTTCTTTTTTATTATAATTTATATTTTTTTTCACGCTTGCACGTAATGCATGTCTAACATATTTCAAACATATCTGTGACATAAGTAAATACTAGACGAGTATAGTAAGATAAAAAATAAATAAAACATCATACAACTTAAAATATTTGTTTAGTCGTCATGAAACGAATGATGCATCTTTTCCTTTGTAAATGCAATAAGTTAGTTAAGTAGATAAAAGTAAAATAAAATTAGACCAAAGGTCGATAGAAAAATCAATGTTAGTTGTTAATGTGATACTTTGAAGAATAGATATTCTGAAAGCTGAAAATTAAATAAAAATAGTTTATAGTTACCTGCTTTTTATCACTTGAAGTTGAACATTTAAAAAAATGTTGTTTTCAATGTCATAGCCACTTTGTTTTCGGCTGATCTATAATACTGTCTTACTAATAAGTATCTTAACTTGAAATTATTAAAGCTTGATTAATGTGGCAACTATGAGCGAGAACATTTTTATAGTATAGCCATACGACTATCCAAATACCAGATTTTATTAGTTATAGTTATTTATAATACATAAATTAGGTGTGTTTAAATATAATCCTTCTTCTGCTATAAAACATCAGAAAATCTTCATGCAGAAATCTTTTTCATTTCTATGAGATAGGAAAAAATAATCCCCTTTTGCCTCCCCAAAAATCTGCTAACCTAGGCTCAAGAATACTCAATCTCCTGGTAAATCCGAAAAAACTGGGAAAACTAAAAAATATATTATGTACTCAACCGAGTCACATTTTAATGAGGTGCAAACTAGTTAACGACCTGCTTCAGCTGAAACCTATTCTAATGAACAAAATACTAGTAAGCTCTTAGGGTTACCAACTTTGTGCTATTTCCCTTACCTCAAGGAAAAACTCATGAATAGTATTTCGAGTTTTAAAGTGGTCTAAGCACTTCTGTAAACTGCTACAAACATTAATTTTTACTATCACGAGACAGACAGTAATTATTATTGTAGAAATCTTTGCAATATAAAAACATTCATGGGGCAAAAGACTTGTATCCAACTGTAGTATGAAGTAGCGAATACAAAAAAGACAAAAAGATAACTACTAACGACCACTAACGTTAATAATAACACTGACATATTATTCATCAATTTTTTTTTATTTATTTATTTAATATTCTTGCGTCTTCAAAAGTTCTCCGATCCAGTCGCTGCTCAATTTTAATTTGCGTTCCGGTTCGATAGGCCAAAAATGTTGGGTGAACTGCGTGTCGCTTTAGTCCCTTGATTTTGAAGAACTTTTGCTGTTATTATATTATGATATAGATGATAATTAAAACGATGCTTGGATACTAATACATTTACTTGTATGAATTTACAGTAATTATATAAAAAAATGCGTTTAAAAGAATACGATTGTTTAACGAGATGCGTGGACGTCCAGGGAATTAACCGTTCTTCTTTTTTAAAAAATCCTTCTCCCCTCCAACTCCGAAACCACCAGCGCCACCAACTCGGGAGGACAGATCCCCGCGTATCGATTCAATATAGTTTCATCATCTTGAACTAGATGGCGTTAACATTAGGCTTTAAATAATGTTTTGCAAATAATAGCTAACGGTTGGCTTATATAGTTTAGTTCATAGTTTCATCCATCTCAATATTAAAAACAATGAACAATTTATACCTTTTTTTTCTTTATCGCCGGGAAATGCTTTGAGGCATCCCGCGATTCGCTGCGCCCGAAAGATATTTTTTTAATGTTAGTTGGATAGGCAAACTGGCAAACGTGCCACCTGATGGTAAGTGGTCGACGTCACCCATGAACATAAACTAGTATACCTGGAACGAGCCCAGGCAACTCATTTATGTGTTGCCTATGCTGAGACAAAAGAGTGAGTTTCAGTGCCAGTAATTACACTGCCTGTCATGCCCTTCTCTCCAAAACACAGCAAAGCTGTTTCACGGGAGAAACAAGCAAGATGGTGGTACCCATGCAGCCGGGAGCGCGGCACAGCGCTTCCCTCCCACCGGTTGTGTCCCAGCTGGTAAGTGGATGCAGCTCTACCCACTAATACCCGGCGAGTGCTACCAATGCCGCCTATGGTGAGGTGCCCCGGATCTAATGAGCAAACAGAGCACCTTGACGACTAGACGGTCCTCCAATGGACCGACGCCACCTCCACAGAGGGGTTATCCCGCACCACAGAACAACCCCTCCCAACGTCGGGACAGTACAATTGGGTGAGGTTCCCGTCTTAGCCCCCTGCTCTTTTGTCCCCACTTCTTATAAGAGCCCCCTCGGCTCAATTAGCTTCGTTCTAGGTGCTGGGCTCACCCTAGGCTACTGAGTCCCACCGCCACGTCAAGGCCTGAAGGTGGGGAACAGTTTATACCTTCCTCAATAATTAGGTTGTCAAATTCAATGCCAAAGTGAATTTCACAAATTCATCCGGTAATTCTGTAGATAAGCGCGTTCAAACAAACAAACGAACTCTACAACTTTTATATATAAAGTGTATAAATAGAAAAAAACAAATTTTATATTATAGCTTAATATTTTGAAAAATGTTAAGGTATTTTTATTTGTAATTAGAAGTTGGCAGCACTGTACAGGCAGAGGTGAGCCAGGCTCAACGCACAACTTATAATACAATCTCGTTAATAGCCTTGACTTTTTCTCTTTTATGTGAAAAGTTGGTATACGGGTAAACGCTATAGATTATGTTGGAATATTTATCATATAATTAAAGCATAGTTGTTTTAATGTGATTCAATTTATAGAATACAGGATAAAACGAATCGATAATTTTAAAAAACTCAAGCTTATCTACTGATCCTTGCAATATTTGTAATAAATTATTTAATTTTTAACTAGCTGTTGCCTGCAGCTTCGCCCGCGTTACTCAACTCCTATAAGTCATAGCGTGATGTTATATAGCCTATAGCCTTCCTCGATAAATATGCTACCTAACACTGAAAGAATTTTTCAAATCGGACCAGTAGTTCCTGATATTAGCGCGTTCAAACAAACAAACAAACTCTTCAGCTTTATAATATTAGTATAGATTAGATACCGATCTGTTGAAATTATGGCAGTTTTACTACGACGATTACTATCGTTAATCCATTGCTAATTAATTTCTAGTAACAGCTGAGGCAATCACTTATTACTACTGATGGTGACAGCACGCACATAGTCGCTTAGTCACCAAACATTATACTCGAAAAATCTGTAATGCCGGGCATTCATACCTGTAGGGTTATCATTACTTATTTCTTCCGTGAAATAGCTTTGGTGTATTTTAGAAAGAAGGGTAAGACCGATACATAGTCTTAGGATAGGCAATGCGTGAATGAATTTCCTAGGAGAACTCTTCCAGCATCCCCCATGAACATATTATGAATTACGGGAATGGCACGGAGCATCATTACTAGAATCAGGTGGCACATCTGCTAGTTTGCCTATCCAATTTAAAAATCCATGATGCAGTGTAAACAGATATTCATCATACAAATTATCACTTGTCCCACCGTGTTACATCACCTGTTCTGCCATGTCCTTTACTCATGTTTCAGTATAAATTTTAGCTGACTCAATATTGAAGATGTATTAATCAGTTCCACAATAGCATTCTAAATAATTAACTAGCTGTATCAGATCAATAATATATTACGCGGACGTGTTCAGCCGCACCGCACATGAGCTATTTCACTCCGGTTTAGATGTTACCTTTTAATCCTATATGTACTCGTTGAAATTTGATTTTAGAGTGCATATCGTTTTGACATATTTAGTTGATGCGTTATTAAAATGTTTCTGTATTAAAAATTCGTGTCACAATTGTGATCAATCTCTTTTTTTTTTATTTAAAAACAATTTTATTAAAACTGTTTCAATAGAAAACTGTACGGTAGTTTGGTCTAACTAGTAAGATGGTTTTGTAAGTGCTGTCTCCTCTGGCAAAGCGATATCCGGGTCACTAGAAGTTAGAATTAAATGAAACTAATGATGCATAATACATGTTTGTATGCAATAAATAATTTATTTATAGTACCGTTATTTCGATGTTAAGATATACAAATAAGAACATTAAAAACTATCAAATAAACAATTAAATCTAAAAACCTTACCTGCGTAGATACAAATAATGTTCATACATACATGAAGTCGAACTTTCCAGAAAATAGCTACTACAGTTGCCTAGCAACCGACTGTTATAGTTAACTTTCGAACAGATTTGTAGATAACGTGAATGTTGTTAGGAACGCTAGAAATACATTAAATTTTCCTGTTCAGAACTATTTAGTGCACGCAACGCTACCGGTGGGAGGAAAGCGCTGTGCCGCGCTCCCGGCATGCAGCCGGGAGCGGGAGCGGGTATCACCATCTTGCTTGTTTCTCCCGTCAAACAGCTTGGCTGTGTTTCGGAGAGAAGGGCAAGACAGGCAGTGTAATTACTGGCACCGAGACTTAATATCTTATATCTCAGGATAGGCAACATATAAATGAGTAGCCTGGGCTCGCTCCAGGTATACTAGTTTATGTTCATGTGCGACGTCGACCACTTACCATCAGGTGGTACGTTTGCCAGTCTGTCTATCCAACTAACATAAAAAAAAACTTACTTCTACATTGATATATTGTGTGATATTTATTAGATTTTTCAAAGCAATTCGTTTATAATTTCACAGACATTCAAAGCTGTATTTATATTATTATACTAGCTGTTGCCCGCAGCTTCGCCCGCGTTAACTTTTATTTACGGACGTATCCAGACCGATGATGATATTTTTTTTACTTTTATGCTATATCTCTAAAGGGAATAAGGCTGTGTTTTTAATGTAAGCTCCCAAGCGGCTTAAACTTTTCCGAATCTCACAATAATTATCCAACTATTTATCAATTTATACAGTCCTGGTAAATTATATACTATAACCTGCCTCAGAAATTACTCTATTTCATGTTGACAACAACATGAAAATCCATTTAGTTAGTTTGTACCTAGTTGTACAGATAGACAGACGCAAGGAAGGACTTTGTTTCATATTATATTTTTTGTTTTTATATTATTTATGTTTTGTTTTATATTCTCGATCGGCGCTGCTTTCGCGTGCTCTTGTTTCAGTAATGCTCTCTCGCATGCGATTTAAACGGGACTCTCGCTCCTCAGCAGATTCTTGTGATCTAACTAATCTCATTCGCTTAGCGTATTTCGATGTAGTAGAAAGAGAAATTTTCTTTCTGGAAGGCATCGTGTTATAAATCGTGGTATGAATATTAAAAATATAGAAATTTTTAAAACTACCCTTATAGAAAAAGAATCACCTAGCGCCTAATCTAGAGACTGAAAAATAACCATTGAATACCATTCACAAACATACAAAAAAAACATACAGACGAATTGAGAACCTCATCTTTATTTAAGTCGGTTAAAAATTAATAACTAACCAACTTTACCTATTACCTTTATTGAATTATATATTAATAATTAACTTATACCTATACCAAAGATTATTTTTAAGAACTAAAATAATAGTGCCTACGTACCTACGGTCTACGTTAAACAAATATCTACTAAAACATAATACACGAATGAATAATTCTATCTTTTTTTTTCGCTGGGGAGTGCGTCTATGCATACCACCGGGTTCGGGGGGTCCCGGGGGTTATGTGGGACTCTCTGCGCCCGAGAAGTTGGTAAGGTTGGATGCAGACTCGAGGCACTAAACCCCAGCGGTGTTCTCCTCGTCGTCTGTGTGATCCGGCGCGAGAGCTGTGGACGTCCGCACCGGGCCACAACGGTGTGCCATCTGGCACTCTCCTCTGGAGGCAGGGGGGTGACATCCACTCTTCCTACTCCGCTTAAGGCACCCTGAACACATAAGGGTGCCTTATAGCCCGGACTCGGCGGATCCCCCGTTAGGCCACGCACAGGACCCTCACGGCGGTGCAACCGCTTGTCGCTACCATGCTCTCTTGTGGTAAGAGGCGCAAGTGCGCTCTCTCTCCCACTTCTCCTCCCCTTTCTGCGAGTAATGAGTGCAGGAGAGTAGGCGGTACTCTCCTCCTGCAAGGTAGTCATGCGCTCTCACTGTCAGTCATCGCTCGGATGACCGCAGAAGGTGAGAGGTCTGCGCCCACTTCAGCTAAGCAGTCATAAATAACCTATACTTTATTTTGTTAATTTTAAAATCTATTCCTACATTCGATCACACTCGACACAGGGATCGAACTGCAAAATTAAGTTTGTTTTTAATGTGTATACTTTTCCGGGATAAAAGTACCCAGTGTGGTGCCCCGGATAGTAAAGTATAATTATACCAAGTTTAATCGTAATCGAACCGGTAGTTTTTGCGTGATGCTTGAACAAACAGACAGACAGACAAAAATTTTTCTAAAAACATTTTTGGGTTGGATATCGATCTAGTAACATGCTATTTATTTTTTAATTATTTTCAATGTACAGAATTTACACTTCTACAGTTTTATTATAAGTATAGATAGATATAGATTGACGTTCAAAAATATACTTTTTGGTACTATTTACATGAAAAATGTATGATTTGATTTGAAAGTAACTGTGTCTTTTCATCTAACGATCAGATTTTTATTAAATCTGGAAAGAATATGTTTTAATTATGATGGTGATTATACATAGGCTGCACTAAAAGTATCGGGAATGGAATATTTCCACTGTTCCTGTCATATTAAAATCTTTTTAATTGAAAACTCCTTGGTTTTAAAAATCGAATACCATTTATTTATTTAAAAAAAGATTCTCGGTCTTGTCACAAGGTCTTGTCAAACTTGTTTAGTCGTTGAGAAAATGGAATTGACTCGAGAAAATTCTAGAGCGATGATTTATTATGACTTTCGAAGTAGTTTAACACAAAAACAGTGTGTTGACCGGATGATTTCTGTATTTAGTGATGAAAAACTGCAGTCACCAAAGAAAACGTTGATGCTGTGTGTAAGCTGATTGAGGAAGATCGACATGTGACATACCGCGAAATTCAAGCAACTTTAGATATTGGCATGAGTCAAATACAAATAATCTTGCATGAACAATTAGGTGTAAAAAAGTTGTTTTCCCGATGGATACCGCATTTGCTCTGTGAAGAGCAAAAAGCGGCTCGCGTTACTTGGTGCGTCAGAACTCTCGAAAGATTCCACACAGGATCCTCAAATGCTGTATACAACATCGTATCAGGTGACCAATCCTGGATATACGCGTACAAACCCGAAACAAAAAACCAGTCACGAGTTTGGGTGTTCGAAATGAGTTAAAGCTAACAAAAATTGTTCGTTCACGGAGTGTTGCAAAAAAAATGGTGGCCACGTTTGTCTCCAAAACCGGCCATGTTGCGACTATTCCTCTTGAGGGACAAAGAACGGTTAATGCAGAATGGTATGCTAGCATTTGTTTGCCACAGGTCGTTTCTAAACTCCGTAAAGAGAACTGCAACCGCCGCATCATCCTCTATCACGACAATGCGAGTTCTCACACCGCGCACAGAACAAAAGAGTTTTTAGAGCAAGCAAACATATAATTATTAGACCATCCGCCGTACAGCCCCAACCTAAGCCCTAATGATTTCTATACTTTCCCTAAAATAAAGAATAAATTGCGTGGTCAGAGATTTTCATCGCCTGAAGAAGCTGTAGACGCCTACAAAACGGCCATTTTGGAGACCCCAACTTCCGAATGGAATGGTTGCTTCAATGATTGGTTCAATCGTATGAAAAAAGTGTCAAATTTCGCGGAGAATAATTCGAAAAGCAATAAATACATTTTTAAATAGTAATGTTGTGTCACTTCGAAACTTTCAGTGCTGCCCTCGTAAAAGCTTTCAAAATAATTATAATGAACGTTAACATATTATACTAGTGGCACCGACTGACGTTGTCCTGTACATTTTTTTGTGAATCTAAACCATTTGCGAATCCACTTGAACACACACAAAAAGAATCATCAAGATCGGTCCAGCCGCTTAGGAGGAGTTCAGTAACATACACACGTACAGAAGAATTATATATATAAAGATTGTATATACCTTGGGTCCACATAAATAAAATAAGTCTAAGATCCAAATTTCAGAAATATACATCGAATGATATAACAAATTAATCGATCCTCCCATTCAAATAACTATAATGTAAACTCAATTTCTAAATTATAAAACATTTACATATTACACAAGTTTCAAGAAAAGCAATTACTGAAGCACAAAACGTCAGTCAAATGCAGTTCTGAAAAGTGTTGTAAGTTTAATGGAATACCTGATCACAGCTGGGAGGCCTGGGGTGGCCTGGGGAGGCATGGCCCGACTTAATCTAAATTAATACCATTACAAATATTTAACAATTGTATTACAAATATGTATGAGCGTTTAAAGGAGCAAACTATGCGTATACTTTATTTTCTAGTGTATACGGTTGTAATATTAGCGCTTATTTTATGTCTTGTTTTGTAATAGGTAGTGCCATTCTACTTTGCAGCCGAATTGGGCCGGCAAGACCATAGTACATGGCTCACATATCACCGGCGTAAAGTTTTTTTTTTTATGTTAGTTGGATAGGCAAACTGACAAACGTGCCACCTGATGGTAAGTGGTCGACGTCGCCCATGAACATAAACTAGTTTACCTGGAACGAGCCCAGGCAACTCATCTATGTGTTGCCTATCCTGAGACATAAGATGTTAAGTCTCGGTGCCAGTAATTACACTGCCTGTCTTGCCCTTCTCAAACAAGCAATATGGTGGTACCCATGCAGCCGGGAGCGCGGCACAGCGCTTCCCT
Organism: Helleia helle; assembly: GCA_963853865.1. Lineage (NCBI taxonomy): Eukaryota > Metazoa > Arthropoda > Insecta > Lepidoptera > Lycaenidae > Helleia > Helleia helle. The sequence goes on along the minus strand of OY971426.1, from coordinate 5,591,462 downwards.
TCCACCGGTAAGTTACAGCTATGCTGCCGCGTTCCGTGCGGTTTGTGAGTTTCTGGTGGCCCATTGAGGAATATAAGCTATTTTAAACGTATACATGACTCTGGAACCAACATATTGTAGGTATATTAAAGACTTTTTTTGATGGTTCTTTGCATGTCCGATGGGTTTAATAATTGATTTATCAGATTAGTAGGATATCCCCACCGTGGTTCAGACCTTATCGTGGGGGTAAGGCTCAGTAGCCTAGGGTGATCCCAGCACCTTGGGCGAAGCGAATTGAGCCGAGGTTTGTATCCCTCTTATAAGAAGAGGCGACAAAAGAGCAGGGGCAAGGGGTGAGGACGGCAACCTCACCCCACTGTAGGTACTGTCCCGAAGTTCCCAAGACGAAACATCAAAAATTGATAGATATTCATTTACGACTGGTTTTCAAATTTTATTATCATCAGAAACGTCAAATATCAACAGATATTCACTTACGACTGGTTTTCAAATTTTGTTACCATCAGAAACATCAAATATCAACAGATATTCACTTATAACTGGTTTTCGAATTTTGCTATCATCAGAAATAACTATTAAAATCATTAAAATATTCTGGTTTTATTATTTATTTTTATTTTGTTTTATTAATCTTGGATAAGCTTTATTAAAAGAGTGAATTTTAATAAGGGTTGAAATGATAGTCTTTAGTTTACGTTGGAACCACACATTCTAGTCTCTTAGAATTTTATTTTCTTCGAAGTGAAATCCTCTAGCCTCTTTGAGAGAGAAAATTGCTCTTTTAGTAATAATTTATGCCTGCAATATTTTATAAAAATCTACAAATAAAATGGCATGCAATCCGGGATATAAGTCCTTTGGGTCACTTCAAATGGTCGTAACATCCGTTTTAACCTTAAAAAAATTGAATAAACCACCCTTAACATTAGTATCTACTTATTTATTTTAGTTTTACTTTTTATTGGGCATTGATATTTAAAATACGTTTAAAATGTCTTAATATTTATCATTTGCATATAATAGTATAGATATGGAGACATTCAGCAGTGTGTGAACAATGATAGTAAATAATTCATTATAATGAAACAATTCTACAGCTATTTATTTGAATCGAATATATTTTTAATTCATGGTGTATGTTTGTTTAAATTGTTATTCCAACCAGTTTAGTTAAATGCGTAATCGGGAACCAAACAAAAAATCCTGTGCCTAAAGTAGTAAGTATTTTTAAATAACTCTTATGTATATTCTAGTAATTACTATCCCTGACACGTGGTCTCAAGAAAACTAATGCCGTCATACACAACCTGTATAAAGATTACAAAACAAATCTATACTTAAGGTAAATATATTTATATAAATATAAAAAATCTTTATATATATATTTCTTGCGTGCGTGTGTATATCACTGAACTCCTCCTAGACGGCTGGACCGATTTTGATGAAATTTTTTGTGTGAGTTCAAGGGGATTCGAGGATGGTTTAGATTCACAAAAAAAAAATATTTTGTACAAGACAACGTCTGTCGGTGCCACTAGTATTTATATAAATATAAAAAATATTGGTAATTTTTTATATTTATTACAACTTGATACCAGCGTTTTTCTTAAACAAAACAAGTGGTATCTAAAGGTTCTGCCTCCAAATATACCACCAATGACTGGTTTACAATTTAGTTAACCTCAAGGATTTGCGGCAGGTATAAAGCCATTAGTACGACCTTTCGAGGGCAATAATTCATACTCTGTCATCGATTTACTTTTTGTAAGCGTTCTAAATTACTTTCAAAATGTATATGAATTATGGTGTTAAAATTACCTATAATTACAATATATAATTTTTTTACGACCAATTATAATGTAAGTGCGCTTATTGTGTAACGTGGGGATAAAACAGGCTATAGGGTTATCCCCACCATGGTTCAAGACGTGTCGTGGCGGTGGGGCTCAGTAGACTAAGATGAACCCAACACGTTGGGCGAAGCCAATTGAGCCGAGGGAGCTGCTCTTTGTACCCCTCTTATAAGAAGAGGGGACAAAAGAGCAGGGGAGAAAAAGGGGCGAGGATGGAAACCTCACTCCCTGGTACTGTCCCGAGGTTGGGAGGGGCTGTTCTGTGGTGCAGGACAACACCTATGTGGAGGTAGCGTCGGTCCCTTGGGGACTGAGCAGCCGTTGAGGGGCCTTTTGCTGCTTAATGGTAAGGTGGACGCACCTCTACCTACTAAAACCCGGCCAATGTCATCAATGCCACCTTTGGTGAGGTGCCCTAGATCTGTGTTTTGTTTCTTATCATATGACCATTCATTACTTTTTAATACAGTAAGTTATATCAATGATTGTATAATAAAACAGTATTAAGTTATTATTTAGTCATAAAGATACCTTCCTACATAAAATATTTAAAACGATGAGTTATCAAGCCAAATAGCGTGTCGTAGCAAGGTCGTAGCTCTGTTTCGCTACGGTGTAGACGCGCTACGAATTATGGAATAATATTATTACAGTTTTATTCCGTTAAAATTATTGATTATATTTAACCAAGTGCGTGCAATAAGTAAACTAAACATTAACGATAACAATTAACTACGTTGTTATTGTATTATGTATAATATTAACTATTCGGTAGCCTCTTCGATAATGTTACATGGTTTTTATCGTTGTTTTCAGTTTCAAGATAAAATTCAAAGTATTTTTAATACTATTCTACCTATTATTATCGATCGACTATTTTATGGCCGAAAGTTCAAAAAATTCACGACCTATTTACTTTTTTTTTAATAATAGATTATTTAATAATTGAAGCTCAAAGCTGTAATAAAAAACACGACCGCCAGTCCAATTAACTGTAGAAGCATTGTTTCCGCAGCGGTCAACTCCGCTCTGGAAATATGAAATTATTTCCAGAGCGTTTCCTGACGCTTCATATCTTACAACCAGAAGGCACCTCCTCAATTTTTGTTGATGGAAACACTTTTCCAAGAAACCAAGATTTGTTTTGAATTATATTTTAAATTAGTAAAATCATCCCTTGTCGCATTTATGTAAAACCTGGAACGTATGGCCGCTACTAACGTTATGTCCTGTCTCTAGTAGATGTTTTGCGAAATGGGATTTTTGGGGCTGATCGTTCCTAATCGTTCCTAAACGCTGAAAGGAGGGCGGTGCTATATGCATGCATATGCGTGCACTCACACATTTGCTGTAAAGACTGCGTGTTTCGCGGGATAATTGCTAATTAATATAATATAATTTAATATCTTATATTATTACTTATAAGTTAATAGTGTTTTAAATAGACATCATGCATCTTTTAAGTTTTTCTACATTATAATGAACCGGTAAAAAAAGTAGTTAGTTAGTAGAGTAAAGCCGTGTCTTTTAAGGTCTTTTCAGATTTATAAGTCTCAGCATGTAAAGCTTACCAATACATTGTAGGTTTACCAGATTCAAAGAAATCACAAGCTTAAATTTGAGGAGACCCAACCCCTAAAACAAAAGCATTTTATATAGAAGAGGGGCAAACGGACAGTCGTTTCACCTGGTGGTAAGTGATAAGCGACATCCATAGACACCCGCCTCATCATCAGCAGGTGCGTTAACGGCCTTTCAAATATTAGTATGCTCTTTTCTTGGAGGATATCTAGCAATTGTTAAGTAATGTTATCTTTTTTAATCACATCACCGCTAACAGTCTGAGCTAAGCTTTAAGCTCGTAGCGTGCGCTGAGCTTTTTAGTACTATCATTAATATTTTTTGACATATCTGGCTGGCTTATCAGCCCAGTTGAAATATTATAAGTCTATTTTTACAAACTCATAATTTAATAGACATCGAGTAAAAAAACTTATGTTTTTTCATAGCATAGGAGGAAAAACGTGTGTAGAAAGGCCTTTTGGTAACTTTCGAAGCCCATACACATGTAAGACGTTGTGCCATTGCTCTGCAGTCAAATTGGGCCCGCACGAGCTAGATGGTACCTTTCGCTCACACAATACCGCCGTCAAATGCTATGCTGTCGCGTTTCGTACGGTTTGTGAGTTTCCGGTGGCCCATAATTGGGGGGGGGGGGATAGGGAAAAGGAGGGCAGCGCATCTGCATAATTTCTGGCTGTGCGCATGAGTATGGGCGTCGATAGTCGCCAAAAGATGCTATAAAAATATACATACGACATGAACATTTCAGCCTAATGGTGAGATTTCTATGTCAATAACGCATGACAGCATTTGAGTTTACATCTTCTTTACATACATTCAGGCGCTCCATAATATCTTGAATGGTTTTAAAAAATTACTAGCTGTTGCCCACAACTTTGCCCGCGTTAACTTACTCAACTTAACTATTGTTAGTCACAGCGTGATGTTTTATAGCCTATAGCCCTCTACATAGGCTATCTAGGACTGAAATATTTTTTCAAATAGGACCTACTGTTCCTGAGATTAGCACGTTCAAACAAACAAACTTTTCAGCTTTGTAATAATAGTATAGATTATTGTAAAAAAAAATAACATAATGACCGTATTATCTTAATAAATGATCTATCTAAGCTTGGAATTAAAAAAAAAAAGTGATATAATAAAGATAACTGGGCCGATTTTCATTGATTTCATATACATATCTTATACTCGGGTTCTTTTGTCCGTTTTAAGTGGTATTCAAGTACCATTTAATTTTTCATAAAGATAAAGATTGTCTTATCTTCTTAGTATTGTCTTACATGATCTAACCTCAAAATTATTATATAAAGGTCTTGTAACAAGGTTAAACGATCTGAAGTGACGATCGAACGGAGAGCCCCTTGACACTGAAACCGCTAGGTAGGCCTCGCAAGCCCAAGGGTCCTCATCTCTCAGACGTTTCTTAAGAACTCAATTTAGAACACTGTTGAAAAGTTCACGGACTAGTTTGACCTGCGGATTCGCTTGATTTGATATCGTTATTATCATATTTTTTTCGTCTGACCATCGGTACCACGTCAGTGCCGTGATCAATAGGGAAGAAAATTTAGAATCCTTTGCTTATATTATTGCTTCGTCTTTTTTAAGACGGGTCCCATAAAGACTCCTAAAAACGTTAACTTAGAACAAGTTTAGATCTTAATTCTCGCCAGATTAAGTTAGGGCAAACTTTTTTTTTTTACCCGAGTCGGGTAAAAAATATTTTTTTCCTTCTATACTGGACGTTAGACTCTTTCAAAAATAGTTTTCTATTGAATGCGAGGTTTATCTGAAACTATCCTATCATAAGTAGGAGGAGATAAAAAATGTGGGACTCGCTCTACCCGAAAGATGGTATGGACGCAGCTCTACCAGTGTCACCAATGACGCCTTTGGTGAGGTGCCCCGGATCTGTTGAGCAAACAGGGCACCTCGACGGCTAGTTTGTCCCTCAAGGGACCAACGCCACCTCCACAGAAGGGTTGTACCGCATCACAGAACAGCCCCTCCAACGTCGGGACAGGGCAATGGGGTGAGTTTCCCATCCTCGCCCCTTGCCCCCTCCTACTCTTGTCCCCTCTTCTTATAGGAGGGGTACAACCCCCTCGGTTCACTTGGCTTTGCCCGAGGTGCTGGGTTCACCTTAGGCTACTGAGTCACGATAAGCCTTGAACCATGGTAGGGATAAAACCTTCGACCTATACCAATATATTACAATATCAAACGTTTTTCGCGATTAAGCAAGTAACTAGATACATTATTCAATCTTTCGACTAATTGCTGGTTTAGTGGTGGGGTTGCTGACGGAATGCTTGCATATGCAGATAGCAGGCTTGAATTAAACCAGGTTTAACTTGCATGATAAATATGCACATGTGCTGGAGAATAAGTATATGAATATTTATTTACAGAAACAGTCAGACACTAATAATGATTATAACCATATTTTATTCATCTTGCCAGTGACCATAAAATATAAAGTTCTTGCAAAATTACTTTAGATGTCTCGTCTATCCGTTTGATTATTCTAGTAAAAAAAAACGATTCCAACGAATTAAGAACCTCTTCCTTTTTGAAGTCAGTAAAAAATTAAACTATGTTACAAGTTTCTTTGTTAATATTAATTATTACTTTATCTCCATTAAAATAATCCTTTCGTATTATTTTTATGCTGAATGCGCGATTTTTTTAGAAATAAATAAAAATAAATTATTATTAGTTAATATTAATATTATTATTAATAGTTCTAAAAAAATATTAATAATAATATTATTTCAAATATATTTTCCTTCAATGAATAGAACATAAACTCTCACTCGTTCTCAGAACTCCTGTTATCCACTCTAACTAATGTTATACTTACAAAGTTATTTGCGTTACGAAATCGCGATAAAGCCTTATAAAGAGAGCAATTCACTTTGACATTTTGAGGTCTATTTATATTTTTTAATTATGGTAGAAGGTTAAAGGGAAGGGCGAGACCCAGAAAATGGTGTGCGAATAATGATATAAATTTAAGGAGAGAGAAGGAAGCAAGTGATGACAGAAGATAGAGTAAGGTGGCTGACTCCAAATATCTCTTTTTATCTATTCTTATCTATTATTCGAATGTATTATATATTTTTATCTTATTTGAACTGGACGCACGGTGTGGTAGGCGTGGTATGTTTTATATTATTCCCAGTCTTACGGACTAGTCTACGGATTGCAAGGAGGACATTGGAATCTTTTAAGGATAATAAAATATCTTTTTACACAATTTATTTCGGAATATTTTTTAATTGACCCACAGAGGTCGGTTCAATGGTAAGTGCCGCGACAAAGTCCGTAAAAAATGTTTTATTATGAGTTAAATTCACAAACTACAATAAAATATGCAACACAGGATGTTATCCTGTTACACAAAACTGTTCTGTCAGACATGCCTATGTTCGCAATTATGAAAATGTTTCACCATTTATAATCCGACATGGCATAAATTAATTTAATAAGCTTCATATTAATTATTTGATGCAATGATCTATTCAATTATTGTTGAATGCATTTAATAATTCCTTTGGAGTATAAAAGGTGGTTTGTGGTTTATTTTAAATACATTTTGGATATAAACGACCACTATGATTTGGTGGCGAAATACGCCAAAGAATCAATCGATGGACCAATGAGTTTTTTTTTTAAATCTTGGTTTGATAAATATACCGATAGATCTGTCACTGATCTAAATCATCATCTGATGTAAATGAAAAAACATTAATATTTTTATGTTAATTAGATAGGCAAGCCACCTAAACCACTTTTTTTTTTCTTTTACGCTTTTACAAGGTTGTGAGACATCCCGCGGGGGAGTGGGTCTTCTCAGGTATGTGGGACTCGCTGCGCCCGAAAGGTGGTAAAGTGGACGCAACTCTACCCACTAAAACCCATTGAGTGCCACCAATACCGCCTTTGGTGAGGTGCCCCAGATCTGTTGAGCAAAAACAGGACACCTCGACGGCTAGTCAGTCCCTAAAGGGACCGACACCACCTCCACAGAACGGTTGTCCCGCATCACAGCACAACCCCTTCCAACATCGGGACAGTACAATGGGGTTAGGTTCCCATCTTTGCCCCTTATCCCCCTGCTCTTTTGTCCCCTCTTCTTATAAGAGTGGTACAAAAAGCAGCCCCCTCGGTTCAATTTGCTTCGCCCAAGGCACTGGGTTCACCTTAGGCTACTGAACCCCACCACCACGACAAGGCTTGAACTATGGTGGCATTCAAACACAGCTACGCCTACGGAAAAAATAAGCTGGATGGCACAACATAATCCTCACACGGCAATATGAATTCAGCTTGCCCTGCCTTTCTTACCGGAAAGCTATTTGAAGAAGAATGGCAAAAAATTGGTAGGGCGCGCCATATTTGGTGTAGAGGTGTTGAATGAAATAAATAAACGACCTTCATGACGGTTGACAACCTTGACCTTTAACCTTGAACCGCCACAGCCAAAAATCAGTCAAATTACAAAACTTTGTGATGTATAAATGACTTTAACTTGAATAGAGTTAAGGTTAGCCACTTTACGTAAATAATCTTAGATTTGGACCCTATCAAAAGGAAGTATACAGTGAGAATATAATATATAAGTACTGTTTATAAAAGTAGGAAGAAAAAGGATGAATTTTATTTACATTATTAGCACTAATACGATTATTAAAAGTTTAATAAACTCCAGAGATTCTATAAAATAAGTCCAACATACTAAACTAGTATTAAAATGAACAAAAGTTATGGAGTTTGCTGGTTAACATTTTCCAAGCTTAAATGGGTTATTGACAGGAAGGAAGTCGCGGGTGGGTCAGTGCCTCGAACTTTTATTACACAGGTCACAGTACAAATATATTACATTATATTTTCTTTCAAATACGACATATTTTTATTGGGTTGGAACGAGATTGGGTCAATGTTAATGAGTATCATCTTCGAAGTTCAAATCAAATAAAAAAAAACAATATTAAAAAGACAATCTCAAAACATAATCATAATTTAATTTGTAAATATTTTCGACATTTCTATTGGTATTTAATTTTAGTATTATTATTTTTGTCATTTAAATTTTAATATTTATTTTGTACTGATATGGGTGAAACCTGAAATAAATAATATTAATAATATCTATGGACGCTTTTACATCACGTCAATCTGATCCTGTGGTAATTTTTCGAAGAACTTACCACTAAAAACATAAAAAAATGTTTTATTTTTATTTTTTTATAATCTCGTTCCGTTGTAAGCTCGTAAAAACTTTTTTAGGGATAAAAAAAGAAAAAAATTAAATCTATGAAGTTGTATACACATTTATTCGGAATAGACATTTTATAAACTACAGTTGAAGAGATTTGAAACGCGAGTACTGTACCAAAATTCATTTATTACAGAATAAAATCGAACACAAATAAAGCCTTCTAATATGAAAGCATTCTCATGCTAATGCAAATAAGTATAAAGCTAGAGCATGAGTCCAACTGGTGCTTGATATTTTTAACAATCACACCATGTTGTAGTCAGGATGCTCACAGCTTCCACTGCTGAAAACAGTCCTCTTTCACTGAACGCCCAGACGGCCGATCCCCACTACTCACGTATAATAAAAACTGGCCACTGAGATAGTCGTCCCATCAATAGGTCCACCGACCCTATATGTTCCCAAACGAGGTTTCCGTTCAAGAAATCTTAGCCCAACTTAACAATTCTTCGGCAAACAAGGGTTTCTGAGGTAAGCTTATAACAACATTTACATATCCAAGATAACTTTTCTCATTTGCCATTTCAATTTAGGTTGATTAGGAGAGCGTTTTAATCATACTGGAAAATGCAAAATTGTTTGAACACATTTCTAATTATGGAACTTTATATCCCGCTTACAGGAATAACTGGACTATTCCCTTTACTATTAGTTTTCAGATCAAGGGTTTTATGCTACCTAACAGTGGGTTTTTTGTAAAAAACTTTTTTTATTAATTTTTTTTTGTGTTGTTTGTTGCTGAAAATGGACAGTATGGCGTTGGCTTCGTAAGTGTCATATTGTGTGTATGTTATTAAGAAACGGCTTTTTCCGATTGTATCACGGTTTATTATGATTTTGACATTTGCAACCATTTGGATCTCACCTCCAGTGACCATGATTGCTGTAAAGCATCGAAGCATTCTTTATGACGAGTAAAATTCGTCTAAACATTAAAATTCAATATTGCATTTAAAGTATTGTTGTTTTGTATTTCGTTATGCTTATCCTATGTTATATTTATTATTTTGTAGATAAGGTTCTGCTGTATCACATTTGAAAATTTTAAAAACTTAAAGGTATTTTTTTGGGAGTCTTCAAAAATCCTCTTTAAAGGTTTTTTTCTATATATTTACGTACATGCGAATACGCAAGTTATTCATAGTGAAACCCGTGTACCTCACAATATTAAAAAATGTATTGGATGGAATTATTATGATTTACATTTAGTTATGTTACTAGATTATACTATACAATAAATACATCGAATTAAAAACCTACATAAAATTGACCAAAATTTACTCGAACACGTTGAAAAGTCGAGTATGAAATAAAGTACTTACTTTCAGATGAAGCATAACTTTTACTTTACTATTTTACTCTCTGCATATCATGTGAGTAACAAACATTAAATTCATAACAAAATTGGTTAACGAACTAATTCCAAACATCAAGTCATTTCAAACGAAAAACGTTGCTTAATGTTAAATTTTATAATTACAAACGACACAGTTTTCCACTCTTAGCACTGCAATATAAATAGGTGGTTGTTTTGACGAAATAAGTTAAAGAGAATCTATGAAATTACGGAAGAATCCCGTGACCACGGTCGCTGTAAAATATCCGAAACATCGGACATTTGAAAATCTTAATAAAACGCGACTTATAAAAGTTGTTTAATTATAATGAGTGAAATTTACGTAAATATTGGAAAAAATAACCTGTGAAATGATAGTCTCGAAGATAGTTTTGGGCAGGATCTCATTATAGTTAGAGCTTAAACGTCGTGCGCCCCCCGTAGGTTTTATACCTATCTGTATTCATATGCCTTGTAATATGATAATATTAAAAATAGACAAATAAAAGGCACATAGTGCGTTTTCCCTAATAATGTAATAATTAATTTTATATATTTTTTCTAGTGTGAGGATTTTCAATTGTTGCCCCCCCCCTTGGATCTAGCAATCCGGGGCACCTCTCAACATGCAGCTAAAGGCTCCCATGGGGTTTTAGTTCGGGCAGGGACTTTAATAAATAAAACGAGCGCATTCAGTCTCTTTTTGAGAGTCACGGATCTGCAGGCAACAGGATAACCTGCCTGGAGGCTAGCCCCAGCGAAGGCCAGACTACTCCCTTACGCCTCATAAGGGCGTAGGCAGTCCCCATGGCGTCATGCCATAATGGGCCCAGGTTCCCGACCCGACACGAGCACAGGGACGTTATTGGAGGCGCATTAAGTAGCGCCTCCTACGCACCACCGTTCGTCGCCTGCGAGGCAAGGGTCTCTCTAAGATCAGTCCCACATAACTAATAGTTTCACGGTAGTAAGTACGCTGAGTGCATTTTACGTAGGAGGCTAATCCTTAAAATCAGTAAGTTTGCTGTATTTCGAAAGGATGAGCAGGATAGTCAGTAAAATTTCTGGAGTTTCCATCTAGTCCTGGATGAGCTACGTGCTATCATGACGACTTACCACGAGGACTTGCCAGAACACCACTTTCCAACTAACATAGATTAGTACTTGGAAAAGTATTGAGTGAGTCCACAATAATGCTCGCGTGTGAAGAAAGTTATGAAAAAACCTCACGAAATTACAACACCTAATAATGGTAGATTTATACGTAATTTAAATATATTTTAAACGCAGTAAATATCACTCTGAAACGTATTACTATAATAATTATAATAAAAATAACTCTTTTATAACAATTATGGTCACGGGAAGGCTGCAAAGTCTGCTCTACCTGACTATGGTTGCCGTAGAGTATAAAACCGTATTATCAAAGGAATTGGTCCAAATATAAATAAATCTGCTGAAAAATCCTTATCAATAACAATCAGATTTTTTATAAAGATGAAATATCAAAATACTTTTTCAGTTCCACTTAATTTTTTTTAGTTGCAATTTTATATTTATGGTTCATTTAAAAGTATTTCTTTGAGTTAATATAAAATAACTTTTTGTTTATCAAACCCTTCACAAACTTTGTTACAGACAATTTAAAGTTGAGTTCCAATATAGTAAAAATATTATTGACCCTTCTCTTTCGATAGAATAACTATACAAGGTAAGTTAATAGTTCATTATAAAAGTGACTATTTGACTATAAGTTTTACTATTTTTATTAATACAAACGTGTATATCAAAAGCACATGTTAAAAAGTAAAGGCTAAGCATTACTTGATACAATTCAGTGCAAGCAAAGCCACAGCAACAGCTTGTAAAACGTACGTAAAGTAAAAGTATTTCAAGTTCCCTTGGCCGTAGAAATGAATGAAAATATTGGGAACATTTGGTAATAAAATGTTTTGCGGCTTAATTGCTAGATTCCTAACTCTCAGGTATAAGCGAGTGGATTTTCCGTGCAAACGTAAATTTAATGAGTCGCTTTATTCCTTACAATATCAACTTACTTTAATTAATCCTTTACATATTTTTTATTCGTTATATTTTTGCGAAAATATAACATCATTGTTTTATTATTAAATCTCATAATAATTTATTTTGATGATTTTTATTCCAAAGTATAAAACGATAGTAATTCCTGAATAATAAAATACACACAGGAAGCAGCAACTGTAAAGGTATTTATTTTATATTAGTTTAATTTTCATCAATAATTCATGATTTTTAGAGAGAGTCTATTCTTAATTCCTCCTCCTCTCTTTTCAGTTTCAATTTGCGTGAATTTATGATAGAATTATATTTCACGCCACGTAAAAAAAATGTTTTTTTTTATAGAAGAGAGGGCATTGTAGGCTTACCAGATGCAAAGGAACGCCAAGCTTAAATTTGAGGAGACCCCGGTGGGAGGGAAGCGCTGTGCCGCGCTCCCGGCTGCATGGGTAGCAAAATTTAAATATTGCTTATTTCTCCCGTGAAACAGCTTTGCTGTGTTTCGGAGAGAAGGGCAAGACAGGCAGTGTAATTACTAGCACCGAGACTTAACATCTTATGTCTCAGGATAGGCAACACATAAATGAGTTACCTGGGCTCGTTCCAGGTAAACTAGTTTATGTTCTCGGTTGACGTCGACCATTTACAATCAGGTGGCACGTTTGACAGTTTGCCTATCCAAGTAACATAAAAAAAACCCTAAACAAAAGCATTTTTTATGGTTACAAGAATGGTCAAACGGACAATCGGATCGTTTCACCTGGTGATAAGTGATAATCCATAGACACTAGCGGTGGGCGATTATGAGATATACTAATTAAATCATTCGATTATGAAGATATCTCGAGATATCTCGATTATGAAGATTAGTAGTTACTAATTTATTAGTATTGAGTATAGTGTACATTACTGATATGATAGAAGAGATAGTATCACTTTAGTTAGAGATATTATTGTATTGTACGTTAAGTGTTGGTTTAATACACACAAATAAAATAAAATGCAGTATTAAAATAAATGTTTACTATAAACATTTAAACTTTTAAAGAATTTTAATAAAGTAGAAATTGAGTTCGAACATGCTGACCATTTAAAATTATTATAACGTTTTATCGTGCATGGTATCAACATTTTTCAAGTTAATACTGAGTTACATATAAAAATAAAAACTATATATTTTAATGCCTTAATTGAAATGTTAAAATTAAATAAATCACTGCCAATATGAAATGAAGCTAGTTTTCTAACAAGAACATTATTTTGGAGGGATGAATTCTTTTCATATGTTCTTTTAGATTGGTGGTGTTACCAAAAAATATATGGACTGGGTCTGAAATAAAATAAATTTATTTCAGACCAAGTCCTTATTATATGTAATGAATGACTGACTCATGAACGAACTATACATACACCAAAAATCGACGATACATAACTATTAACTACTGATAAGAAGTCTCGGCTGTTTCAACGATTTGATTAGTAGTTACTAATATTAGTAGAATCTCTCGATTATGAAATGAAATTAGTTACTAATTCGATAATCGATTATGAATTTTAGTAGTTGAAAATAAATCGATTATGAAAAAACTCATAATCGCCCTCCTCAGATAGACACCCGCTATACCAAAGTATTAGCAGGTGCGTTGTTTCCTTAAGACTACCAAAAGAGGTAAATTTTAGCCTTAAAATGATAAAGGTAGACGTCTGAAATAGCTAGCGGAGCCGCTCTTGTGTATTTTGGCTGTGTTAATATTAACGCCCCTAATTTTGTCTTCAATATTTGTCTTGTTTAATTAACTAAATTAACCAATCCAGACTTAATTAGGAATTTTTATAGTAATATTTACATAGGTCAGCGGCCGATTCGAAGGACAGATGGCTAAGAGCCAATGTTTTGCAATCTCTATATATTGTGTTCGTAGACAAAGTCATGGAGAATAGCTAGTCTATAATAACTTGTTACTAAATAATACAGCGTTCATATTGTCCATACAATATTATAAAATAGCTGATCCCCCCGGTTTCGTCTGCTCCAAAATTGAAAATAACTTACCTTGGAAATAGATAGCCTGTATAATTGTCCGATAAATTTTTCAAATCCAACGGACAGTTTTGCATTTTAGGGCATACGAACAAACAGAATCTTTAGTTTTATTATATCTGTATAGAAAATCTAAATGTTATGACATAACCATTGATCAGTTTTCGACAAAATTTAAAATGTAAATTATATACTGAAGCCTAGCTTAGATAGTTGGATAGTCAAAAGAACAGACGTGACATAATGTGGTCAGCGTCGCCTATGAACATAAACAAATGAACCTGAGACTATTCCGTGCAACTCATTTATGTGTTGCGTATCCTGAGACATAAGATGTTAAGTCTCGGTGCCAGTAATTACACCGCCTGTCTTGCCCTTCTCTTCAAAACACATTAAAGCTGTTTGACAGGAGAAATGAACAGGATGGTGGTACCCAAGCAGACAGGAGGACGGCACAGCGCAACCCTCCCATCGGTAAACTGTTGTTCTATTGTATCTAGTCGAATCTAATCGATATTCCTCCCTGAACCTCCCCAAAAAAATGTATATAAAGATTTCTAGATAATTCTCTGGGTCTTCAATATCACTTCTCATTTATCTTACTAATATTATAAATGTGAAAGTAAGTTTGTTTGCTACGCTTTCACGCGAAAACTACTTAACCGATCATCATAAAACTTGTACACATATTCTTGGAGGTATTAGAAGTAACATAGGATACTTTATATAAAAAAACTAAAATCTTATCCTGCGCAGACGAAGTCGTGGGCACCAGCTAGTGTGATATAAAATCAATCCGGATGTTATTATATGTATTTACATGCCATCTACATCATTTACATGATCGTAGTGTACATGATCGATATGCCGCGGTAATGGCATTATAATAACAACTCATGACACCAGTGCATTACCGTCGAAATGTAGAAATAGACACTCAATTTTCAGGAAAGCTTTTATTGACTTGGATAAGAATGTAAGTGTTAAGTGTATGATTACTAAAGTCACTTATCAACATCACCCATTTCTTAGTTATATTTTTATAGCATTGGAGGACAAACGAGCAGTCGAAGCCCTTTAGCGACTATTGACGCCCATATACATCCGTACAACCAGAGATTATGCAGATGCGTTGCCCTCCTTTTCCCTATCTCCCCAATGGGCCACCTGAAACTCATAAACTTCACGAAACACGACAGCATAGCTGTCACTTGACGCCGGTTTTATGTGAGCAAGAGGTACCCGTCGCACCGGCCCAATTCGGGTGCAAAGCAGCATGACACTACCTCTTACAAAAAAGTTTAATGTCAATGTGACGTAAGTTATAAAAAAAACCAGTCAAGCGTGAGCGAGCCTCACGCAGTGAGGGTTCCGTAAAACGTGCGTTCATGTAATAGATCAAATTAACAGTCTTCATATATTGTTTTCTAATGTTTGCGCGAATTTCACTCATTATAATGAAACAATTTTTTTTTTACGGATTTTATCGCGGTTTATTAAGATTTTTACAAGCCCGATGTTTCGGATACTTTACAGCAACCATGGTCACTGTATGGGCTGCCAAAAATACACAAGGCTAATGCTCCACTACGTCCAATTGTAAGCCAGATCGACTCACCAACCTACAGACTGGCTAAACATGTTGCCCATGTACTTTCGCCGCTGCGTGGACAAACCAGAGCACATACACGGGATTCATACCACTTTGTTAATGAGATCAAACACCTACATCTCAGCAACAATGAAACTATGGTTAGTTTTGATGTGCAATCACTCTTTACATGCTTACCGGTGGAAGATTGCATTAATATTGTATCAAGAAAGCTAAGAGAGAATGACATGCCAATAGAATATGCTGAACTTCTAAAACATTGCCTGACATCTGGCTACATGTTGTGGAATAACCAGTTCTACCAGCAAGTAGATGGCGTAGCTATGGGCTCACCAGTATCCCCCGTTGTTGCCGACATATTCATGGAGGACTTCGAGGAGACTGCTCTGCATACCTCACCAATAACACCCAGGTTCTACAAGCGGTATGTAGATGATACGTTCACAATATTGCCATCTGATAAAGTAACCATATTCTTAAACCATCTCAATTCCATCAATACTAAAATTCAATTCACAATGGAATTGGAGGCAAATAATTCTTTAGCTTTCTTAGATGTATTAGTTATCCGTAATCCCAATAACACCTTAAGCCACACAGTGTATAGGAAACATACCCATACAGATAGGTATTTAAACGGCGAATCACACCACCATCCAACACAGTTAGCTACCGTGGGTAAATCTTTGTTACAGAGAGCACAAGGGATCTGTGATGAGCAGCACCTGGAGACCGAACTTCAACATGTCAAGCAAGTACTTCGTGACAACAAGCTTCGGGTACCGCGTCTCCGTCACAGTGAACGTGTGAAACCAGCCACCGTCGAGCGAGTACCTGCTGTGCTACCGTTTATGAAAGGCGTCACTGACAAGAATGGCTTCATCCTAAAGCGAGCTTCTATAAAAACTTATTTCAAGCCGCCTAAAAAGATAGGTCAATTCTTACCATCTGTCAAGTGTCATATACCCTTACAAGATGCAGGAGTATACAAGCTTGATTGTGATTGTGGCCTCTCTTATATAGGCCAAACCAAAAGATCAATTAAAACTCGCGTTAAAGAACATATAGCTGACTTAAAACACCGTCGCTACACTAAGTCTGCAATCTGTGAACATAGTCTAGACAAAGCTCGCCATTATATTAGATTTGATAAACCACAGATACTCGCAAAAGAACACCGATTCCAACCAAGGATGATCCGCGAGGCTATTGAAATTAAAAAACATCCAAATTTCAATAGAGAAGATGGCTGGCTCTTACCACCTGCTTGGGATCCCATTATTAAAATAATTAAATCAAAAACCAAGCATAATATGCCACAGATTAAAGATGCAGTTAGCACTTTCTGCGTAGAGAGGACTTATTAAAATAATGATGTATCATAGGGTAGTTTCGAATAACTTTGTAACATTAGGACATCTGTCACCTCAGTCCTCCCGTGACCATGGTTGCTGTAAAGTATCCGAAACGTCGGGCTTGTAAAAATCTTAATAAACCGCGATAAAATCCGTAAAAAATTGTTTCATTATAATGAGTCTTCATATAGTTTCCTTATGTCGTACTTTTTACCAAATTTCATGATTCTATGTCAATGAGAAGCCTACAGGTTTTGGTTTGACAGACATACGGACAACGGAGTGATCCTATAAGGGTCTATTTTGTCATCTTGAGGTACGGAACCCAAAAAAAGTCTATATTATATTTGAAATTACTATTACACATTATGTGTTACATGCATGAATAACCATGCAACTATTGTTAAGTATAATATGTATGTTATGGTTGTGCTATAAATAAAAAAGTGTGTTAATAATAGTAGAAATAGAATAAAAGCGTCATGCCGTTTCACGTCACGGCATTCGTCGATTTTACTTCCAAGTGCTAGATGTTACCCATCAAAAGTATCATAAAAGTACATTATATCAAAAACTCGCCTCAAACAAACCGCCTGTAAATAGAACCACCACAACAACATCGTCCATCGTCGATGTGGTCATAGACATACCACAGTTTTAATTACAACCGACAAAAGTAGATCGATAAAAGTTACACGGTGAATATAATGATAAATAATATCATTTTGGTCATGTTTTAACGTGAAGAAGGGCTGGTGGGCAAAACATGGATAGTACAAGTAAGAGACAGAGGAGATTTGCAGAAAAAGAGGAGAGATCTATGCTTAGGCAGTGAGAAATAACGGGCTGATGATGATAATGATGATGAGGTAGAGAGAGAATAGTTTATAGAGCTTTGCCTAGTAAGGTTTGCCAATAAGATTTACTTTTTCCATAGTGTGGCAAACGAGCACTCGCCATAAGGCTCCGACCGACCGATACATCCGCACAACCAAAAGTTATGCAGGTGAGTTGCTCTCCTTTTCCCTATCCCCCCAATGGGCCACCAAAAACTCACAAACTTCACAAAACGCGACAGCATAGCTGTCACTTGACGCCGGTGTTATGTGAGCGAGAGGTACCACCCCGGTTGTGCCGGCCCAATTCAGCTGCAAAGCAGCAATGGCACTACCTTTTACTACCTATTGTAGATAAATCTAGTTAATTCTAACTCATTTAAAAAACCTGCTTAACCTGTGAAAAGTGTAGAGGCTGAGATGCAGGCTATCTACGGGATCCACATGTGGCGGATAGGAGGATATAGACGAATATGCGAATAAGCAGCATCTTCAGTGATAAGCGACATTCATACATCAGAGGATTAGCAGGTGCATTGCAGATCTTACAAATATGAGTATGCTCTTTTCCTGAGGGTTCATAAGTCGTATCAGTTCGGAGTAATATTCTAAAATATAAATATCAAAATATTCTAGCATATAACGGATATGACCGTATACCTCTCAGGTAAAGTACTTGGCTTTGTAATTTTGAAGCCTCTTCACTGTACAGTCACATACCAATATGCCTTTGTCCAACATAAGATATTATGGAATATGATGACGTCAGTACTTAGCTCAAAGTAGGTAATTTCTATTCAACATTATAATTTTAAGCCAAAATAACTTACAATGTTGTTTTGGAAAAGTATTTGTAATCGAAATAAAAATAAAATGTTTTTGTTGATTTCAATGAAATCACTCTTTACGTATTTATTATACGCATTTGTATGTATGTTTAGATGATTACTTTCGTCTCTTTTTCAAATTAGGAACAGCACAGTATTGCTCTACATGCCCAAAAACACTTAATAAGTTATGATGTTTTTTTTTCATTATCAGAAACTATCCGTCCCCTACTAAACATAGGCCTCCCTCAATGAACTTCAAGACAGCTGATCCCTTCCCACACGCATCCAACACGGACCGTCCACCACACGGAGATCGTGTTCCCACCTGGTTAATGGTCGACCAACACTTCGTCGACCTAAACGTGGCTTCTGTGGATAGTGACACTTAATTCATTACTACATCAATATTATTAAGTAGTTTAGTCAGTATCAAAACTGGACCAAGTCCTTAATCTTTTAATTTTATCAAACTCATCCTAATATCTGGAAATAAATAATAATATCAATCTTATGACTGTCACCCATGAAACTGCTGTTTCTAGAAAGAAATTATAATAATTAAAGTAATAAGTAAATATCAATCTTATGATTGCCACTAATGAAACTGTTGTTTCTAGAAAGAAATAATAATAATTAAAGTGATAAGTAAATATCAATATTATGATTGCCACTCATGAAACTGCTGTTTCTAGAAAGAAATAATAATAATTAAAGTAATAAGTAAATATCAATCTTATGATTGCCACTCATAAAACTGCTGTTACTAGAAAGAAACAATAATAATTAAAGTGATAAGTAAATATCAATCTTATGATTGCCACTAATGAAACTGCTGTTTCTAGAAAGAAATAATAATAATTAAAGTGATAAGTAAATATCAATATTATGATTGCCACTCATGAAACTGCTGTTCCTAGAAAGAAATAATAATAATTAAAGTAATAAGTAAATATCAATCTTATGATTGCCACTCATGAATCTGCTGTTTCTAGAAAGAAATAATAATAATTAAAGTAATAAGTAAATATAAATCTTACGATTGCCACTCATGAAACTGCTGTTTCTAGAAAGAAATAATAATAATTAAAGTAATAAGTAAACACGTACCATCTCATTAATCCTGTATCACGATAATTACAACTTCACTGCAATCCACATAATATCACTGAAACGCCTTCCTTCACACGCACCAACATTTTTACAATTCCAGAATATTCCGGAAGAATTTATTCTAATGTTCATAAGCGAGTCTGATGTCAAAAGACCAAAAGGTTACACACATTTACACATTACATAAAAGAGTTTTTACATTAGATTAATAATACGAATATATTTTAAAGTTTATTTTACAAAACCACACATTTTTAAATGTATAATATATTTAAACAGTGGTCTCAATTATCATATATCAAGAATCAATCAAATTTAGTAAAATCTTTCATTCTATGTTACGAGTATTTGATATGTTTGCGTTTTAATAATAAATTATATCACATCTTATAATAATATGATTGTTCAATTAATAATTTATAAGTAACTAGTGGCACCGACAGACGTTGTCCTGTACAAAATATTTTTTTTTTGTGAATCTAAACCATCCTCGAATCCCCTTGAACTCACACAAAAAATTTCATCAAAATCACACAATCAAAATCAAATACACACGCACACAAGAAATATATATATATATATATAAAGAAAGCATACCAATTAATTATAATATAGTATGTCACTTTCATTTACATATATCAACCTCGTCTGCCTTAATATGTAACAGATTTAGTGTGATTCCACTTAACAACCCTAAGGCCGAATAATAGTAATTTGCTTTTAGATCCCTGTGTAGTTATACAGCTAGCATGAACGTGATATAGCATACTTTAATATATCAAATTCCTATTATAGAGATAAATATAAGATCATAAATGGAAATTGCAAACATAGGGCACACATTTGTAATGATTTTTAGATTATCAAACACAAAAAAGTCTTTAAATCCTTTGTCTAACCTTTAAAGACAATTTTAATCTTAATAATTAGTTATATAACATGTTTTGTTATTCTGTGCACCTTAAAATATCATTAAACAAATACGAATGAAAAAATGAAACTGGATCATTTTTAATTCTTATGTGGTATATTTGTACACTGCACATTACCCGGACTAGAATATCCCAAATCATCCCAAAAACTAGATTATTTCAATCGTGGTTTCTTGTAGAAAGATATATTTTTTATAATAGAGATAGGAGAGTCATATCATGGTAAGTAGTGTGATTATGAACATATGAACTTATGTTCATCTGGAACTGGCCCAGGTAACACTTTATTGTCTTGTCTATCCAGATGTAAGTCTCAGGGCCTGTAACTACACTACCTGTCCTTCTTTCCAAAATATAGTAAAGCTGCTAGATGGAATAAAAAACGTACCGTCTAGGAACGCCCGAAAGAAGCGAAGCGTTTAAAATGCCGCGCGCACGCCGCGCGTTTTGTGTAACGGTAAAACCTGACACTTAGCAAACGATGTAAGCAGATAAAAAAAAGGAAGATAGTAAATACTTTTTACTAGTACGTCATAGCAACAATTACATCATTTTCATTGTGTCACACGGGCGAAGTCATGCGCAAGTACTAGTAAAATAATTGTAAAAAATATATACATAAATAATTCCTGATGCAGTTGCATTAGGATAATATTAAAATTTAATTCTTTAAGGCAGAAATTAAGCTCAATTTAATAAGACTAATAAAAAATCACAAAAAGTACATTTTGTTATGGTAGGTCAATTCATTTGGCTATAGAATTCGGGTCAGCTTATCGGAGACCGAGGTTTTATCTGATTTGAAACAGCCTTTATCAGGTTCACCATATTAATACTTTTATGCCATTTGATATAACTTTTTGCTTTGAGATTTTTATTTATGTCACAAAGAGGCAACTGAACAGTCGGATCCTTATGGTGACTACCGACGCCCATAGACATCCAAAAGTTATGCAAATGCGTTGCCCTACTTTTCCCTATCCCTCCAATGGGCCACTGAACGCACAAACGCGACAGCATAGCTGTCCCTTGACGCCGATGTCAAGTGATAGGTGCCGAACCCAGCCGTGCCGGCTGAATTCGGCATTTTTTAGGAAATGTAAACATTCGAAAATGTAGCTTATATTATGATATTAACGAATCGATTAATTATCTTCCAACACTAATTTATCAAATCTGATAAGTAGTTTACGCGCTAGGACTTCGTAAATACAAACATACATACATAGATTGCTTCAATCATAACCTTTTTGCTATGCCGAATTCTGGTAAAAAGTAGGCCAGTCTTTAAAAAGAACTAGACTATTTACTAAAAATACTAGTGATATCAACGATATTATAGGCCTAACTTAAACTCTATAATCTCACGTCAAAGCCTCCATGGCTGAAACTGAATCAGATATCACATTCGAGCTAACCGATTCGGGTTATTCGAGTAAGAATGGTTAATCGATTCTAATCTAGTTTACATAACTCGATAGCGACTCGAATGTTCCATACGCTATTATACTCTACATACACAAAACTTATTATAGTTGAATGATATACGAATTTGGACAATATGTATCTTTATATAATATAATTCTTTAGTGAGTGTTATGTTAGTGAACTTCTGTTGAAGGACCCATTTGATGATTTTTTTCGTGTGAGTTCAAGTGGATCTAAAATGGTTTAGATTCACATTTCGGTCCACGATAAAATGCTAGTTTAATAAAATATTACATGTGGATATATTTTACTGTATTTCTACTAGTGTTACCTTTTGATTTAATTTAATACTAGCTGTTCCCCGCAGCTTCGCCCGCGTTCACTTACTCAACTTAATTACTGTTAGTCACAGCGTGATGTTATATAGCCTTCCTCGATAAATAGGCTATCTAACACTGAAATAATTTTTCCAAATCAAACCAGTAGTTCCTGAGATTAGCGCGTTCAAACAAACAAACTCTTTAACATTATAATATTAGTATAGATTTTAGAATCGTTATTATTGTGTAACTAGAACGCTATCACTAGCTTTGCTTGCGTGAAACATTTTTACAATAGCCCATCAATGATGTTGGTTTCCATATCTCAGTTTAAAAAAATCAACTTTTAGTTTTTAGGATTTGGCGATCTGCAGATCCCTAAGAATAACATAAGCTTAAATTTTCATTAAAAATCAACTCTACCAAACCTATTTTCGTAGAACCCGTTTAAAATTCTACGTTAAATAGTCATATGTGTTTTAATTTCCATGCCTCAGTTTTACGAATTCTACTCTTAGTTTTTAACATTTGGCGGTCTGCAGAAGCCTAGCAAACATCAGCGGAACACAAACAGTCTAAGCAAACTGGACGTAGCGGTTGAATTTATAAGCGGTATACGGAACCATGTATACTCCAATTTCATCAATACATGTTAGGCCTAAGCAACTTAGTCAGAATAATACGAGAGGACCACGGTTGCTGTATCCGAAACATCGGTGTATAAAATCTTAATAAACCGCGCCTAAATCCGTTGTAAGTCAGATTCGTGTAAACATCTTCTTTATACCTGTATAATGTTGTTGGCTATTTCTGACATTCCTAGTACTCATACCTTAAATGGTCCATAGAGTATTTGATCCCCATACGAAGTAGGATCGATAGGCATAAAAAAGTTTTATTTTTTTATTTTAGCACTTTTTTCGCTGACCGTAAACGTTCTCAAAAATCTGTGAATGCAGTTTAGAATATCTTAAAAAGTTGTGGATGGTCTCCTAGGAACGTTTCCCTGTAACTATAACGGTTAAAGTACTGCGCTTACTGACCCGTCTCAAAAACCAGCCTGTATATAAAAATTTCGTGTCACGTTGTTTGTCCGCGATGAGCTCCTCAACTACTGAACCGATTTTAACCAAATTTTGCACACAGTATGCAGTTTGATCCCACTTGAGAGATAGAATAGTTTATATCTCAATTTATAATCGCATTTTTTTTTATTCAAATAAATATAGGTATTATACCTTAGCCACAGCAATGCATGGCCGGGTCTGCTAGTTATAATATAAATAACATTGAATACTTTTGTGAATTCCGCTTGTTTAACGACTTCAAAAAAGGAGGAGGTTCTATATTCGACTGTATATTTTTTTAATAAAATATTTTTATGAATTTTATTGCTTATTTTATCATTGTAACATTCGTGTCTTAGTCTTGCTGTCGCTATTGCTGTAAAGTATCCGAAACGCCAAGAATATAAAATGCATCATCATCAGCCTCTATCAATCTGCACTGCACTAACTGCTGCACTGCATAACATATGTTATGTTAACTGTTAACAGTTAACAGATAAATAAAATTGGAGTGTCTGTTTGTAATATTAAAATCGCTTTTTACTAAATGCATATGGATGTATACACGGTACATATGCCAAAACATAACATTTTTTATATTTGTTGTCTGTCTATCTGTCTGTCTGTCTGTTTGTTTGTTCTGGCTAATATCTGAAGGCTGGGCCGATTTTGATTGGACTTTCACTGACAGATAGCTGATGTTATAAGGAGTAACTTAGGCTATACAAATAATCATCACCAATCCGAATATGGCTGTAAATCTAAGTTAACGCGGGCGGAAAATCTAAGAAACAGCTAGTATTAATATAAAAACAAATTACGTAAAAGTAGCTTTATTATAATAATTATTGAACTCATTACGTAATATCTTCGTAATTGTTTTCACCATAAAGAATTTATCTTGTCATCCGTTCGGCTGTTCATTTATTTTACTAACGAGGAACGAACATCAATTCAATTGACTGGTTTTAATTAACTATTTTTTTATGATTTTTTGTTTGTTTATACTGTGTATATAATAAATATGATTAAAATAAAAAAATATTTAAAAAACGTAGTACATAAAAGTATCTTATTTAACATCAAATTGACTCTAGGCTTTAAATTAAAAGTTAAACTTTTTTTCTGAAAGAGCACAAAACATAAAATTCCATCGAGTAAAGAAATGCGCTGTGCGATGGAGACAAGGTCAGGATTTTAAAAACTTTACAAATTCATAATAATTGGTAAAGTTCATAAGTTAGTATGACATTCAGTCATATTTCTTAGCAAAAGGATAAAAACTAAAAATTACGTATTTCGAATTTCAAATATTGTAAATAGATTTTTATTCTTGGCAAAGCTACGAACCATATTGCTTGTTTCTTTTTTACAGTTGTAAATATTGAGCTAGTATCTTTTTAATTATCACTTTTAATTTAATATTTTGTGATCAATGTTATATGAAACAGTCATTTTAAAAGGCCCCACCATGGTTCAAGCCTTGACGAGGCGGTGGGGCTCAGTAGCCTAGGGTGAGCCCTGCACCTTATGCGAGGCTAATTAAGCCGAGGGGGCTCCTTGTACCCTTCTTATAAGAAGGGGAGACGAAAGAGCAGGGGGTAAGGGGTGAGGATTGGAACCTCACCCCATTGTACTGTCCCAACGTTGGGAGGGGTTGTTCTGTGGTGCGGGACAACCCCTCTGTGGAAGTGGCGTCGGTCCCTTGCGGGACTGACTAGCCGTCGTGGTGCCCTGTTTGTTTATTAGATCCGGGGCACCTCACCAAAGGCGGCATTGGTGGCACTCGCCGGGTTTTAGTGGGTAGAGCTGCGTCCACTTACCAGAGTCCCACATACCCGCGTGGGGAGGCCCACTCCCCCGCGGGATGCCTCAGAGCATTTCCCGGTGTAAAATAATATTTTAAAGGCAGTTTTACCACGGACACATTATTATTGCACCTGTTTATCAGATCATAGCCTGCAACTCTACCGAAATATCTAGAATCTTATGAAAAATTCCACTTAAATTACTGATATATTTTATGATTGTTAAAGCTAAAAAGTCTAAACTTTCCAGTATGAACACTGAACAGGACGATCGAACTGTCATACAATTAAATTACTCTACCTCCATTTATGGAGGTAGAGTAATTTAATTGTATTCCGGGATGGGTTAAATTCCGGGATGGGTGTCATCTGTTACGCTGATGACACCTTCGTCTACGCCCGGGGACGAGACTATAAGGAGGCGGCGCGGCTGGCCGAGGTCGGGCGCGACCTCGTGATCAGCCGCATTGAGAGGTTAGGGCTTCGGGTCAGAGTCGACAAGACCGAAGCCCTCCTCTTCCGCGGGACCGGGAGGAAAGGACCCCCACCGGGGGCTGCCCTCCAGATCGGAGGGGTGAGGGTCAGGATGAGCCCTCACATTAAATATCTGGGGCTCATCCTTGACGGTGGATGGAACTTCGGCCCACATTTCGAACAATTGGGTCCGAAGGTCGTGAAGGCGGCGAGTGCGCTGGGCAGACTCCTCCCGAACCTCGGAGGACCCAGCGCCGCCTGCAGGCAGCTATACTCCGGTGTCTGCCGAAGTATGGCGACGTACGGTGCTCCGATTTGGACGGATCGCCTTACCGCGCGGAGTAGGGCCCAGCTGCGCTCGGCGCAGCGGGTGATCGCGGTAAGAGTGGTCCGGGGGTATCGTACGATATCATGGGCTGCAGCTACTGCCTTAGTCGGCGACCCCCCGTGGGAACTCGTGGCGGAAGTTCTTGCTGAGGTATACTCCTATGTCTCGGATAGGAGGTCCCTCGGAGAGAACGTGACGCCGGACAGGATCCTACGGGTCCGCCGACTAGGGCAGGAGGCACTAATGCGAAGGTGGGGGGAGGACTTGGCGCGGCAGCCGTATGGCAAAGGCTTAACGGTTGCCCTGCGCCCGGTCCTTGAGCGGTGGATGCTTCGTAAACGCAAACCCCTCACCTTCCGTCTAACACAGGTGCTCACCGGGCATGGGTGCTTCGGTGAGTATCTGTGCAGAACAGCCCAAAGGGAGCCGGTAACTGTGTGTCACGATTGTGGCGCGGCGGTGGACTCGGCCCAGCACACCCTCGAGGTGTGCCCGAGATGGGCGGCGCTGCGTCATGATCTGACATCGGTCATCGGAGGGGACTTGTCTCTGCCGAGTGTCATCCCCGCGATGCTCGGCGACGACGAGTCCTGGACGGCGATGGTCTCCTTCTGCGAGGCAGTAATGTCCCAGAAGGTGGCCGATTAGCGGGTGAGAGAGGAGGCCGCCGACGAGGCCTCCCACTGCGGGCGACGAACGGGGGTGCGTAGGAGGCGCTACCTAATGCGCCTCCAGTAACGCCCCTGTGCTCGTGTCGGGCCCAGGATGGGGTTTTAACTGGGTCCAGCTAGACACGACGTCGTCGGGGACTGCTAAAAGTATCGAATCAAACGAACAGCCGAGCAGTCCCCCTTTAAAGGAGGAGACTGGCCTTTTCGCCGGGGCCAGCCTGTCGCCGAGGGTCCTGCGTTGCCTGCATGATCCGGGACTCTCATAAAAGGCGGCTGAGGGCACTTGCAGCGGTTTTAGTGGGTAACGCATCTCCAAGTGCGAACCCCACACACGGCTAGGTTTAAAACTCACCCCGGTCCTAGTTATGGTTTGGTCTGCAAATTTCCGCTGCAGAACAAAAAAAAAAAAAATTAAAAAATGGCGGATTTTTGGACGGATGTTACACCACAAGCTTTAATTAGTCATTAAAAAATGATTCGATTACCTCGGCTTATATTTAATAAATACAACTGAATATATTTTGAAAATATTTATCAAATATCTAGTCTAATACAAATGACAAGTATTATCTATTACAGAAAATAAGATTGTTGACAAAATGAGCATCTAATAAATTCTATCTCGAATACTATGTTGAGATCTACATAAGTAATTTATTTTATCAAATGTCGAGTCTTTATCAATATGCCTTTTATTTTTTTTTTTCGCTTAAGCTTGGAAAAAATCAACAATAGTAACTACTAAAGAAACTTTGAATTTATCTATGAAAAAAACATATGTTGATCCTATTATTTTTTTCTAATGTTTACGCGAATTTCACTCATTATAATGAAAAAAAAATTTACGGATTTTATCGCGGTTTATTAATATTTTTACTCTCTTGACAAACGTATCTCTCTTGACGTCGGGCTTGTAAAAATCCTAATAAACCGCGATAAAATCCGTAATAATTGTTTTATTATAATATCATTTATAATATCTTTTCAATATAAAATACTTAGAGTAAAAAAAACAGTTTCTCTCCAAAAATTTGAACTGTGTAGTGGAGAAGAGGACTATGCAGCAGTTTTACTGTGATATGAAAGACGGACAGGCCAGGCAGAATTACTAGCACAGATAATAGCAGAAATAGAAATAAGATCCAGTCCCAGGTAAAGTTTTTGCCTATTTTTAATATTTTACCACTTTTCCTATTTCAAATAATATTTTTAAAATGCTTTTATATATGCAATAAAAAATTATTTATGTTCGCTGTTGTTTAATATGTCATCTATTGTGAGAATGCATGATAGCTCTACTTAGGTTCAGGTTGTAACCGGAGATTACTCAATTTGCTCCCATTCATGTCCAACGATGGATGCACAGACTGAACATAAAAATGTTCCTTGCCATAAAAGAAGAAAAGAAACATAAAAAGGTTTTCTTATTTTAAATTCAAATATTAGAATTGATATTTTTATAATATGTGTATAGGCTGATTATAAAATGTATTCGTATTTTAAATTTAAATGATATAAAACTATGTAGGTACGTGAAGTTAATTTGTAGACATTGAAAGTTTTTATTTCATTTTGTTAGTTTCGACGTCCATATATTTTAATATTTTATGTAGTTACAAATTGTGTATTTATTTATTGTCAGTCCACATGTGGTACAGATTTTTGATTTTTCATAATGATTTGTTAACTTTTATCGGCTTTACTATTTGTGTGATAGTGAGAAAGCACTTCAATAAATATATATAATAAACACGAAAGGACACACAAAAGGAAAATCGATTTCTTTGTTGATAAAAATCAATACTTTGATATATTATGTTGTGAATATTATTGTTTTCGTTGTTTTGTTTCATTTATTTTGTAATATTATAATTACATTATTACAACGATGAAAATATTTTAACATTAGGTGTGTAATTAAAATTATTACAACAATTTTTAACTCATGTATGTTATTTTACTTTATTGAGTAAATGTAATAATTAACTTACGTTTTTAAGACTTTATAGATTTTTTTTTTATTTGATACTAAAGCTATGAGTCAATAATTAAAATATAATTGGAATAAGTTCAAGAATAATACAAAGCTTAAAATTTAGTTCTAAGGTTTTGTTAACATTGTTTTAAAAATATTTTCTAAATCTAAATTACTATAAAACCGTATAAGCCACCATATCATATATTAACTATAATTATCACGTCACAGAACAGCTGTGACATGCCGTTTTTTCACAAGCACAAGTGAGACTCTGCAACTTTTAACTCTTTGTTTCTATAAAACAACGATGACGTCACCTTTATATTAATATTGACATTAAAACTTTTTTCCCACCATAAACTTGCAACACTGGCCGTATAGCTCGTTGGCTATGACGTATTATTTACAGATTAAAAACTTTTTGCCCGCCATAAAACACACTGGCCGGTTATAATTTTTTTTTCGACATTCAATGGCGGTTGGGCGCGCGCGGGCGCTGTTTGCGCGGTGTTCGCGCCGCGCCGCCTCAGCCTCGACTGCCGGCATGGAAATTCGATTTTTCTGACGTTTCCTCCGCGCCTTACTTCGTGACGATCGAACTGCACGCCACACGGCACTCACTGATTTTGCACGTTCACTAATCATTATAATTTAATATTAATTAATTTAAAAAATACGGATGATGTAGTCAAGCGATGAATCGTAATCTCTGCGTACATAGATCGCGAGTTTAAATCCTGCCAGAGGCAAAATAATCGTATAATATATAATTATTATATCTATGGACGCTTTTACACCACGTGAATCTGGTCCCGTGATAAGTTTTTGAAGAACTTGTGTTACGGGTACCAAATAAAGGTAATATATTTAATATGGTTATACTATAAATATTATATTTCAGATTTTTATTATATAATACACATATTTAATATACATCCATGACCAAGGAACACAGATTTTTTTTTGTTTCCTGGCTTGAGCGCCAACGCGCTAACCATTGAGCCACAGAGGTCGACAATTAATTATTAATATATATAAAAAAATATATACACACGAACATAGAACCTCCTTCTTTTTTGAAGTCGTTTAAAAATATATTACTAAAATTGAACTTCACTTCGCTACTGGATTCCTCAATTCAAGACTTTATTCAAGAAGTCGTGTGTATCGATGTGTCACCGACCTACCCTATTTTTTCATTAAAACTTATTATTTTGGAGAATTATTTAATTATTTACTACTCTAAAACTAATTAGGTTTATTTTTAACTGTATATTTTAATATCATTATAAATATTTTCTTTCATCATCAACCTTTATCCGTCCAATGCTAAATATAGGCCTCATTCTTGACACTCGCATCCAACAATATTTTATTTAATAGTTATTGAATAACAATCAAAACACACTTTTCTAAAATGTAGCTTGTTAAAATCTTAAGTTCACAGATAGTAGTAGTTACTGATTTACTGATGATGATTAAAATTGTTCCTGTATCAGACATCCTCCATAATGATGAAATCAATATACTGTTAGCAGTTCAGTGAAATAAAATCTCATAAATAAGGCAAGCGCAGTACAGACGGAATATTGTATGACGTTGGTACGAACTTTCACAAATATCATTACAGCTTTCTAGCTTTTCGTTTGAATAAACTTAAAAGTTCTCGTTTTTAAATTAATGTATTAAATAGCTTATAGGTAAGTTAAGCGAGAGTGCCAAGTAGTAACCAAAAATTTGGAAAATCGAAAAGTACACGCCTCGTATTTATTTCACAGCAAAATTGGTTACTTGTGAAAGCCTGTCAGTTGCTTAGCAACGGATAAACAGTCTGATAAAAATGCTCATTTGTTAGTCGTATCTTAGTTTCAAAAAAATTAAACGATAGTAAATTGAACGCTCATAATATATTAATAGATGAATTCCAAAGTGTTCTACTTTAGGTGATAAAAAATACTGTTTCTAAAATACAAGTCTGCTTAGACGTGTATTTTAGAAACAGTATTTTTAGTTTCAGCATTTCAGTATTGACTTGTCAGTTGCTTAGCAACGAATAAACAGTCTTATATTTTTGTAAAATCCTCTAGTATCTTAGTTTTTATAAATATTAATTGACAACAGTGAATTGAACGGTCACTTTAATTGAGAAACTTGGTGCATTGTTACTTTCAACGATAAAAAAATCCGGTACGAAATTTTTTCGGCCAATTTCCCTGGCACATACAGACACATAACCACGGACGTCCATAGAAGATTATTTTTAATGTTATTATTGACTATGTTAAACAAAATAATTGGTATTGAAATATATTTTATGTATCGGATATTATTTGACATAATATAAGTGCACTCATAACACATGTCGAGAGTAGAGCACTCTCGACGATTCACTTGTGAGGCGTACAATATAAAAGATTATTTAAAAATGTAAAAAAAATAGAAGAAATTTATTTTATCATTGTCCATAGGTCTCTCTTAACTAACGCCAAGATGACTACTTGCTACTACTCTTCGGTATATATTTATGTATATTATATAGGAGCTGTTTTATGGATAGATCCACTCATCACTATATCGCTGGAACTAAAAGACCTAGAGACTTGAAATTTGGTAGGAATATTACTTTTGCCATGTAGATGTCAGCTAAGAACGGATTTTAAGAAATTCCTCCCCCTTTGACAGAACGAAGTCTGTGCGGGCAGTTATTATAATATATTTGATGTTTGACGCGTTAAACACCCGAACAAAGATTATATTTAAATTAATAATTTATTATTATGCAAAGATACGTATGCTTGCATGCATGAGTGCTACTTAAGGTTACACAAGTCGCTCATCCTTCCATACAAACGCAGAACAGTAATTACTACAATATTTGACGTTGACCATGAAAAACTAAGTATAATATAAATTGATCTCGTCGTTATCTATGTCTGTATGTACCTACCCAAAATCGAAAAAATATACATTAAAAAAACATAACATTCTAAACTTTCGTATTTCAACACTGATTTTAGCCCAACTTTGGGCGAAAATAAATAGTATACAGAGCACAAAAGCTCAAAAATAGAGCCCGAACGGACATAGATTAGTTATTCAAAAGTTGAAATAAATTTATTTTAAAAAGATCCACGTAATAGTTTTTCTATAATAATTGTTTTGCTAAAAGGACATTTTCGGAATGAATGATTGTGCATTTCATTCTAACACACATGTTCGCGCCTTATGTCAGGTGAGATAGCAATCATTTTGTTAGAGTTCGCGCCGTCGACTAGTTCAACCTTAATCATACAAAGTCAATGTATGAATAATATGACTATTATTTAGGTTTTTAACATAATTTTATTATAGTTTTTTGACAACCAATAACTCCTATGTAATGATTAAATCTTTCGAGTGAATTTCTGAGCTTGTTCAGACACGCGAGAACCGCACGATTACATGTCAAATTTGAATTTAGAGTTATGAAACCGCGCGGTTGTCACCGTATCTAAAAGAACCTTTAAAGCAAAAAGTATATAATATAATCTGACATAGAGCAAAGTCTTTTCGGTGGTAGAAGTCAATATTTGGATACGTAAATTTAATTTCATACTTATTTATGTTTAGCGTTATTATAAGAGTTTTTATAAATTTCATCGCGGCTTATCAAAATTTCTTAAGATAAGTTTACGAAAGTACTCTTTGGCTTTTCGTATAAGTCTAAAACCACAAAGAATTCAACATTTTAAAATAGATTTTTTTTTATTTAGTCGCTTTCTTAAAATTAATAGTGACAGGAAGATAGAATATTTTAAGAATATTTCAACTATAGGTAAATATATATATATATATATATATCATGAAATCTGCATGTTAAATAATCGTTAATTAATAATGTTTAAGACATGATTTACTTTGTTTCCACTGTTATTTCACGAAAATATTCAAGCCTAGTTCACATTCTGAAGTTCCAGAAAATTTGTACTTTGATTAGCCAGATTCTACTTCTTCAAGGCATATATCTAAACTATGGTCTCAAATCTCGGTATTAAGGTATTTCTAACATGTGACTAAAGTCCTTGAAGAAGTGTAAAATATGCAAATTCATATTAGGCCAAGACATGGCCTAAAACCTTACTCGCGTGTTTTCAAGGAGAGTCTAGAATCATTCGACGTTTGTGCTAGATATAATAAAATCGTAAGTTATCTTCATAGAATAATAAAATCTTCGACACAATACGATTTTATTATGCAAATAAAATTTGGATTTTTTACGTCTTATTTGGGAGGGGTCGTAGAACTAAACTAGAGTACTTACTACCTAGGCTATGATGACCTAATTTCACAAAAGTACGAAAGTATGATGAAACAACTTCACCGGTGGAAGGGAAGCGCTGTGGCACGCCCCCTGGTGCGTGGGTACCACCATCTTGCTTGTTTCTCCCGTAAAACAGCTTTGCTGTGTTTCGGAGAGAAGAGCAAGACAGGCAGTGTAATTACTGGCACCGAGACTTAACATCTTATGTCTCAGGATAGGCAACACATAAATGGGTTGCTTGGGTTCGTTCCAGTAAACTAGTTTATGTTCATAGGCGACGTCGACCACTTACCATCAGGTGGCACGTTTGCCAGTTTGTCTATCCAACTAACATAAAAAAATAACTTTTAACGGATTCTGTCGATTAAGATTTCTACAGTTTTGACGTTTTGAATACTTTTCCCTGTTCGCGGGACCCAAAATAAATATTAAAGTATCCGAAACGTCAGGAATATATAAACCACGGTACGAAAAAAAAACATAGAAACAAAATGATGAAATTCCGTGGAATGTTTTTACTACACTAAAACACATTTTTAATTTTAAACCTGTAGTTATGCAACAAAACATGTTAATGCAAAACATGTTACGAGTAGAAAAATTTCCGGAAAGTAGTAATTTTAATATTCTCAAAATACCGGAAATGAGAATAATTTACAACACGAACAAGGCGATTATATTATTAAATGAATTACTAAGTATTATACAGCTTAGTGTTTGAAAATATGAGCTTTAGATACGGTATTGAAATGTTGAGAAATATTCGCTATGTAGAGCAATATAAAAGAAGAGTATAATAAAGTGGTAGATTTGACCTCATTGAATTAGTTTGTTGTTGGTATTTTGTATAAACATCTGTGTTTTTCAAATTCAACTATTTTTAAATAAGACAATACGAAGCAGCTCTAGATCATAATTGTGAAGACTGAAATCCATTTCATGTAAACTAATTTTTTTACAGAAATCAAATTACGCATGTAAGGATATTTGAATGGCTTCTTAAGTCCTTTTCATTATATAATGTTTTGTAGTATATAAAGATAGCTTGTAATATTAATAAACATGTATAATACCATAAGTACAGAAAAGTAGCAAAAAATATTATTAACAAGCGAAAACACTTAAATTAATTTGTAAATATATCAATTATATAATAACTAGCTGTTGCCTGCAGCATCGCCCGCGTTACTCAACTCCTATAAGTCACAGCGTGATGTTATATAGCATATAACCTTCCTCGATAAATAAGCTGTCTAACACTGAAATAATTTTTCAAATCGGACCAGTAGTTCCTGAGATTAGCACGTTCAAATAAACAAACAAACTCTTCAGCTTTATAATATTAGTATAGATTTATTACAATAAAAAGTCAACTCAATAAACATGAACAGCTAAATCGTAGTATTTAATACAAGGGAATTAGCATTTAAGTATACCACTTATGAAAAAGTTTAACGTAAAATATCTCAACAACAAAAAGTTCATGAAAACAGATTGTACTCATAGTGGATGTCCACAATCTGCAAATGGGTCAAACGCTGTTGAGCTACTCTATGAAAACTAACACTACTATTTTTATCCTCGGTAACAAGAAGCCTTCACGCGGAGTATAAACTCGTAATTTAAGTTATATAAATATAATATTTATATTAATAATATAAAGTAAGTACGAGTAAAAGATTGGTCTGGCATGTGTCATTGGTGAGCGCTGGAAATTAGCGCCCATAAACATAAACTAGTTAACCTGAGACTAGCCCAGGCAAATCATTCTGCCCCACCAAGGTCTTGTCGTGGAGCCTGAGCCCCACCACCCGTGCTGGGTTCACCTTAAGCTATCAGTAGCTGAAGGTGAGCCCAGCACCTGAGCGACGCCAATCGAACCGACGGAGCTGCTCTTTGTACCCTTTTTATAAGAAGAGGGGACAAAAGAGCAAGAGATAAGCAGCGAGGATGGAAACCTCACTCCATTACACTGTGCTGACATTGGGAAGGATTGCTCTGTGATGCGGGACAACGCTTCTGTGGCCACATCGTGTGGCGTCGGTCCCTTGGGGGACTGACTTGGCGTCGTGGTGCTCTGTTGCTCAACAAATCCGAGGTACCTCACCAAAGGCGGCATTGGAGGCATTTGCCGCTTTTTTGTGGGTAGAGCTGCGTCCACCTTACCATCTTTCGGGCGCAGCGAATCCGACATTTCCCAGCGCAAAAGAAAAAAGAACGCAACTTATTCATGTGTTGCCTATCCTGGGACAAGATTTTAAGTCTTTGTGCCAGTAATTACACTGCCTGTCCTACCCTCCCTCCGAAACACAGCAAAGTTGTTTCACGGGAGAAATTAGCAGGATAGTGGTATTTATGCAAAAGGGAGCGCGGCACAGCACAACCCTCCCACCGGTAAATGTTACGGAGGTGAGCACACTATAAATAAGTACTATTACTAACGAACTTTCCAAGAATGACTAAAATTACTAAAAGCCCGTAGTACGCGTGGCTAGGACGTAGCATGCGCAGCTAGTACGTAGCACGTGTAGCTCGGACGTAGCATACGTAGCTCGCACGTAGCACGGGTAGCTAGCACGCTGTTAGGTAGCAAGTAGTATAATAAGTAAGAATGTAGTAGTAGGCTAGCACGTACCACAGATAGTTACCACGTAGCACATGCAGCTAGCATGTAGTAAATTTGTCCTCTAACTAAAAGCTTTAGTATAGCTGAAGAAGCTAGCGTTAATTAAAATTTTTGGAATAAAAAAAATTGTCAAATTGTAAAAAAAAATGTATTTTAAAGTTCACTGTATACGCAGTAACAGAGTTATAAACATCATTTTAGTAACAAATAACAAATTTAGTAAAACATTTCCCTCAAAAGCGCAGCAATATTTTGTGCGTTAAAACCTTGCCAAAAATTTAATCGAAAACATATCATATGCGC
This sequence comes from Helleia helle, assembly GCA_963853865.1. NCBI lineage: Eukaryota > Metazoa > Arthropoda > Insecta > Lepidoptera > Lycaenidae > Helleia > Helleia helle. The sequence continues at coordinate 5,555,343 of OY971426.1, read as the reverse complement.
ATCGCTAAATTGCTTAACTTTCAGCCAAATCTTTGATAACGTAAGTGTTAACATAGAAATGTTCTTGGCACGTGGACTACTTTCAATGTAATTAACCTAGTGTTTGTGTCGAATTATTGTTTCTGGTAAGTAAAATAAACATTTAAAACTGTCAACTAATCTAGTGCTGTGGGCAGGTATTAAAAATAATTGCAGATTCTTAATCTGTAAAAATATTAAGAGGTAGTTCCATGTAAACAGAGGTAGTGCCATAATGCTTTGCAGCCAAATTGGGCCGGCACGACCGGGGTGGTGCCTCTCATTCACATAACATCGACGTGAAGTGACAGCTGTCGCGTTTTCTGTGGTTCGTGAGTTCCCGGTGGCACATTGGGGGATAGGGAAAAGGAGGGCAACGCATCTGCATAGATTTGGGTTGTGCGGATGTCTATGGGCGTCGGTAGTCACCATAAGGCTTCAACTGCTCGGTAGCCTCCTTATCATTATCATGTACAATAGGGGGTAATTAGCCGTATGGGCACAGTAATTTTTTGTTTCGAATGAGTAGGCTTACGTGACGTGACAGTTTATTAAAAGAAAATCAATAGCATTAAGGGAAAGAAACGAATAAATAAAATAAAATAATTTATATCCTACTAGCTGGTGCCCGCCACTTCGTCTGCGCAGGATAAGATTTTAGTTTTTTTTCATAAAAAGTATCCTATGTTACTTCTAATACCTCCAAAAATATGTGTATAAAGTTTCATAATGATCGGTTAAGTAGTTTTTGCGTGAAAGCGTGACAAACAAACTTATTTTCACATTTATAATAATTAAATAGGATTTTAAGTGTGACCAACCATGGTCTAGTTTTGCTCACTCTAGTCTTATAATGAGAGGTATATTTAAATCTAGCTCCAAGCCGAGATTAAAGTCTATAAATATAGACGATGATTATTTCAAGTAAAATGTTATCAAAACTTCCACAATGCATTTTTCTTGGAAGCACGTGAGACGATCCACCTGTGTGTTAAGCCTTAAACGATTTTGTAAGGGTCTCCACAGACTGGCGCATCCGCAGCGAAACTACTAACATCATTCACAGCTGATTTTGGTTTAACAGAACTTTAAAAGCTATTGGACATTTCCAATGGTTTTTAAAGTTTTGGAACCATTATATTCAGTATTCCTTTTTTCATTTAAAATATTTCATTTGTTAATGTTTGAGATCTTACGATCTTAAACTTGAATTAATGTCAGGATTTTTGTTACTCTTTCACACATAAACTACTGAATGAACATTTACAATAATATAGTTTTCAATATATCAGAATAACACATAGGCTCCGTACTTTCACCGAAATGGGAAGTACGCGGGTGAAACCGCGGAGTGCTGATAGTCTTTTGATAATTTTTAACATCAACCACGAACATATACGAGTCCACCTGATAGTTGGTCGTTTTGTACTTCGCCTACTGCGACACTCGGATCTCGTCACCGGTAATTACAGTGGGTACCCTTTTTTATGCGGGCTCCTTCAGCACTTTTTGGGGGTCCCGGATCTGAAGGCAACAGGTACATCTCAGGGATGAGATGTTCCTGTTGACTGTTGATGAGGGACTGGCTACCCTGCCTATCTTTTCACTACTTACTCTATGTTGGAAGAAATGGTAGCTTAATCATCTTTCAATAACACGATTTGGCAAAAAAGCTTTTTCGTTTACCATCTAGAATCTAGATTTTAGAAGAGTGTATGTTTAGACCACTAGTATTAATTATTGCCATCTTGCACTTACTCATTCCCCTGTCTGTTCTGAGCCTAACTGTAACACATTTAAGATTGCCACATTAAAAGAACATCGTGTAGCTTACGACATAATGAGTCTGGCCTCACGCCAAGTCTCGTGTGAGTCCAGTATTAACTCAACTTAGAACTCCAAAATTTATTATATATTATTCGAGTTCTGTATAATTTTAGTAAATAACAATAATACTTTATGCGCACAAAGTATTATTGTTATTTTTTTATGTGGGTAATTTTTTTTTACGGATGAAACGTCACGAAAATGTGCAACGTTTTTGTCCAAGAAGAGGGAGAGAGTGATTGAGACCGATTGAGAAAGAAAAAGGGTGAACGTAGCATGAAGAACATGGACATGGGGTGAGAGTAGAGAGCAAGCGAGAAAGATCGAGAGAGAAAATGAGATAGAGCGAACGTTGTTTGAAAATGTTTACTTTGTACGCACGCACATTTTTTTTATTCGACCTAAGCGTTGCGGTCATTTTCGAGCTAACTCTTATTGGCCTTAATAGTTTTGCCATAAAAGTAAAATTTTGTAGAGCAATTACTACATGTAACAGTGCTGCTATCATCGATCTAATATATTCTTCCTTAAGGATAATTGTTTAGGATCATTCATCAGAAATATAAACACTTTATACTTAAGAAAACGTATAAATGTAAGGAACAAACAAACATACATTTTCAATAGATGGAAAAACGATATTTTGATCTCCATTCCCATTTTATAAAGTAGAATAGAGAACGGAGATAATGAAAAACTAAAATATCTCTTTAAAATAAAAAAAATGATGAGATATTAAAAATGTCACTATTGTAATTCAGCGCCATAATAGTTTGAAAGTGGGTCAACGGGGAAGACACCTATTGTTGTTCGTAATTAGTACAAAAAATAATGGAACAGACAACGTACAACGCATTGTTGGACGTTTTGTATTTAACCGACCAAATAAAGAGATTTGAAGGTTAAATGTTTATGGGAAAAGCGGAGAATCGATTTTAATACGTGATTTACCGGTGGGAGGGATGTACTTTGTAACGCTCTTATCTGTATGGACACCACCATCTTGCTTATTTCTCCCGTTTCACTTTGCTGTGTTTAAGAAATAAGGACAGGGCAGGCAATTTAATTACTAGCCCCGAGATTTATTGTCTTACGTCAAAGAATGAATGAGTTTGGGGTTAGTCCTTTCTTTTCGTGCACACCGGCGACGGTAAGCCTTAATAATAATTTAAGACCTTAATATTTTTATTACTTGGACGAGACGAGACACCTTTTTTCTGTGATGTTCTGTGTGGTTCATGATCTGTGTTGTTATTCTGCTTCTAGCCTACATATTATAAGAATATTGTTACTAAAAAGTTTTATTTATTTATTCTCTATCTACATTAAAATGTATTGTACAACTAATATAATATATACGTCTGATACACGGGTGTGCTTATCTCTATCAGAGATCTCTACCATCAAACCATAAAGAGTGCATAAAGAGAGTCTAAAGCGGGCATAATACAAAAGAATATAAAAGAAAAAAAGAAAAAACAACCAAAATAAAAAAAAAACACAAAAGCGCTAACAAATCAATTAATAATCAAGTAAAAATTACGATATTCATACACACTACATACATAATATAAACTATTTATAATAATATTATATCATATAGCGCTACGTGGCTTGAAATATAATTATTATTATTCTTATTCATGCATGCCCAGCATTGGGATACAAGAGTCGCGTGTGTTTTATTACTTACCAAAACTAACCCATTTAAACCAATCCTCCATTAAATACGTAAGGGAATAGTTTACGATGCGGTAAACATTTGCCGTTTCAAAGGTAAAATAAAAACACACATCTATCGAACTGTACAAATAAACTAAAAAAAAGCACCATTAAAAAATAGAGCAACTTACAGTCCGTAAAATACAAATGAAACTATATACAAGCAATACTTTCATTTTAAAGATAAAACAAAATAGCTACTACCCACAACTCCTCCTTCTGATCAAACTTGGTTAGAATCACATTTTTCTATATAATGTGTCAACTAAAACTTTTTTTTATGGTAATACTATATATATGGTATATGGTTTAACCTGATAAAAGTGTCAGTCATCAAAACGAAGAAATAAACTACGTACTAAAAATATAACTTACTGTAACTTGGAAACCGCATAAGATTATAAAAGCTTACCTGTAAAGAAAAAAAAATAGTTTTTATTATTAACATTTTAATTAAAGAAAATATGAACTAGTTTTTTACAAACTTTGCACTTATTACATAAAATACATTTTCGTTATATTTCATATATTATACGTTCAATCAATATGATATTAAAAATTGTAATAATTTGTACCTGGTATATTTGCTGTAAATTATTTACAAGCAGTCAATCAAACGTCTGGTTACTCGGCTGTCCAACCATAATCTCAGTTGTATTCAAATTCCAAATCTGATTAAACTTATCATAAAGCATTGAGAATATAACCGGAATAGAGCGGAAATTTTTGTATGAAATTTGTGCTTTTCGATATTTGAACTCGCACCCTCTGCGTGTGCCTATTCACTAGACCACTGCAGTTCAAATTATTCATTGTAAAGCGAAGAAGGACCATTCGAGTAGAAACGATTGAGTTCCAGTCAGGCTGAACGGATGCGTGAACACAGTACTATTATTGCATCAATGCCTACTGCTAGAGCTCACAGCCTACAGAAGTTAAATCAAACCTATGCTACTGATAAAGGATATAAATACCAGTATGATATATTTAAAATCTTGCGACCAGAATCGACTACCAGCAGCTGGCAAATTGACATATATAATATCCTCACCATGGTCTGGTGGCATCATGGAGGCCTTGACGTGGCGGTGGGGCTCAGTATCCTCGGGTGAGCCCAACACCTTGGGCAAATCTAATTGAGCCGAGGAGGCTCTTTGTACCCCTCTTATAAGAATAGAGGATAAAAGAACAGGGAGCAAAGGTCGAGGACGGGAACTTCACCCCATTGTACTGTCCCGACGTTGGGAAGGGTTGTTTTGTGGTGCGGGACAACCCATCTGTGAAGGTGGCGTCGGTCCCTTGGGGAACTGACTAGCCGTCGAGGTGCCCTGTTTGTTTATTAGATCTAGGGCACCTCATCAAAGGCGGCATTGTTGGCACTCGCCGGGTTTTAGTGGGTAGAGCTGCGTCCACTTACCAGCTGTCGGCGTTAAAGAAAAAAAAACGTATATTATAACTAGTATTATATAGTGGCTGGTCCTTGTTTGAATCGGTTGGCGAGGAATGGGATTCGGGGTAAGGTTGGATAAATGCCCCCATAAAAAAGTCCCGGCGTCAGCGGGGGTGCTTCAGGTTGTTGGAGTAGCCAACCATTCGGGCCCAGAACTGACCCTTGCGGGACGCCGCACTCTCTCGACGCCAACTCGCCGCCTCACTATGTACCCTCTCTAATCCTCGTACACGATCTTCCTATCAGAGATATACGCCCTCCACAGCCTTCTGAGATACGGGGTCCCGCCGAAATACTTTAGCGCCTTGTTGGGTACCTGCCCTGGTATAAAAGTTCCGGCAATGGCGGTGGTACTTCAGTTTGTCAAAGTTCCCCATAAGGCTGAAGGCAACAGGGCACCGGGAGTTCCCATATCACATAATCCCCGGGGATGACCCATCCCTGGGTGAATGAGCAAAGCCTTTCCAGTACGACAACAAAAAAAGAAGATCAGCTGTCTTGGCGTGGCATTGAAAATGGCCTATGTGGTAGTACTAGACTTAACATCTTATGTCTTATTATAAGCAACACATGAATGAGTTCTCCACTGAAAAGAAAATTTGTTGAACGCATTATACATAGAACAAATAAAATGTCTTTGATATCAAAAACTTAACAAGGTTGGAAAGAAAAGAGGATTTTGAGAAATAGGTCAGGAAACGGACTGCTGTTTCCAACTTACGAACTGCAATACAGAATTTGTTATTTTCATTTTTATTTGATCCTGTATATAAAAGAAACCATTCGCGTATACAACGGGTAACGTTCTCCTTATATGAATGTTTGTTGGTTTGTTACTTATTGTGAATGTTTGGTTTTGGTTTCTGTAAAGTATCCGAAACAACGGGCATGGAAACTGTTATTTGTATCGTCAGTTCCTTGTTTTTATCTTCATTGGATAATTTATTTGATATAGGATATATGATACTAATAACTTTATTTGTGAGACATGCTGCACTACACATAATAATAATAATGATATTTAATATTATAAATGTGAAAGCGTGGATATTTGTTACGCTTTCACGCGAAAACTACTTAACCGATCATCATGAAACTTTGTACACATTTTCTTGGAGGTATGACAAGTAACATAGGATTTTTTACAAAAAAAAACTAAAATCTTTTCCTGCACAAACGAAATCGCGGGCATCAGCTAGTAGTATATATGTTAGTTAGATAGGCAGACGGAAATATATACGAAAAGAAATACAAGCATACTAATCAATTATTTAAAACTCCGGCAACGCACATGCTAATCCACTATTGTAGCAGGCGTGTGGACGTCGCTTATAAAATACCATCAGGTCTACCAACTGTCCGTTTGCCCCCTCTTTTATGTAAAAAGGGCAGACGAGTCAAGTGATGGTGGTCAGCGTCACTCATGAACATAAGCAAGTAGGTAAACCAGGAACTAGCCCTAGCAACTCATTCACTCATTCATGTATTGCCCCTCCTGAGACGTATGATGGTATTTTGATTAGTAATTACACGGCCTGTTATGACCTTTTCTAAATCTGTTTCACGGGAGAAACAAGCAAGAGGTAGTGCCATGCTGCTTTGTAGCCGAATTGGCCTGGCACGACCGGGGTGGTATCTTTCGCTCACATAGCACCGGGGTCTAGTGACAGCTAAGCTGTCGCGTTTCGTGCAGTTTGTAAGTTTCCACTGGCCCATGGGGGGGATAGGAAAAAGGAGGGCAACGCATAATTTTTGGTTGTGCAAACGACTTCGACTGCTCGTTTCCCCTATATGCTTTAAAAAAATATATGATGGTACCCATGCAGACAGGAGCGCGAAACAAGATCGTCCTTCTTACTGGTTGATTCTTGTCGTTCATTGAACTCCTTTCAATAAATCGTATGTCCTACAGTAGTCCGAAAACCAATGATTATGAGGATAGGAAAAAATATTATCGATATTTAATACGACCTCTATGGCTCAGTGGTGAGAGCATATGCGCTCAAGCCCGGAGGTGGTGGGCTCGAATCCCGCCAGGGAACAAAAATATTTTCTGTGTTCCTGGGTCATGGATGTGTATTAAATATGTGTATTATATAATAAAAATCTTAAATATATGTATAGTATAAAAGTATTAAATACATTTCCGTTGTCTGGTACCCGTAACACAAGTTCTTCGAGAACTTACCACGGGACCAGATTGATGTGTGTGAAAGCGTCCATACATATTATTATATTAATATAATTATAAAGGTTAGGAGTTTGATTGTATGAACACGCTAATCTTAGGAACGACAGGTCCGATTTGAAAAATTATTTCAGTGTTAGATATCCCATGTACCGAGGCAGGTTATAGGCTATATAACTTTACGCTTTGACTAACAGTAGTTAAGTTGTGTAAGTTAACGCGGGTGAAGCTGCAGGCAACAGCTAGTTAATAAATAAGTGTAGTCTCAAGGCATTATTTTCACTTTCAACAGCAAACCACTTTACTTAGTATAAATAACAAACGCTTTTTAATTGTTTAACAGCGCGGAGTGTAAAATTGGCTGACTTAATTACTGTTGTTTCCTGGTCGTTGCATAATTGAGAGTGAATATTTGAACAACTCACGTAGGAGCCCCCAGGGCTTCGCGGTTCGTGTTTGTAAGATGCTAATTAAAATAATCATTAGCTTGCTATCGATTAACGTCCTCTATAATACGTAAAATGTCTTCATTAAAGGTATCTTTCTACTAAGGTGATGTGTATTGTTGTATTTTTTTATATGTAGAAAACAATGTTTTTTAAATTTGAATTTTCAAATAACTAGACATCGAGCTAAATGAGGACGAAAAATTGGACCTTATTTATCTAGTTTCGTGTCGTATTGACTCTTCACGTTTCTTTCTCACTGTTGACTTCCTTAAACTGGCATAAATTATTTAGAAGAAAAACTTGACGGCAAAAAACATTTGAATTTGGCGCCAAAAATCCGCCATTTTGTTTATTTCTATATTTTGATATACTCAGGGTCGCTCTCACAGTGAATACGACTCTAACGACAGCTCTCAAACTAATCTATCGAGCCATTCAGGCTGCGGAGAGTGCCAAACTATTATACATACATACATACTCTCGAAAAACATAACCCTCCTTCTGGCGCAGTCGGGTAAAAAGACTTTTGATCTCAATACCTATGGACTAGTTGCTATTTATTACACAGCTACTGTTTAGAAGAAGAAACAAGTAGGAAAAAATTAATAGCCTGCATTCCAAAAACCGTTTATCAAAACTATATTTTACATCCATTTAAACTTCAAAAGGCACAGTTTCAGGGCCAGGTAATATAAAATATTACCTTAATTGCAATATCCAGTATAGTCGAAACAATCTGCTCTACATATCGGCTTCTACGAATGTACAAATAGTTTAACCTATTAACAACACTAACTCAACATAATATATATGAAGTATAGCGTAGAATTATGTGATTTTTTTTATTATGATCTAGCTTTTTCCATGGATTTGCTTATATTGGATTTTTTTTTTTTTTTTTCGGATGGATCTATGCTAATGGCCCGAAGGCCCTAATGCTTCAACGGATTGGTGTGAGCCCATTCGGCTCACTTTTGATTGGGGGGTTGCCCCCCGCCTACCGTGCAGTCTGCGACCACACGGCCTCCTGGCGTCGGTTGTGCTTATATTGGAATAAACTTGCTTAAGCCAGAGTGATTTTAAAGCCCCACCATAGTTCAGGCCTTGACGTGGCAGTGGGGCTCAGTAGCCTAGCCCAGCACCTTGGAGGAAGCTAATTGAGCCGAGGTGGCTCTCTGTATCCCTCTTATAAGAAGAGGGGGCAAGGGGCAAGGGTGGGAAGTTACTGGCAGCGTTCCCCCTTTGAATAGCTAAATTATGGAATTCGTTACCAGTATCTGTGTTTCCGGATACTTACCACTTGGGGTTATTCAAGACATGAGTGAACAGGTACCGTCTAGGCAAGCCTGCTCCATCGCCGACCACGCCGACTTTACTTTCCATCAGGTGAGACAGTGGCCAAACGCAAGCCTATCACTCATAAAAATCCCAATAGGTTTTTATGTCATAACTTATAATTCTAATAAATTTGTTGCTTATTTTTTAATTTAGTTGCTATTATAAATCTAAGTCCGCTTAGGCCAAGTGGACAGCAGCATTTTAATCAATAATGTCCAAAAATACTAAATGAAAAGAGTTCTTTACTTAGACTCTATCGAGTTATGGTGATAATAATAATAATAATAGTTTGGGACAACTCACACACGGCCATCTGATCCCAAACTAGGGAGCCTGTAATATGGCAACCAGACAACTGATACATACTTATATATTTCTAAATACATACATATTATAGATAAATTACACCCAGACACAGAACAAATGATCGTGTTCATCACACAAACATTTGTCGATGTGATCCTTACCACGTGCTTCATCCATAGTTGTAATTGATTGGGGTCAGATAGGTGCACCTCCGTCTTAAATATACCAACAAATTTACACATCAATTGAATCTACCACCGGTAGTAAAAGTATCTACCACCATCTTGCTTGTTTCTCCCGTGAAACAGCTTTGCTGTGTTTCGGAGAGAAGGGTAAGACAGGCAGTGTAATTACTGGCACCGAGACTTAACATCTTATGTCTCAGGATAGGCAACACATAAATGAGTTGCCTGGGCTCGTTCCAGGTAAACGAGTTTATGTTCATGGGCGGCGTTGACCACTTACTATAAGGTGGCACGTTTGCCAGTTTGCCTATTTACCTAACATAAAAAAGTAGAACTAATCTTTTCAAATATTCTGTAACAAATTTTACGTTTTGATATTCTGAAAAACCTGGGAGGAACGCTCTATTCCCAAGTTGTGATATTATATTTCATAAAATCTAGAACTTTAGGAATATTTATAATCTTTGAGAGTATCACACAAAACTGACTTAAAAGATCGACACAACCACACATAGTCCGGTCAAATTAGACCAAAAAATAAGAGTAAAGTTACCTAAATTCCCACCAAGATGAAAATCGGTAAGATTGTTTGAAATATCATTAAAAACAAAATTTTAAAGTTCCCCATCTTTCCCCTGTAAGGAAAAAAATGTATTCAAGGTCAAAGGTAAAAAAATGAGTTTTTCGCGATTTTCAGCAAAACGGTAAGTTTTATCATAAAAATATTTCAAACAAAAATTGTAGATCATAAAATTATCTACAAAAAATTTATTAATACTTTTTTTTTCTATGAGCCACCGTTTTTGAGATATAACGATTCAAATAGTTGTAAAAGTTGTAATCGTCATAATATGCATGAGTACGCCACGTATATATACATCTCTATAGTTGTAATATATGTTAAAATATTTTTCTATCGGTTATTGTAACTTACACTACATAAAATATACATAAGTTATAACTATAAGAATATCAGGTAAAATGAAGCCCAGTCCCTTAATTTATACGCCATTGCAACTGCAAAAAGGGATGCAGTGCTAAATGTGGTTGCAAAAAAGTCGGACTGTTCTGTTCTCCGGCATGTACACATTGTCAAGGCCGGTTTTGCTCTAATATTGAATCACCAACAGTAGAGGATCCGTTTGATTCCAACGAGGCAACATGCGATACATCGCTATTAACGCAGTTTACATGCACTCAGGATGAAGATGAAGAAGAACAAGAACAAGAAGAACAAGAACAAGAAGAACAAGAACAAGACGAACAAGAACAAGAAGATCAAGAAGAAGAACAAGAAGAAGATTTTGAAAGTTACGACTCGGACGATTAAATTTCACAACTTTTTTTTAACTTAAATTGCTTTTATCTTTTCAATCTCTGCTAATATCCATTATTTTTCAATAGTTTCAAATTAAACAGGATCAAAACTGACCCGTGGAATAGGCCTACTGGGGAAACCACAAAAAAAACGCGCTAAGTTCACTATCTCATAGGTGGCGAGGAAACGTGTGCATATTATGACGATTACAACTTTTACAACTTTTTGAATCGTTATATCTCAAAAACGGTGACTCGTAGAAAAAAAGTATTGATTAATTTTTTGTAGATAATTTTATGATCTACAATTTTTGTTTAAAATATTTTTATGATAAAACCTACCGTTTTGCTGAAAATCACGAAAAACTCATTTTTTTTACCTTTGACCTTGAATAAAATTTTTTCCTTATAAAAATATAAAGATGGGGAACTTTCAAATTTCGTTTTTAATGATATTTTAAACAATCTTACCGATTTTCAGCTTGGTGGGAATTTAGGTAACTTCGAATGTCTAAATTGACCGGACTAACATGCATATACAAGATAGGCTGATTACTCAGATCGCTTACCTGATATTGGCGCTAGTTACATATTCAGTTCTACCCACAATGGTTAACCATCAGTTAGCCGTAACGACCGGGCGTGAATTTAAAATTGACCGTTAATGTCTCGTACATTGGTAAATGTTTGTTTTCGTGTATTTCGTGTCAGATTTTTGAATGACGATTCTTTTAGACTCGGCTTTCTCTACAAGTATCGAGAATATAACCTTAAATTAAACCTGGGCAGCAAGTTTTAATATAAGGTTCTTTTCTCACAAACTCGCACAGAATTCGTTCTGTCAAAATAAAAAAAAACACCGTTCTTATCTAACCTCTACATTGGAGAAGTAATATTCCTACCAAATTTCAAGTCTGTAGGTCTTATAGTTCCAGAGATATCATGATGAATAAATCTATAGAACAGTTAGTAATAATTTTGTTGAGTATAGCAAACAAAAACAGTGATTTACATGATAATATAGAAATAGAAATAAAAAAAAACAGAAAAAAAACTATAATACTACTTATATCTACAAAAAAATATTCAAAAGAATTACCAGCTCCTCATTCTAGAACATTCTTAATATTTTCCATTGTAATGTATTCATGTAAATGTATTCCTAACGCAAATGCATTTGAAATGTACTGTAGATCCACGTATTGTGCGCCCAAATCCCCTAATCTGTATGAACAAAGGCTCATTTTTTATTAACTCTGTTGTATGCGCGTTTGTTAGGGAATAGTTTTCGGATACCGGAAATTCACAAACCGCACGACATGACAGCATAGCTGTCACTTGACGCCGGTGTTATGTGAGCGAGAGGTAAACCACCCCGGTCTTGCCGGCCCAGTTCAGCTGCAATGCAGCATGGCACTACCTCTTACTACGTCTTTATTGAACTGGTCAACTTTATTTTCTGCCCATACTGATGTGATGACATGTCCAGGCTGATTCCCCTTCATTTGACAACTAGGACCAATTGAGGAGAACGTGGTTTTAATATCTAGTCAATAGGCATCCTCCGTCTTCTAAAATATTTAAAATATAGGGTAAGTCTAGCAAAGATGGCCGTATAGGAGAGATGACCAACCTATGGCCAACACAAAAAAGTAAGGGATATTATAATTATTCAGAAATGTCATTAATGTCTTGCTAGTTTGCTTCCTGACTCAGACATTGTCATATGTAGATGCTTGATTTTACAAAAAAAAAACAAAAGAAACAAAAATTATACAATTTTTTGGACTCTTTTGTTTTGGCCATCTGTCCTATACGGCCATCTTTCCTAGACTCACCCTAAGTAAAAATCAATAAAGATTCAATAATATAAATTTACTCCAAGTCAATCTAATAAGTCACGGCCGTCATGAACTGTGGTCATGAATCATCCTTCGCCTGCCAACACAATGTTGCCAAACGTAACACATGTTTACGAGTCGAACTGTCAACATCACACATACCAATTTACACTCTACGCCCGTATAATAGGACAGAGAATGTGTGGATACCTGTATACATATGTTTACTTTGTGTTTACCCAAGAATACCTAAAAGCCTTTTGACCTATTGAGGTCAAAACACCACGATTTTGGGGTACAGAATACATTATATTTTATACAGTATTTATGACACTGAAAGCTTTTAGAGGTTTTAGGTTGGTGCGGATTTGCGTGGATTACATGCTTGCATATTATGTAAATCTGACTCCATAAATTAAAAAAACAATTTAAACACTGAGATAATACATAGTTGTGTATTTTTAAGTTGTTTATTGTTGAAAGATAGATATATGTAAGAGGTAGTGCCATGCTGCTTTGCAGCCTAATTGGGCCGGCACGACCGAGGTGGTACCTCTCACTCACTTAACACCGGCGTCGAGTGAGTTTTCGGTGGCCCATTGGGGGATAGGAAAAAGGAGGGCAACACATCTGCGTAATCTCTGGTTATGCAGATGTGTATGGGCGTAGGTAGTCTATAGCTTCGACTGCCCGTTTGCCCTCTTATGCTATTAAAAAAAATGACCTCCAACTAGATGGGACCGTGACATCAATGCAGTCCTAGATATCCATCTAGGACGGGAGATCGGCCGTCTTGTCGTTCATTAAAAGAGAAAAAAATGTAAAATATTTATGTAACTAACGAGTTAACAGCTGTTTAACGCAGCTTTGCCTGCGTTAATTTATTTTAGATAATATCTAAAATAAATCACGCTTTTACATACGCTTAATACGCTTTTAAATCTATATTATAGATTTAAAAGCGTATCCTGATTGACGATGATTATTTCTATACCCTTACTTTTTCTTTTTTTTTTTCTTTTACGCCGAGAAATACTCTGAGGCATCCCGCTGGGGAGTGGGTCTCCCCAGGCGAGTATGTGGGACTCGCTGCGCCCGAAAGGTGGTAAGTGGACGCAGCTCTACCCACTAAAACCCGGCAAGTGCCACCAATGCCGCCTTTGGTGAGGTGCCCCGGATCTAATGAGCAAACAGGGCACCTCGACGGCTAGTCAGCCCTTCAGGGAACCGACGCCACCTCCACAGATTGGTTGTCCCGCACCACAGAACAACCCCTGCTAACGTCGGGACTGTACAATGGGGTGAAGTTCCCGTCCTCGCCCCTTGCCCCTTGTCCCCTCTTCTTATAGAGGGGTACAAAGAGCCCCCTCGGCTCAATTAGCTTCTCCCAAGGTGCTCAGCTCACCCTAGGCTACTGAGCCACGCCACGTCAAGGCCTGAACCATGGTGGGGATTATTTCTATACCCTATGTCACTCAGTGTAATTACGTAAATAAGTATTTTTATTATTAGTATTTCGACAAATTTTAGGACCAGTGAGGAGGAAGATGGAAGCTGGAGAACATAGAGCTTGAAGATATGGTGTCCGAGCCCAACATTATAGGAGAATTTAAATTCGCCAGAATCCGGCTTGGACATCCGGAGAGAATGCCAGCTGACAGGGCGGTGAGAAGGGCCTATGAGGGACAGCTGCGGCCGCCGACCAGTTGGCCGACCCAAATACCGCTGGAAGGACGCAGTAACGAAAGACCTACGCGCCCTGTGCGCCGTAAACTGGAAGGAGATCGCGAAAGACAGGGTTCGGTGGCGCCATCTCGTATCGGAGGCTAAGATCCATTTCGGTCGTTGAGCCAGCGGAGTAAGTAAGTAAGTATTTTTGAGACCAAAATTTACGTTGAGAATTTTATATGCTGTTTCACCTGCGTAGTTCCCGTTTCCATGAGATTTTTCAGGATAAAACTATCCTATCGCCTTTTCTGGGTCTCAAACTATGTCCATACCAAATTTTATTTGATCGTTTCGGTTGTTAGACTAAACGTAGAACAGTTTGTTCAAATCATGACATTTTTTTTACTTAGAGAATTTTCATACCAGTCCTAACTAAACGAAAAGTCCGATCCGAATAATTTCAAGTGGAATTTACGCGTAGATATTCAACCTTATTTATCAAACCATTTAAATGGATAAGAATTAATATCTTGATACCAATTTCACCACTGTTAGATTCCACCCATATTTTAAACTTGAAAATTTTAACAAGAGCTGTTAATAAGATATTAAATTATATTATATTAATTAGCAATTATCCTCAGGATGTAGACTCTACGATCGCCTCGGTGTCGGGGCGGGAAAGGAGGGCGGTGCTATATGCATGCATATGCGTGCACTCACACATTTGCTGTAAAGACTGGGTATTTCGCGGGATAATTGCTAATTAATATAATATAATTTAATATCTTATATAATGGATTTCCGCAAAGTAACGCCTGATTCTATTAGAGCTGTTAATGTTGCTTAATTATAATAGTTATATGTATACAATTCCGGAATTTTTTGTGACCATTTATGAGTACTTTTAATATTAGGAAAATTATTTTATAAACCGTTATTAATGGTTTTCGCAGCGCACCCGAAATAAAGACTTTTATCGGCAAAATTTTGATAAATTGTTCCATGTTTTTTCGAATATATGTCACTTCTGAATAGTGTAACTTTCTGTTAGTCAAAGAATTTTCCAATACTTTACCTCTTTATAATATTAGTATAGAGGTCTCTACTTCTATACTAATATTATAGAGAGAAGAAAGGGCTATTATTTTAACGTCGCGTTATATTTATTTGCAGTGCTACGCCGTAGCATAACTCGCAAAGAGCAGGGGGTAAAGGGTAAGGACGGGACCTCACCCCATTGTACTGTACCGACGTTGGCTCAAAAGATACGGGGCACCTCACCAAAGGCGGCATTGGTGGCACTCGCCGGGTTTTAGTGGGTAGAGCTGCGTCCACCTTACCACCTTTCGGACGCAGCGAGTCCCACAACCTGGGGAGACCCACTCCCCAGCGGGATGTCTCAGAGCATTTCCCGGCGTTAAAGCTCCATAAGAATCGGGGCAGTTCCAACCTACGCGACTTTCATAAAAAGTTGCACTTTACTAAACATACTTTACTTGATCTACGGTGAAAGATAACGTCTAAAAAGTTAAAATCGTTGACATCTTTAAATAGCTAAGCAAACTGTAACACAATTACACGACGTTGTATGCAACGTAATATACTTAATACATCATATATATACTACGAAATTCCGCTCATTGAAGATCTAATAAGTTGCTTATAATAATAACAAATAATAATAAATACTTTTCTTAAATTATTAAGTTATTATTAATTACTTGTAGTAAAGTTTGTTTGGGATATAGTAGTAAATTGCCAGAAAAAATCAATATCTCTGATTCATTATTACACTGTACTAACTTCTGACAGGGCGCTCATAATGATTTACGAGGCACGGCAATTGTACGCTCCAATGGATCGTTTTAGGGACCGTGATTTATTGGCCCAAATCTGTTATAGAGAATTGTTATCGTTACTGCATCAAGCATACGTGCCCCTAATATAAATGAGACCCGGGCCTAATTATAGGATGGCACCTAAAATTTTGTGAGGAGAGTGTTTGGTTCTATATTATTATGTCAATGCCATTATTATAGAGTCTTCTGAATAAGACACTCGTAGGCAATGTTGAAATATCGAGCTCCGCAAGACAAAGGAAAAAGTATGCTAAATATATTTAATAGTAATAAATAACTAAATATAATAACCTCTGTGGCTCAGTGATAAGCGCGTTGGCGTTTAAGCCGGAGGTTGCGGGTTCGAATCCCGCCAGGGAACAAAAATATTTTCTGTGTTCCTGGGTCATGGATGTGTATTAAATATGTGTATTATATAATAAAAATCTTAAATATATGTATAGTATAAAAGTATTAAATATATTTCCGTTGTCTGGTAACCGTAACACAAGTTCTTAGAGAACTTACCACGGGACCAGATTGACGTGGTGTGAAAGCGTCCATAGATATTATAGATATTATTATATTATAGTAATTTCTATTATTATTATTATTATAGTACTCTGATATATTACAATATTATTAAAATATTAACAGTGTACTCCCACACTCAAAGAAGTGAAGCTTGTAGCTAAGCATCGCAAGTAAGCCTTACTACGCCAACGTAGAACTACTTATGAGTTACGCTACGATGGCGTAGCAGTGCTACGTGAGACTTAAATCTTATCGTTACTGTTTGTTCGTGATGTTCACCTTCATTTGTGAGCCATTGATGAGAAAGTTTAGGGTACAAGGGTTGTATTAGAAAGAACCATTTTCAAAGGTCAGGCGCTAATCCATTTAGAGGTCGTGACATAAGTGTGGACCAAACTATCATCGTTCGCTATAGCAATATGTTTTACTTTAAAAAACTAAGCCGCTTGCGATAACTGGTTTCTACTAGTTATTTTAATAACCAGAAAAAAGGTATTAATTTGTTCTTCTTATCATGTAAAAGCTACTGAACAGATTTATATGCAATTTGGGAAAGACAAAATTTATATCATAATATTTTTAAGTACGAATACTTATACTTAGTATTTAAATCGAAGCTAACGTGGGCTGTACAGCTACTATGTATATTCTCAGATAAATTGTCATTTAATTTACTTAAATATAGTTTTTCAACGTCACAGCCAACCAGTAGCAGAACTTATATGCGAATCATGACCAAAAAGCCACAGAAGCTGTATTGAATCAACAGTTGAGTCTGGCTCCATCAATCACGGGCTCTGTATCCACGCCGATATTGATTGATCACTTCAACGTCCAGATACAATAAAGAGACTGTTTTTTTCTGATGCAAATCATTTGGCCTTTTGAACCATGAAAAAAGTTTGAACACAACTGCCATCGGAAAAAATGATCAAATTATGTAGAACGATAAATAATGTAAGAGGTAGTGCCATGCTGCTTTGCAGCATCCGAGACGGGCCGACCGAGGAAGTACCTCTCGCTCATATAACACCGACGTCAAGTAACAACTATGCTGTCGCGTTTCGTGCGGTTTGTGAGTTCCCGGTGGCTCATTGGGTGGATTGGGAAAAGGAGGGTGGCACATCTGCGTGGCCTTGGTTGTATGGATGTGATTGGGCGTCGGCGTCGTGAGGCTACGACTGCTCGTTAGCCCCCTGATCACATAAAAAAAATTGTCAAGCAGAGAGATCCTGCATAGGGACATTTTAATTACAAGATATTTTTCTCTACGTAAACAAAGTTCGGCAAAAGTAAAACAATCTAATAATTATGCTGACAAAAGAATAACTCCCATTTGGAGCTTCCTAAGGATTCTTTGGTTGTAGTTTACTCCCGTAATAGTTGTTAAAACGGGGAGTTTTACCTCCTTTACCTGGATCTAGGGATATACTTAAATACTAAGTCGCGGGTCAAATCGATAATCAAAAATGTCACTTAGTTAATCATTATCAGCCTATCCATCCCAGATTTGATTGTTGTTGATGATGATGGTTTAAAAATTAACAAGGCACAGAAAAACATAGTTGGGTAAGTTATAATTACTCTTGTGCAAGTACTGGTAGACTTGTACCAGTGCAGACACTCATTCTTTTTCGAGTAGCAGGGTGATAATTCATAATGATATCAACTCTTATTTGTCCCACTGTTGGGCACGGGTCCACGTTGGCGAGGCTTAAACGATTTGGGCCATAGTTCATCTTTGCGCTGGCCCAATGCGGGTTGGTGAACTTCACACACCTTCAAATAATCTCATAAGCCATGAAGGTTTCCACACGATATTTTTCTTCACCGGCGAGCAAGAGATGTTCTCATGTTCAGGTGCACGGAGAAATTTAGGAAAACATGAGCGAAACCCATTTCATGACATCAGTCGGGATCGAACCCAAACAGTCATCATCATCACCCCACCATGGTTCAGGCCTTGACGTGGCGGTGGGGTTCAGTAGCCTTGGGTGAGCCCAGCACCTTGGGCGAAGCCAATTGAGCCGAGGGGGCTCTTTGTACCCCTCCTATAAGAAGGTGCCGGGGGCAAGGGGTGAGGGTGGGAACCTCACCCCATTGTACTGTCCCGACGTTGGAAGGGGTTATTCTGTGATGCGGGACAACCCGTCTGTGGAGGTGCCGTGCAGGACTGACTAGCCGTCGAGGTGCCCTGTTAGCTTAACAGATCCGGGGCACCTCACCAAGGCGGCACTGGTGGCACTCGCCGGGTTTTAGTGGGTAGAGCTGCATCAATTTACCATCTGTCGGGCGCAGCGAGTCCCACATACCCGCGTGACCCACTCCCCAGGCGGAATGCCTCAGAGCATTTCCCGGCGTAAAAGAAAAAAAAAGTCACCATCATCAGCCCATACCCACTAGACCAGCGTCGCTCACGATAGGTCATACTTTGAGATAAGAGATAGTTGGTATCGGTACCAATAGACGACCCCCCTTCCTCTCGACCCTCACCCCCTTAAATTTATTGCAGTAATTTTATATTATTTTTTATTGTTAACATGACTTTCAGTCGTTATAATTCAATATATTTTCTTATTTATTTAGATCGTATATATTTAGATTTTATGTATCTGGTGATTACTTGGTGTATACTTTACAGCAAGATTTAAAAAACCACAATAGTTGTTTCATTATAATGAAGCAATTTGATTGTATTCTAGCATTAGATTAAAAAAATACTGGTTTTAAAACCAATATTATATTTAAAAATAAGTTTTTTAGAGCTAGGCTCAAAATATAATATGCAGTCCCGTTAATAAACACTTGTTGAGTACACACCTAACCTGAACATGGGCGTTTAATTATTTGTAATTAGCATGCCTGCATCGTCTTGCATGCAAGTGCCTGTGACGGCCTAGCGCTTATTAAATTATGCATGGCTACAATATTAATTCTCGCTTTATTAACACGATCTTGTTGTTAAATGAAAATAATCAAGGTGAATTCTCACCTTGGGCGAAGCTAATTGAGTCAAGGAGGCTTTTTGTACCCCTCTTATAAAAAGAGGGGACAAAAGAGCAGGTTTTAGTGGATAGAGCTGCGTCCACTTACCAGCTTTCGGACGCAGCGAGTCCCACATACCCGCGTGGGGAGACCCACTCCCCCGCGGGATGCCTCAGAGCATTTCCCGGCGTTAAAGAAAAAAATAGGGTGGATTCTCACAGTAAAAAATATAACCAAAGCTGCGAGTAAAACTAATAATATTTTGACTGTATTCTAAGAAATATAGCAAGGTGGAGCGACGATCTGGTGAGGGTATTGGAAGCTGGTGCACGTCAGGTTGGATATACTTGAGGGAAACCTATGTCGAGCTGTAGGCATGCTGATGCATGCTGAGTCGACGAATAAGTTTAAGAAATACAAGGAAAATAAAGAAAAAAAGAAGAAGGTAATAAAGAAGATGTTTCTTATTTTTGAAACCTATTATTTGTAACGTGTAGCTATTAATGATTTGGTATTTTTAAAGAATTGAAAATCAGCCTTATAAATATGTACTAACGAAATAGCATCTAGCTTATGAGTGAATGACAATGAATGATGATAAAAGAATGCCTCTATTAAAGTAGGATGTCATATCAGATTTCAGAAATAATAATTATAAAAATAATTCTTATATGTCATAAGGAGGCAACCGAGCAATCGGTGACTACCGGATGTGTATGGGCGTATACACATCCGCACAACCAAAAGTTATGCAGATGCGTTGCCCTCCTTTTCCCTATCCAACAACCGATGTCACTACCTCTATAAAATAGAAAATACGAATCTACTTATAACTAAATATAAATTTTACGACCCCTGTGGCTATTGAGCCACGTTTAGCGCGATAGCGCGTTGGCACTAAAAGCCGGAGGTAGCATGTTCGAATCCCACCAGGGAACAAAAAGTTTTCTATGTTCCTAGGTCATGGATGTGTATTAAATATGTATGTGTATTATATAATAAAATTCTTAAATATATGTATAGTATACAAGTGTTAAATATATTTCCGTTGTCTGGTACCCGTAACACAAGTTCTTCGAGAACTTACCACGGTGTCAGATTGACGTGATGTAAAGGCGTCTACAGACATTATTATTATAATGTCTAATATAATCCAAAACTATTATAAATAAAATATTATTAAGTATAAAAGCTTCAATGCTAAAACATATTGTATAGTTAAACTTCAATAATATCAATTAAACTCCGATATTCGATAAACAATACAATTCCATTAAAGACCAATATTTAAACGGGTAACCGCTGTCAAAATGAACCTTTCAAATCTTACCGCTAAGTTGTAATAAGGATTTTCCCTCGCAAATATAAATCTCACCCCTTCCGCCAGTCCATTTCTGCCAATTACCTCACTTGCGTGTGGTTGGCAGCCCTACAATATAACACCTATACACATACGAACCGAGCGGAGCGGTGGAAAAAGGGGGTTTTAGTTTTATAATATGTTAATCGAAAATTATTGTTTACGTAATTAAACTTTCAAGCTCTTGAGCTAAAACGCGTTATCATCAGCTTATAAGGTAGAAACATTATATAGCGAAAATAAATTATACTATACTTGACCATGATTTTAATTAAAGACCTTAAGGAGACTTTATAAAGTTGTTGCCAGGATGAAAACTTTTTCTTAAACAATATAATAATATGGGGAAAAAGGTCGATATAAAACGTAAAAAATATTATTAGTTGTTTTATATCGTAAGGTGATAAAATATTAGCCTCCCCAGAGGGAAAGTACCGTCGTGTACAGATGCCAGAAACTTGAAACGGCTAAAAGTACGTCGTCTGTTGTTTCAATTGTAAAAGATTTCCATAGGAACAAATACAGCAAATTAAGAGTTTCAATATAGGACAGATTAATGTGCGCTAGTTCATACCAGCATAAAATGATATTAGGATAATTCCTACACACATATTACAATAAAAATGTTTATTTTTAATAAATAACTTCTATTGCGAGGTTCCATCATCCTAAATCTTAAATATGTTATTATCGTTAATGGATTTCACTAGGAATGGGATCTGCTTTTACACTAGGAGCCGATCTGAGCATGTCTACATTCCAGCAGAAACACCATACGACGACGACAGACAAAGATTGTGTCAAATAGAATTTTATTATAATATATTAAGAGCAGTCTGCTCTTTGTTTTTGTCATATACACATATTTTTACTATAAAAGGAAATTGCATGAAATAACATTAAAATAATTCAACTATTACAGGTAAAATATAAAATAATAAATAATAAAATTTATGAGTGATATGTTTTATGTAACTTTAAATAAAACCACAAACTATTTATCATACTTTAAAAGCTTTTTTGTTTTGCCTGCGGTCAAAATATTAAAGTTAGAAAAATAATGACTTCTTATTAACCATTAAAACCTGAATTAAAATTAACGAAAAAAATTATATTATTATCTTCATAATTCAAATGAAAACGATTAACTTAATTAATATTTGGTACACGCTGCGCTACTCTTTCCGCTAACCGCTCCGCTCGCTAATACCCGCTACCTTAAGTATACGCTGGAGTCTACAGCGCATGTAGCGGCCAGTACTACGCGAGCAGCTGCGGTGGGTGGTCGTTAGTCTATGATTTATGATTAAAATATGTATTCTGAAAAATGTGTATGAGCTGTCTCTGAAAAATGTAAAGCTATAGAAAAGTATGTCCTTTAAATATTATAATAATGCACTATATAATATATTAATACTACTTTGCAATGACTTTATGGCGGCCTTTTAAGGTTTCTTGATTTAGATAAGATAAGCTTATTATAAAATAAATTTATTCAGCGTGTTATTTTTTTATTAACAATAATATTAACAGTACTTAAAAATAATAATAATAATAGGACTTTTCAAATAAGAGATTTAAATGTGTGTGATATATTTAGAGATGGTGCATGGATTTTATTAAATCATTGATTTGAAAATGTGATGTTGCGTTTTTTGTTAGGGAAACTACGTGTACGAGATAGACTTACACGTTTTTGCGAGAATATTTAATATGCTTTGTTAGCTGTTAATTTATTAGTTTTGGACAATTCCTTCCACGTATTTTTTTTTATTCATCATCATCATCATCAGCCCTTATGCATCCACTGCTGAACCGGCCTCCCTCAATGAACACCAAGACGGCCGATCCCTTGCCACTCGCATCCAACACGACATCCATTTTATTATTCCCAATCAATCATATTTTAATATATTAAATTTACAACTTGAAATTTTGCTGTAGATACTTTACTGATACCGAGACTTAAATTGTCATCTTACTTCTCAGGGTAATGACCAAGGTCGTTCAAGGGTGACACTGACGACTTACCGTCGCACGTTTGCAAGTTTACCTATCCAACTACATACAAAATATTACCATACATATTACATACACTCCACGATTCGGATCCATGACCTCCCAACGACACCATGCATATGCAAACAATAAACTCATTCATATCAAGTCATAAACCGTGACCCGACCCACATATCGAGAAAATCAATCCCAACGATTTTGATTGGGGATAAGCTGCGGAATTGATTAGATAATCGGTGAATTAAAATCGATAAACTCGATGGTTATATAGAATTTGGTTGTATTGGGAATCGATACTGAAATATTTTGATATGATTATGATAGAAAATATGCGGATAAACTAGATAATTGGGGAATTAAAATCGTTAAAATATTCGATATTGTGCTGGATTTATGCTTATTGGAAATCGATTTGAT
Organism: Helleia helle; assembly: GCA_963853865.1. Lineage (NCBI taxonomy): Eukaryota > Metazoa > Arthropoda > Insecta > Lepidoptera > Lycaenidae > Helleia > Helleia helle. Next base: position 5,531,878 of record OY971426.1, on the reverse strand, counting down.
TTTTTTTTTCTACTATTTTTTTACCGAGGACTTGCGAGATGATATTGAAACGAGAACAGGGGGCAGAGGGCGTTGGCTGATCAATGCAATATGTCAGCCCGCAGATTTGCACGTGGTTCACCAGATGTGATATCAGCAACCAAAACGTGAAAACGTGCCCCAGTTTTAAGGCTTTTGTCAATCCTTGTACACGTGTATATTTCCGTTACCTAGTACCCATAACACAAGTTCTTCGAGAACCTTCCACGGGACCAGAGTTACGTGGTGTAAAAGCGTCCATAGATATTATTATTATACTTATTATACTGATAGTTTCAACTATATATATATAAAAATATATCACGCGCCAACCCTACCATACTAATTGGTGTACCGTTCGGTCCGGCTAACGAGCCCTCACCGCCACTACAGCTCTTCGATCATTTCTTTTAATGTTTGTAAATATATTCTTTAACACCGTTTATTAATAACGTGTCCAAAAAGGTTTTTTAAACGAGCTTTTTTCTTTTTAAACCTTTTTCATTTCTGATAAAAAATCTTAATTATCAATATTTTTCCGTCCACTGCTATCATAAAGCCTCTTTTTTATACCATTAGGAAGCAACCGAGCAGTTGGAGCCTTATGGTGGCTACCGACGCCCATAGACATCCGCGCAACCAAAAGTTATGCAGATGTGTTGCCCTCCTTTTCCCTTTTCCCCCCAAAGGGCCACCGGAAAGTCACAAACCGCACGAAACGTGTTATGTGAGTGAGAGGTAGCACCCCGGTCGTGCCGGCCAAATTCGGTACTACAAACTATCTCTTACAATTATGAGTTTGAGAGAGTATAAGATATATATGGTGAGTTTTTGAAACGTGACAGCATAGCAGTCACTTGACGCCGGTGTTATGTGAGCGAGAGGTACTCCGGTCGTGCCGGCCTAATTCTCTTTCAATGAGCTAGCCGAGGATAGCCGACCCCGCGACTTAACATAATATCACAGCGTAAGGAACCTTGGACTTTAATCCCTTTTAATTAGAGACTTCTATATGTCCTACTACAGGCATGGTCTCTTCTTCGTTTAGGCAATAGTACATTTAATAAAAAAAAACGATCGTTTCTTTTTTTTTAATTTAACAGCCAAAAGCTTAAAAACGATTGATAGTACTCTCTCTACTTACTTACTTTATTTATTTACTTATTACTTATAATATATTTAATAATAATTCTCTAAAATCTCTAAATCTAGGAATATGCGCTGGATGAACTTCACACACCGTCAAAGAATTTTAATCTCATCAAGCACGCCTGTTTCCTGAAAATGTTTCTCTTCATCAAACTCCTTTTTCGGGGGTTCACGGGTTCTATGTTTCTTTATAGATGAGGTGGCAAAAGGAAAGTTGTTGCACCTGGCGGTAAGTGATAAGCGACATCCATAGACACCCGCCACATCATTGGCAGGTGCGTTGCCGGCCTTTCAAATATGAGTATGTTCTTTCCTTGAAGGTCCTTAAGTGACGTTAATTTTTGTCGTTATGTTCATAACATAAAATTAGGCTTAACTATAATTTATTAACTGACTTAAAAAAGGGGAAGTTTTGCAGATTTTTTTATGAGACTTCAAATGTAACAACAATAACGCGATGACGCATAGATTGTACATTAGTAGAGGAATAAGTTGATTGGAATTTGTCGGCACAAAAATTAAAGAAACTCAGTTATATTATAACTTTTTTTTTAAGTTGTTTTTTTTCTAATGTTAGTGCGAATTTCACTAATAATAATGAAACAACTTTAAGTACGGATTATGTCGCGATTTAAAAGTTTTTTTGAAGTGAAAACTTCTTTAGGCTATGATATAATAATCTCTGGATTAGCGACACCGTTATCACCGTTATGAGACGCTATTTGACGTTTATATGACGTTTGATTTATTTATATAAGATTATGCATTATTTGTTTACATAACAAATCGTCAAACACACTGAAATGTGAATGTCATGCGGTCATTTTGTGCGCCGTCTAAATTGTATAGGTTGTTATAATCGTTAAAATAAGCATAGCTATGTTAGTCCAACAGCATTAACAAAATATAATAATACGATTGAAAAAAACTTTTTCAGGGCAAGTAATTCTTTTTCTTGTTTTTTTTTATATTTCCTTTTATTTAATCTAGTTTCAGTAATAAGATTTTCATTTATCCTTAACTACTATAATTAAACTTTCTCCGGCTTTTAGCGCGGATTTTTTAGATTTTTATATTCCCAGCGTTTCGGATATTTTACATTTTACAATTACTATGGTCACGGAACAGTAAAAAAATACGTGAATCCTTAACTAGATAAAATCATGCCTTAAATATTTCTTTTATCTCTACTTTCAGCTTACAGCTTCAGTAATCCCTAGCCATCTGTGCCCATAATTAATAACAAAGATAAACTTTAAACTACGAGCCAGGTACAAAAACTATTAATATTGCGATTAAAAACTTTTCCGTTGTAATTTGTACCGCGGCGCTAACGACCAATAACATAAGTGCACGGGAATTACGGGCTAGGGCTGTCACACGTTACAAAATAAAAAATGTTACGGATTTTTTTTACAATCATTTGCTATAATTGATCAAACGTGAATGTATATTTATTATTCATGTGATATTTGGTAGATTTTATTATCCACCACACATTACATTCAAATTGTTTATAAACTCAATGACACAAATTTTAAAAATCTTATGAATGGGTCATGATTTATCCTCCGCCTCCAGTAACACCCCTGTGCTCGTGTCGGACTTCAAGTTGTGAACCTGGACCCAATATGATACGACGTCGTAGGCACTGCTTAGTAGCGGCTGAGCAGTCCCGAAGATCCTGACTAGTGACTACACCCATAAAGGATTTCACTGCGATATAAAAAAGGATATATCTGCTTACATACATGAATTTGATTATCGTAAATTGTTTATCTGTATAAAATAACAAGTACAAAAACCATAAACCTAATAAATAATACAAATTAATAAAATTATTCAACTTTTTATTTTCAATTGTATATTTTTATAAAAGATTTTTGAACATAATAATAACAATATCAATACATAATTTACATAAATTAATACATTACTTACCTACTCTTATTTTTTATTTATTTCGAGACTAACGTTCAAAAGTTAAGATATTACTTTTAATAATGAAGACTATTAACTCTTTGAACGATAAACAGATCATCTGTTTATAACAAAGAGTTAATAGTTTGATGATTTCAAAGCATAACCATGTTTAGTGACGGGGCGCCCGTCTAAAGTCAAGAGGGCGTTGCCTCTTTAAAGCTCGCTGGCGTTCGCCTGAAGGGAAATCATTCATAATGACACAAACAATTGTTATATTGTTATCGAATAAAATCCGAATAAATCGATCATTGTGTTGAATTTAAAATCGATTGTTCCCTAGTGCTTACGCAAATTTCACTAATTATAATGAAATAACTTTTATGGATTTTATTGAGTTTTATTAAGGTAAACATCCCCACCATGGTTCAAGACTTGACGTGGCGGTGGGGCTCAGTAGCCTAGGGTGAGCCGCTGCACCTTGGGCGAAGCTAATTGAGCCAAGAGGGCTCTTTGTACCCCTCTTATAAGAAGAGGGGACAAAAGAGCAGGGGGCAAGGGGCGAGGATGGGAACCTCACCCCATTGTACTGTCCCGACGTGGGGAGGGGTTTTTCTGTGGTGCGGGACAACCCCTCGGTGGAGGTGGCGTCGGTTCCCTTGGGGGACTGACTAGCCGTCGAGGTGCCCTGTTTGTTTATTAGATCCGAGGCACCTCACGAAAGCGGCATTGGTGGCACTCGCCGGGTTTTAGTGGGTAGAGCTGCATCCACTTAACAGCTTTCGGGCGCAGCGAGTCCCACATACCCGCGTGTGGAGACCCACTCCCCCACGGGATGCCTCAGAGCATTTCCCCGCGTAAAAAAAGGCAAATATGCCGGACGTTTCGGATACTTTAAAACAACCATTCTCCCGTTGTTTCATTATAATTATTGTTATATTATAATCTATCATTATGTCAGCGTAATTATAATATTCGGTGTAACACAAGCTTGTTTCATGTATTGTTTACGTCAAATAGTGACCATAGTTGCAGTTATTCACCCTACATAAGATAAGGATTCAGAAAGTTGGAATTAATGTAACTAATTTAATAAAGCTGTTTTTTTCTTTTAAGCACCTCAGGAATTTGAAACATTTGAAAGCATCTTTTATGTCGCTAGGAGGCAACCGTGCAGTCAGAGCTTTATGGTGACTAGCCCATAGACATCCACACAACCAAAAGATATGCAAATGCGTAGACCTCCGGTCTTGGTTGTGCGGATGTGTATGGGCGTCGGCGCCGTGAGGCTCCAACTGCTCGTTTGCCCCCTGATGACATAAAAAAAACTAGTGTTGTACATAAATACTTATATACATACGTGATATACTTTCAAAAATATTGTAACGGAAGGAGTGGTGAGGTGCGGAAGCGGATATGTGAGGTGACAGTGGGCGAGGAGAGGAGTGGGGAGAGGAGCGTAGAAGCGGAGAGGAGAGGAGAGTGGATTATAAATGAGAGTGCAATTTTGCGGAGCGTTTATTATAATTGTGAAATTCTCGTCATAAAGTTGTAATAGTGATTAAAACATTATCAGTAGATACATATTTTATTTGAATATACATTACCGTAGTATTTATAGTTAGTAATTATCATAGTATACTGAAAGGCCGTAAAAATATATTACTACAGTATATACCTTGGTAAAAAGCATGTAACAAATAATGACCAAAAACAATTCACAAATTATGAACTTATATATCATTTTGGGTCAAATCTTGACCCACTACTAAATGCACGAAACGATATTCACACACTCTTATGAAAAAGTAAATAAATCGCTTAATACGTTTAATATCACGGAAAAAGCGCTTTAAAAATATGCTTTTGAAAAGTAAGCAACACTTGGGCCTCCAGCTGTATAATGATCCACTTCACGAATCGCTATCTACAGTATGCTCTTTTTAGCATTAACTAACGTGAAAAATACGAGTTTGTGTTTATTAGTGCCTGACACTCATGCCTGATGCCAGTTTGACTACATTGTATGTTATTTTAAGGATGTATTTGATGGAAATATGTAATTTTTATAGTGTATTTGTTATTTGTGTCTAATTACATACAAATACGCGTAAAATACATATTAAGGCATGTATTTCATGGAAATGTGACTATAATAATTATTATGTATATTTCATAATTTAATATATTTATTTTATAGTTTATTTATTATTAATGTATTTTTGACGTGACAACGTCTTATAATTCAATGGAGCCGGCTGCACAAACGAAAAATGATGACGCATGCGGCATTACCTCGCTCTGAGGCGTTCCATTTTTAACCGACTTCAAAAAAAAAGGAGGGTGTTTTTTTTTTGTATGTATATGACACGATATCTCCGTCGTTTGTCAATGGATTTCAATGGTTATTTTTTTGTTTGAAAGCTGGTGTTTCCAATTTGGTTCCATATTAATTTTATTAAGATCTGACAAGCCGTTTTTTAGTTATTCCCAATAATGCCTATTTGGTTGGTTTTGTTTACCTTGATGATATGATTATTTTATTACGTGTCGATGTAACAATTGTATAGGATGCTTTGGTAGCACACCATAGTATGTCGCGTATATCATCGTAATCATCATCATCATCATCACCATCACCATCGTCATCATCATCCTTTATCCATCCACTGCTGAACATGCCTCCTTCAATGAACGCCAAGACGACGAATTTCGGAATCACAAAAAATTAAGAAATAAAAACATTTTACAAAAAATTAAAACCGACTTCAAAAATACTAAACTAAAAAGTAATAAAATAACAGTTTCTTTAATGTTTGTGCTTACAACTTATAATCAACTTAATCTTCTACTAATGTACAAACTTTGCGTTTACCACGTCATTATAGTTACTTTTGGATTCGGTGTCGTATTTGTTGCTGTACATTACCTACCTTGGCTGACACCGACTCCAAAAGAAACTATAATGACGTGGTAAACGCAAAGTTTGTACATTAGTAGAAGATTAAGTTGATTATAAGTTGTAAGCACAAACATTAAAGAAACTGTTATTTTATTACTTTTTAGTTTAGTATTTTTGAAGTCGGTTTTAATTTTTTGTAAAATGTTTTTATCTTATGACGTTGTCACGTTCAACTATCGTCAGAAAACCGACTTTACAGACAACTCATTTTTTTATGTCATAAGGAGACAACCGAGCAATCGGAGCCTTATAGTGACTACCGACGCCCATAGACATCCACACAACCAAAAGTTATGCAGATACGTTGCCCTCCTTTTCTCTATTCCCCCAATAGGCCATCGGAAACTCACAAACCGCACGAAACGTGTTATGTGAGTGAGAGGTACCTAGGTAACACTGAAAATGTTTAGAAAATGAAAACGGCTTAATGTAGAAAGTTGCCAATACTTTTATTGTTTTTCGAAGTAATCTCCGTTTCTTTCTACACATCGTCGCATTCGATGGAACCACTAAAAAAGCAGTGGGCCCATTCTTCCTTAGGAGTCTCTTCTATGGCATTTTCGTACGCTTTCACCGCATCTTCAGGGCTCGTAAAGCGAATACCTCGAATTTTATCTTCAGTTCTTGGGAATAAATGAAAGTCGCAGGGCGCCAGGTCAGGACTGTAAGGCGGATGACTCATTATCTCGACACCTGCCATAGTCAAATATTCAACAGTCCGTTTTGCGGAGTGCGCTGAAGCATTGTCGTGGTGAAGGAGGATCCTGCTTTGAGGGCGCTGCTGTCGAATTTTTTCCAAGACAACAGACAAACAGCGATTGACATACCAGTCTGCAGTAACTGTCCGTCCATCTTCTAGCACAACTGTCGCGAACTGACCTTTCCGACCAAAGAATGAGGCAATCATCTTTTTCCCTTGACTTCTTCCTTTCTTTACCTTAGTTGGCCGATCCTCGAAAGGAAACACCCACTGAGCTGATTGTCTTTTGGTTTCGGGTTCGTAGCAATATATCCAGCTTTCATCACCTGTGATGATGTCAAATACAGCATTTGAGTTACCGCCGTTGAACTTATCTAACATTTGGCGACACCAGTCCATGCGGAGGCGTTTCTGGTCGTCGGTTAAAGTATCGGAAATCCATCTGGTACAAAGCTTCCTGACGCCTAAATGTTCGTGTAATATTTTTTGAACTTGACTAATACCAATGCCTAGGCATATCAGCAGATACGGGCCTAGGCCCGTATCTGCTGATAGGTCACTCTCTTATCTTCCTCTATCATGCGTCGCACAGCACTGATGTTATCTTCAGTAGTCGCTGTTAAAGGACGACCCTCACGCGGATCATCACTGAGATTGTTACGTCCACGCTTAAACTCGTTAAACTAATTGTAAATAGTGGCACGAGATGGTGCTTCATTAAAAAATGCTAACCGCAGCCTATTATATCTTTGTTGTTGAGTAAGACCACAACGAAAGTCATAATAAATCATTGACCGAAAATTTTCTCGCGTTATGTTCATTTTCACGTGTAACAAGAGTTTTAGATTTGCCGCCAATTCACAAAAACAAATGACAAATGAATGCAATATACTACATTAGGTTACCAAAGAGTTCTAAAATTGAAATTCCAAAAAAAATTTCATTTTCAATGTTTCTAACTGGCCAGTTCTAAATATTTTCAGTGTTACCCACGTAGCACCCCGGTCGTGCCTGACCAATTCGGTTGCAAAGGCACTATCTCTTACAATTATGAGTTTGAGAGAGTATAAGATATATATGGTGAGTTTTTGTACAGACAATATACGGAAAGGTAATAGGAAATAATAGTAACCATTTTAGTAGGTTTTATTAGGATAAGAGTCACGGAGAATTGGCTGTCATGGCGCTTATTTAAAAAAACCTGCGGTGAACGAAAATAATGATGATGATGATGATGATTATGGTAAACCTATATATTCGAACTCCTTTAAAAATCTATAAACTTCTCATCAAAAGCTTACAAGCTAAACTTGTTTGTTTTTGTCAAAATTTCCGACTCCCGCATAGCTAAGCAGTATAATTTTATTAAAATACTTGTAACTTTCAGTTTAACAATATTTTAGAATTCACAAACTGCAGTACAATGTTCAATGCGATTAAACAACTATAGGGCTGTCAAACTTTCAGATAATTTGAAAAAAGCCTATTTTAATTTACTACTGGCTAATAAAACGCCAAACACACTGATCTAGTGTAAAACTACTTTCATCAGCGTTTTCAATATTTTTATAGACCGACGTTTTAGATACTGATATCATGATCATCAACATCATGATCATCATCTGATGATGATGATCATGATGTTATGATTATGATGATTTTGACAGTGATGATGATGATGATGATGATGATGATGATGATGATTGTGGTGGTGATGGTGATGACTAGACCCGTGTGAATTCGTTTGTGGTCATAGGCATACAAAATTTTACAAATTTTTTACAAAATCCAAGCATAATATGTCACAGATTAAAGATACAGTTAGCACTTTCTGCGTACATAGGACGGACCAAAATATTGATGTATCATAGGGTAGTTTCGAATAACTTTGTAATAATAGGACGTATGACACCTCAGTCCTCCCGTGACCATGGTTGCTATAAAGTATCCGAAACGCGGGCTTGTAAAAATCTTCATAAACCGCGATAAAATCCGTAAAAAATTGTTTTATTATAAAAAATAATCATCTTATATAATAATAAAATCGCCAGCCCTATTGCAAGTTACGTTTTGGCAGGCCTGTATAATTCTTTCTACCGGGACCGAGGTATGCCGCCACTTCCATGCTTTTGTGGGAATCGGGCAAAAATGTGCACTCATACTAAAATTACTTTTTATATTTTCTGTTGTTGACGTGCACCTACAAATAAATATGATATTTATTATTGTATACGATTTACTAGCTGTTGACCTCAGCTTCGCCAGCGTTAACTTATTTAACTTAACTCCTATTAGTCACAATGTTATATAGCCTATAGCCTTCCTCGGTAAATGGGCTACCTATCTAACACTAAAAGAATTTTTCAAATCGGACCAGTCGTTCCAGAGATTAGCGCGTTCAAACGAACAAACTCATCAGCTTTATATTATTAGTATAGATTTAATACTTTTACTGGATAAATGCTCTGTCCCACGCGTCCCTGTGCATGAATTTCCATCTTTATAATGAAACAACTTTTACGGATTCTATCGCGGTTTATTAATAATAGTAGTAATATTTTTATTCCTTTTGCGCCGGGAAATGCTCCGAGGTATCCCGCGGGGGGTGGGTCTCCCCAGGCGGGTATATGGGACTAGTTGCGCCCGAAAGATGGCAAGGAGAACGCAGCTCTACCTACTTAAACCAGGCTCGGGCCACCAAGTGCCGTCGAGGTGCCCTGTTGCTCAACAGATCCAGGGCACCTCACCAAAGGCGGAATTGGTGGCACCCGCCGGGTTTTAGTGGGTAGAGCTACCTTACCTTCTCTCAAGTGCAGTACAGTCTCACATATCCGCCTGGGGAGTCCCTCTACCCCGCAGGATGCCTTAGAGCATTTCCCGACGCAAAAAATTATGCAAAGACTATAATAAAAAACATGAGCTTAGTAAAAAAATATCATACAAATATCTAGGCTTCATGCGAGGATCGCAAATTAAAATCCGAGATTTCCTATACTTGCATAAAATCCAATAGACAAACTTTTGCCTTTACAAAATGCACGCCCTAGAACATATTATTATGATTCACACAATATACGTAAAATTATATTTTTATTTTCGATACACGAATATTACCACATTTATCTTTGTTAAATTATTTCTAGCATGAATTTATGTTCGTATGACTTAGTTAGACCAAATTTTAATGTTAATGTTTAAATATAAGTATTTTAATTCCGAAAGAAAGTAAGAAAAATCAAACAATAAATCAAATCTCATAAATGTTAAAATATGTATAAATGAGCATTTATTATTTTGTCTTTGTAAACTAGGGTCATAATAACTGATCAAATAACACCAAATTAGAGTCACTAAGGTGGAAAAACGAAAATGCAATTACTTACATTTATGTGTTGTGTTATCGTACAATAACTTTCTTTTGCTGTAGTCGGCACCCAAATAGCTGCTGTTGTAAGCAAATCCGATTTCGTCCATGCAAACAACATTTAGGGAACTAAGTTAGTAAGTAAGGATAAGTTGTTGCGGGTGCATGAATACATCGTTACTGCTTTATATGGAACCAAATGACATATTCAACGTCCATTTTAACTTTAAACCTTTGACCACGGAAGAGGCGATTCGATAGCGAGTACTGAGCTATACTAACTTATAACATCAGCTTTTTTCGAATGGTCGAAGACTTTAAATTAACATGACTATTTTCACTATTTCATCCGAATTTATTTGATCCTAATAATTATTAATGTTTTTGTTTCAATTTCAAAGAACTCGACATTTCGTTTTATCTACAAATGCCTTTTTCACTAGACTCACTGAAGTATTAGTGGACAATAAAAATGAAAAAAGCACGGTAAATACCCTTCTAGTACTCTATACTAGAAGTATAGAGTACGGGTAAGTAGATAATAAAAAAAAATGTCATTGAGAAGTATTTAAAATACCTGCAGTCTATACTAGAAGTATAGAGTACTTCTAGTATAGAGTACCTCGAGTCTCGCATAGATCAAGTAAATTATATTATAATCTATTACTTTAATTTTCATTTGCTCTTGATTGATGAATCTAATGTGAAGAAAAAGACACGAAAAGATTAGCATCCATTTCCTTTTTTCTTAGACCCATATGTTTTTTTTATTGAATATCTTCTTTCAAATAATTCTTTAATTCTTAAATCTTAAAATATGAATTATTTAAATATATTTCTTTCACTTAAAATCGTCGAGATAAACTTGCAAGCAAATTAAAGACAGCAGAGAATAGTAGAGTTCTTTAATATTTAATGCTAGAATACGATCATACCAAAAAAATATGATAATCGAAGAGGGAACAATAAAAAGATATATAAGAGACAAGAAAATTCGTTCTTATCGTTCTATTTTAACTCAATCAACACTTTAAAATATAACAAAAAAATATTCCTATTCAAATAACCGCGCGCGACATACTGCAGATATACAAAGAAATATCATGGTTATCGCTATCGCTTCGCATGCTAACTCGTAATCAAACTGAAGCTTAATCCAGCTCGAATAGGTGTCCTTAATCACGTTTGGCAGCGTGCTTGATAAGCATACGGCTGATTGATTTACTCAATTGAATAAACGTTATAATAAAACAATTTTTACGGATTTTATCGCGGTTTATTAAGATTTTTACAAGCCCGACGTTTCGGATACTTTACAGCAACCATGGTCACGGTAAAGTATCCGAAACGTCGGGCTTGTAAAAATCTTAATAAACCGCGATAAAATCCGTAAAAATTGTTTTATTATAATGAGTGAAATTCGCGTAAACATTAGAAAACAATATGAATAAACGTTCATCAAGGTATAAGATCACTTTTCGTTGATCACAATTTCCGTACGATAGATTCTAGTGGTGGGAAATCGAGGCTTACAGACTATTTAGTCACCCCTTGGTCATTATTAATACTTCTGTCTGATAATTGAGCCGGCACGACCGGCGTGGTACCTCGGTTGTCGCATTTTATGCGGTTTGTGAGTTTTCGGTGGCCCATTGGGGGGATAGGGAAAAGGAGGGCGTCGATAGTTACCATAAGGTTCTGACTGCTCGGTTGCCTCCTTATGACATAAAAAAAGATAATGTAGCCTTGTAAATATTGGATGCTTTTTGAGGGTGATAGAAAGCTTTGAAAAATACAAATGATATAATTCTAAACGTTAAAATAATAACAGATAGGCAAGATGGCAGACAAGCCAAATAGTAAGTGGTCGATATCGCCTGAATCTATCCGGTACTAGCCCAAGCAACTCATTCATACTTGCATATCAGATCGCCTATCCACGGTAAACTCTCTTCTTCCCGAAATGTCAAATAAACAGCACGATGGTAGCCGTGCCCGTAGGTTAATTTATATTCCTGAAGCTGAAATGGTCTGCTGAACATACCTGCAATCATAGGTATCTCGAAGGACCATGAAATGAGGTTAAAGTTAAAAAAAAAACAATAGGACCTTTTTTATATTATAATATCACTGTCAGTCCCCCAGGTTGTTAATGAACTCATGACTATTGTTTATTATAACTTAGAATTAGATTAAATATTTTCTTTCTCAAAATCTATCTCCTTGCAAAATATTTTCGCAAATAGAGCAATAATTTAGCCACTTAAAACTAACAAATATTTTCTATAGCATTTAAATTATAATAAGAAGTTAATGTACATTCCTTAAGAAGACAATACATATTTTAACATACTTGTCTTGAAAATAATTTATAGCGCCATCTCGTAGAAACCTGAGGAACTAGCACCTCTACAACAGTAGTGAAACGGTTGCTCAGGTATATGCAAAAATCAGACAAAATACCCGAGCATTTCTCAGTTCAAATTTACTAGATCAATTTAATATTACAGCGCTTAGAGCACTGTCAAAACGCTTTAATAATTCTATCTTAGTTAGGATCACAAAAAGCATTGTCTTGTCCATACAGCGCATAAAGCGATGTATTAGATATTCTCCTTATAGCTCACAATGGCACTAGATATGCAAATACGAAGCCGGCGATAGCTGATAACCGTTTAGTACAATATAGTGTGGATGGGGATTTGGGGATTAGGGGATTCTGACAGACAAGAGCATGGGAGTGGATTTTTTCTATAGCACTTAGTTTTTTACAGTTGCTGAGACCAATAGTATTATATTGTGTTGTAGTTGGATAGGCAAATGGGCAGGCGAGTAAAATGATGGTGAGGGGTTAGCTTCGCTTATAAACATAAATAAGTTCGCCTGAAACATAAGATGGTAAGTCTTAGTGGAGGTAATTACTCTGCCTTCCTACTTCCGAAACACAGTAAAACTATTTGATAGTAGAAATATGGAAGATGATGGTACCATTAGAGACGGATGTGTGGCACCAAGTATCCCTCCCACCGGTAGGTAATCATACTATTGACAAAGTAATATAATATGAATAACATACTTTAAGAATTACATACATAGCACCGGCGTCAAGTGACAGCTATGCTGTCGCGTTTCGTGCGGTTTGTGAGTTTCCGGTGGCCCATTGGGGGGATAGGGAAAAGGAGGGCAACGCATCTGCATAAACTCTGATTGTGCGGATGTGTATGGGCGTCGGTACTATAAGTCTCCGACTGCTCTTTTGCCCCCTTATGACATAAAAAAATTAATACAATTCTATCACGTAACCCATGAAGTACTTCTTTGACAAGTTCCAATAAATAAAGAATCATTATACTTTCATATCATCATCAGCCTTTATCCGTCCACTGCTGAACATAGGCCTCCTTTAATGAATGCCAACGCCATCGTATTTTAAGAAGGCAAAAAATCTAATAATTCTGGTTTGAATATTGCGATGAATAGGAGTTCTCATTTAAAATCTCGCTAAAGTATATTTAAATTTGTTAAAATTTAATTATTTTTTTGGAAAAGAAAATTTGTTAATATTCTTTTCCATAAAATTAATTAAAGTTAAGATATAAATAAGTTAGGACTGTTCTCTGAACCACGCTGTCTATAGAGTAAATGTGTGTGTGCACGTAACGTGTGAGGTGCTTTTTTTATTTTTTTATGTCATACAGAGGCAACCGAGCAGTCGGAGTCTTATGGTGACTACCAACGCCCATAGAAATTCGCAAAATCAGAAGGTATGCAGATGCGTTGCCCTCCTTTTATGCATGCATATCGAATAGTGCTAACGACCATTTACCCTATCGCATGTCATTGATTTCCACAATGTAACGTAATCCCATTAACTGAAAATTAAGCCTTTCATATTATTACATACAGATATCAATACTATATCTTGTAATCTATTTAGTGAATATGACTAAATAGAATTAATTGTAAGAGGTAGTGCCATTTTTGACGAATGGGTCAGCACGAACGGGGTGGTATCTCTCGTTCGCATAACACCGGCGTCAAGTGAATGCGAGTCGATAGTCGCCAAAAGGCTTCGACTGCTCGTTTGCCCTCCTATGATATAAAAAAGTAGCCGAAAATAACAAGTCCCCACCGTAAAGGGTTTTTTTATTTATATATATAACATATTTTTCTTTGTAACTTGTACCATCGGCCGCGTGATCGACAAGGAGGAAAATAAAAAAGTTTCAAGTTCACATTATTGCCATGTCTCTTAGAAAACAGGAGGGGGTCCCACAAGGACCTTAAAACACACTAACTTTGAAAGGGCTCGAACCCAAAGTCGGGCTTACCCACAAGTCAAATGTACTTATTATAGACTCTGTGGCTTATAAGTCTATTAAAAAATGGCGGTTACAGGGCGCACGACAGATATTGTGATAATCAATATTAATAAAATAATTTATTTACAATGAATTTTTAGTTAGTAAAGATGCACAACGAAAGATAGAATAAGATAAAGAAATGATACCCACCATGGTTCAAGCCTTGTCGTGGCGGTGGGGCTCAGTAGCCTAAGGTGAATCCAGCACCTTGGGCGAAGCTAATTGAGCCGAAGGAGCTGGTCTTTGTACCCCTCTTATAAGAAGAGGGGACAAAAGAGCAGGAAACAAGGGGCGAGGATGGAAACCTCATCCCATTGCACTGTCCCGACGTTGGGAGGGGTTGTTCTATGGTGCGGGACAACCCCTCTGTGGAGGTGGCGTCGGTCCATTGCGGGACTAACTAGCAGCATTGGTGGCACTCGCCGGGTTTTAGTAGGTAGAGCTGCGTCCACTTCCAGCTGTCGGGCGCAGCGAGTCTCACATACGCGTGGGGAGACCCACTCTCCCGCGGGATGCCTCAGAGCTTTTCCCGGCGTTAAAGAAAAAAAAATGGTGCGGGACGACCCCTCATGGAGGTGGTGTCGGTCCCTTGAGGGACTGACTAGCCATCTAGGTGCCCTCTATTTGCTCGATAGATCCGGGGCACCTTAATAACGGTGGCATTGGTAGCACTCGCGTGGGTTTTAGTGGGTAGAGCTGCGTCCACCTTACCATCTTTCGAGCGCAGCGTGTCCCACATATCCGCCTGTGGTGTCCCCCCCTCCCTAGCGGGATGCCTCAGATATTCCCGGCGTAAAAGAAAAAAAAATAAAGAAATAACAGCGTTAGGCCATTTGACGTCACGGCATTCACGTCGATTTTTTTGCGCATCAAAAAGATAATAATCATCCTTGATGTAAGGAAACCGTACCAGTATTTCACAAATAATAACATATTATGCTTTTGATAATGTGGTACAAAAATGTTAAACTTTAAATTTTAATGTCAAAACATTGGCTGACATTTCAAGAACGTTTCCGGACCACTGGTACAGTATGTTACTGGTGTAGAACATAATATGTCGGGCCCAAATGACAAGCCTGATTACGATATGGCATTTTATGACTGTTTTCACATTAAATGTAAATTTAAGATTTTAGTTATAACTACCGTAGTCGAGGTATTTGCAAAAACTGATTTCTGTAACCTTTCATCTGGAGTACCTTAAAATGCAGACACGATATTTAATTAGACTTATGACACATGTTACAGAACGGCTGTTTAGTAATTGGTAGTGACATGCTGCTTTGCCGCCGAATTGCGCCGGCACGCCCGGGGTGGAACCTTTCACTTACATGATAAATAAAGTGACAGCTATGTCGTGTTTCGTGCGGTTTGTAAGTTTCCGGTGGCCCATGGGTGGGGATAGGCATCTGCATAATCTCTTGATGTTCATGGGCGTCGATAGTCGCCTAAGGCTCCGACGGCTCATAGGGTATATGATATTAAAAAAAGAAAGTCAGTCACAAGGGAATGTCCAAATATTTTTGTACATATACATTTTCGATTGTCAATAGCGACGATGGTCTAGAGGACTGGGTATGGGCTCTCTTGAGTGAGAGGTCCAGATTCAATCCTGACCCCAGTGGTGCCTTGAAATGCTACGTGCACCTGAACATGATACCATTCAACATTCATTCATCATAAACAGTTTGATCAGTATCGGTAGATTTAATTTGATCAGTATCGGTAGATTTATTCTCATCAGATTAAAAGTCATCGTTGTACTATGGCCCAACAACCTCCTCGCCTCATTATGATAAAAATATAAACGTTTAAATAAACGTTTAAATAAAAGTTTAAACAAAATAGCTTGACACTACCTCTCTTACTGAATAACTCTTTGTCTTTCACAAAATTGCATTAAAAGCCTCAAAAGTAACCCTCAAATGCACCTAAAGAAGTTTCTCAAAAGTCCTACGTATATGAATAAACAATGTGCACGGCTTTTTACAAAACTACAATGAAAAGTTTAGCTTTTATGTCCCTTGTACGGGAAGGAAAAGAATCTCGCATTCAGGACGGCTGATGTCATAACGTTTCTTGAGAAACTCTTCATTTTTTCCAGACGGAATTTTTCTTTGAAATCAGACGTAACTAGATTTTATTGTAGTAATACAATTTGAACCTAGTTTTATCATTACTAGTTATCACGTCTGTACCTACAAGTTATATGCTTTTTAAGATCGCTGTTTTTATAATCTAAATTTTCTTTACTAGCAGACCCGAAATAAATTTTTGTTCGAATTGTTCACAATTCGCATATCCACTTGAACACACACAAAAAATTCCATCAAAATTGTTCCAGCCTCTCACGAGTCAGTGATATACACACGCATAGAGATATATAATATACATAACTAGTACATTATTTTGTTATTTATAAGTTTTAAGGCTTAGAAACGCTCGAAAATATATCAATTTCGTATCACACAAACTGTTGTCTACTTTATATCATAAAATATTAATTTGTTATCCTTTTTTTTTCCTTAACGCCGGGAAATACTCTGAGGCATCCCGCGGGGGAGTGGGTCTCCCCACGCGGGTATGTGGGACTCGCTGCACCCGACAACTGGTAAGTGGACGCAGCTCTACCCACTAAAACCCGGCGAGTGCCACCAATGCCGCTTTTGGTGAGGTGCCCCGGATCTAGTAAACAAACAGGGCACCTTGACGGCTAGCCAGTCCCGCAAGGGACTTATGCCACCTCCACAGAGAGGTTGTCCCGCACCACAGAACAACCCCTCCCAACGTCGGGACAGTACAATGGGGTGAGGTTCCCATCCTCGCCCCTTGCCCCCTGCTCTTTTGTCCCCTCTTCTTATAAGATGGGTACAAAGAGCCCCCTCGGCTACTGAGCCCCACCGCCACGACAAGGCTTGAACCATGATGGGGTTGATTTATTATCCTGCCCTAACGAAGTCGACAGTAAAAACCGTATTAAAATCCATTGAGTAGTTTAGAGCTATCAATCAATGAAGGCTGATAAGGATACATATTAGTGCCCTAATCACAAATTACTCTTCAATGGCCCAAAACTCAAGTACACAGATCGTTTTCGTCGAACTCTAATGGATCCTGGTCCTATAGGTTAAAAGGGGCAAATTATTTAAATTCAAACTTTCGTATCAATAAATCACTGTATAAACAGATCCTATTACTTGCATTGTCGAGCTTTCGAAAGCTCCTAATGAGAGTTTTCGGAGTGCACTGTAACTTGTAGGGAGTCTAGTGGATCGGGGGATAAATGTGATGCTTCTGTCTTTGTTTGTTCTTTATTTTAACAAGGAGCTTTCGATTTACTTCAAAACTTAGTGTTAGATTTAATTGGTAGGATAGAATGGGAGTTACAGAGTTTTTATTATCGTCATCTTTGTCATCTTTGACTGTAAGATATCCTCGAGCTTTTCTGACTGACCAACTTTATTTACTTTTTCTTCTTTACTTGGTAGCCGTAAAAAAAAAAAGAATTCATAAAAGATAAGATAAATATTTCCATAATTATTACCGGTGGGAGGGTTACGCTGTGCCGTGCTTATGTCTGCTTGGATACCACCATCCTGCTTATTTCTCCCGTGAAATAGAAGGGCAAGACAGGCAGTCTAATTACTGGCAAGGAGACTTAACATCTTATGTCTCGGGATAGGCAACACGTGAATGGGTTGCCTGGGCTAGTCTCAGGTTAACTATTTTATATTCATGGGTGCTGACCACTCACGTGGCTTGTCTGCCCGTTTGCCTATCCAACTATCATAAAAAATGGCTGACGGACTTATCAGAGTAAGTATAAGCTAGGCTATAGCTTAATATACCTACAAGCGGCCTGATTGACTATTTATATATCCTATGTCATTAAGTGATAACACAGCAATAAACGAGTGAATATTTTTTTAATATGATTTGTCGTTTTGAACTTTATAGTTTAAAGCGGAATGTGTAAAATAATAAAATATGAAAATTTAATGTCAGCCTCAGACCAGCAAGAAATATAAATCACGGTTATCATCGGAAACAGGGAGTTATGGGTACCCAATGTCCGGCGCCGAGCGAGTGAGGTTTCGGGAGCGTCTTAAAGCTGCTAAGGCACGCTTAGTGAAATACACCGACTTCGCGAGCACCTCTACTGCTCTCTGTAAATGAACAGTGTACCTACGAACCACGCATGCGTTGAAGCTGCCACGATATCCTTAGTTTCAGTTTGCATTTCAACTAAACCAACGGCCAACAGTCACGTTAAAACCAACACATAATTTAAAGTAACGATAATTACTTAAAACCCAGTACAAATAACAAAAAAATAAGATATACAGGTAAAAATTCATTCGTATATTAAGAACAAGCTATTTCCCGCCAAAAGTGAAACCATAAATTACAAACTCAAAATGGTTATGACATTAAATACAGTTAGAGAAAGTGCTCATTAGCTATTAAATTCACCCGGGGCTACTTGTCACCACAGTCATTATCTTAACAGTGAACATTCAGCCTAATAGACTTCCGCGAAACTGAATAAATGATGTGTAGACCTAGCTCATAATGGCGGGAATTTGCAAAGTATGGAATTCAATTTGAATTTTCGTGACATTAGTTTTTCTTTATTATTCTCGGCATAGTAATTACATTTTTGTCATGACAGCTAAGTGGAGGTTATTTAATTATAGAACTTGATATAGAATAATATTTAATTTAATTTCACTGTGCATTATTTTATGTTATACGCAGCGTTTTAAATTCCTCGTTAGTTTAAATATAGAATAGATAGGCTGATTTACACGTATAAGTAGTTAACTAACTTAATTTTAAGCGACTTAATGCATGTAAACTATAATTTAAGTATTTTAGTAATTTAAGTATTAAAGTCGCTTAAAATTAAGATAAAGTTTAGTTAATAACTTGACTACTAAACTTAATACGTGTAAATCAGCCTTAAGTGTACACTTTACTCATAGTTGTGTTAAGTGTCATTTAATTTACGTAATAAAATTTGCTTATTTTGTACTTTAGAATATAAAACAAGGGGGTGATAAATAAACTTATCCTTGGAAAATTCCGATCAGGCAGAATATTAAATTAAAATACGACATTCCAAACATCACTTCTTTTTTATTAATAATATCGAAGAAATTATTTTAAGAAGTAAAAGATTTACATAAAAAATGCACTAGCCTTTACAATGCGCTAATTTAAAAACGAGGGAAGCCTTTGTATTCCTCAGCTGTGGAAAAAGAAAGAGTGCAAGCAATTTTCGCTACTTTTATTAGATCTTCATTAGCATACCTAGGAGCCTTGCCAAGAACAATACCAGCCAAGTGTAATAAGATATATCTGACTTTAATAAGCTCTAGTGCGATTTCAAACTTATAATGTTACTTTTGCAGTTCATCATTCATTGCCAAACTATAAACATTAACTTGAGAGCAAAGAACTCGGGTCACCTGAAAATCTCAGAAACCAATAATGTTAGCACAATGAAATGAATTGTGCTAATAGACAATTAAATACTCCTTAAATAAAAGTATTAACTTTTTAGTTACTTTAAAGTTGTCATAAAAAAATCAAACTTGAAAAAGGGAGACTTGAAGCTAGAACTACGAAATTACTGCATTTGATTATGCTTTTGTGTATATCCGTCCTTTAAGTGTGTATAATATCATGTTGATAGTGTTGAATATTAATAATAATTCAAGCTGTAATCATGACGCATACAGCTGCAGAATGTACCAGAATTCTCACAATAAATCTGGCCGGAGTCAGCTCTCCTGGCTTTTTCCTACGCAGACCAAGAACAAGGTGTACCACAGCATGAAAAGATCGATACTTGGTGAACACCGGTTCGTAATCGCTTTCTCACAGGAACTGAACTTACAAATCAGTTTCGACGCCTCGGAGGAAGTAACGACGACGACTTGCTGAAGCTAAATTGAAACCTCTTAGACAAATGGTCCTAAACTAGATCAAGGGAAAGATTCAGGCAAGCATACATCGAAGAAAAATTTGTCTACGGTGGTGGGTCTATACTTGTATGGGCCGAAATTTTATCTGAGAGTCGCAACTCGCACAGAACTGGTGTTCATAGAAAACGGCTCTTGAACTAGTGTAAAAAAAAAATTTGACCATTCATCATAACTTATACCACAGATGCTAAGACTTTTAAGGTTATAAGGTTTTAGTTCAAAATTTTATAGAGGGATATCTCGCACATCAATGGTGATTGATTACCCTCAACATGCATCTAAGATTGATGTGTACTCGATATAATTAATACTTAAGGCAAACTCGTGTAGGGAGGGATACATATATTTTTAATTTATTTTTCGTACGACGAAGTGCAAAAGCAAGTAGATTTTATGATTGGAAGAAACTTAAGAACATTTTAAGCGAATTAATCTGCTTACGATTACTTCATACATCTTTATAATGAAACAATTTTTTACGGGTCTTATCGCGGTTTATTAAGATTTTTACAAGCCTGACGTTTCGGACGGAGGACTGAGGTGTCGTCCTATCATTACAAAGGTATTTGGAACTACCCTATGATACGCAGAAAGTGCTAACTGTATCTTTAATCTGTGACATATGCATTTGGATTTGATAATTTTAATAATGGGATCCCAAGGAGGTGGTAAGAGCTGCATACATCTGTCTAAACAAAAATATTATTAGCCCCGAAAAGAGAGGTGTTAAAAGTATGACCGCTATGTATGTCTGTGACCGTAGCTCGTAAACAGACCGATTTGGGTGCGGTTTTTTAAAGCAGCGGTGGTATTTGTTTCTTCTAGCGATGGAAAGCTGAAAAATGTTTTATCAAAATAAGTTCAGAAATTTTAAAATAATTTTTGTTCGAGTTAAGGTTTTCGTGAAATTATAGTTTTAGTTATAGGTATTCTATTTGTTGCTGTTATTGTTTGTTTGTTGCTTTTACGAAAGTTTTATTCATTATTTATATGTATACATTATATTATGTATATATACATTAGGTAACTAATGTATACATACATCTTATGTCTCAGGATAGGCAACACATAGATGAGTTGCCTGGGCTCGTTCCAGGTAAACTAGTTTATGTTCATGGGCAACGTCGACCACTTACCATAAGGTGGCACGTTTGCCAGTTTGCCTATCCAACTAACATAAAAACAAAAAACATTTAAATAAAATCGTTTGCAGTTATTGCTTCCGCGTATCGCACATTAATATGTCCACAGCCTAACCATTAAAGAGATCAATGACATTCGTGTTAAATGGCATACAATTTTCATAATTTCCAGAATTAAAATGTGTACTTTGGCAATTCTGCCAGTTCCCTCAGGTCAGCGGGTATTAGTAGGTCAATTTTAATGGCATTTAATGTTGGACATTTGCATGTTTATTGCCGAAAGGGTCATGAATTTTTGGAGGAAAATTAAAGTCGAATTAGATGAAGTTCGTTAAGTTTGTGATCCCATAACGGCTTGTGTCATCAAACCATGTACCATGTACATATATGACAGTTTCATAGGGATGTAAAATTTGGCGATGGTTTCTTTAATTGTGAGCCACTTTCTATTGGGTGTGGGCTCGGCCTCTTGAGTGTGCGCCGAAAGATCCGGGTTCGATCCTGACCCCACTTGATGCCTAGATATGGAGTTTTCTAAATTTCTATGTGCACCTGAACATGAAACCATCGATTGCTTGCTCACCGGTGAAGGAAACATCGTGAGGAAACCTGCATGACTGATGAGATTAAAAGAAAAGAGCATACTCATATCTGAAAGGCCGGCAACGCACCTGCTAATCCACTGGTGTAGCCCAGCCGTCCACTGCTGAACATAGGTCTCCTTCGATGAACGCCAATACGGCCGATCCCTTGCCACTCGCATCCAACACTGACCGGCCACTGCACGGAGATAATCTTCCCACCTAGTTAATAATCAACCAACACTTCGCCTACCCGAACCCGGCCTCCACTCTTGAACCTTATTGAAATGGATTACAGGCACAACAAATGCCATTGCCACACCTGACGATGACTTTGTCGAAACCGGTCGTGTAATTTAATTTAAATTTGTAATTTGTAATAAATATATATATATATATATATATATATAATAAAAGTGGAAAAAGTGAAAAAAGAGATATATATATATATATATATAATAAAAGTGGAAAAAGTGAAAAAAGAGTTCTAGGATTATTATAAAACATGAATTTCCACCATGAACCTTCAGTACAGCACTTAATAATATTGAGCATGTCAATCCAAACTAGAATGTAATCAAAATAATCCGTTGTTATTTCCAAGCGGAGTTTCACAGTCGTAATACTTCTATTTCGTTTCAGTGACAAATCAATAAGCGGTGTTTACAGCTTCCAGCGTATCTTATTGTGCTGCAATACATCGGAAAAGCGATAAACAAAACAAAATCCTATCTATACTAATATTAAAGCTGAAGAGTTTGTTTGTTTGAATGCGCTAATCTCAGGAACTACGGGTCCGATTTGAAAAATTCTTTCAATGTTAGATAGCCCATTTATCGAGGAAGGCTATAGGTTATATAACATCACGCTGTGACTAACAGTAATTACGTTGAGTAAGTTAACGCGGGCGAAGCTGCGGGCAACAGCTAGTATCTAATATAAATGTAAAATAAATAGATATTAAGCTACAATCACACAACGTTAACCTGGTCCCTAAGTGAAGAACTTGTGTTACAGGTAAAGGGAATAAATTAAAGAAATTGTTATGAATACATAAATCGTGTACCTATATCCATGACTCGGTACATATATTGCATATTAGTAAGAGGTACTTGGGGGGATAGGGAATAGGAGTTCAACGTATCTGCATAATCCCTGATTGTGTGGATGTGTATAGGAGTCGATAGTCGCCAAAAGATTTTGACTGCTCGTTTGGCCTCCTATGATATTATGTACTCTTCGAAACTCAAACCCGCGACCAGCCGATCGTGACCTCTGTCTCTCTGTTACCTCTAAAACTCTAATCAGATTTCAATAAAAAAAATATCTCGCTGATAGAATATATCTCGAGGACTGGCCATATAAAATAATAATTATCATACATATATGAATGCTAAACTAGGTTAACGCGGACGAAGCTCTGGGCAATAGCTATTAGGTATTATCGATGTTTATAAAATTTGTGTTGTATAGGATATTATATTATTGTTAAGGAAATCCTTGTGGATATATGTATAAGAAGAACCTTTTTGAAGAACCAAAGTGTAGGTCGGACTTTAACCTGGTGGGAAGATGATCTTCGTACAGGGGCCGGTCCGTGTTGGGTGTAAGTGGCGAGGGACCGGTCGTCTTGGCGTTATTTGATCGAGGCTTACGTTCAGCAGTGGATGGATAGGGGCTGATGATGATGATATATGGAGAGGTGAGTCTCAGCACCAGTAATTACACTGCTTGTTCTATTCTTCTTTTCGAAACACAGCAAAGTTTTTTCACAGAAGAAATAAGCGGTGGTACTCTTGCATGAAGGGCAACCGCCAAATCACCGGTGGTTTGAGTATTTTATTATCCTACTCTTTTCTCTTTTATACAAAATCAATATTATAATTAAATATAAATGAATATTAGCGAGCAATCACACCACGTTAACCTAGCTTTGTGGTAAGTTCGTAAATCTTGTGTTACGGATACTAGGAACGGAAATATATTTTAGAAATTTATGTACATACATACACGTCCATGACCCGGTACATCTATATTTTTCATACAAATTATCTGCCCTGTGCCAGATTCGAATCCGCGACGGCTGCATAAAGTGTCCAGTAGACCACTCAACTAGCCGGCAAAAAATGACTTTTTGCAATTTTTTATTCAATCATTTATTTAATCTGCAGGTAAAACAGGGAACAGCCAGTTATACCATTTTAGTTTTTCATACTCATATTTAGCTGAAGACCTTTTGATCGCCTAAAGGCTGTATATTGAATCTAAGTCGTATTCGTATGATTATAAGCTTGGGTATTCTATACTCATGTAACAGGCACCGGCAATCTATCATGATAACGCTATCTCCAAAACTGAAGAAAACTCGCGATATTAAAACAATCTCATCGAAACGCTTATTTCATTAGACTGAGTAGAAAAATATAAAAGGTACTGTCGGCTGAATATTACTGTCGAATAATATAAAGCTTGTTTGTTTGAACGCGCTAATCTCAGGAACTACTGGTCCGATTTGAAAATTAAATGAAATTTCAGTGTTAGATAGCCCATTTATCGAGGAAGGCTATAAGCTATATAACATCACGCTGTGACTAATAGGAGTTAACTTTGGTAAGTCAATGCGGACGAAGCTGCGTGCAACAGCTAGTATCTCGTAATGCTGTTCTCGCATACTTGCTGAGGTATTCCGGTGCCTGCGGGACCCTCAGAAAAGCGGCTAAAGGCGCTCGCTGTTTTAGTTATGTGCACTCAAGTGCCAGTCCCTAGTGCCATCTAGGAGCATACCCGGATAATTTAACCGGGTCATATTTTTTTTTTCTCGTATATAACAATAACCACCAGGGTTGCTCTCATCTTCACCCGCGTTAGACAGCGTAAAGTTAGGTAACCTACATGCAGGTCCGTCCCGCTCCGTCGACGTAGGACGGGAGTGCGTAGGAGGCGCTTTGCGCACTTCCTACCTCCCGTCTATCTGGACTCTATTAGGACGAAGCCCGGTTACGAGGGAACCGCCTGGTCGCGGGGGGTGTCCTGCGTTAGTCAGATCCGGAACACTCTCCTTCAAGCGGCTGAAGGTATCTCCCAGTGGTTTTAATATATATATATATATATTAAATACCATATAATATATATATATATATATATATATATATATATATATATATATATATATTATATGGTATACCGGTGCCAGGTGTAGTTGGGGGCGCCGGGAGTCCCACATATCCCCGGGGATAATTCATCCCCCGGTGAATGCGCAGAGCAAAAAAGGAAACCTGCATGCCTAATGAGATTAAAGGTCTTAGAGGTGTATAAAGCTCAAACAGCATTGCACTCATAGGTGAATATGGCCCAAAGCCCTCCTCGCCTGATTTCGAGGAGGCCCGTGCCTCCAGGGTCGCTTATGATGGTGTACAAACAACAATATGTAACTCCTATGTGGTAAAATTAATTCGACGCTTAAATCCGGACGTGAAAAAGCGGTACGCGATATAAAAGCTTTAGAAAAGTGGGGCGTACACAATAAAAAATACATTTTCACATCATCCCCAGAGTTTCACTGTGTACCGTAATGAAGTCAGGAACATAAATAATACATCTAGTAATGGGTATAAAACAATTATGCGCTAACGTCACATCGTGAATGCGGTATTGTAACTTTAGTTTACGTTGAATGGGAAGTTTTAGGTTATCGGAAATTATAGAATATGAATCGTGTTATGAAGGTTTTAGGGTCAAGTGTGAGCCGGATTTACACATAATATTTATCATTATATTATATCTAAACTTATATACATAGTGTATATAATTTTAGATATAATATAATGAACAGATACGCGCTTTTTTCTTACGTGATAGAGACGCGTGGAAAAAAGAAAAGAAGGTCTTTGTCCAGCGGAAGGACAGTATAAGCTAGATACAATAAAAATAAACAAAGTAGAGCTTGATTGTTTGAACGCGCTTACGCTGAATATTTGTTGAGTAAAACCTACTAAAAATAATTTGAAGTTAACTCCATTTTACACAGAATTTTTCGCAGCCACCTAATTAATGCTGATTAGCTTGTTTGTGATAATCTGTTTGCCAAATTTTAGGTTGATTATAGGATAGGATTTTGCTCGCTGCCGAGTAAAATGTGTGGCACATGACGACCTCTGTGGCTCAATGGTATGCTTGTTGGCACTCAAGCCGAAGGTTGCGGGTTCGAATCCCGCCAGGGAACAAAAATATTTTCTGTGTTCCTGTGTCATGGATGTGTATTAAATATGTGTATTACATAATGAAAATCTTAAATATATGTATAATATAAAAGTATTAAATATGTTTCCTTTGTCTGGTACCCGTAACACAAGTTCTTCGAGAACTTACCCCGAGACCAGATTGACGTGGTGTAAAAGCGTCCATAGAAATTATAATAAAATTATAACATGTATGGACAGTTATTGTTTTCTAATGTTTACGCGAATTTCACTCATTATAATAAAACATTTTTTTACGGATTTTATCGCGGTTTATTAAGATTCAGTCAGGTCAGTCCTCCCGTAACCATGGTTGCTGTAAAGTATCCGAAACGTCGGGCTTGTAAAAATCTTAATAAACCGTAAAAAAATGTTTTATTATAATGTATGGACAGTTTTTTATCAAAGAACGTATAATTATCATAGAGACTTATTTCAGAAATAGAGAATTCTATAATTAGAATTTTATCATTGCAATACTCGTAAGTATAGTAATAAATATTTTCGCGGTAAAAGCCATTGGATCCAAGCCTTGAATTAGGACATTAAATAAATCCCGAAAAATTTAAAGTTCCTAAGGAAATTACATATGACTCATTATTAGCTGAAATTTTACGTCAATTGAAATTTAAAAAACGACGTAATTGTCAAACGCACAAAATGTACCTACATGCCGAACGCAAAGTCTTTCAATAATATATAGAGACGTGTTACATTAATACACGTTTGCATTTTATTATTTTAGTAAGGATAAACACTACTTATTTGGTTTTTTTTCTAGCAAAGAAATACACAAGCTATTTTTCAATCTCCGCGCGGACGAAGCAGCGGGCAAAAGCTGCTTACTAATTATAATTCTATAAAATTTTACCCAATGATTATATTATTACAATTATTAATGTATTTCCCCAGTCGAGTGTACGATTTAGGAGTAAACATGGCGATTCATTTTTCACAGGCGAACGATCACAAAATTAATATCAAGTTGTTTGCCGAGCGCATCCTTACAACTAATTAGACGGGAGAGTATTAGAGAAACTGGAACATTCCGACATAATGTTTGTTGTATATTTGTTTATGTTTATATTAATCAACCTTCTCGTGTTTTTGGACATAGGGCTCTGTTAATGAACGCCAGAACGGCCTTTCCCTCCACCGAGGACTGTCTTCTTCCTGAACGTGGCTTCCACTCAAGAACTCTACTATTATTTATTTATTTATTTATAACTAGCTGTTGCCTGCAGCTTCGCCCGCGTTACTCAATTTGTATTAGTCACATCGTAATGGTATATAGCCTATAGCCTTCCTCGATAAATGGACTGTCTAACACTGAAAGATATTTTCAAATCGGACCAGTAGTTCCTGAGATAAGCGCGTTCAAACTAACACACAAACTCTTCACCTTTATAATATTAGTATAGATAAGTACAACCAATGGTATACAATAAGTTATAAGTTAACAGCAATATTATTGAATTACAACTAAATATATTAAGAGTAATCTAAGTGACGATCAACGATCGACCTCGTGGCTATGGGATTGACCTCTTGAGTGGTAGGTGCGGGTTCGATCCTAACCAGTGGCGTGAAATAAGTTTTTGTGAATTTCTCAGTGCATCTAAACATTAGAACATTGCTTCTCGCCGGTGAAATAAACCTGCATGATGAGATTAAAGGTTGAAGGTGTGTGAATTAACAACCCTCCTCGCCTGATTTCGAGAATGGGACCCGAGCGCAACAGTGGGACATATAAGGTTGATGATGATAACTAAATTTCAAATTACAACGACTCATGTCATTTTAGTAAACATCTACCATACATTCACGCAAGACTGGATTCGTTCGTGAAGGTGTAATCAACATTCTGTTTTCGTTCACCAGTCTTAAACTGTTCCGAAGATCTGCTACAATAAATCTTCTATGAAACAGCTTTACTGTGTTGGGAAAGTAGGATAGGACAGGCAGTATAATTTTATAATAATATAAAAATAATATCTATGGACGCTTATACACCACGTCAATCTGGTCCCGTTGTAAGTACTCAAAGAACTCGTGTTACGGGTACCAGACAACGGAAATATATTTAATACTTTTATACTATATATATATTTAAGATTTTTATTATATAATACACATATTTAATATACATCCATGACCCAGGAACACAGAAAACTTTTTTGTTCCCTGGCGGCATTTGAACCCGCAACCACCGGCTTAAGCGCCAACGCGCTAACCACTGAGACTCATTTCATCAATTTACATACAGACATCAGGTCATCAATTTACTTACCATTTTTTATTGATGGGCGACGGTGAAAACTTACCATCAAGTAACACGTCTCGCTAATGTAAGCTAATAAAATCATATCCATTACAATATTTTACGAGATGGCGGACCTAAAGAATTGTACCAAATGCAATAAATGATTGCGGTGGCTGTGTAAGTTATGAGATAAGCCTCTCAACGATTGAAAGGGGATAACTTTTGAATGTCCCCTTTAATCCCGGGCAACAGAGACAAAGTGAAGGAAAATGGGTTTTGGGGTTCCGTAGGTATGTAAGTAAGAATATGTTAAAATATAGAAACCAAAGTGTCCATATAAAATATCTCACAGAAAAAGAAAATTTGAATGGAAGAAATAAATGTGAATTTTAAAATAAATTCAAATTATTGATGAGGTAAGTGAGAAGTACCTGATTAAAGATTTAATCAAATACCAAAAAAAGGGTCGCCTAGAAGATCATCCAATCTCACTACCCCCAAGATTATTTAATTTCACTTCCAATAAATATTACCAATGTAAGATTTTAAATTAACATTGTTGAAGTGAAACTTCATTGCGCGCATGAGGGTAAAATTTTTACGGAATATAACGTCATGAAAATGTCCAACTTTTTGTCCAAGAAGAGGGAGAGAGTGATTGAAAGAAAGTGAGAAAGGGCGAATGTAGCATGAATCACATAGCCATGAAGTGAGAGTAAGCAAGCGAGTGAGAAAGATCGAAAGAGAGAGTGAGATAGAGCGAACGTCGCATCACAAGTCTTGGAAAAAAGCTTTAGATTAGTATAAATATAAACGAGATTTAAAAATTAGTTTGCCAAATAAGTTTCACTTCTGATATGTGTACTTTGTACTCATGCGCTTTTTATTTATTGGTGAGCGACGCTGGTCCAGTGGATATGGGCTCGGCCTCTTGAGTGAGAACCAAGAGGTCCGTGTATTGACCCCTCTGCGATGCTAGAAAAGGGTTTTTCAAAATTTCTCCGTGCACCTGAACATGAGATCATCGCTTGCTCATCGGTGAAGGAAACATCGTGAGGAAACCTATATGCCTGATGTCTTGGGCCAGCGCATTGGTCCACTATGGCCCAACACCCTCCTCGCATGATTTGGAGGAAACTGTGCCCAGCAGTGGGACATATAAGGGTTGATATTATTATTATTATATTATATTGTTAGTTTCACTCTTACTAACTATTAACAAGGAAATGTGCACCATCTTTTTTATTTTTTATCGAGATTATATTTCGGCATCGTGCCTTGTCTACGAACGCCTTTTTCACGAGATTTAATATTACTAATGCTAATATAATACCAATGAAAAATAAATGATTATGCATCTATTACTTTATTAATCAAATGGATTTTTATGACATTATATACAATTTATTACGAAACAATCGATCGATTTGTTAAGTTCAACAACAACAACTCCGATTTTACACAACATAAATAACTTGATTTAAATTATAAATTGAATGCTTGGCTGACTGTACATTACAATTTAAAGTAATTTTCATCTTCCAAAATATAATCCAACCTGATTAAGCAGAGATTAACTTGAAATAAAACCGCTGAAAACGTGATAGCCGTTGTTGAAGAGAGAAAAGATTGTATAGATTGTTGCAGTGGGTTTCTTTATGTTAGTCGTTAATTAGAAGACGTGTCATTTGAAAGCGGTCTGCGTAGCCCATGGACATAAACTAGTGCACCAGGGAATAGTCCAGGCAATTCATTGTCCCCACCATGGTCACCACGCCTTGTCGCGGCGGTGGGGCTCAGTAGCCTAGTAGTAGTAGCAGTAGGTGAACCCAGCACCTTGGACGAAGCCTGAACCGAAGGGGCTGCTCTTTGTACCCCTCTTTTAAGAAGAGCGGAGCAGTAGTGGACACGTAGCAGCAGTGGTCGTTTTGTGTTGCAGGACAACCCCTCTGTGAAGGTGCCGTCGGTCCTTGAGGGACTGACATGACACAGCGAGTGCCACATAGCCGCCTGGGGAGTCCTACGAGCATTTACCGGCGCAAAAGAAAAAAGGCTATTAATTGTATTGTTTGTAATGGTAAATAACAGTAATAACACTGCCCTTTACCCTTCTTTCCAAAACTCAGCTAAGCTGTGTGACGAAAGAAATAGGTAAGACGGTGGTATCCAGACGGACGCGAGACATAGAGCAACCAAAAAGAGAGAGATTATGTAAAAATAAAACTAGGTAGAAATCCAACTGACTGTTCATGTGACCTACATTCCACGATGTTGCCACGTTTATCTCAAACCTGACTTTACTCGGCTTTTTGAACACAATTTTGGCAACGTTTATAAACTGCACTTTTCTAGTGATCGAGTTAGGATTGCTGTGTTTTGTCTCACCTGTGCTTACATAACTCTAAATGTTAGAGAATTTGTTTGTAAAGACATACAAATTTTCCAGCCCCTAAATCTAGCTGCAGCTTCAGAGTTGTGAGTTAGAATTTTGTTACAAATCTATTAGTCCCAACTTCATGTAAAATATTAAACCGGGATTGCAAAAATGTTAAACCGGGATTAAAAAAATACTAAACTGAGATTAAAGTTAAAAATGCGGATTTTATTTAGCCTTTTGTCATTCTAGAGTGTAGACGTTAAGTTTATCAAATGAACGCTTCAATTTTGATATTCACTAGAGGCGTGTGCTTGTTCATACCGTGGTCATCTGCATGTCACTTTGGCGTTCTTTGAGACAGGCCTATGTTTAGCAATGGACGGATACGGGCTGATGATGGTGATGATGATATATAAATATAGGCAGAACAAAAATATCAGTTCCATTTATTTATTTTTTTATGTTGGTTGGCAAACTGGCAAACATGCCACCTGATGGTAAGTGTTCGACGTCGCTCATGAACATAAACTAGTTTACCAGGAACGAGCCCAGACAACTCATCTATGTGTTGCCTATCCTGAGACATAAGATGTTAAGTCTTAGTGCCAGTAATTACACTGCCTGTCTTGCCCTTCTCATCTCATCAAGTAAGATGGTGGTACCCATGCAGCCGGGAGCGCGGCACAGCGCTTCCCTCCCACCGGTAGATTCTTCTTATTAATTTCTAAATAGATAAGCTGAATGCGGGAATGTAGAGTACAAGTATGCCTCGACTTCTAGGATGGCATTTCTTGTGACGTTTTTGTACCACAAATATAAAAGTTTGAATTGTGCAGAATTTGAATTAATTGATGCTAATTCTTAAGGCGGTGTATAGATTACTATTATTAACGTACGTTTTGGGATAGAAGCGGGCAGATAATTAAGGTGTTTTTAAGGTTGAGTGTTCATCCTATTTGTGCGAATGTGAATACTTGATCTAAGCTAGATGTTAATATTTATTTATTTATTTAGACACAATCATAACGTTATTACAACATAATTATACTAAGACAACATTACAAGTAGACAAACAAATATACACATAATGTAGTAAAGTTCTTAAAAATTGATCATCATTCTTTTTCGAGAAAAACCTGAACTAATTCTATTAATTTCGACAGGTTATGGGCAAAGATGTCAATCCCGTTATCTGATAGTTTGTTTAGTATCCGGATAGCACGTAACAATGGAGATGCATTTAGCAGATTTGTTTTTGAAGGCGGAAGGCTGAGCATAGCGGGACGCCTGCCGAGGCATACGTAATATATATTAATTGATGAGTATGTTTATTTAAATTAAAACCTTATATAAAGTTGCAATGGAACATTCGTGAAAGAATGTGCTCATATTAGAGATGATGGCAACACACTTGCAAGCTCTCTGGTGTAGCGGTTGTCTATAGTTATCGGGACAACTTACCTTGAAGTACAACTTCCAAGGACTTAATTCCCATAAATAAATGCCCAATAGAAAATGCAGTATCAATTGGGATGGGATACAAGGATCTCATCCAGAAATAGACAGATTTAAGCATGTACATGACGACCTCTGTGGCTCAATGGTTAGCGCGTCGGCGCTTAAGCCGTAGGTAGCGGATTTGAATCCTGCCAGACAACAAAAAGTTTTCTGTGTTCCTGATTCATGGATGTGTATTATATATATAATAAAATTAAATGTATGTATAGTATAAAATTATTAACTATAATACCCGTAACACAAGTTCTTCGAGAACTTACCACGGCACCAGATCAACGCGGTGTAAAAAAGCGTACATAGATATTAATTACTGATGACAAACGACACATATCATTCATCCCAATAAATGGTTATAAAAGTGAAAATCATGTTAGCATTCATTATTATGTAGATCACTTCACAGCTATCAATCTCGATCACAGCTAGCCCAGCTCGAATAAACTCAGCATAAAATAGTCATTTATATACTTTATACGCGGGGCTTATTATTTTTAAGCGGCGGCAAAAAATTCCGAGAATTAAACCGAATTTATGGGATGCTTTTAAATGTTACGGGAAAATATTTTCGAAATCTGTACTGCATTTTAGTATGTTGAAAGTGGGAAATAGTGACAAAAATAAAAGATTTTCAGCGGTGCACTGCCGTTCAGGAAGTATACCATTTTTTAATAGAAAATCACTTTTTACATCGACACTTTCTCGTCTATAGATTTTTTTTATATCGCAGGGAAATCCTTATGGATGCAGCCGGGATCTTCGTGTAGATCCTGACACATTGTGGACTCGCACCTGGGATTGCCCACCCTTAATAAAACCACTGCGAGTGCCTTCAGCCGCTTTTGAGGGTCCCGGATATGCAGCTTCTATAGATACTAGCGGACCCAACAAACATAAATGTTGTAGTTGAGCAAATTATTGTGAATCTAAAATCTAAACCATACTCGAGTCCGCTTTAACACACAAAAAATTTAATCAAAATCGGTCCAGCCGCTATAAGTTTTAGTGACATGCATGCGTTCAAAAGAATTATATATATAAAGATATTAAATTACTGAATTAGATTCAGTAATTTAAACACGTATTTGAGCACAATATTACTGGAATTTAATAATAATAATTATAATAAATTATTATAATAATAATTAATAAATTTATTGTATTATTATTAATAATACACAAAATAATAAAAAGTTTTTCTATCTAACGAACATAAAAACTCTATTTCTTATCCATCTAGATAATAAAGCAATACTGAAAGTAATTAAGAATACGGACAAAGTCGCGTGGAAAATAATGTTTTTGAATATATAAATAAATAATAATATAGTTGCGTTGTCCCTGGGGTATAATATTTTTAAAGACATGTTTTCCCACACGCGAAGAATTGTAAACAATATTAAATTCACAACGTGACAGCCACGAGACAAAGAAACGAACAAGTATAATTTATATAAGACCACTGTAACATCAAAGCATAAATATTAATAGTTAAGGAGTGTTCAGTAGAGTTTATATCCTACGCATTAAAACATTACTATTTTATTTGAACTCAACACATTTTAAAAATGGCGTTAATAACCCGCGCAAATATCAGCCATAAGTAAAATAGTTTTAAAATTACAACACAAAATATACAATAGTTTTATTTATAATAATACAACAGTTAGTAAGAGGCAGTGCCATGCTGTTTTCAGCTTTGCAGCCGAATTGGGCAAGCACGACCGGGGTGGTACCTCACGCTCACATAATACCAGAGTCAAGTGACAGCTATGATGTTGCGTTTGTAGTTTCGGTGGCCTATTGGGAGGATAGGGAAAAGAAGGGTAATGCATCTGCATAACTTATGGTTGTGCGGATGTCTATGGGCGTCGGTAGTTACCATAAAAAACAGTTTTATCTATACTAATAATATAAAGCTGAGGAGTTTGTTTGTTTGAACGCGCTAATCTCAGGAACTAACTCTCTGTTCTGCATTTCCCTGCGATAACAAAAAAAAGTAAGTTAACACAGGCGAAGCTGCGGTCAACAGCTAGTTTTATATAAACTGAATAATTTTATTATTATTAATTACTCATTAGGTTCTTACCCAGTAGCGGATGATTGCAGGTTGATAGAATGTATTAAGAATTTTATACAAACTCATTTGAGAGCTATTATGACGTCATTATTTCCTTGCAACACTATAGCAACTAGGTACCACATCAAGGGAAACAAAGTGGTTTTAACATCCACTATAGTTACTTAGTAGATACTTATTTTATTATAATTCAGTTAAGTAATTACTGATTAATTTTAATTTGGATTATGATAAAATTATTGAACAAAAACCATTGTAATGCTAAGGACATAATTCTAGTGAGAAAATAAAATATATAGCCTGATCATAAATATATATATATATATATATATATATATATAAATCCTTTTTTTTGTTATCGCAGGGAAATGCTTTTTACGCATGTAGACAGGATCTCGGGTAGATCCTGGACCATGCATAGCCCTACACGTAAGCTAAAACCACTACGAGCATCTTCAGCCGCTTCTTGAGGGTCCCGGATCTGCATTTAACAGGATTACCGCGGCGAAGGCCAGACTACTCCTCGTAAGTGGGGACTACCTGGCCGCTACTAAGCAGTCCCCACGACGTCGTGTCATATTAGGCTCAGGTTCCCACCTGAACCTGACACGAGCACAGGGGCGTTATTGGAGGCGCATTAAGTAGCGCCTCCTACGCACCCCCGTACGTCACCCACGGGGGCAGGCCACGTCGGCAGTCTCCTCTCTCACCCGCTCGTTGGCCTCCTTCTGGGACATAACTGCGTCGCAGATGGAGCCGTCCAGGACTCGTCGACATCGAGCATCGCGGTAATGACGCCCGGCAAAGACAAGTCCCCTCCGATGATCGATGTCAGATCATGACGCAGCGCCGCCCATCTCGGGCACACCCCGAGGGTGTGCTGGGCCGAGTCCACCGTCGCGCCACAATCGTGACATACTGTCAACGGCTCCCTGTGGGCCGTCCGGCACAGGTACTCACCAAAGCAACCATGCCTGGTGAGCAGCTGTGTGAGACAGAAGGGGAGAAGCTTGCGCTTACGGCGCATCCACCGCTCAGGACCGGACGCAGAGCAGCCGTTAGGTTTTTGCCATATGGCTGCCGTACCAGGTCCTCCCCCCACCACCGTATTAACGCCTCTGTATCTTTTATGCGGTAGCTCCATAAACATATAATATATGAGAGTATATTATAAGTCTATGGGTAATCCATAGTATAGTCCATACAAAAAATAGTTCCGAAATTTTCCGCAATATGGTGAGAGTCTTTGTTTTTGCTTATTTAATCAAAATAATTAAGTTTAATCGTAAAAACGAGTTTTAAATCTATCGTCCCCTTTCTGATGTCTATAGCCACGTAAATTATATTAAGGTATTATATTTAAAAATATTTCGACCCCCACAGAACCCCACCACTTAGCATCATTGAAAAACAGGCCCAAATAAGATTCATTTCATTTCGCTTTAAGAGCGCTCGTTATAAAGTCCTTATCTTATTATCTTTTGGCACAAGATTCTCGCAGCTTCCTTTATTATTAAGCCGTATTAAAGGCCTGTTCGGACGCTTTGTAGAATTCTTCATTTGTGCTTCATATTTCTTAAGTATAAAAGAATTACAGATTAGTAAAAGAATAATATTCTCTCTTTATATATATAATTCTTCTGTGCGTGTGTATGTAACCGAACTCTCCTAAGCGGCTGGACCGATCTTGATGAAGTTTTTGTGTGTGTTTAAGTGAATTTGAGGACGTATTGTTTTCTGATGTTTACGCGAATTTCACTCATTATAATAAAACAATTTTTTACGGATTTTATCGCGGTACCCTGGACTAAAATTTGTTAGGCAACCCATATGCAATATATTTCAATAAATATTTAATTTAATACGTATTGACGTAAAATACGTTTCATCAAATAAACATCTCGGTGAAGGTGTAATAGTAACTGGTCCTATATGCCAAAAATTTGATAATCGTCCCGTGAGTCTCGTCGCTCCCACCGGTAAAATTTAGCTGTTGAATTGTTGTGTGTGTTCAAGTTGATTCGAGAACGGTTTAGATTCACAATTCTTTGTCCCATCGCAATATGTTTTGCACAGGATAACTGAATTCGAATTCGTTTTTTGAATTCGTTACCAGCATCTGTGTTTCCGGATACTTACAACTTGGGGATATTCAAAACAAGAGTGACCATGTACCTCCTAGTACCGTGGTCCATCGCCGACCAGCTCGTTACTTTCCATCAGGTGAAACAGTGGCCAAACGCAAGCTTATCAAGCATTAAAAAAACAACGTCTGTCGGGATCTCTATATATATTATAGTATTTTGTGCGTGTAAACAGCTGAACTGATTTAGATAAAGTTTTCATGAGTGCTCATGTAGATTCGAAAATGGTTTACAATTAGGTCCGCTACAAACATATTTATTTGTACGGGGTACGTCTGTCGGATCGTCCCACGAACGTCCGCTACTTCAATGTAATTTAAAAAACTCGGCTTTAAACAGTTCGACAGTTTCGCAGCTATACTGCGATAGAGTGCGAGACAGTTCCAACAGATACCTGAAGGAAATTGCTATGAAACTTGAAAGTCCTATTTGGAGACACTGGTCTTAAATAACACACACTCCATATAAATAAGCATATTAAGTTTTATTAAACAATTAATATAATGTACTTTCTTTACTAACATAGTTATAAGAATATTTGCTTAATACTAACACAAATATGCATCCATGGTCCGAAATAAAGGATTATTATTATTTAAAATATAAATTAAAACGAAAATAATGAAAAACTATTCAGCGATTTTTAAGCTCATTGCGCGCACAAAGAAGTACGGTTGATTGCAGCTTTTGCCTAAATGGATTAGGAATAGATATACAATAACAAAGATCATTATGATAGTCAACTTGTTATTGGAAGCGGAAAGTTAAATAAAACTTCAATAATTACTAAAGTTCCCCTTGGCTTTTCTACTTTGCATACCGCGACCGTACAGAAACTACTGGGTATAATATTTTACCGGGGCACTGGGTAGACTTTGCTACAAAAGCGTTTCTTGAACAAAGATCTTTTGTGGGGAGATTTAAGGTGTTTAGCACTGTTATATAAACACTAGAATTCCTTGTTATTTATTGTGATATAGAATAGTCTAGAATGTTATTTTTAATAGGTACAAACACATCTAGTTAACTATTGTACGCGGTTTTTTTGCCTAAGCTGAGAGTCATCGGTCATACGATCAGCGTTCATGCGTTTTCCGATCAAGAGTTCTGCGTTCTGTATTCAAATATATCTAACTCGCGCGTTCCACATTCAAACTTTCCTCTTTCGTACGTTCTGGGTTCTAGCATATCAAGTTAGCACGTTCTGTAGACATGTGTTACGCGTTCACACGTTTTGCGGTCAAGCGTTTCGCATTCTGCGTTCAATTGTGGTTCAATGTATCTAGCTCGCGCTCTGTACGTTCAACCTTTCCGCTTCAGCGCGTTCTTTTTTCTAGCACGTATTGATTTAGCGCGTTCTGTAGCCAAGTTTTCCGCGCTCAGGCCTTCCGCGTTCACGCGTTTTGCGGTGAAACGTCCCGCGTTCTGCGCTCAGCCGTTTTGATATTGATTTTTGATTTTGTTTAGTAATTATGTAAATGTCGTTATAACAGTCTTTATCTTGTTTGAAACTAACACGATCACTATTCATATTTATATAATGTTAATAGTTTCGGGTGCTTTCCGCGTTTACAGTTTTATTGAGTCTCGTCGTGATCATGGCGCCGAAATATCGGGACCTCAAAAAATATAAACGCAGTAAGCACCCGTGACAATATTTATTTTAATATGAATAGTTTTTATCTATATGGAAAGATTTTAAAAATATTTTTCAATGGAAATTATATGAAAAGAAATTTCGGTAGAGAATAAGCGTGGCACCTTATTTGTGAAGCGAGTTTAAAATTAAAGCTGTTACTTCTGACAGGCAGACGGCTGGACGCTTGCACAAAATAGCTTTTTTGTTTACTTCCATCGGCTTCGAGATTTTTTTTCTTTTTTTATCGAAACTCATTAGCACACAACAAAAGCGTACCTTTTTTATAAACCTACTAATATGTCTATTGTTATATAACTTTACTTATGAATTCAGGTCATATAATCTAGACTATACAGGTTATCAAATTAATCTGTATTGAGAATCGTTGTCAAATTTTTTTTGAACGCCGTAATCTCCGGTTTTATTGTTAGAATTTAAAAAAAAAATTAGTCGAATCGTAGAAGAATGCAATTTATTTGGAGGATATTTTTTTTCACTTTATACCTATGTCCGTGCTAGCTAGTATTTACTGGTACATGAATGATGATGTAGAGGTAGGCATTTTTTTCTTTAACGCCTGGAAATGCTCTGAGGCATCCCGCGGGGGAGTGGGTCTCCCCAGGCCTGTGGAGACTGTCATGTGGGACTCGCTGCGCCCGAAGGCTGGTAAGGTGGATGCAGCTCTACTTACTAAACCCGGTGAGTGCCGCCAATGCCGCCTTTGGTGAGATGCCCCGGATCTATTAAACAAGCAGGGCACCTCGAAGGCTCGTCAGTCCTTAGAGGGACCGACGCCACCTCCACAGAGGGGTTGTCCCGCACCAGGTCTTGTCCTCCTGATCTTTTGTACCCTCTTCTTATAAGAGGGATATAAAGAGCACCTACCTCCCTCTGCTCAATTAGCTTCACCCAAGGTGTTGGTGCTCACCCTAGGGTACTGAGCCCCACCGCCACGACAAGGCTTGAACCATAGTGGGGAATAGAGGTAGGCTGGTATATTAAATGATATATAAATATACATCAGTTACACCACGTTAACCTAGTTCTAGGTTCATACTCTGTACGAGACGAGTCGTACATTAACCCTACACTTTATAACAGTATATAATTCTGTAAACGTTTTAATGACCATAAACATTTTGAATTATTCACTTGTAGTCATTCGTAAAGTTCCAAATTATTTTGGGCTTAAGAACATCTTATCATCTCTGCAGGGAATCCCCTACATACTCGATAATTGCAAGGCGAAGTCCTGTGGTCATGTGAGGTGGATATACCTACTTCAAGTAATTATCATATTACGTGGGACCAAACTTCGTCCTAACTTCAACCGCTGCAGAGATTTGGGTGATTTATAGAGAAATGGACTTGCTAAAGAATAATCCTGATAATCGGTCCAATTATTGTATAAAATTTGATATTACTATGAAAAGAATATTGTTAGAAATAAAGATTTAAATAGATTAAGTATTTAAGTCTCTCCTGGGTGACGGCCATTTTTTTTTATAGAAGAGGAGGCAAACGGACAGTCGGTTCACCTGATGGTAAGTGAAATGTGTGATGGTAGGTGAATGGCCTTTTAGATGTGAGTATGCTCTTTTCTTGAAGGTCCCTAAATCGTATCGGTTCGGAAACACCGTAGGTGGCAGCTAATTCCATATATTTGTGGTACGAGGCAGGAAATGCCTTAAAAATCAAGATGTTGTGGATTTCCGGACATCAAGATAGTGTGGGTGAAATTTGGAATTCTTACGCGATGTCCGGTGGTGGAATTCTGCCGCAGGTATTAATCCGAACAATTCCTCAGAACACCTGCCGTGGTAGATGCGATAGAAGATGCAGAGCGATCCTACATCTCTACGCAGCGCCAAAGAATCAAGCCGATTGGAGATAAAATTGTTATCGACCATTCGAGCTGCCCGGCGTTGGACGCGGTCAAATGGAAAGAGCTGATATTGGGAGAGAGAGGGATACCAAACAACTCTTTAGTTACCCGTGATAGCAAAAAGGATTTTTTTGATTGAGCATATTTCGCTGATGCGTCTAAATCTTTTGTGGTATTCAATAATTCTCAAATGAATAATGTCCCTGAAGGATTGTTGAAAAAGATTTTATTAAGTTCGACATGATTAACTAGCTTTTTCCCGCGGATTTGCTCGCGTTAATGTATATATGTACCGAGACTTAACATCTTATGTCTCATAGGTAACACATAGATGAGCCTGGGCATGTTCCAGGTAAACTAGTTTATGTTTATAGACGACGTCGACCACTTACCATCAGGTGGCACGTTTGCCAGTTTGCCTATCCAACTAACATAAAAAACTAGCCATAAGGGTTTGGCCTGTTTGTTGATATCACTTCTCCCTTATAATATTAGATTATGATAATTTTATAGCCAGCCACTCCTTTAACATTGAGTGTTAACGTAACATTCATTAAAAGGGTAATTTTTTAAATAAAGAGTAGCTTCGAAGATGACTCCTTACATCCAAACTACATATTAGATAGTATATAGCCTGACCAGATAAATAAAAACTCTCGCCATAATGCGGAAAATTTCGGAACTAATCTCTATGGACGATACTATGTGTTGACGTAAAAAGATACAGTGGCGATACCACGCAGGGTTAATATATTTCTGGTCAGGCTATACTGATCAAGGAAAATTTACAAATGTAAATCCATGTCAAAAGTGAAATAATAAAAGGTTTTTACCTATTAATTTAAAAATAATTAAAAAAAATTGCTTCACTGAATGGCCTCAACGGAAGACCAGTGCTGGAATGGTAATTCCAGCAAACACTGAGTTGAGGCCGTTTTGTGTAACTACAAGGTTTATATTATGTTATATTATTAATTGTGTCTTATGTAGTTTAGTTAAGTAGTTTCACGAATAAATTTTTCTTTCTTTCTTTCTTTCTTTCTAAAAGCTGTTTTAAACGTCGACAATATGTTAACTGGGGCCACAGTTTGGACTTGACGGGGGTGTTACAATAAATTTCCACCGAAGACATGTTTTGATTCACGAGCGGCTGGCAGTTGGATGCAATTTTAAAATTAACACAATACAATTTTAATTACAACTTGTGTTGAATATAGTATGGTTGGAAATATACTTACACTAGCTTCTGCCCGTGACTTCGTCCGTGTTGAAATAAGGAATATACTGATAACTATGTGTGGCTAATTATAATTATTAATTTCTTGATAATTCTTAGATTCTTAGTCACCGGTGGGAGGGAAGCGCTGTGTCGCGCTCCCAGCTGCATGGGTACCATCATCTTGCTTGTTTCTCCCGTGAAACAGCTTTGCTGTGTTTCGGAGAGAAGGGCAAGACAGGCAGTGTAATTACTGGCATCGAGACTTAACATCTTATGTCTCAGGATAGGCAACACATAAATGAGTTGCCTGGGCTCGTTCCAGGTAAACTAGTTTATGTTCATGGGCGACGTCGACCACTTACCACCAGGTGGCACGTTTGCCAGTTTGCCTATCCAACTAACATTAAAAAAAAACATAATTCTTGAACCATATACACACGTAAAATAAATCTTTATGGAAAGTGCATAATATTTATATTAGGCGTCAAGTGATATTTGAAACAGATTTAATTTTGTATCAAGAACTGAACATACTTTTAATACTTAGTAATGAAGACCTAGAAGATTAGTTGGAAAAACGGGTTGACAAACTTTCATGACATCGTGACATTCATGTGTTGTCAACTGAAACGTGAAGTAAGTCTTGTTGCTAGTAACTATTCTGGCTATAGCTTTGCTGTTTAGGCTGCTGCTAGACAGCAAAGCTGTAGCACGCAAGAAATAATGAGGTGATGCGCTCGCCCAGGCACACTAATTTGTTGATGGTATATCTCCATTCATGGAGCGTGCTATGCTGGGTGTTTCTTTGACAGATAGGATTTGGAAGGAAGACATCCATCAGAGAACTAAGGTAACCGATATCACGCAAAGAATCAGCTCGTTGAAGTTGCAGTGGGCTGGTCACACACTCAGAAGAACGGATGGCCGATGGGGCAATAAGGTTCTAGAGTGGAGGCCACGTTTAGGTAGACGAAGTGTTGGTCGGCCATTGACCAGGTGGGAAGACGATCTCCGTGCGGTGGCCGGTCCGTCTTAATCGGCCATCTTGGCGTTCATTGAGGGAGGCCTATGTTCAGCAGTGGACGGATAGAGGCTGATGATGATGATGATGATATCTCCATTCATAAATATTTATTTAAAGTAAGTAGAGTCCATTTCCATATTATACTATTGTGGATTCATCGCTGGCTACCTAGTTCTCCACACAAGAAAATGTGATCGGTAGCATTTAGTATAAAATATTCACAATATTGTTGATTTTTGTCAGGTGGAAATGAAAATCTCTTCAAAATGTCTCGGTGCACCGGTGGGACGCAGAATATGCATCTTAAATGTACTTCTTTACACCGAACGTAATCTTTGTTGGTATTTGATATTTTAAGGAGAAAATGTTATTTAGTGTGTTACCGGAGGGATACGCAGTCTCCCCACCATGGCCTTGTCGTGGCGGTGGGTCTCAGTAGCCTACGGTGAACCCAGCACCTTGGGCGAAGCCAATTAAAACGAGGGGGCTGCTCTTTGTACCCCTTTTATAAGAAGAGGGGACAAAAGAGCATGGGTAACTAGGGGGCAAGGATGGGAACCCCACGCCATTGCACTTTCCCGAGGGTTTATTCTGTGGCGTGAGACAACCCCTCTGTGGAGATGGCGTCGATCCCTTGGGTGCTGTCTAGCCGTCGAGGTACCATGTTGCTCAACAGATCCGGGTACCTCGCTAAAGGTAGCATTGGTGGCACTCGCCGGGTTTTA
This sequence comes from Helleia helle, assembly GCA_963853865.1. Lineage (NCBI taxonomy): Eukaryota > Metazoa > Arthropoda > Insecta > Lepidoptera > Lycaenidae > Helleia > Helleia helle. Next base: position 5,488,576 of record OY971426.1, on the reverse strand, counting down.
GTGGGTAGAGCTGCGCCCACCTTACCATCTTTCGGGCGCAGCGAGTCCCACATACCCGCCTGTGGAGTTCCCTCTCTCCCAGCCTAAGAGCATTTTCCGGCGCTAAAGAAAAAAAAGGATACGCTGTCTAGCGCTCCCGTCTGCATGGGTACCACAAACGAACTAACAGGCGGTTACTGTTACATCTTAGGTCTCAGGATAGGCGACGCGTGAAGGAATTGCCTGGACCAGTATCAGGTAAACTCTGTGTGTTCATAGGCGACGCTGACCACTTCCGTCGCTTAATCGTCGAAAATTGAAGATGTGCAACATATGTTGATGGATTGTGTTCGGAACAAACGTGAAAGAGAAGTTATTATAAAAGTTATTAATTTAAAAAGAAATTAATTTAAATAGGTCAGATGTTGGTCTCATTATTTCTATTTTATCAAAACCTACATCTGAGATATGTATTAAATTCTGTTCTATTATATAAGTTTCAATAGTATTTTATGCATTATATAATTAGTAGAAACAATGGAGTTGACGTGTCTTGTTGGACAAAAACTCCTACTTAAATAAAGATAATAAAAAAAACTTCTTTTCTAAAAATATTGTCATATTTATTGTTATCTAAGAAACTGCTCTATCAAATTGGACGATTTTTTTTTTTAATTTTAAATCTAACGTTTTTATTTTCTAATTCATCAAAATCTTGAACAAACACTATCAAAAAGTACCATCAAAATGCGGTTATAATAAATATAACGCTAAAGTTTTTTCGCAGCCACGATTGAAAATTTAATAAAACAAAAGACTTGGAAATAGGTCATGGGGAGCTCTTTCGGAAATTTACCAAATTCAAGTAATTAATGGACTTCATTGTACTTCGGAAACTGTTCGGGAACGTAGTATAAAGAAAGGGGTTTCAACAAGGATAAAATATAAAGAAACTTCTAAACTAAGGACCATTTTAGTTCCACCAAGGAACGGAGTGATCACAAAATATCATCATCATCACCATCAGCCCCTATTCGTTCACTGCTTAACATGCCTCAATGAACGCCAAAACGACCGATCCCTTACCCCTCGCATCCATCACGGACCGGCAGTGGCAGTGCGTGGCACGAAGATCGTCTTTCCACCTTTTTTTTTTTCTTTAACGCCGGGAAATGCTCTGAGGCATCCCGCAGGGGAGTGGGTCTCCCCACGCGCGTATGTGGTACTCGCTACGCCCGACAGCTGGTAAGTGGACGCAGCTCTACCCACAAAACCCGGCGAGTGCCACCAATGCCGCCTTTGGTGAGGTGCCCCGGATCTAGTAAACAAACAGGGCACCTCGACGGCTAGTCAGTCCCACAGAACAACCCCTCCCAACGTCGGGACAGTACAATGGGGTGAGGTTCCCATCCTCACCCCTTGCCCCCTGCCCTTCTGTCCCCTCTTCTTATAAGAGGGGTACAGGGAGCCCCCTCGGCCCAAGTAGCTTCGCCCAAGGTGCAGCGGCTCACCCTAGGTTACTGGGCCCCACCGCCACGACAAGGCCTGAACCATGATGGGGATCGTCTTTCCACCTGGTTAATGGCCGGCCAACGGCTTCGACTGCTCGTATCGGGGAAGCTGCAACAAACAGTAAATAAAAAGATTCCACTACCAGAAATAATAAGTATTATTTTAATTCCAACGCTTTATAAGTGACAATAATTTTCAGGCAGGCAGGCCACGTCGGCAGTCTCCTCTCTCACCCGCTCGTTGGCCTCCTTCTGGGACATAACTGCGTCGCAGATGGAGCCGTCCAGGACTCGTCGACATCGAGCATCGCGGTAATGACGCCCGGCAAAGACAAGTCCCCTCCGATGATCGATGTCAGATCATGACGCAGCGCCGCCCATCTCGGGCACACCCCGAGGGTGTGCTGGGCCGAGTCCACCGTCGCGCCACAATCGTGACATACTGTCAACGGCTCCCTGTGGGCCGTCCGGCACAGGTACTCACCAAAGCAACCATGCCTGGTGAGCAGCTGTGTGAGACAGAAGGGGAGAAGCTTGCGCTTACGACGCATCCACCGCTCAGGACCGGACGCAGAGCAGCCGTTAGGTTTTTGCCATATGGCTGCCGTACCAGGTCCTCCCCCCACCACCGTATTAACGCCTCTGTATCTTTTATGCGGTAGCTCCATAAACATATAATATATGAGAGTATATTATAAGTCTATGGGTAATCCATAGTATAGTCCATACAAAAAATAGTTCCGAAATTTTCCGCAATATGGTGAGAGTCTTTGTTTTTGCTTATTTAATCAAAATAATTAAGTTTAATCGTAAAAACGAGTTTTAAATCTATCGTCCCCTTTCTGATGTCTATAGCCACGTAAATTATATTAAGGTATTATATTTAAAAATATTTCGACCCCCACAGAACCCCACCACTTAGCATCATTGAAAAACAGGCCCAAATAAGATTCATTTCATTTCGCTTTAAGAGCGCTCGTTATAAAGTCCTTATCTTATTATCTTTTGGCACAAGATTCTCGCAGCTTCCTTTATTATTAAGCCGTATTAAAGGCCTGTTCGGACGCTTTGTAGAATTCTTCATTTGTGCTTCATATTTCTTAAGTATAAAAGAATTACAGATTAGTAAAAGAATAATATTCTCTCTTTATATATATAATTCTTCTGTGCGTGTGTATGTAACCGAACTCTCCTAAGCGGCTGGACCGATCTTGATGAAGTTTTTGTGTGTGTTTAAGTGAATTTGAGGACGTATTGTTTTCTGATGTTTACGCGAATTTCACTCATTATAATAAAACAATTTTTTACGGATTTTATCGCGGTACCCTGGACTAAAATTTGTTAGGCAACCCATATGCAATATATTTCAATAAATATTTAATTTAATACGTCAATACGTATTAAATTAAATATAAAATACGTTTCATCAAATAAACATCTCGGTGAAGGTGTAATAGTAACTGGTCCTATATGCCAAAAATTTGATAATCGTCCCGTGAGTCTCGTCGCTCCCACCGGTAAAATTTAGCTGTTGAATTGTTGTGTGTGTTCAAGTTGATTCGAGAACGGTTTAGATTCACAATTCTTTGTCCCATCGCAATATGTTTTGCACAGGATAACTGAATTCGAATTCGTTTTTTGAATTCGTTACCAGCATCTGTGTTTCCGGATACTTACAACTTGGGGATATTCAAAACAAGAGTGACCATGTACCTCCTAGTACCGTGGTCCATCGCCGACCAGCTCGTTACTTTCCATCAGGTGAAACAGTGGCCAAACGCAAGCTTATCAAGCATTAAAAAAACAACGTCTGTCGGGATCTCTATATATATTATAGTATTTTGTGCGTGTAAACAGCTGAACTGATTTAGATAAAGTTTTCATGAGTGCTCATGTAGATTCGAAAATGGTTTACAATTAGGTCCGCTACAAACATATTTATTTGTACGGGGTACGTCTGTCGGATCGTCCCACGAACGTCCGCTACTTCAATGTAATTTAAAAAACTCGGCTTTAAACAGTTCGACAGTTTCGCAGCTATACTGCGATAGAGTGCGAGACAGTTCCAACAGATACCTGAAGGAAATTGCTATGAAACTTGAAAGTCCTATTTGGAGACACTGGTCTTAAATAACACACACTCCATATAAATAAGCATATTAAGTTTTATTAAACAATTAATATAATGTACTTTCTTTACTAACATAGTTATAAGAATATTTGCTTAATACTAACACAAATATGCATCCATGGTCCGAAATAAAGGATTATTATTATTTAAAATATAAATTAAAACGAAAATAATGAAAAACTATTCAGCGATTTTTAAGCTCATTGCGCGCACAAAGAAGTACGGTTGATTGCAGCTTTTGCCTAAATGGATTAGGAATAGATATACAATAACAAAGATCATTATGATAGTCAACTTGTTATTGGAAGCGGAAAGTTAAATAAAACTTCAATAATTACTAAAGTTCCCCTTGGCTTTTCTACTTTGCATACCGCGACCGTACAGAAACTACTGGGTATAATATTTTACCGGGGCACTGGGTAGACTTTGCTACAAAAGCGTTTCTTGAACAAAGATCTTTTGTGGGGAGATTTAAGGTGTTTAGCACTGTTATATAAACACTAGAATTCCTTGTTATTTATTGTGATATAGAATAGTCTAGAATGTTATTTTTAATAGGTACAAACACATCTAGTTAACTATTGTACGCGGTTTTTTTGCCTAAGCTGAGAGTCATCGGTCATACGATCAGCGTTCATGCGTTTTCCGATCAAGAGTTCTGCGTTCTGTATTCAAATATATCTAACTCGCGCGTTCCACATTCAAACTTTCCTCTTTCGTACGTTCTGGGTTCTAGCATATCAAGTTAGCACGTTCTGTAGACATGTGTTACGCGTTCACACGTTTTGCGGTCAAGCGTTTCGCATTCTGCGTTCAATTGTGGTTCAATGTATCTAGCTCGCGCTCTGTACGTTCAACCTTTCCGCTTCAGCGCGTTCTTTTTTCTAGCACGTATTGATTTAGCGCGTTCTGTAGCCAAGTTTTCCGCGCTCAGGCCTTCCGCGTTCACGCGTTTTGCGGTGAAACGTCCCGCGTTCTGCGCTCAGCCGTTTTGATATTGATTTTTGATTTTGTTTAGTAATTATGTAAATGTCGTTATAACAGTCTTTATCTTGTTTGAAACTAACACGATCACTATTCATATTTATATAATGTTAATAGTTTCGGGTGCTTTCCGCGTTTACAGTTTTATTGAGTCTCGTCGTGATCATGGCGCCGAAATATCGGGACCTCAAAAAATATAAACGCAGTAAGCACCCGTGACAATATTTATTTTAATATGAATAGTTTTTATCTATATGGAAAGATTTTAAAAATATTTTTCAATGGAAATTATATGAAAAGAAATTTCGGTAGAGAATAAGCGTGGCACCTTATTTGTGAAGCGAGTTTAAAATTAAAGCTGTTACTTCTGACAGGCAGACGGCTGGACGCTTGCACAAAATAGCTTTTTTGTTTACTTCCATCGGCTTCGAGATTTTTTTTCTTTTTTTTATCGAAACTCATTAGCACACAACAAAAGCGTACCTTTTTTATAAACCTACTAATATGTCTATTGTTATATAACTTTACTTATGAATTCAGGTCATATAATCTAGACTATACAGGTTATCAAATTAATCTGTATTGAGAATCGTTGTCAAATTTTTTTTGAACGCCGTAATCTCCGGTTTTATTGTTAGAATTTAAAAAAAAAATTAGTCGAATCGTAGAAGAATGCAATTTATTTGGAGGATATTTTTTTTCACTTTATACCTATGTCCGTGCTAGCTAGTATTTACTGGTACATGAATGATGATGTAGAGGTAGGCATTTTTTTCTTTAACGCCTGGAAATGCTCTGAGGCATCCCGCGGGGGAGTGGGTCTCCCCAGGCCTGTGGAGACTGTCATGTGGGACTCGCTGCGCCCGAAGGCTGGTAAGGTGGATGCAGCTCTACTTACTAAACCCGGTGAGTGCCGCCAATGCCGCCTTTGGTGAGATGCCCCGGATCTATTAAACAAGCAGGGCACCTCGAAGGCTCGTCAGTCCTTAGAGGGACCGACGCCACCTCCACAGAGGGGTTGTCCCGCACCAGGTCTTGTCCTCCTGATCTTTTGTACCCTCTTCTTATAAGAGGGATATAAAGAGCACCTACCTCCCTCTGCTCAATTAGCTTCACCCAAGGTGTTGGTGCTCACCCTAGGGTACTGAGCCCCACCGCCACGACAAGGCTTGAACCATAGTGGGGAATAGAGGTAGGCTGGTATATTAAATGATATATAAATATACATCAGTTACACCACGTTAACCTAGTTCTAGGTTCATACTCTGTACGAGACGAGTCGTACATTAACCCTACACTTTATAACAGTATATAATTCTGTAAACGTTTTAATGACCATAAACATTTTGAATTATTCACTTGTAGTCATTCGTAAAGTTCCAAATTATTTTGGGCTTAAGAACATCTTATCATCTCTGCAGGGAATCCCCTACATACTCGATAATTGCAAGGCGAAGTCCTGTGGTCATGTGAGGTGGATATACCTACTTCAAGTAATTATCATATTACGTGGGACCAAACTTCGTCCTAACTTCAACCGCTGCAGAGATTTGGGTGATTTATAGAGAAATGGACTTGCTAAAGAATAATCCTGATAATCGGTCCAATTATTGTATAAAATTTGATATTACTATGAAAAGAATATTGTTAGAAATAAAGATTTAAATAGATTAAGTATTTAAGTCTCTCCTGGGTGACGGCCATTTTTTTTTATAGAAGAGGAGGCAAACGGACAGTCGGTTCACCTGATGGTAAGTGAAATGTGTGATGGTAGGTGAATGGCCTTTTAGATGTGAGTATGCTCTTTTCTTGAAGGTCCCTAAATCGTATCGGTTCGGAAACACCGTAGGTGGCAGCTAATTCCATATATTTGTGGTACGAGGCAGGAAATGCCTTAAAAATCAAGATGTTGTGGATTTCCGGACATCAAGATAGTGTGGGTGAAATTTGGAATTCTTACGCGATGTCCGGTGGTGGAATTCTGCCGCAGGTATTAATCCGAACAATTCCTCAGAACACCTGCCGTGGTAGATGCGATAGAAGATGCAGAGCGATCCTACATCTCTACGCAGCGCCAAAGAATCAAGCCGATTGGAGATAAAATTGTTATCGACCATTCGAGCTGCCCGGCGTTGGACGCGGTCAAATGGAAAGAGCTGATATTGGGAGAGAGAGGGATACCAAACAACTCTTTAGTTACCCGTGATAGCAAAAAGGATTTTTTTGATTGAGCATATTTCGCTGATGCGTCTAAATCTTTTGGGGTATTCAATAATTCTCAAATGAATAATGTCCCTGAAGGATTGTTGAAAAAGATTTTATTAAGTTCGACATGATTAACTAGCTTTTTCCCGCGGATTTGCTCGCGTTAATGTATATATGTACCGAGACTTAACATCTTATGTCTCATAGGTAACACATAGATGAGCCTGGGCATGTTCCAGGTAAACTAGTTTATGTTTATAGACGACGTCGACCACTTACCATCAGGTGGCACGTTTGCCAGTTTGCCTATCCAACTAACATAAAAAACTAGCCATAAGGGTTTGGCCTGTTTGTTGATATCACTTCTCCCTTATAATATTAGATTATGATAATTTTATAGCCAGCCACTCCTTTAACATTGAGTGTTAACGTAACATTCATTAAAAGGGTAATTTTTTAAATAAAGAGTAGCTTCGAAGATGACTCCTTACATCCAAACTACATATTAGATAGTATATAGCCTGACCAGATAAATAAAAACTCTCGCCATAATGCGGAAAATTTCGGAACTAATCTCTATGGACGATACTATGTGTTGACGTAAAAAGATACAGTGGCGATACCACGCAGGGTTAATATATTTCTGGTCAGGCTATACTGATCAAGGAAAATTTACAAATGTAAATCCATGTCAAAAGTGAAATAATAAAAGGTTTTTACCTATTAATTTAAAAATAATTAAAAAAAATTGCTTCACTGAATGGCCTCAACGGAAGACCAGTGCTGGAATGGTAATTCCAGCAAACACTGAGTTGAGGCCGTTTTGTGTAACTACAAGGTTTATATTATGTTATATTATTAATTGTGTCTTATGTAGTTTAGTTAAGTAGTTTCACGAATAAATTTTTCTTTCTTTCTTTCTTTCTTTCTAAAAGCTGTTTTAAACGTCGACAATATGTTAACTGGGGCCACAGTTTGGACTTGACGGGGGTGTTACAATAAATTTCCACCGAAGACATGTTTTGATTCACGAGCGGCTGGCAGTTGGATGCAATTTTAAAATTAACACAATACAATTTTAATTACAACTTGTGTTGAATATAGTATGGTTGGAAATATACTTACACTAGCTTCTGCCCGTGACTTCGTCCGTGTTGAAATAAGGAATATACTGATAACTATGTGTGGCTAATTATAATTATTAATTTCTTGATAATTCTTAGATTCTTAGTCACCGGTGGGAGGGAAGCGCTGTGTCGCGCTCCCAGCTGCATGGGTACCATCATCTTGCTTGTTTCTCCCGTGAAACAGCTTTGCTGTGTTTCGGAGAGAAGGGCAAGACAGGCAGTGTAATTACTGGCATCGAGACTTAACATCTTATGTCTCAGGATAGGCAACACATAAATGAGTTGCCTGGGCTCGTTCCAGGTAAACTAGTTTATGTTCATGGGCGACGTCGACCACTTACCACCAGGTGGCACGTTTGCCAGTTTGCCTATCCAACTAACATTAAAAAAAAACATAATTCTTGAACCATATACACACGTAAAATAAATCTTTATGGAAAGTGCATAATATTTATATTAGGCGTCAAGTGATATTTGAAACAGATTTAATTTTGTATCAAGAACTGAACATACTTTTAATACTTAGTAATGAAGACCTAGAAGATTAGTTGGAAAAACGGGTTGACAAACTTTCATGACATCGTGACATTCATGTGTTGTCAACTGAAACGTGAAGTAAGTCTTGTTGCTAGTAACTATTCTGGCTATAGCTTTGCTGTTTAGGCTGCTGCTAGACAGCAAAGCTGTAGCACGCAAGAAATAATGAGGTGATGCGCTCGCCCAGGCACACTAATTTGTTGATGGTATATCTCCATTCATGGAGCGTGCTATGCTGGGTGTTTCTTTGACAGATAGGATTTGGAAGGAAGACATCCATCAGAGAACTAAGGTAACCGATATCACGCAAAGAATCAGCTCGTTGAAGTTGCAGTGGGCTGGTCACACACTCAGAAGAACGGATGGCCGATGGGGCAATAAGGTTCTAGAGTGGAGGCCACGTTTAGGTAGACGAAGTGTTGGTCGGCCATTGACCAGGTGGGAAGACGATCTCCGTGCGGTGGCCGGTCCGTCTTAATCGGCCATCTTGGCGTTCATTGAGGGAGGCCTATGTTCAGCAGTGGACGGATAGAGGCTGATGATGATGATGATGATATCTCCATTCATAAATATTTATTTAAAGTAAGTAGAGTCCATTTCCATATTATACTATTGTGGATTCATCGCTGGCTACCTAGTTCTCCACACAAGAAAATGTGATCGGTAGCATTTAGTATAAAATATTCACAATATTGTTGATTTTTGTCAGGTGGAAATGAAAATCTCTTCAAAATGTCTCGGTGCACCGGAAAATGGGACGCAGAATATGCATCTTAAATGTACTTCTTTACACCGAACGTAATCTTTGTTGGTATTTGATATTTTAAGGAGAAAATGTTATTTAGTGTGTTACCGGAGGGATACGCAGTCTCCCCACCATGGCCTTGTCGTGGCGGTGGGTCTCAGTAGCCTACGGTGAACCCAGCACCTTGGGCGAAGCCAATTAAAACGAGGGGGCTGCTCTTTGTACCCCTTTTATAAGAAGAGGGGACAAAAGAGCATGGGTAACTAGGGGGCAAGGATGGGAACCCCACGCCATTGCACTTTCCCGAGGGTTTATTCTGTGGCGTGAGACAACCCCTCTGTGGAGATGGCGTCGATCCCTTGGGTGCTGTCTAGCCGTCGAGGTACCATGTTGCTCAACAGATCCGGGTACCTCGCTAAAGGTAGCATTGGTGGCACTCGCCGGGTTTTAGTGGGTAGAGCTGCGCCCACCTTACCATCTTTCGGGCGCAGCGAGTCCCACATACCCGCCTGTGGAGTTCCCTCTCTCCCAGCCTAAGAGCATTTTCCGGCGCTAAAGAAAAAAAAGGATACGCTGTCTAGCGCTCCCGTCTGCATGGGTACCACAAACGAACTAACAGGCGGTTACTGTTACATCTTAGGTCTCAGGATAGGCGACGCGTGAAGGAATTGCCTGGACCAGTATCAGGTAAACTCTGTGTGTTCATAGGCGACGCTGACCACTTCCGTCGCTTAATCGTCGAAAATTGAAGATGTGCAACATATGTTGATGGATTGTGTTCGGAACAAACGTGAAAGAGAAGTTATTATAAAAGTTATTAATTTAAAAAGAAATTAATTTAAATAGGTCAGATGTTGGTCTCATTATTTCTATTTTATCAAAACCTACATCTGAGATATGTATTAAATTCTGTTCTATTATATAAGTTTCAATAGTATTTTATGCATTATATAATTAGTAGAAACAATGGAGTTGACGTGTCTTGTTGGACAAAAACTCCTACTTAAATAAAGATAATAAAAAAAACTTCTTTTCTAAAAATATTGTCATATTTATTGTTATCTAAGAAACTGCTCTATCAAATTGGACGATTTTTTTTTTTTAATTTTAAATCTAACGTTTTTATTTTCTAATTCATCAAAATCTTGAACAAACACTATCAAAAAGTACCATCAAAATGCGGTTATAATAAATATAACGCTAAAGTTTTTTCGCAGCCACGATTGAAAATTTAATAAAACAAAAGACTTGGAAATAGGTCATGGGGAGCTCTTTCGGAAATTTACCAAATTCAAGTAATTAATGGACTTCATTGTACTTCGGAAACTGTTCGGGAACGTAGTATAAAGAAAGGGGTTTCAACAAGGATAAAATATAAAGAAACTTCTAAACTAAGGACCATTTTAGTTCCACCAAGGAACGGAGTGATCACAAAATATCATCATCATCACCATCAGCCCCTATTCGTTCACTGCTTAACATGCCTCAATGAACGCCAAAACGACCGATCCCTTACCCCTCGCATCCATCACGGACCGGCAGTGGCAGTGCGTGGCACGAAGATCGTCTTTCCACCTTTTTTTTTTTCTTTAACGCCGGGAAATGCTCTGAGGCATCCCGCAGGGGAGTGGGTCTCCCCACGCGCGTATGTGGTACTCGCTACGCCCGACAGCTGGTAAGTGGACGCAGCTCTACCCACAAAACCCGGCGAGTGCCACCAATGCCGCCTTTGGTGAGGTGCCCCGGATCTAGTAAACAAACAGGGCACCTCGACGGCTAGTCAGTCCCACAGAACAACCCCTCCCAACGTCGGGACAGTACAATGGGGTGAGGTTCCCATCCTCACCCCTTGCCCCCTGCCCTTCTGTCCCCTCTTCTTATAAGAGGGGTACAGGGAGCCCCCTCGGCCCAAGTAGCTTCGCCCAAGGTGCAGCGGCTCACCCTAGGTTACTGGGCCCCACCGCCACGACAAGGCCTGAACCATGATGGGGATCGTCTTTCCACCTGGTTAATGGCCGGCCAACGGCTTCGACTGCTCGTATCGGGGAAGCTGCAACAAACAGTAAATAAAAAGATTCCACTACCAGAAATAATAAGTATTATTTTAATTCCAACGCTTTATAAGTGACAATAATTTTCACAAAGAATTTAAATTGAAGACAAGAGCTTCCTTTAATCGTTCAATAATTGTCACTAGTGAAGGGGCGACGGCTATCTGAACGAGATTCAATAAGTAACCTCAATCAATCGGAGATCTTGATTCAATAAGATTATATCCTCAGAGAGATTTTTATAATAGGTTTGCAAACACTCAGTATTAACTAGTTATTTAAATCATTGTAAAACTGCTTTGGGTGCATTTTGCGCTTTTCCTGAGATGTGAACGGAATCGAACCCTTACTGAGTAAAATTCACGTAATCATTTATTTTTGACTAGCTGTTGCCTGCAGCTTCGCCCGCGTTTTTCAACTCCTATAAGTCACAGTATAATGTTATATAGCCTTTAGCCTTCCTCGATAAATGGGCTGTCGAACACTGAAAGGATTTTTCAAATCGGACCAGTAGTTCCTGAGATTAGCGCGTTCAAACAAACAAACAAACAAACTCTTCAGCTTTATAATATTAGTATAGATTCTAGCCCAGGCAACTTTTTTGCCCTGCAGGTCGTGCATCTGTGCCCATAACTCGGCATGTTCTGCATCTGTGTCTCATAGCACTATATGTCTTGTCCTTCTTTGCACATAAATGTTGTTCAACGAAGGATTTAATACCCTTTCATCGGGAGCGCAGCACGGAGCATCTGTCTCACCTCTCACTGGAAAATTTTAGAATGGATATGAACGAACTTTATTATGTAAGGCTTGCACAGTCGCAAACTTAGTTCATGAATTCATCGATGCTGTCCCAAGGCGTTGCGAAATTTCGATACTTTTAATGAAAAATATCGTACCACCAAATGCCTGTTACGATGGCGAAATCAAAAATTTTTTGATTAGTTTTATCGATTCGCCATCACATAATACGTCAAACTTTTCCGTTTTTAATGAGTTCAATTATCTATGTTTTTTGTTAAGAGCGCTAATCATCATCATCACCAGCCTTTATCCGTCCACTGCCGCACATAGGCCTCCTTCAATGAACGACAAGATGACCATCCCTATTAGTACCAATGTATAAATATTATTTAATATCATAAAATTTAAATAGCAAAGCCCAACTCGGAGCCGAACGGGGCGTGACCTAATGCTGACACCGCTATTCTAAAAAAGTTGAGCTTCGGTCTTTTTTCCGATGTTGTTCTAAACCATCTATTACAATTTTCCATTTCTTCTTTCCCTTATCGAAGGTGATGATGAACAATTCAACTTTTCAAGTCCCTGTGCATAAGAGTGTATAAGAATACCACCATTCTTATAGATTGAATTGATATAATCTACACTTATATTATAAAGCTGAAGAGTTGGTTTGTTTGAATGCGCTAATCTTAAGAACCACCGACCAGTAGGTCCGATTCGAAAAATTATTTCAGTGTTGGATAGAATTATATATATATATATATAATTACATTATTATTATAGATATAAAATAGACCATTTATCGAGAAAGGCTATAAAATCACGCTGTGACTAACAGTAATTAAGTTGAGTAAGTTAACGCGGGCGAAGCTGCGGGCAACAGCTAGTATATGTATAATAAATTAATAGATTTTTACGAGTGTCTTATTTCTAAGCTTATTTATTTAGCAGTTTTAATAGATATTAAAATATAACATAAAGTCATCAATAACATTAATAAATTATCACCACTATTTTAAAATTTACAGACAATCCTAGAGCTATTCTAAATTTGAAGTCCTTGTCAATTGTTTCAGTAAAATAAAGGTGGCCGACCTTTCAAAAAAGTTTAACGTTATTTTGTCGATTATAATGAGATTACAATGCCTATTTAACCGAAAAAATGTTACCATGTTGCTAAAAAAATGTACTAAAATGGAGCAAATATTTGGTCTAAATTCTGTAATAGCGGAAAAGCAATCAAGGCACGTTATACTTAAGGTAGGTAGTAAGAAAATACTCCGACATTTTAAAAAAGAAATTACACCTAAATCTTGAGCTATGGCTTAGGTCAAACGCAGCAAATTCCTTCTAAGCATTGGGCGTTTTTCCACTCACCGGCACGGCCACACGGAAGCAAAAATGTATGAAAAAAAAAACGGTTGTCTGTAAAGTCAGTTTACTGACGATAGTTGAACGTGACAACATCATAAGAAAATGGAACGCCTCACAGCGAGGTAACGCCGCAAGCGTCATGTTTTTTCGTTCTTGCAGCCGGCTCCATCGAATTATAAGACGTTGTCACGTCAATATATGGTTCGTTTTCACTTACCGGTGACCGCACGGCCGCGTTGTCTCATCTGTTGCTGCATCGCCATCTATGTCTTGGCAAAGGATCGGCCGTCTTGACGCTTATTGAGGGAAGCCTACGTTCAGCAGTGGATATATAAGGTTGATAAAAGCGAGAGGCATTAAATTAAACCACATATACTACACATGCTTACGGTTAATCCGAAACTATTAAAAAATAGTTTGAGAGAAAAAAAAAAGTTTTTCAAAGAATGTAAATACGTGAATAGTCAAAGTAAAACGTAAATATCCTTTGTAAAATGTCCACTGACCTTCAAATCTAAAAGGCAAAGTCGCACAGCACAGGGTGCGTCTCACCGGGTCGAACAAAGTGGAGCGGCCTTAAAACTTTAAAAATATCCTGTGACTAACCTATTTATTCTATTGGTCTACGTTTTGGTGTGTAGCCTGAAAATGGTACATAGTATATGTGGTGGTAATTTAATGTCTCTCGCTTTTATCAACCTTGTATATCATCATGATCTACGTGACTTTGTACTGAAGTCCGTGTCAGTACTGTACTTCAAAAACGGGCGTAAACCGAAAAACGAAGCAACGGCGCTAGTGCCGGGCCGCTGCCGTGCCATTGCCGTGCCGTGCCGCTTAGTGGAAAAACGTCCAATCTGAGATATATATATATATATATATATATATATATATATATATATATATATATATATGCAACGTATTGTTTGACGTATGTGATACACGTATGTATGTGCAACGTATTGATAAATTTTCCTCAAACAATACGTTAGGTATATGATATAGTTTGGGACTTTCCTCATAGAATACGCATTTCCCCAAACTATACAAAATCTTAACGAAAAAGTCGTCAAACAATTCGTTGCACATATATATACACATATATAAGATTGGACTTAAAGTCTTTAAGTTAAGAATAACTGGTCAAGTGTGAGTAGGACTCGCACATAAAAAGTTTTCTACCAAAATTGCATATTTATAGGTTTATAACCATTGCTATTATAACATAATCTTAATACCTATGTATAGAGATGTCGAGAAATAGATTTCTCCTACGGAATTTAATTTTACACTGGCATCAAGACTTTTAGGTCTCATGATGTGACATAAGATGCCCTGTTGGGCCCAGAACGAATTAACCTGGGAGTTCCCAGGTGAAGAAGACCTGGATATTGCCAGGTGAACCCAAACTTGGGCGACGCTGACTTACCCCCAGTTGATACGTCTGCCAGTTTTCTTATCCAACTAACATAAAAGGGTAACGTCATAAAGTGCCAATGTTTTAAAGTGAAACTTTTCGTCTGTGTGTTGCATGTCGCGTGACGGTCGGCCGCCATATTTTCCAATATAAAATTAAGATTGATAAAGCGATTTTTATACCCTTAATGGAATATTATTCCAAAAATGTTTAGTTAAAATGTCTATAATGTGAAAAAAAGTTTCACTTTTCCATGGTTTCATAAAACCGCACAATCCTTTTTTTATATATGTTAAACTGTTTATGAATGACTGACTGATTTTAGAAATAGAAAAGAGCTTCAAATCCATTGAGGTAAATTGAAGCAGCTATCCGGAGATTACGTTCTTTGAGTCATCTAACAAAAGGTGCAGATATAATATGAACTTTCCTCTGTTGTTAATTTAAATTTAATCTTTTAACAACGGTATCGTAAATTCGATACCTTTGTGTTAAGCGATACACTTTGAGCTGTTAGTCTTTTCAGCGATAATTAAGATTTTGTTTACATTTTAATAAATAGATATCTTATTTAATACTAACTGCTTACCGCTGTTTCACCCGCCATTTTTTCTATATTTCCTCCTTAATCTATAAAATGCCAAAGAAATTTAAAGTTTGAATTATATTTATAAAAAATAACAGGAGATATATCTTGTCTGCTTTGTATTTTTTTATGTAAGGAGGGAACCGAGCAGTCGAAGCCTTATAGTGACTACAGACGCCCATAGCCGCACAACCAAAAGTTATGTAGATGCGTTGCCCTCCTATTCTCTATCCCTCCCAATGGCCATCGAAAACTCACGAAACGCCTCGGTCGTGCCGCCCTAATTCGGCTGCAAAGCAGCATAGCACTACTTCTTACTTGTAATATTAGTACCTATACAGATTATTTCAATGTTGTACTAAACTAAGATATTTTTACGTCATAATAAAGTAAAATACGAGTACTATAAGTAGTTTAGATATTTCAATACATTTCAATCTAATTCTCATATTCTTGCCAACAAATCTACTAACGCATGAAGCTGTCGCGATCCTACAACAGACTAAACACGTAGGAAAAATATATGCCCTATTTCCTCGAATTTAAAACCAAATTTTTCACCCTTCATTTGCATAATTAACGCAAACCTTATGAAAGCGTTACCATACTATATGCGTTGCCTTGAAAACAAAATGGCCACTTTTAACAACACTTGGCCTGCCATTATGTTCTAATAGCCACTCGAAAAACTGCTGGGCCAACGTTTGAACTTGGGTCGGTTGGACTTGCTTCTTAAAACTAGTGAGCTTTAGTAGGTGCCAGTACATAGTTATAAAACTAGTGTACGTTAGTTATAAAACTAGTGAAATCTAAGTGCTACTTCTACTTATAGCTATAGTGCATGGGACTGCATATTACATAAGACTCAGTGAGCAAAGCCGAGGCCCACAACTAAGACTCAATGAGCAAGGCCAAGGCCCAAAACCAAGACTCAGTGAGTAAGACCAAGGCCAAGACCAAGACTCAATGAGCAAGACCAGGACCAATACCAAGACTTAATGATAAAAAAGCTCGGGAGTGCTCAGCAGCCGCCCTTAAGTGCGCGGTGTGCTCCGCGGAGGGTCGGCCCATTTAATGGGCGGCAGGGTATGCGTCGCACCTCGCCGTGGTTGGCGTCCTGGCGCCAAAAACAGCAAGCCTGCCGACGGCACTCCGGCCTATGGGCAGTCTGCCTGCTCGACCGCGGGCAACCGCTTTGAGGTCCTGGCTGAGGAAGTTTCCATGGCGTTGGAGAAGTAGTTGTCCTGGGAACCTCCTGAAGGCGGAGAGACATGGCGGCGACTTACTGTCGCGCCGTCACAAAAGACATGTGCGCGGCGGATCGGGTATCCACCGCGTGCATGAGAAGGTCTGTAAGGCGCCCTCGGTGTTTGGGGTGCCTTACATGCGGAGAGTGCTGATGAGCACGTCACGGCCGGCGTGGCAGTCTTTACATTTCCCGTGCCGGTCCAGCACGACGAGGAGGACACCGATGGGGTTTTAGTTAGGGTGAGTGTCCCACATAACCACCAGGCCCCCCCGCGCCCGGTGGTATCCATTAGGATTTCCCCAGCGACAAAAAAAGGTTAATAATTTCTTAGTTTCTATTATGTAAATTGTGTCAGGCCTTATAACTGGTCCATAACACGGTGCCAGTAATCCCTGGCCTTCTATCTGGAACACGGTAAATCTGTTTGATAAATACGCGAAAAAGCGCATCCCTCCCAGGAAAATTTATTTGCCTACATAGGGCTTTACATTTCCTAAGCTTTCATGGATTTTTTTCCCCTACCAAAACTTTTGTCATTGCATATGTATCTATACTTTATATACTTCTGTGTGTGTATGTCACTGACCTCCTCCAAAACGGCTGGATCCATTCTTTTTTTTTTTAATGTTAAGTGGTTTCATAAATTGTTTGAATTGTGAATCTAATTATTAATAACTAGCAGTTGCCTGCAGCTTCGCCCGCGTTACTCAACTCCTATAAGTCACAGCGTGATGTTTTATAGCCTATAGCCTTCCTCGATAAATAAGCTGTCTAACACTGAAATAATTTTTCAAATAGGACCAATAGTTCCTGAGATTAGCGCGTTCAAACAAACAAACAAACTCTTCAGCTTTATAATATTAGTATAGATAATTCAGTGCACTACAAATTATGTTTGTACACGGCCATGTATGTCGGGTCAGTACTAATATAAAACTGATATATTTGTTTCAACATGCTTATTCCTTTATCATTAAAAAAAACTTTTTTGCATACAGCATTATGCATTTTATTTAAGACATATTTTTTTGGGTAGGTGTAACTTCGAGGAACCCACCACGGTTCAAGCCTTTTCATGGCGGTGGGGCTCAGTAGCTTAAAGTAAAACCAGCACCTTGGGCCAAGCCAAAAAGAGTAGGAGGGGACAATGGGTGAGGATGGGAATCTCACCCCATTGCACTGTCCTGACGTTAGGAGGGGTTGTTTTGTGGAGGTGGCGTCGTTCCCTTGAGGGACTGGCAAACAGGGCACCTTGACAGTTAGCGTCAAGGTGCCCTGTTTGCTCAACAGATCCGGGGCACCACACCAAAGGCGACATTGTTGGCACTCGCCAGGTTTTAGTGGGTCCACCTTACCATATTTCGGGCGCAGTGAGTCCCACATACCCGCCTGGGGAGTCCCCCCTTCCCCGCGGGATGCGTAAGAACATTTTCCGGCAGAAAAGAAAAATAAACTTCGAGGAACAACTAGTTATTATACAATTGTATTGAAATAATCAAATTAAATTTTCACAAACAAAACGCGCAGGCGCGATAGTAATGTTTATGAGGGCTAATAGGCTCACACCTGGTGGTAAGTGAATCTTTTGTAGACTGAGTTAGATGGGGGAAATTCTAGGAAAAGCAACTTCTAGAATAAAATAGATGCCGGTGGAGGATAACACCTAGAATAACGTGCTTGTGAAGAGATGAATCTTCGAGGATAATTGAATTCCTCCACTTACCACGGGAGCATAAGGGAATTCTCCTCGTCTGTTTTTGAGGAAGTCCCATAATGCTAATATTGACAATCATATAACATCATCATCATATACCGGTGGGAGGGAAGCGCTGTGCCGCGCTCCCGGCTGCATGGGTACTTCTTGCTTGTTTCTCCCGTGAAACAGCTTTGCTGTGTTTCGGAGAGAATGGCAAGACAGGCAGTGTAATTACTGGCACCGAGACTTAACATCTTATTTCTCAGGATAGGCAACACATAAATAAGTTGGGCTCGTTCCAGGTAAACTAATTTATGTTCATGGGCGATGTTGACCACTTACCATCAGGTGGCACGTTTGCCAGTTTGCCTATCCAACTAACATAAAAAACATCATAATTAGCCTTTATCCTTCCACTACTGAATATATAGGACTCCTTCAATAAACGCCAAGACCACAATCTTGAATATAACATCATATCCTTAAAAAAGTAAGGGATAGTTTGCATGCAACATTTTGAAAATTATAATATAGTTTACGTCTTATAAAAATCTATATCTTTTTTTCTCATATTCCTTATCTTTTTATTAGTTTTATGTTTTAATCTTTAACGCCGATAAATGCTCTGAGGCATCCCGCGGGGGAGTGGGTCTCCCCAGGCGGGTATGTGGAACTCGCTGCGCCCGAAAGCTGGTAAGTGGACGCAGCTCTATCCACTAAAACCCGGCGAGTGCCACCAATGCCGCCTTTAGTGAGGTACCCCGGATCTGTCAAGCAAACAGGGCACCCCGACGTCAAGTCAGTCCCTCAGGGGACCGACGCCACCTCCACAGAGGGGTTGTCCCGCACCACAGAACAACCCCTCCCAACATCGGGACAGTACAATGGGGTGAGGTTCCCGTCCTCGCCCCTTGCCCCCTGCTCTTCTGTCCCCTCTTCTTATAAGAAGGGTACAAAGAGCCCCCTCGGCTTAATTCGCTTCGCCCAAGGTACTTGGCTCACCCTAGGCTACTGAGCCCCACCGCCATGATAAGGCCTAAACCATGGTGGGGATCTTTCAATTACCTAACGCAATTACCCATTGGTATATTTTGATTAAATTAGATTAACGGTGTGATTTTTTCGCGAGAGAGTTGGGGAGAGATTTATTTCACAAAGCTATTTTTGTTTCATTGAGTCTATCAATTATTCTTATCAGCTTTATTCTAGACTAGAAGTCACCCGCAGTTTGTCTTGTTACGTGCAAACATAAAATATATCATGTGATAATTATTACATTATTAAAGTGAAGGCCGCGTTTAGGTAGATGAAGGTCGGCCATAAACCAGGTGGGAGGACGATCGCCTTGCCGTGGCTGGTCCGTGTTGGATGCGAGTGGCAAGGGATCGGCCATCTTTGCGTTAATTGAGAGAGGCCTATGTTCTGCCCCACTATGGTTTCAGGCCTTGATGTGGCGGTGGGGCTCAGTAGCCTAGGTTGAGCCCAGCACCTTGAGCGAAGCACCAATTCAGCCGAGGGGGTTCTTTGTACCCCTCTTATAAGAAGAGAGGACAAAAGAGCAGGGGGCAAGGGGTGAGGATGGGAACCTCACCCCATTGTACTGTCCTGACGTTGGAAGTGGTTGTTCTGTGGTGCGGGACAACCCCTCTGTGGAGGTGGCGTCGGTCCCTTGCGGGACTGACTAGCCGTCGAGGTGCCCTGTTAGCTTAACAGATCCGGGACACCTCACCAAGGCGGCATCGGTGGCACTCGCCGGGTTTTAGTGGGTAGAGCTGCGTCCACTTACCAACTGTCGGGCGCAGCGAGCCCCACATACCCGCGTGGGAGACCCACTCCCCCTCGGGATGCCTCAGAGCATTTCCCGGCGTTAAAGAAGAAAAAAAAAAGTCCTATGTTCTGCAGTGAATGGATATAGGCTGATGATAATGATTATTATAATAATTATTAGCTATTCCCCGTGATTTCAGCCACCCGAAAGGATAAATTACAACTTTGTTTGAAAATAAATAGTTTTCTGAATTATAAGCACCCATGATAAAATTGGACTGTCAAGTAATAGTTTGACAGGTTAACAATTTTAAATAAACAAACAAATGAACTTATCAGTGTTTTAACGTTTCTGCAAAGGATATCCACATCACCTAATTGCAATAAATAAATAACTTCAATAGCTAATATCATAGTTGTTATAATATCATAGTAATGCCTAAAACAATTGATTATTTATTTACAAAGTATAAAAAAGGCCATTAAATTTAATTCGTGGCCTCGCAGAACACTGAAAACAGTTTTAGAAATGTCTACTTTTTGTTAAATTTTTCTTAAATTGATTGTTTACTTTCGAACAATGTACTAGCCGCTACAAATAATGATGGCTATGGACTTATTATTTACCTACATAATTTTATATTTACCTAAGTAATGTATGTCCCGGATTGGCTTATTGAGCCACGAAAATAAATGCCATAGAACTCCAAATAATTGACGCTGTTTTAATCATCTTTTAAAGATGTAATAGGCCAATGATGATGATGATTTTTACAAGAAATCCAATTTATAATTGAACATATTTAATATATGATATAAATGTGATAGCAATGATGTACTTGTAATAGTAACAATAATTGTAAAAATAATTAAAACTACATATTATGATATCGTTAAAAGATTATGACTATTTTTTATTTAAAATGATTGTCTACGAAACACACCCAATCAGGGAAAACATTCCCACATAACAACAAAGAACATAGCACACCTACACAATAAAAATATAGCAAAGTTATAAATATAAACAAATATATAATATCATCATAATATATCACAGTGACTATGAATGAATAAAAAATATGATCACCCCAAGAAAATCCACTATAGCACACTAAAGCTATATATATGAAGAAGATATTTTATATCCAATCTACATTAACTCGCCACTCCTTAAAATTTAAACGAAGATAAGAATCTTGCCAATTTATTTAGCTTAGAAGAATCGATTAAATTATAATATGAATGGTTATCTTTTTTATACACATCATGTAATTGATGGATATAAATTATGGATAAGAACTATTTACATGTAGCCTTTTTATGTAATATTACAAGAATTAATGAATGGATTAATCGAATTTAGTTTATTATTAGTATTTAAAAACACGTTAAATGTTGTTTATGAATGTGATTTGTTTTTTATACAATATTTAATAATTATGTTATTTATAGGGCTATTAGTGCTTTTATGTTCAATGAAAATATGATATCTGTGTAAGGACTATGCAAGATTTTTAGGCAAAATTAATAATATAAGTACCAATATCGAGTCGTACTTCCGAGCGCCGTTGTCCATTCTGGGGGTATTGTTTATTTTATGTAACGTTGTCACGACGCGCACACCTTGTCCATTACGTAAACGTTAAAAGTGTTAGGATTGTGTAATACTCACAATAAGTGTATTGTGGTGTGGTCACCGATCCATGGGGTGGACGCGCGGCCTGGCCGGCGGTCGCGGCGAAACTGACGCACGTGGTATCAATCAATCGATGCGCGGCGCGAGCGCGGCACATTCATGAACAGCTGACGGGGCTAAGGCCTGAGGGGCGAAGGCCTGGCGTAAACATGAATCGGCCCCCGCTAGCGCCGCCCGAGCTCGCTGCGCAGGGCGGCTGTTGGACGTGCGGCAACAGAGGGTGCGCCCCGAACTGTATGTAGCAAAGCGTAGCAAACGCTACGATGTTATCTGTATTATTAATGGTAGAGTCAAAATATCCAATGTTACTTATATTAAAGTAAAGTTGTTCAATGTTACTTACAGTACATTATATTGACGATAAACTGCAAAAAATACTGCGTAGAGAGTTCGTGCCTGTAATGTGTTTCTTCACAGCCATTTCAGCTATATTCAAAATAATTTGACAGTACTGTACTAGAAATTTGTATCATAACTATTAATTAATTTACTCATGTTAATTATTGTACATTGCCTACTAGTTTGTAGTTTTGAACCAACTAATTTATATTCGAACAGTTATATACTGGTTAATTATGCAGAATTTTAGCATGCACGCAAGAAATACTGAGTGAATTACTTGCGTGCGAAGAAATAGAGATAGTATTATCTAGATTCTAGAACATATTTGGCTGAAATTATGATGAATTTGAAAGCTGTTAAGTTATCTGAGTAGTCTTCATAATAATTCAGGCTTTTCTACTGTAGACCTCAAACTTGTAGATTATTAGATATTGGGGAGGATAGTTTTTTTTTCTTTTAATTCCCTTTTTACAACACTACATTTGTCAGATTATAGTATCCATCGCCGCAAAATTCGCTGAAAGCGGCTGATAATCTTATATATAAAATTTCCATGTCACAATGTTAGTTACCGTACTCCTCCGAAACGGCTTTACCGATTTTTACCAAATTTTATATGCGTATTCAGTAGGTCTGAGAATCGGCTACTATCTATTTTTCATACCCCTAAGTGATAAGGGTGGTTAACCCCTCAAATTTTAAAAGTTGACGCGGGCGAAGCTGCGGGCAACAGCTAGTATATTCTAAATGACACATACGAAGATTACAAATTATTTGTTTATTTAACAACAAAAATACTTTACCTTCTACTCATTTCTTATGACTTACTTAATACTTACGTATAAGTACTAACTCTTTTTCAGTAACAAATTTACTTTAAGGGTAATATTGTGTAACCAAATTAAACTATTCAATTCAATAATTCCAACCAATTTTTTACAGTTCTACAAAAGCGCTCGCTCCAATATATCGAACGTACGATATTCCTGAAACTTAGTGGGCGTTGCTGCGTACCGCGCGTGCGTATATCCTTCGACGGACTTGCACAGGTGTTGCTAACGCTCCCCGCTCATCAAAATAAACACCAGTGTGTCCTGTTACGTAACGCCAGGACACACTTTTTGTGTGATAGTACTTAAATGACTGGCCATATCACACTTTTAATGTGACAGTACTTAAATGACTGGCCATATCACACTTTTAATGTGACTGTACTTAAATGCCAGTGCATAATACCCTTTTATGTGACTGTATGTAAGGGTGCCAGTTTAAACACCACACTTTTTGTCTGACTGTACTTAAGGGTGCCAGAATTTACATCCTATGACTGTATTTAAATATACCACTACGTGATAACACGATATATTTTCTCTGACTGAAGTTATAAAAGTGGGTCCTGCGTACATACGGTACACTAATACTGCACTTTTTATGTTAATATCATGACTGTACTTGTACGTTCCAGAATATATATAATAATACCACATTTTTTTCTCACTGCATATAAGACGTATCATACTTTTTATAATCAATTTTTATATAACTACGAGTGGCAGACGTTGACCTGTACATTTTTTTTGTGAATCTTAACCATTCTTGAATCCTCTTGAACACACACAAAAAAAATCATCAAGATCGGTCCAGCCAGTCCAAATTATTACGGTTTACAACGCCGTCCACATCGCCGGGGACAGAAACAGATGGAGAAAGACCGTAATTGAGAAAGTGATACAGAAGGGAGGTCATGACCCTAAGCACTGAGGAACACGAAGCGAGAAGGAGGATAATATGTAAATATATATATATATATATATATATATTTATTTACTACTATACATCATAGTGATACCCACATTTATTCTTACTACTTAAATGTGCTGACATTTTAATTTCCTCTAAAACGCTCGAAGGCTTTCCTTGGAGATTGGTATCGAGGTTTCCGATTCCTTGTTTAGTGTATACTGTATTACAGTCTACAGAGACACAAATGGGTATTGATTTTTTAGGATTCTATATAGACATGTTTTTTTTTTTGTAACTTATGTACATCTTTTACTAACCGACTTCTAAAAAAGGAGGAGGTTCTCAATTCGGATTGTATGTTCTTTTATATTTGTTCGGATATAACTACCGTTATTTACCAACAGATTTGAAAATTTTTTTGATGTGAATCTTCTTTGCGCGCACGAGAGTAAAATTATGACGGATGAAACTTCACAAAAATATGCAACTTTTTTGTCAAGTCAAAGAAGAGGAAGAGAGTGATTGAGAACGATTGAGAGAGAGTGAGAAAGGGCGAACGTAGCATGAAGCACTTAGCCATGGAGTAAGAGTTGAGAGCAAGCGTTTTTTTTTTTCATTGATTATATTGTATTGATAAATCCTTCCTTTGTTCGTCTCATTTAAACGGCCCTGACTAATATAAGCAACGCATTTAATAGTTCTACCCATACATAACATATAAAATTAGTTATCTAATTTCGGAATCACTAAAAATTTGGAAACAAAAAATTTTTAAACATAAATTAAAACCGTTTAAAAAAAAAAAGTAATAAAATGATCGCGTTTTCTTAACTAACCAACCGACGACCGATGGGTATTCATCTAAAAAGAAAGGAAGACCTAGGAGTAGATGGGCGGATATTAAAGGGACTGTTGGAAGACTGTGCAGGAAAAAGCTACAGACAGCGAGGGATTCTCGTAGAATAATTTTTCTTAAAAATAATTTAGTAAGTTCTTTCTTGTTTTCGTTTAAATAATACAATAAAATATGAGTATTTATATACATACTAGTGGCACCGACAGACGTTGTCCTGTACATTTTTTTTTTGTGAATCTAAACCATCCTCGAATCCCGTTGAACTCACACAAAAAATTTCATTAAAATCGGTCCAGCTGTCTAGGAGGAGTTCAGTGACATACACACGCACACAAGATTATATACTTAAAATATGTATAGTATGACAACTTAGAGCCGTGAAATTAAAGGCTTTTTTTATTATTTATTTATTTTTATTTATATCGTTTATAAGTGGCCAGTTCTAAGAATTTTTAGTGTTGACCTCGTAATATAACATTCTAGAAACCACACAATAATAAACGATCACCATCAATCCGCTTCCATCTTAAACATCGACATTAGGATCACAAACATCCAAATTTATTTGTTTTCACAAAAACTTTAAATGTTCTGACCCAGTTCGAAGATCCGTATTTAGTCGCCTTGGCAACGATAAGTCGTCCTATGACCTGGATAATGCTGAGAAGAGAGGGTAAATACTAGGATAGGAACCTGCAGTACGTGGTAAATGGGAATTTTGTGTTCTTAGTAGTTAACTATTAAAGCTGTAGAGCGCTTCTGTTGGCTTTGCCTAGTCTAGAGTATGATAATTAATGATATAGATAACTCGACAGAGATAGATAGATAAGATATAGATAGATAATACAACCTACCAGAATGATCTCGATTGTATAAACCGGTTTTACTTGGATGCAAATGGCGAGAGATTCATTGAAGCTGGTGTCCAGCAAGTTGACAGTATGATGATGATGACATAACTCTTAAACGCCGTACAAAAGTAATATTTCGCTATATTTGTCTACGTTTTACGATGGATCTACCAATTTTATTACTATGGCATTCTGACGCCTGAAGTACACAACAATGTTTACATATCCCTAGTGTTTTAGCTTCAAACTAACGTGGCTCCGATAATCTTTAAATATAAAATTCTTCTGTATATTTTTACCTTACTCCTACCTAGCGGTTGGACCGATTTGGATGCAATTTGTGTGTATATTTGAGTGAGAGATAGTTTGAAAATGCAGTTAAATCTATATCATCATCATCATCAGCCTCCATCCGTCCACTGCTGAACATAGGCCTCCCTCAATGAACGCCAAGACGGCCGATGAAATAAATATGTAATGTAATATAATGTAATAAATCTATCTATATGATGTGATATAAATATTATCTGGACGATAATAAAGGTCGATCGATTCGACAACATCAAGACAATATATATTATACAATAGATGGCCTTAATATCGTGTTACCGTGAACAACGGGTTTCCTGAACAACTTTTTTCACCGACGGGAGGGTTGCACTTTGCCGCACGAGAGCAACAAGCAGGATGGTGGTACCCAAAACGATTTGCTATGTTTCAGAGAGGAAGGCAGGACAGGCAGTGAAGTTATTGGCACAGAGACTTAAGGTTAAACGAGTCGACGGCGCGAACTCTAACAAAATTATTGCTATCTCATCTGACATAGTGCGCGAACATGTCTGCTAGAATGAAATGCACAATGATTCATTTAACATTGACCCTTGTAGCGAAGGTAGTATAAAATTTGAAAGATAAAAAAATTACACTGAATTATTTTTATATTTAACCTATTAACATTGACCCTTGTAGCGAAGGTAGTATAAAATTTGAAAGATAAAAAAATTACACTGAATTATTTTTATATTTAACCTATTAACATTGACCCTTGTAGCGAAGGTAGTATAAAATTTGAAAGATAAAAAAAATACACTGAATTATTTTTATATTTAACCTATTAACATTGACCCTTGTAGCGAAGGTAGTATAAAATTTGAAAGATAAAAAAATTACACTGAATTATTCGTCTGATATTTAACAGCGTTTAACGTATATAGAACATTAGCCTCTCTCAATGAACACCAAGATTGGCCCATCATCCATCCCTTTTCCTAAGTATGTGACCAGCCCACTGCCACTTCAACGACCTATTTTTTTGCGTGATATCGGTAACCTTAGTTCATTGAAGGAGAGCCATTTTCTTAGAAGAAGAGGTGGCAAAAGAGTAGGGAGGGACAAGGGGCGAGGATGGGAACCTCACCCAATGCACTGTCCCGTTGTTCACGTTGGGAGGGGTTGTTCTGTGTACGGGGTGACCTCTGTGAAGGTGATGTCGGTCCCCTGTGGGACTGACTAGCCGTCGAGGTGCCCTGTTTGCTCAACAGAACCAGGGCACCTCACCAAAGGCGGCATTGGTGGCACTGGTAGGGTTTAAATGAGTACAGCTGCGTCCACCTTACCTTCTTTCGGGCGCAGCGAGTCCCACATACACGCCAAAGGAGTTCCTTCACCCCAGCGGGATGCATCAGAGCATTTCCCGACGTAAAAGAGGCCTATGTTCAGCAGTGGACGGATAGGGGCGGATGATGATGAATGTATAACGTATTTTTCATCTGAGATTTTAAGTTAACATGGCTAACTTTTATTTCCAAAATTATTAAAAACGGTATATTGACTATGTCGTGAACAAGACATTCGTAGATAATGTCGAAATATCGAGCTCCACAAAAAAAGTAAAAAACATTGTAAATATTGCGTTTCAAATAATAACAATATTTTTTTAAGAAAGTTTAATATGTGCCAAACTAGTGCCAAAATACAATTTTTTTGTACAACCGTTCAGGTAAATCTTGTTATATCACCTTCGAAATGAACCCCCAACATATTTGGCATCTGGCCCAGGCTGATGCGGACGTGGACTGATCGCCCCATTAACAAGCCTACCTGTGAGGATCACATCCATAATGTTATTTAAACTTGGCAACATTCGCGCCTATTAATTTATTTACACTAGTTTAATCGCAATTTATCGTTGTAAATGTACTTTTCTTAATTTAGTAGATTATTAAAGTCACCGTCACCCAAGAAAGGAGTACCTATCTAAATGAATTATTCTTTTCTTATCTTTTACGCCGGGAAATGTACTTAGGCACCCCGCGGGGGGGGGGGGGGGTATTTGGGACTCACTACGCCCGAAAGATGTTAAGGTGGATGCAGCTCTACCCACTTTAACCCGGCGAGTGCCACCAAAGCCGTCTTTGGTGAGGTGCGCTGGATCTGTTGAGCGAATAGGGCACCTCGACCGCTAGTCAGTCCCTCGAGGGACCGACGCCACCTCCAAAAAGGGGTTGTCCCGCACCACAGAACAAACTCCTCCCAACGTTAGCACAGTACAATGGGGTGAGGTTCCCATACTCGACTCTTGTCCCACTACTCTTTTGACTCCTCTTCTTATAAGAGGGGTACATATAGCAGCTCCCTCGGCTCAATTTCCTTCGCCCAAGGTGTTGGGTTCACCACCTTAAGCTACTGAGCCCCACCACCGGGACAATGCTTGAACCGTGGTGGGGATTCGCTGACTATTCTAAGACGTAACATGGTACATCTCGGTGTTTCTAATTACACTGCTCGTCCTGTCCTTCTTTGCAAAACACAGCAAAACTGTTTCACGCAAAAATAAAACCGTAAAATAAATTGCAGATGGCACAATTGCATCGACCCCCTTGGTAAAAATGCATCTAATTCAGAAAAATGTATTTGGCACTTAAACCCTCTAAACTAAGTATTATGTACCACACTCCTGGCACCACAGTAATGCAAAATTAAGCAGCAAACTTACAACAAAAATTACTGTTTTATACGAATAAAACTTGTTGCACGGCAGGTCCTCATAAAGAATTGGGTTAATATATTCTATACTAACTGCATATAGTTGTTTAGGCTGCATTAAATTTGCTTTATTTGTATTATTCGCAAGTATCTACAGCATTTATAATTTGTTTAGTACATGCTCCAAATTTATTTGTATAGAGTAAGCTTTTTTTCATTTTTTTCGATGCTTGACGTTCGTCGCTGTTATAATCGCCCTTGTTTATTTAAATGTCTGCATGCAAAGATAGTTTTTCTATACCAACCACTAGTTTCGAAAATGAACGCGTCCAAATGAACTTACAACTTGACCTGTCTTAGCTTTCAAGATCTAATCATTTCCGCGTGAAATATCACGATTCTTTTAAAAATCACAGGTGTGACAGGTAATTTCATGCTCTTTTTGCAAAGACGAAAGGTGCATCCTTTAATAAAAGAAAATATTATTTACGGATAGAGAAATTGGGAAACGTGCTATTGTGTTCTATGTCATAAATATACCTATACCAGTTCATCCGCGAGTACCTAAGAATCATGTCTTTTTTTTCTTTTACGCCGGGAAAAGCACTGAGGCATCCCGCGGGGGAGTGGGTCTCCCCACGCGGGTATGTGGGACACGCTGCGCCCGAAAGTGGACGCAGCCCTACCCACTAAAACCCGGTGAGTGTCACCAATGCCGCCTTTGGTGAGGTGCCCCGGATTTAATAAACAAACAGGGCACCTCGACAGCTAGTCAGTCCCCCAAGGGACCGACGCCACCCCTTAGAGGGGTTGTCCCGCACCACAGAACAACCTCTCCCAACGTCGGGACAGTACAAGGGTGAGGTTCCCGTCCTCGCCCCTTGCCCCCTTCTCTCTTGTCTCTTCTTCTTATAAGAGGGGTACAAAGAGTTCCTCGGTTCAATTAGCTTCGCCGAAAGTGCAGCGGCTCACCCTAGGCTGCTGAGCCCCACCACCACGTCAAGACCTGAACCATGGTGGGGAAGAATCATGACTCTACCCTTAAAACTTGAAACAGAAATTAGGTTTTTAGGGTATTAACATAGACATTTATGTAGGTAAGCCTAAAACTAGACTAAAGAACTATTTTTATGTAGCGATACTTTGAGGTAATGTCTAATATAATTGAAACCTCTTCCCTGGATGTGAGCCAGAAGCAACAGTTGCTACATTTTACTGCACTAACAACAGTACTATGTGATAACACACTTTGGCATCACCCGAGCTTTAAAATCCCCCAAATTGTTTGTTAACTTGTCGAGTACAACGCCAGCTGGGGAATTTTATGTGAAATAAATTTGATTGACAACGTTTTCATTTAAATTGTATTGACACTTTGGAAGCAACTGGAAGAAATTTAATAGTTCGATTTTAAAGCACTTTATGCCTCGTACTATGCCTGTGTTTCTTCTGCGACTTAGGATTCTTAAGAAAAGAGCATACTCATATCGAATTGAAAGGCCAGCAACGCTCGCAAAGCCTTTGGTGTAACGGGTGTCCAGTAACCCCTCTCCTCTATGAGGGGGCCAACGGATATATAAGAAAGGTAATAAGATCTGGGTAATAACCTCTAATACTTACAAAATTGAACAACTGATTCTGTACATTTATATAATACTAGCTACTGCCAGTTGTTTTCACGGATTTTTTTTTCTAAAATTAAAGTAACCTTTTTTATCGCAGGAATCCTTTATGGATGTAGCCAGGATCTTCGGGTAGATCCTGACCATATGCAGGATTTGCACCTGAGAATGCCCTACCCTACCCGTAAACTAAAACCACTACGAGCGCCTTCAGCCGCTTTTTTGGGGTCCCGGATCTGCAGGCAACAGGATCAACTCAGCGACGACTCACCTCGTAAGGGATGAGGAGTAGTTTAGCCTTCGGCGGGGACTGCCCGGCCGCAACGAAGCAGTCCCCGCGACGTCGTGTCATACTGGGCCCAGATTCCCATCCTAAACGCCGGCACGAGCACAGGGGCGTTACTGGAGGCGCATTTAGAAGTGCACCCTACGCACCCCCGTTCGTCGCCCGCGTTAAAAGGTCTCGTCAGCGGCCTCCTCTCTCAATCGCTCGTCGGCTTCCTTCCGGGATATAACTGTCTCGCAGAAGGAGACCACCGCCGTCACTGAGCATCGCAGTGATGATACCCAACAGAGACAAGTCCCCACCGATGACCAATATCAGATCGTGACGCAGCGCCGCCGATCTCAGGCACACCTCGAAGATGTCCTGGGTAAAGTCCACCACTGCGCCACAATCATGACATACTGTCACCGGTTCCCTGTGGGCCATCCGGCACAGGTATTTACCAAAGCAACCATGCCCAGTGAGCACCTGCGTCAGACGGAAGGTGAGGGGTTTGCGCTTACGGCGCATCCACCGCTCGAGGACCGGATGCAGATCATCTGTTAGACTTTTACCTTACGGCTGCCGCGCCAGGTCATCCCTCACCTCCACATTAGCGCCTCTTGCCCTAGTTGGCGAACCCGTAGGATCCCGTCCAGCGTAAGGCTCTCAAGGAGAGACCTCCTATTCTCCAAGCAAGCAATATATAGCAACCTTATAGCAAGAACCTCCGCCACAAGTTCCCCCGGAGGCCACCGGCCACGGCAGTGTCTGCCGAAGATAAGCAATGTCTGGGCTAGTCTCAGGTTAACTTTTTATGTTCATGGGCGACGGTGACCACTTACCATCATGTGGCTCGTTTAAAAAAATGCAAAAGTGTTAGTTCAATATAATAATTAAGGAATGTATCGCAGCTTTATTGAATTAGGTACGACGTCTCCCAGACATGACTGATATACCTATTGCTTTCTGTACAAAAAGAGAGAGAGGAGAGTAAAGGAGAGAGGAGAATGTTATTTTCGCAGCCATGAAAGATACAATGAAAAAATAATTTTAAGCACATGAAATCCAATCAAATCATGGAAATCAAACAATGGATAGAGGCTGATGATTACCTCAGCCTCTATCCATCTACTGCTGAACATAGGCCACCTTCAACAAAGACTATAACATCCAGTGATATACATACTAATCAACCAGAACAATAAGGCTAATGACACCGATCGTCTGAACCTCATCTTCGCCCCTCGTTTACTCTAGCACGGGGATGCGCGGAGCGAAGGCGGGGTTCGGGCGATCGCTGCCATGCGCCTTATTGTTTTGGTTGATAGTAGGTACTTCATTTTAATCGCAAATTCTTGATTTTTTTTTAATTTACATTTAGTTTTTTGGCTGACCAAATTAAAATATTCGGAAAATCGATAAAAATAAATTTACGCTGTGGGCAAAATATACAATAATTATCAATAACTAATTTAGTAGTGATTAATAGAAAATTTATTAAGCTTGCGAGATTTAGACACACAGCACACAGGCACAGCGTTTCTCTAGGTACTTTAACTAAAATAATGATGCTGGCCTATTATATACTTATTGTATTACTCTTATTTAGTGGTGGTTAATATAACGCATAGCGCCATAACGTAGCGCCACGCTACATACCTAGCGGCTAGCGTAGGCCGTAGTTATAACTTTATAACATTCGAACTACGCCGACGTGCTAGATCGTAGACGCTAGACGTTATAATTTATAGTTTATACGTCAGTCAGCGTCGAGCGCGCGCTAGCGCTAGATGTGTTGCGCGCTATCCCGGCCGGCCGCGAGTTACGTAATTCTAGTCTTGCGACTACACGTTATAATATAGTCTATAAAATAGCGCGCTAGAAAAATATAGTTTATAGTCCATAGCACGTTATCATAAAATAGTTTATTTGCACAATACTACTCTTATTACGATCAAAATACATAATTCGAGTTTCAAGATTGGCCTTAGCCACCTATGTAACCAAGTTTCTTACCGCTAGATGTCGCTATACTATTTAGATGCATAATCGTGAATGGACATTTACACGAACGCGTCGGACGATTCGGTCAAGAAGTCCGAGGCCTTCTTGACTCGAAAGAATCGCCAAAAAAATAAAAAGTGAAAGCCCACATATCCAAGCCGTTTCTGATTCTTGGGATTTGAGATTCTTACAGATTCGACTCGGGTGGGTGTGCAAGGTTTCATAGAATTTCATAAAAAAAAAATCGAAAATATCATTTCCTCCGCTAAGAATTCTATAGTATTATGCGTTTCAAATAAGAATAGGAACGTCAATGAACACTATCAGTTGAAAAGTACGGTTTGAACAAAAACTTATTTGCATAATTAATAGTTTTAAATCGAATTTAAATAAAAACGTTCAATAGTCGTAAATTATTGAAAAAATTGAAGTCATAATTCTTATTTAAAACCATAAAATAACTTTTTTTTTTTTATTTCATTGTTGCCGCTAAGGCCCTTTTTTTTTCTTTAACGCCGGGAAATGCTCTAAGGAATCCCGCGGGGAGTGGGTCTCCCCACGCGGTTATGTGGGACTCGCTACGCCCGAAAGCTGATAAGTGGACGCAGCTCTACCCACTAAAACCCGGCGAGTGCTACCAATGCCGCCTTTGGTGAGGTGCCCCGGATCTATTGAGTAAACAGTACACCTCGACAGCTAGTCAGTCCCTCAAGGACCGACACCACCTCCACAGAGGAGTCGTCCCGCACCACAGAACCCCTCCCAACGTCGGAACAGTGCAATCGCCCCTTGCACCCTCTTCTTATAAGAGGGTACAAATAGCCCCCTCGGCTCAATTAGCTTCGCTAAATCACCCTAGGCTACTGACCCCACCGCCACGGCAAGACCTGAACCATGGTGGGGAATATTTTAGGAATCACTTAACCAATCGCAGTATTTTTTTTAATTCGTAATATTTTTCGAGGTACTAGGTAGTACTTGTAAGTTGTAAGAGGTAGTGCCATGCTGCATTGCAGCCGAACTGGGCCGGCGCGACCGGGGTGGTACCTCTCGCTCACATAACACTGGCGTCAAGTGACAGCTATGGTGTCGCGTTTCGTACGGTTTGTGAGTTTCCGGTGGCCCATTGGGGGGGATAGGGAAAGGAGGGCGGCGCATCTGCGTGGCCTTGGTTGTGCGGATGGTATGGGCGGCAGCGCCCTAAGGCTCCGACTGCTCGTTTGCCCCCTGATGACACAAAAAATATCATTAGAAAAAACTGGAGAATTTTCAATTTATTTGACTACTCTGGTCTGGGTCTGAAGCATCAATCCATTTTGGAAAAGGGAACTCTTGAAAAAAAAAGGACTACTGATTAAGATTTTGCTAATAGGTATCTTTACACGCTTTATATTAGCTTCACTTGTATGTTTGTTAGGACTTGATTTTGACCCACTTTATTTTCACCATAATCCTTTCTAGGAAAGAACGCCAAAGGAATATAAATGATACACCAAATACAAAATAACATTTACTTAGCAATAATAACACGTAATCCGTACAGTCCTCTCATCTATTAAAATTAAAACTAAACGTGAATTATGACAACACTATTACCACATAAGATTTAAGCTCTTTTAAATTTCGAACTTCGCGTATTTTCGTTCAAAATTAAGCAGAACACAACAGATGTTACCAGTATTAGTATACTAGTTGCCGTTTCAAATAAGAATAGGAACGTCAATGACCTCTATCTGTCAAATATCACTTGAAAAGTACGGTTTGCACAAAAAAATATTTGCATTAGTAATAATTTTAAATCGAATTTGAATAAAAACGTTAAATAGTCGTAAATTATTTACAAAATTGAAGTCTTAATTCGTTTTTAAAACCATATAACATTTTTTATTTCATTGTTGCCGCAAAGCCATGACAAAATTATTAAAGAAAATAAGGACGCTGGTCGCCGTTCTTGCCGTCTTGCCGTTTTTAGTGTGCTCCACCGTGAGGACCTAAAGGAAATATAAGTTTTACTCGTGAAATGTACGCTACCATTTTGCAAACACTGCAAAATGTAAGTTAAGTGACCAAGCGAGTTCATTTGACTACGGGGATAAATAAAAACACGTTAGCACGTGTCCGACGCGCACTCGGACAGAAATGCAGAGATGAGCGGAATTGAAGACCTAGATTCTGATTGATTTTTTTTTCACTTAATCAAAAAAAAGTCACAGTATGGCGCTAAGTCCGTCCTATTCTCATTTGAAACGCATAGTATGTTTCTATATTCATCGAAGTTGCCACCACAATAATAAATTTATTACACAGAAGGGTATTTTTAAGAAGACATTTTCTTTTAGTTTTGAAAATTAATAAACAAAATTAAATGATATTCTCAGTTGACCATATAATATAATTTCACAAGCATATGCAATAAAATATGATAAAAGAACAATAACCACGTATTTTAAATGTAACAAAACTTACTGGCTATTCATACAGTTTTATAACTTATCATTCATTACCTTATGTAAATATGCGCAATGGCTTACTTCACGTGACTTATCAAGTCTACCCTTAACTTAACACTAAAATACAATTATTGTATTACATTTCAAAATTGATGACATTTTACAACTACGAATACACATTATACGAAAAAATCTTGTCTATATTAATGACAGAGGAAAACAAATGAAAAATATCGAATAAATAACATACTTATTTATATACGTAAACAATTCTACATATAGACAACATATATACGCAACAAGCACATAGATACATGTATATGTCTTAAGTTTCTTTTTATATTATAGTATCTAATTTAATATTTATGTATTAAAATTATGACATTTTAAGGGTTTACTTCTAAGCTGGTGTAAAATAAAACGAGTCCAGATAATAAAAACATAAAATATATCTTTAATACTTTGCGACATACATAGAGGGCACTATCAACTGAGATTTTTGATAATCAAATCTTAAAATATCGATAAGTTTTTTGGCAAGGAAATATGTCACTATATTAAGAATTAAGATTTAGTTGAATTATAGTTTGTCTTATTAATTTTACATTTAATTAAACGATATTTAACAAAACCTAGATACACAACGTTTTTAACGTATAGGTAGCGTTCTTAGCGAATAAAAATAGCTCAAATACATGACTATTCATTTACAATTTATGATTATTCATAAACTAGTCAAAAACAGCAATTTAAGTAAATACCTAGAGAAAACTATGAAATTGGGATGTAAAATAAAAATATTTTTAACCTTATTGTTTTGTCTTCGAGCCAGAAAGTTGCTCTTTCGCTGATTTGTCTCTCTTTCTCTCTTGTGAGTGTAAGTGAGATGGTCATCACATTTTTGCAATATTACAATATTCCTTTCCTCTATTTGCTATTATTAAAAAACTGTCGTAAACATAAGCTTCTGGCAATGCAATCTATCTTATATGTAAAACTAAAGTAAAAAGATGGTCATACAAATTACAATACAAAGATGTATAGTGTATCTACATTTTATCATACATCAACGCTTCGTCGCTATATTCAAATCTTCCTAGGTTGAAAATCTGGTTACCCTGCATTTTAACCATTATAAATTTGTCGTGTAAAAAAAATACAAAGCGAAAACGTTATTTTCACAGCCACGAACCAGAAGATACAACACAGATGTCTTTTGAAAACATTGAGAACATTTGAAAAAGGTTTTTATTCAAACACATTTATTCTATACTTACAATTCTTGTTTTTTATTACATTGTCCGAAAAAAAATCAACATTTTAGTTTTTTTGGCTTGACTTTGGCTACCAAGTTGAAGTTTTTTCGGAAAATCCATAAGCTATCATAATATTATACAGTCGACAAATAGGTTTTTCCGACTGACAGGCTGGGCAACATTGAAGAAAAACTAATTTATTATTTAAACAAAAGATTAAACATTATGGATTTAATTTAAGAATCATATTACTAATTTACTTTAGGTATACCTAATTCTAAAAATTATTTTTATTTTTATTTTGAATTAGTGAAATTACATTTATCCCTAACTAGCTGTTGCCCGCAGCTTCGCCCGCGTTAACTGCTAAACTTCACTCCTGATAATTACATCGTGATGTTTTATAGCCTTCCTCGATAAATGGGCTATCTAACACTGAAAGAATTTTTCAAATCGGACCAGTAGTTTCTGAGATTAGCAACCAACAAACAAACTCTTCAGCTTTATAATATTAGTATAGATTTATTGTTTATAGTAAACACAATAACTGTATTTTTGTTACATTATTTATTTACACAAATGGTGGAATAACTTCAGTTTAACCTAATCCTAAATAATTTAAATAAGGATATTCTTTTCGCCTCAAGATATATATTTTTTGTGACTAGCTGTTTCCCAGTACTTCATATATTACTTTTGGGTCTCTAATGGCGAAGTATTGTCAAAATCAGTTCAGTCATTTTAATATTAATCGATAAGAATAAAACAAACATTTCCTATTAATAACATAAAAGTAAAGAAACATGTTAGCAGATAATTAAATTTTCGACGCAAGTATTAGTTGTAGTATGACAATGATTGATTATTAACTTATACAATAAATAACCAACTATGTTTATATTACAGATACAAATATTTAGGTATGGAACGATTTTTATAAGCATTCCAGAAGATTCCAAGTTTAAATCCGAGTCGATTATAATTACTTATAGTGAAGGACATTTAATCGACAATAAAATCGATGAATAATAATCGATGTTACATAAAATCGATTAATAATCTAGAGCCCACTCGTTATCTTGCAGGAACGCGTCCACCACCTCCTTCATAGTGAAGTTGGGTATGAGCTGATCCGATGTTAATTTCACTCGGGTCACCGGATCGAAATGTCCAACCCGCTGTAACATATGAAAGTAAGTAAGATCAAAGTAGACCCAATGGATCCCACCCATGGTTCCGGCCTTGACGTGGCGGTGGGGCTCAGTAGCCTAAGGTGTGCCCAGCACCTTGGGCGAAGCTAATTGAGCCGAGGGGGCTCTTTGTACCCCTCTTATAAGAAGAGAAGACAAAAGAGCAGGGGGCAAGGGGCGAGGATGGGAACCTTACCCCATTGCACTGTCTTGACGTTGGGAGGGGTTGTCCCGCACCACAGAACAACCCCTCCCAACGTCGGGATAGTACAATGGGGTGAGGTTCCCATCTTCGCCCCTTGCCCCCTGCTCTTTTGTCTTCTCTTCTTATAAGAGGTTTACAAAAAGCAGCGCCCTCGGCACAATTAGCTTCGCCCAAGGTGCTGGGTTCACCTTAGACTACTGAGCCCCATCGCCACGACAAGGCCTGAACCTTGGTGGGGACGTCAGCTATAACTGACATAAAACCATTTCAAACAGCACATACCTCCAGATGCTCTTCAATGTCCTTCCGCTCATAGGTGATGCCGCTGGGTGTGATGACGGGCTCGCTCAGGATCTCGAAGCTGATCTTGCCGCATAGGTAGTCGGGGACGTCGCGTTTCTGAAAACACACAGGTTTATTAAAATTCAATAATGAAATAATATAATAATATCTATGGACGCTTTTACACCACCTCAATCTGGTCCCGTGATAAGTTCTCGAAGAACTTGTGTTACGGGTACCAGACAACGGAAATATATTTAATACTTTTATAATATACATATATTTAAGAGTTTTATTATACAATACACATATTTAATACACACATGACCCAGGAACACAGAAAAATTTTTTGGTCCCTGACGGGATTCGGACCCACTACCTCACACATTCGAGGTTAGAACATTCATTCTCATCATATAATATTTTAGAAGCAAACACGTCCGAAGTCAGTTATATGAATCCGACACTTGTAAGTTGTAACTACCGCCGTAATACCAACAAGCCGACGTAACAGTTGCGTTCCGATATTGACTACTATAACGGAACGTCTATTTATTTACAATTTCTAATATTTAATTATTTACAATATATTAATTTACAATGGATAATAGTGGCATGTCAGAGGATATGTGGAAACTATTTCAAATGATGAAAATGGAATTAGAAAAACAGACCGCAATAATTACACAGACTGTAACTGATACATTAATGCTCACAATAGATAAAAAAATACAACCAATAATAGATGAGAATAAAATCTTAAAATATGAGGTGGACAACTTGAATAAAAAAATTAAGTACTTGGAAGACGCGAATAGGAAGAATAATATAATATTTCATGGCATCAAGGAAACTGAGAATAGTCACGAAGAGTTATTCAGCATAATAAAAGATACTCTAAGAAACTTGAATGTAAACCTAGAAAAAAATTAAATAAATAAATATCATA
The DNA here is from genome assembly GCA_963853865.1 of Helleia helle. Taxonomy (NCBI): domain Eukaryota; kingdom Metazoa; phylum Arthropoda; class Insecta; order Lepidoptera; family Lycaenidae; genus Helleia; species Helleia helle. The sequence continues at coordinate 5,449,771 of OY971426.1, read as the reverse complement.
GACTGGGAAGAAATGACGATGGCAATAAAACTAGACCTATATTAATCGCGTTTACATCATATCAAAAGAAAGCAGAAATAATTAAAAATAAATCAAAAATGCCACAAGAAACTTATGTCACCGAAGATTTCTCAAAAGAAACGCTGGAATCACGTAAAAATCTTCAGCAACAACTAAAACAAGAAAGGGAAAATGGAAATGAAGCATATATTAAGAATAACAATCTAATAGTGAGAGGTAAATTTGAAGCCGAAAAAAGAAAAAGAGAAATTTCTACGTCACCAAAAAATATACACACACCACCCCAACGAGTAGAGGGAAAAAACGCTATAGCCCCTACTAAGTTACACAAAACTGATGCATTTGCATATATGAGAGCTAGATCTTACTCACTATCAGATAACCAAAAACGGCAAAATATAGCATAGGAACTAGAAGCCACCGGAAACGCGAGAAAGACAACAAGAAACACAAACGCAACACTAATTAAATACAAGCGCAACACTAATTAAATCCTTAACACAGCTGGTCACCGCGGGGAGATAGACCATACCACCTGGAGTCTACAACATTGATATCAGATAATTCAACAGTAAATATCAGTACACTGAAAATAATAATCATAGAAAAAGGACTAGACTTAACATAGCTAGACTTAACACAAGATCACTAAGTTCTCAGGAATCGCTATTAGAACTAGAAAATGCATTAGAATCCGTGAATTGGGACATCATAGGGTTGAGTGAAGTAAGAAAAGCGGAAGAAAAGATAGAAGAACACGAAAAATATATTCTTTACTATAAAAACATATCAGCAGGCCTGTATGGAGTAGGATTTATGGTCAAAAATATCTCAAAAAAGAAATCATCGAATTCCAAGGAGTATCAGACAGGATAGCAGTTATGAACATTAAACTACCTGGCCAAAAGAAACCTATTTCGATAGTTCAAGTATATGCTCCGACGGAAGTTGCCAAAGAGGAAATAAAAAATGATTTTTATAACAAACTTTATAAAACCGTATCGAATTTGCAAAAGACAATCATTATAATGGGAGACTTTAACGGTCAAATAGGGTCGAGGAGAACAAATGAGGACAGAATAGGACCATGCACAACTGGGAAAAGGAACAATAATGGGCAAAGATTAATAAACTTCGTCATGGAAAACAACCTACACATCATGAATAGCTACTACAGGAGCAGCTTTAATAGAAAATGGACTTGGGTTTCACCCAATGGGCTGGTAAAAAACGAAATAGATGACATCATCATAACATAGCTGTTGTCAACCAACTTCATTACAACTCAGACCACAGAATGCTTCGACGACAATTATATAGTAACGAACCAAAACTATCAAGGAAGAATATTCAGAACACAAAACAGTCAGTACCTTTATCACTCCAAGAAAAATATTCTAGAAAATCTACAAACTAACTTGGAAAAAATAAGCAACCTTAGAGAAGTTCAAGATAAATATGACGCCCTTGAAAAAAAACTAAAAGACATCGAAAGACAAGCTAGAATAAAAAATGAATTTAAAGACAAACTGGGCCCAGAAGAAAGAACACTGATCGAACAAAGGAAAATATTTTTACAAGACAGAAAAAGAAATAAAGAAAAAATAGCCAAGTTAAGTAAATAAATAAACGGGCAGATACGAAAACACAGATTGAAAACAAGAACCGATACCATAAACTATCACGTACAAAAATCTGGCGGAGTTAAAAAACCATGGAGGGAACTAACAGAAAATATAAGCCTAGCCATTTAAGACAAATAGAATTGAAATATTAGATGTCGCCACAGACTTCTAACGCGAGTTGTACAACGACGATGAAACAGGAGAGGAATACAGCTAGCTAGTTGAATATAACAGGAACAACGAAGAAGAAATCGCATGTATTCTGTAAGAAGAAGTAAACAAGGCAATCAAATCACAGAAAAAAGGAAAATCGCCAGAAGGAGATGGCATATGTAACGAACTCTTACTAGGAACATCTGAAGCAACATTAAATAGTATCACTCATGTGTTCAACGAGATTTTATGCACAGAATATATACCTCAACAGTGGAAGACGTCAACCATAATATTACTACACAAAAAAGGAAAAAAAGATGATATAAACAACTACAGACCGATCAGTCTGATGTCCAATGTTTACAAAAATTTTTCAAAGATACTGCTAGAACGTTTAACAAAAACTTTACATGAAAACCAACCTAGGGAACAAGCAGGGTTCCGACGCGATTTTTCGACAATAGACCATATTCATACAATAAAACAGGTTATCCAAAAATGTAACGAGTACGGAATCAATTACTACCTAGCATTCGTAGATTACAACAAGGCATTTGACTCAACAAAACACGCAAAAATATGGGAAGCTCTGGAAACACAAGGAGTAAATAAGAAATATATACGCCTGATGACCAACATATACAAAAACATGAAAGCGAAAATAAAAACAGAAAGAGAAGGTGAATACTTCGCTATAAGAAGAGGAGTGAGACAAGGGGATCCTATGTCACCCAAACTTTTCTCAGCAGTTCTGGAACATATATTTAGACACTTTCACTGGAATACTTACGGACTAAATATTAACGGAGTACATTTAAACCACCTAAGATTTGCTGATGATCTAATACTTATTTCCGAAAACCCATTAAGCTTACCAGAGATGTTAAAACAGCTAGTTTACGAAATCGGAAAAGTGGGACTATCGATGAACACTGCAAAAACTAAAGTGATGACAAACTCCGAAAAAACCACAATTACCGTCAACGATACCACTATAGAATATGTAGAAACCTATCTCGGACAGATCATATCGCCAAACGATCTTACAACAAAAGAAATAAACAACCGAATAAACCTGGCATGGAAAAGATACTGGTCTCTCAAGGAAATTATGAAAAATCCCCATGTTACACTGAAAGTAAAAATCAGGATATTTGATGCGTGTATTTTACCAGTAATGACGTATGGATGCCAAACATGGAGCCTAACGATCAATAATATTAGCAAGTTAGAAACCTGCCAGCACAACATGGAGAGAAGTGTACTCAATGTCAAAAAGATAGATAAAATAAAACTAGATAATATAAGAAACGAAACAGGAATCATTGGTGTAACTTACTTTATAAAAAAACTAAAATGGAGATGGACTGGTCATATGATTAGAAATAAAAAAGACAATGGTCTAGAGACGTAACAGAGTGGTGTCCGAGACAACATAAACGAAAGAAAGGGAGGCAGCGTCGCAGATAGGAAGACGATATTAGGTAAATAGCGGGGACCACCTGGACCAGATTAGCTCGTAACCTGCAAACTCTAGGGGAGGCCTATGCTGGACAAGCAAGACAATCTTCACGTACCGGTGTCAAATAAACAAAAAATAAACATACTGTATTAGGTCAAGTCAAATGTATGTAAAGATTGTAAATAAAGGCTATTAATATTATTATTATTATTATTATAGATCATTTATAAATATCTAATAGAGGCGTAAATATTATTAACTTTTGCTTAAATACGTCTAATGCCTACAAAATCTTGCATTTTATAATGCATTTTAAATTTCGCTCCAAAACGCTAACACTTGTAACGTGACTTCATATGTTGTTAAACATCGTAAAAATGATAAAATGATTCTAGTTGTCGTTAATAAAAAATGGCTTCTAAGTTTTATAATTGTTGGACGGTGCCTATGTGTGTGTACACTGTCAAAACGCCTGAAAATTAGTTTTTACATTATGTACTGCGTACGGAAAATGTTGTATAAAAGTACGTCAATATTCTTCCGCTTCCGCTAAATAGGAACAGGTGACGTCATTTCCGTTTATTATCACGTGACCTAGTTTAAATTTTGTTACACTTTATTTTTTAAATATTAATTTAATCAAATAAAAATAAGGGACAATATTTTATTTTTTCAGTAATCTATCATAGAAAGTACCAATTAACATCAAAATTATATTTTTATATGAAAACTGTCAACATCCCTATTCAAGCATTTCGAAAACTTAGACCTATCATGGAAACAGGAGAAACATGTCCGTACATAATGATTGTGTTTGAATAGATCAATATAATGTTATAGACGAAAGAATCTAATAATGACGATAAACATCGACATATTGCAATAATTTAGAGCTTATATTATTTTTTTATGTTTACGCTAATTTCACTCATTATAATGAAACAATTTTTACGGATTTTATCGCGTTTTATTAAGATTTTACAAGCCCCGACGTTCCGGATACTTTCACGTCACGAGAGGACCATGTAATGTAAAAATCTTAATAAACCGCGATAAAATCCGTAAAAAATTGTTTCATTATAATTTAGTACTTATCTTATGGTACAAAATTGATGTAAAACATTATTGTAAGAGGTAGTGCCATGCTGTTGCGACCGGTTTGTGAGTTGCCGGTGGTCCATTGGGGATAGGGAAAAGGAGGGCAACGCATCTGTAATAATCTCTGTTTGTGCGGATGTGTATGGGTGTCGATAGTCGCCAAAAGGCTTCGACTACTTGCCCTCCTATGCCATAGAAAACAAGATGCTTTTGGTACCTACTATAAAATAAATATAGGTATATACTGATTTACAAATAAAAATGTAAAAAAACTCTAAATAACTAATATGAAAAAATCTTGACCAATATCGAGAAATCTAGACTAGCTTTGGTGTCTCATTCGTGCAACGATATTTAAGACTTACATAATAAGTATCTAGTTACAAAAATAAACGGTGAGCCTTGGATCCTTCTGATGTCTTGGTATTGATCGCACCAACAGAAAACATAAAAATGTCTGGGGATATATTTAAGTACCTATTATGTACACAATCATAATTATATACATTGTTGTCTTGAAACATTCGAAGAAAACAGTAAGCTAAATATGGAAGATCCTATTACATCATTATATCACCGGTGCGCCATGTGTCGGGCTCTGGTCTGAATGTACCACCCATCTTGCTTGTTTCTCCCGTGAAACAGCTTTGCTGTGTTTCGGAGAAAAGGGCAAGACAGGCAGTGTAATTACAGGCACCAAGGCTTAACATTTTATCTCTCAGGATAGACATAGATGAGTTGCCTTTTTTTGCCACCAATGCCGCCTTTGGTGTGGTGCCCCGGATCTAGAAACAACCTCCTAACACAGAAAAAATGTTCCTTTCTGAAACGAAAAGGCTTTATTTTTGGAACGAAGTTACTTATGGGGCGTTGCGTAGGGGTACCCTAGCCGGCAAAAAACGTCCGTAACGTTAGATAAAAGCGTAAGATTTTTGTTGACGTCATCCTACTCTGAAACAAATCAATTTGAATCTACCATGGAAATACAAATTTTTGACCGACGTATCACTACGTGGGTAGCTGTGTGTTACACTATTAGGGCTGCTTAGCCAAAAAAAACCAAGTTCGAGCCAGCTGCAAAGCAGCATGGCACTACCTCTTACTATTCCAGTTATATGTTCGATGCTCGCATTCAACGTGAACCGGTTAGTTAGAGGTCGACCCTCCAAACCTTTATTCGCCAATCAGCCATTAGTTCTTTGGCGTCCTCGGTGTTGATTTTAGAATGCTGCCTCAAGTTTAGTTCATCGTGGGCAGATAAATGAATGAAAACGCCATGTCCATGGTGACATAACGAAAGTGCCTTTGATCGTCTTACATAACCAAGCGAGGGGAGCCGGGAGGGCTTAGTCGATAGGATATCGGATTAAATCCGTTTACGTACTCAATCGCAAGCGTGGGCTAACAATCTTATTTGTAGCAATTGACACGCGAGTCGCGACGCGTTAAAAATACGTTGTGACGTAATTGATCTTGTTACGTATTAATTTACGTATTTATGTTCCGATGTTCCATTGGTCTAGATCCTTCTTTCAGTTTTTACCCCCTGTGTAAAAATAGGGGTGTTATACGTTTGTTTTATTAGAAAACCGCTTTTCTAGCGTAGTGTAGACATGTTTAATTAAACTCGGTTTAACCGTTTTGAGATTGCGTTTATATCGTTGGTAAATAATCATTTGTAATAAAGTTTATGAGTAATAATGTCGTGACGTTGATCTTGTTACGTATTATTTTACGTATTTCTATAGGTATATAATATAACGACCAGTCGAAGCGTTTTGGCGAATATCGCCCATACACATCCGCACAACCAGCAATCATGCAAATGCTTGGCCCTCCTTTTAGCTAGAAAGGGCCACCAGAAAAACGCCGGTGTTATGTGAGCGAGAGGTACCACCCCGGTCGTGCCAGCCCAATTCGACTGCAAAGCAGCATGGCTACTACCTCTTACAATATGTATAAGTGGAAATAAGATACATAGTTTCTTATTACTTAAAACGTAAAAAATAACCAATATAACACATAGCCATCACGAGGCATGGGTAGCAAAGCTCTTTTTTAGTTTTAGAGATTGCGGGTTCAAATCCCATTAATATTTATAACTTTAGAAGGTAATCTTTAAAACTAAACATCACATATAAAAACTTTTATCACCAGTATAATGCTGTGTCATCACCAAGTGATGTTGGCTATAAGAATAATCATCATCAGCCATAAATGGCTGTAAATCTATGTTAAGGCGAGCGAAATTGCAACAACTAGCTTATGATAAAATATAACAAGTAACTCACCCTTCTCCGGTCATCTATCTTTGAGAACAAATTGTTGAGCTCGCTACTATAATTATTCTGAAATAGACAAAAAGAGTAATCTTAGAATTCAAATAAACTTAAGTCTGCTGTTATGTCATCATTGTCATTAACTGCTGCCAAATATACCAGTAACTGGCGAAATAATATTTGGCATTTACTAGAAAACTGCATGAGTCGAATTTGCCTATAATTGCCTCGCTAAGCTAAGCTGTTGGTAATTTACAAATAGCGAATATATCCCTTCTAATCTATTGTCAGTTGTAAGTAGTAACTTTGCATAGCAATAAAAGTGACCTGTATTTATTGAACACAGTGAAATTAATTTGAAATTAGACCTAATCAATCAAAATAATCAAATACGTCAAATGAAAAATATATGTGTACTAACTAAAACATTAGAATTTATGTCTAACATTAATGTGGTATGCCTACTAAGATTATGACTTCACCATATACCATCAACAATTAATCAATAGTCTTCTATTCAAAATAACTTATTGAACAATTTGAATATTTGATTGAAATACTAGATGTTACCTTGAAGCTATACACTAATGCTTTCACAATAATAATAATATGTTGAGACAACTCACACATGGCCATCAGATCCCCAAAATAGGCAGAGCCTGTTCTTTTGGTAAGCTATATAGTATACTTAGCTGATATAGTATACTTAGATATTTCTAAATACATCCACATTATAGATAAACTACACCCAGACACAGAACAAATGATCATGCTCATCACACAGACATTTGTCCTGGGTGGGAATCGAACCCACAACCTTCTGATTTTGCAGTCAGGGTCACTAACCACTAGACCAACAGGGCCGTCTTCTTCACATATTTTGAACAAAATCATTACAGTATAAAACAAATTTTCCGTCCTCATAGTGCTCTTGAACTAGTTATTACATAATATAAGCCTACAAGTTATTCTACTGAATATCATGCCTATTCCCACCTTGTAATGAAAGAGTAGAGCAATTAACACACATTAGTATCCCTTATAAATCCCATATGAATTTAAGAAGGAATAAATAAATAAATATAAATTATTATTTCCCTTTAAATTCATATGGGAATGTTTTGAACATAGTTTGAATGAGCTTATAAAACGAATCGCTTCCAACTGTTTGGGTACCACCATCCTGCTTGTTTCTTTTGTGAAACAGCTTTGCTGTGTTTCGGAGAAAAGAGCAAGACAGGCAGTGTAATTACTGGCACCGAGACTTAACACCTTTTCTCAGAATATAACACATGAATGAGTTGTCTGCGCTATTTCCAGGTAACTTGTTTATGTTTATGGACGACGCATACCTTCATACGGCTTATATGCCCGTTTGCCTATCCAACTATCATAAAAAACTCCATCAAACTTTTGATTTTGTGAAATACAACGACTCCTTATGATAATTTCTTTACTGGTATTAATTAATTGAGACGGACCTAATGTTATGTATCTACACTTACATACATTAATGCTACTGACTTACAATAAAACAGTGGGTCAGATGTTTTTAGAAATAATAAAATGGGCAAACTTACACACTCTTCTTCTACTTTAGTTACTTTACTATTAGTCTCCTCTTCGCTGATGCTTTCCAATTTTATAGATTCTATTCTACGCTGCATATCTTCGTTTATTAATCTGTAATAGATCATTATGTTAGTCTACAAAACTAAACAAAGTATTTTCAACTATTTCTACTAAATTTATATATTATTTATTTTAAGCTAACACCAGTTCATCTCCTGTAACTTTCTAAATCTTAATAAAAACAGAAATTCAAAAAATCTTTTCATGTTATGACAACACATGCTAGTAATTACTCGAGAATTCAAAATGTAATGTTTGTCCATTTTTACAATCAAAATCTACATTAAACATACAGTTTATATCAACACATGTTTATTAATTCACAGATATATACTTAAACATTCTTCATGCAGTTCAGATTTCAATTGTTACAATTAATGTTTAAGCCAAATTATTAAATTAAAGGCCCTATGATTTAGTTATCCTAACATTCATTGATATTGAGGTCTATCTCCATTTACATATGCAGGTTAATGATTTCTTAATTTTTATCTAAAATAGTACTTTTATTACCGATTCAAATATGTCTGAAGTTCAATTTCCTGCGATATTCGTTTCTCCTCTTGAACATTCCATCTCTTTTTCCTGGCAATTCTGATCTGTGCTGCTATGTCATCACCAAAATTTAACTTTTGATCTCGCGCCAGATCGTTAGCTGAATAAAGAGACAAATGCTAAACTTATTTGGTTTATTAGCAATCCAGTATTATGCCAAAATATAATGTTTGTTTGAAATTAACTTAGGATCAGATTAGTGCATGGCTTCTGTTGATAGATATCAGCCAGCAATGATTGATCTAAAAATGCCCTGTATTGACATAGAACAGGAAGAAGGCCCAAAAATTACAAAGGCTATTTAACGTATTTAAGGCTATTTAAGGTAAGCAACACAACTGGATTTAATTCCTAAAAATTAGAAAACTTCGTCACTTGTCCAAAAACTTTTTTTACAATATTTCAGTAGTCCACCATATAGTATTAAATTATTTAAGTGTTAAGTAATTAAATACCTCTGTGTAAGTGTTTTATAGCCTCATCATAGCACTCCAGCTCCACCAGAGCCTGTCCTAAGAAGAAGTGGCCCTTGACTTGATTATTGTCTATATCTAGTGCTCGACGACAGTCTTGGCATGTAGATTCCCATCTTTTCATTTTTAAATGACATAGCGCCCGATTTGTAAAATATGTGGCTACTGAGGGATTCTTAATCTAAACAATCAGATTATTTGCGTGTTAGTGCAATAAACAAAATGGTAATTTATTGAAATTTTAGTCAAATAATGTTTCTCTGCTCATATTTTTTAAAATAAAGAATAACAATTGATACAAAAACTTACAATGGCCTTAGTGTAACAGTTCATAGCATCTTCGAACCTTCGCAAACTGAATAATCTATTGCCTTGTTCTTTTAATTCTTTGTCGGAAAGATTCGCAGTTGAATACATATGCTTGCTCATTTTTGATGTTTGTCACAACTAATATTCACATTAAAATAGCGAACAATTCATCTTATACTGAATATTCGATTTTTATTTTTATTTAGTGCTAGAAAACTAATTGAAAATAATATTCACCGTGTTAGAATTTATGAACTTTTCTGTAAATTAATGTCAATTGTCAATTGTCATTTGTCAAGTGAAGTGACAAGTGTCAATTTATTATTTTCATTTAAAGGCATTAGCTACTAGGCTATTAGCCGTACAAAATACAATATTCGGTCTGTAATACGGAGAAATGGCGGGAAACCCCAAGGAGCGAGGCTTCGCCCCTCTAGCCTCCATCAATCAACTATCATTCCCCATTCCATCCACCCAAGGCAGTCCACCACAATATTCGCCAAACAATCACAATATAATATATTACACAGATTAAGTTTTTAAAACAAACACTAGAAAACCACCAGAACAGCCATACTAAAAAAACTACTGCAGAACGGTACTCCACAAGATTCGCCAATCAATCACAATATATAAAGATCTAGTTTTTGAAACAAACACTATAGAAAACCACTCTGAATGGACGAAACACAAAATAACAATTAAAGGGAAACCAAAAAAACACAACCGCGCGCCCCGAAGCTTCCCGTCATTCCCTCTGACAAGTGTCAACACTCAACGGTCATTTTTATTATTATTATTTTCATTTAAAGGCATTAGCTACTAGGCTTTTAGCCATATAAAATACAATATTCAATTGTATGAATGAATGAACAAAACACATAATAACAATTAACGGGAAACCAAAAAAACACAACCGCACGCAATGACACTTCCCGCCATCCTTAGCTCTTTATTGCGCTGCTACTTGAATTATGCAAAGATAAAACACGTAAAAAACAAAGTAATTAGATACATCAACGTCATCAATTTTTGATTGCCAACCCACCTACTCAGCGTGGCAATTATGAGCATATCCCTTGAATGGATAACAGGTACAAGAAACGGCCCCTAGTTTCCGGCCGTCCCACTGTTCCTGGCTAAGGTGTATTACTGTTTCTATTTATTATCATGCTTTTATCGAGAAAAGTAAATGCATGATACCATTTATGCATTTACATTTTCTAAAAAAGACGTTTCCCTGCCATAAATCGTGCCACTATTTTTGCCACGTGTTATAAAAAATACTGATACCGTCATACACACCCTTATATAATAATTTAAAATGCATAATTCGTTAGTATAATAATTTTATTATTTATTCATTATAAACATTACAAAAATACATAATATAGACGAATTGAAAACCTCTTCTTTTTTTAAATTCAGTTATAAAGTATGTACAGCTTGGCAAAAAAAGTATGACGTGGTGACAGGTGGAACTAAATATTTTACTAAATAGAAAACTATGACGTTGACAATACTTGGCCGACAAATACTAGATTTTGAGTAAAGCTTAGTGTTTCTCATTTATTTTTAACAATTATCTTGCTGATTTTCCATATTATGATGAGACCTAAGTGAAAGTGGCGCCCTCAATTTTTTCCAGACTCTTTTTTGCCAAGTTGTATATTTTGTTACTTTAATTTAATAATTCTAGCTGTTGAGTGTTGCCTTCAGCTTCACCCGCATTAACTTAGTTTTACAGTAGTATCCGGATTGATGATGATTTTATAGCAGTTACTCCTCATAAGTCATAGCATCAGCTAGTGTATAATAACAAATTTTATGTATATCATAAAATCTGTTGTAATTATTTAAAAAAAATTGTGGGCATTAGGAGAGGTTACACTCTCGAAATTATTCAACAACTTATATGTCATTATTACTATTCCACTAACATTATAGATATTATGAAAGCTTGTAAGTTTTATATGTTATCTCAGTAGGTAATATTCGTATTGGTTGTCTTACTAACGCGGGTGTAGCCGCGGGCAGCAACTAGTTACAATAATAATTCGTACATAATATTAATATACTAATTAAAAACGAATAAGCCATTAACGTTGTCTACATTATAATTATTATCGTACATAGGAATAATACAAAACTAACAAAAAACGTATGTTTTGTAAACAACTGATTGTAAGACTAACCGTTGTTTTGTTATTCATAATTTTATTTCTTCATCAATTCGCATCAAATCTTACCATTTTGTGGGATCTCTAGTTAATGGAGGATTAAGTGGTAGCTCTATGCTATACTTCATCATGGGACACGGAAAATACGTTTCTCCAAATACCATTAAACCTGCATACTTCTCGGATTCCTGGAAAATATCATGCTTAAAAATTGTAAAGAAAACATTTTTTTACTGGTAGAGTATCGTTCTAAAACATTACCTGCTTAGCATACCATCGTTCTTACTATCATTACTTACAATTATTGTTTATCACTATCAGGTTGTTACAATTTCCTAATTTTATATAAAAACGGTAATATTATATGAGTCGATACCATATCATAGACTAGCCCCTCTAAACAAGGAGATTTTACATTTATAAAATAGAATAGAATAGAAACAATTAAATTAGAAAAATAAATTCAATGTATGACATTGTATGAGATTGACGTTCGCTTTGGACAACATTGTCAAAAGTGAACTTCAATCTTATAGATTGAACTATGTATGTATTCTATTAATAAGCATCGTAACCTACTTGATAGTTATAGGAATGTTCTATATATCCATAAAATGACTATTTTCTTCATTCAAACTGTTTGAGATGGGATACATAAGTTTTCGTTTTTATTTCGGAGACCTTGATATTTCGGCATTTTCAACGGATGCCTTGTTTACACTTCTTTTCAGAAATAAAAGTGATTTATATATATATATATATATATATATATATAATGTGATTAGTTTTAATAAAGCCCAGCCCAGTAAAATCACTTCTAAATATGAGGTAGCAATAAATATCAACCTGTAAAAGGCCTGCTACACGGTCTCCAACCAACGCCTGACAAGGGAGACCTTGTCTTTCTAACGTCATTGGTCATGAGAGCTGCTCTTCCTACCAAGGGCGAATAAAGGGCGTCTGGTTTGCTTCCCACCGTGTACATGGCGGTTGGCAATCCCGAGTATGTCAGTCGTTGTGAATCGTCGTATCGGTCGCACGCGTTTCATTACACACTTTACACAAAAGTGACGTTTGTTTTGATAAAGTAAATTTGACAAATTCGCTGCCATGACACGTCCTTACTGCTTGAATATCACTGCACAATGGCTTGTTGGCAATCATGTAGTTGAAACTTTTGTTTTGTTTGTTTCGTTTGAAACTTTTTTGTTATCGCAGGGAAAATGCTTTTTAAGCATTTAGCCAGAATCTCGGGTGGATCCTGACCCTATGTGGGATTTGCACCTGGGAGTGCCCTACCCGTAAACTAAAACCCCTGCAAGCGCCTTCAGACGCATTTTGATGTTCCCGGGTCTGCAGGTAACAGGATCACCTCAGCGACAGGCTGGCCCCGGCGAAGACTAGACTACATCTACGACGTTTTGGTACCTGACCAATGTTACCTCTGTCAGGCGTAGGTAGCAAACATTCAATCTGAAAAGGCTGTTAAGTCTGCGATGTCACAAAACTCTTATTTTTCAAATGCTTGTGACAATCATGAGTTTTCCAAACCAGGTAGTTTATAACGACGAAAAAATATTAATACAGGAGAGGAGCTGCTATAAGCTCACACAGATACAGATGATACAAAGGAATACGACAGAAAAAATAAAGTACTTAACTCACTTTAACATCAATTTCTTTATAGAACTTAAGAACTTGCTTGCACCATCTCCAGATGTGAGCATCGGCTGCCCCACGACGGTTAAGACGGTCATTCAGTTCAGACATTGTCAAAATCGGATTCTAATTAATCAATCAATTATTTTAGTATCATCATAATCATCATCATCCTAATCATTATCAATAGTCTTCCGTACGCTGCTAAATGTCTCTTTTAATAAATGCCAAGACTATATTGTCAAAATTGGCAAATTTAAAATTGTGCGACTAGTAATATTTCATCACCTCACAATGGGTATGAGATGGAGAAAGTAAGGAGTAGCACCGCTAAGGGCTGCCCATCTCAAGTGCCCAAGAACGCTCCCGGAGATCTGCGCTGTAAGGGTACAGCGGTTTTCTCCCTGCACTGCACACAAGACGTCAATAAGAGGTAGGGCCATGCTGCTTTGTAGCCGAATTGAGCCGACATTGGGGGTAGTACCTCTCGCTCTCGGCGTCAAGTGACAGCTATACTGTCGCCTTTCGTGCGGTTTTTGTGTCTCCGGTAGCCAGTTGGGGGGAAAGGGAAAAGGAGGCCAACGCATCTGCATAACTTTTAGTTGTGCGGATGTCTATGGGCGTTGGTAGTCACCATAAGGCTCGGACTGCTCATTGCCTCCTTATGACATAAAAAAAGAGAACAGAACGTGAGTTTCATAGACATTCAGAGGTTAGCCTATTAGGTATTCAGATTAACTTAAAATATCTTTCTTCACTGAAATGAACAAACGAAGCCTTTAGACTTTGGAAACTAGACATTTAGCTCCGAAACCTCAACTTATCATGTCATTGCCTGTTGTATTCCGCATTTTTAACTTCATAAGCAAAAATAGAGAAAAATATCTTACTGAAGTCTTTTGCTTCTTTCTATTCTTTATTTTTATCTTACTTCTTTTAGCGATATAGGTGGTAGAACTTCTCGAAGGTTCTGGCTGTGATTGATCAAAGTCGACATCGTAACGCCTTATGTTGTTCTTTATTATAAGAAAAATCAGTTTTTTTTTAATGGAACACGACAACACAAACTAATTAACAGCATGATATTTTAAAGGAAAAATATGATCGTTAGAAATGTACTTCTACACCAATATAATAAAGAGGTATATTTTGTGATTTTGTATTCAAGAGATAATCTTCGAAAATATTTACTCGTCCGATTTTTTTTATTTTTTTTTATATATTTTTGTTTTTTTTTTAAATCTTTCACCAGTAGAATGCCACATGGCTGCGAACTCTGCCCACCATGGTTCAGTCCTTGACGTGGCAGTGGGGCTCAGTAGCCCAGGGTGAGCCCAGCACCTTGGGCAAAGCTAATTGAACCGAGGGGGCTCTTTGTACCCCTCTTATAAGAAGAGGGGACAAAAGAGCAGGGGGGCGAGGGGCGAGGACGAGAACCTCACCCCATTGTGCTGTCCCGACGTTGGGAGCGGTTGTTCTGTGGTGCGGGACAACCCCTCGGTGGAGGTGGCGTCGGTCCCCTGAGGGACTGACTAGCCGTCGAGGTACCCTGTTTGCTCATTAGATCAGGGGCACCTCATCGAAGTCGGCATTGGTGGCACTCACCGGGTTTTAGTGGGTAGAGCTGCGTCCACTTACCACCTTTCGGGCGCAGCGAGTCCCACATACCCGCCAGGGGAGACCTACTCCCCCGCGGGATGCCTCAGAGAATTTCCCGGCGTTAAAGAAAAAAAAGGCTGCGAACTACTAGTAAATCATTACTATCATCAGCTAAGCTATGGGTAACAGCTTGCAGAAATATAAAAGAAACTCGTTTGATGAAGATACATAGAATGATATCTCTACACTGTAATATAAGTAACAAGAGAATTCTATGACTTTCATAACCATATGAAGCAATAAAAAATCATCACTCCCTCTTTCAGCATGCTATCTCACATTCATTATTAAGCATAACCAAAAAAATAAAAACCCTCGCCATATTGCGGAAAGTTTCGGAACTAATTTTTGTATGGACGATACTATGTGCTGATGTAAAAAAGATACAGTGGCGACACCACGCAGGGCTTATATTATATTTGTGGTCAGGCTATTATACAAAATAGTGTGTAGTTTAAAAAAACACTAACACGCACTAGTAAATCATTACCATCATCAGCTAAGCTATGGGTAACAGCTTGCAGAAATATAAAAGAAACTCGTTTGATGAAGATACATAGAATGATATCTCTACACTGTAATATAAGTAAAAAGAGAATTCTATGACTTTCATAACCATATGAAGCAATAAAAAATCATCACTCTCTCTTTCAGCATGCTATCTCACATTCATTATTAAGCCTAACCAAAAAAAAGACCCTCGCCATATTGCGGAAAGTTTCGGAACTAATTTCTGTATGGACGATACTATGTGCTGATGTAAAAAAGATACAGTGGCGACACTACGCAGGGCTTATATTATATTTGTGGTCAGGCTATTATACAAAATAGTGTGTAGTTTAAAAAAACACTAACACGCACTAGTAAATCATTACCATCATCAGCTAAGCTATGGGTAACAGCTTGCAGAAATATAAAAGAAACTCGTTTGATGAAGATACATAGAATGATATCTCTACACTGTAATATAAGTAACAAGAGAATTCTATGACTTTCATAACCATATGAAGCAATAAAAAATCATCACTCTCTCTTTCAGCTTGCTATCTCACTTTCATTATTAAGCCTAACCAAAAAAATAAAAACCCTCGCCATATTGCGGAAAGTTTCGGAACTAATTTCTGTATGGACGATACTATGTGCTGATGTAAAAAAGATACAGTGGCGACACCACGCAGGGCTTATAATAAATTTGTGGTCAGGCTATGCAAAATATTGTGTAGTTTAAAAAAAAACACTAACACGCATTTTTTCAAGTTCCACATCAATTTTGTGTCTAGCTGCTACTTCTGAACGGATTTCTTCCACAAGAAAAGCCCAATATTTATTAACTCGTGCACAATCTACCCATTGACACGGTGGTAAATACATCAATATTTTTTTGCCTAAAGATGAAGGAAGGAGCTGTATCTGAAAAGTTAAAAGTAAACTTGAAATATCTTACATGTTTAAATAGTGTCTGAATACTGATACATTATGTGACTGACATATATTTTCTGATTTTTATGATCTACTAGCTGGTGCCCGTGACTTCGTCTACGAAATTGTAGCCTTTATGTTATCCTGGTGTATTAGAGAAATTATTGCAGTTTCATGAAAATCCATTTTGCGTGAAAGAATAAAAACATCCATACATACATTATAAACATTACATATACATAGGATGTTTCCAAAGTTCTGGAAATTGTGCTATAATTAGGCAGAAATTATAGAAATGTTTTGGTGCCAGACAGATCTTGACTTGTTTAATTATGCAACTATCTATCTAGATTCTAGTGCAGTATTATTCAATCTGATTTAGGTGATCGACTGATATAGACGCGTTACTATACCACCATACCATATGTACGATCTGACATCAGTCTTTTTTATGTTAGTTGGATAGGCAAACTGGCAAACGTGCCACCTGATGGTAAGTGGTTGACGTCGCCCATGAACATAAATTAGTTTACCTGGAACGAGCCCAGGCAACTCATCTATGTGTTGCCTATCCTTAGACATAAGATGTTAAGTCTCGGTGCCAGTAATTACACTGCCTGTCTTGCCCTTCTCTTCGAAACACAGCGAAGCTGTTTCAAGGGAGAAACAAGCAAGATGGTGGTACCCATGCAGCCGGGAGCGCGGCACAGCGCTTCCCTCCCACCGGTCATCAGAGGGGACTTGTCTCTGCCGAGCGTCATCATCACGATGTTCAGTGACGATGAGTCCTAGAAGGCGATGGTGTCCTTCTGCGAGGCGGTAATGCTCCAGAAGGAGGTCGCCGACGAGTGCGGGTGAAAGGAGGTCGCCGACGAGGCCTCTCCGCGCCGGCGACGAACTGTGGTGCGTGAGGCGCTACTTAATGCGCCGTCAGTAACGCCCCTATGCTTGTGTCGGGCTTCAGGATGGGAACCTGGGCCCAGTGTGACACGTTGCGGGAACTGCTTATAGCCAGCCCCTGCCGGGCCCCTTACGAGGAGTTATCTGGCCTTCGCCGGGGTCAGCCTGTAGCTGAGGTGATCCTGTTGCTTGCAGATCCGGGACCTTCAAAAAGGTGCAAGTCTCACATAGGGTCAGGAATAGATTTCCCTGGGATAAAAAAGACGCATTTCCATAACACTGTTTTGTAACCATAAAAGACGAAGCAAAATTTCAATCAGTAATAATTTGCTCTTTGCGGAAAAAATGGTGAGCAAATGTACCGTTTGCCGATAATAGCTTCTTCACTTACTAAATATTCCTTGCAGACGACTAATTATTTCTAATGTTTTACACCTTCTTTCCACAAAATGATTGCGCTTTGAGTCTATATCAGTCGAATGCCTAAATTAGATTACACAATAAAGCATTAGTATGCACTCTGCACTAGATAGTTGCATAAAAATGTCAAGACTTGTCTGACACAAATGACATTTCTGCGTAATTATAGCACAATTTCCAGAATTTTGGAAACAACCCTCGTAAAATTTAAATCTAGAAGAAAACATACTGCGATAAAATCAGAAAAAATTACATCTACTGTCTAGACTAATCTACTGTCAGTTAACAGAAAGCTTACCAAATCCACAGTTTCTAATGCGTCCGGTTTCGGTCGATTGGTTTTCCATATTCTTCGTTTGGTGCCGTTGTTTAAAGTCAATTCTAGTTCTTCTAATTTCAAACTATCTCGCATTGCTTTCATTTTCGCTGCCCAAGACGCTAGCTGACGCTCTAACTATGAAGTTTTTTTTATTTAATTCGTATTTCTTTTAAAAAACTAAAGCGGATCCGATGATCAACGTATCAATAATATCATTTTCTGTTTATATTTCTTCAGCACGTAAGTTGGAAAAGAAACACAGACTAACAATCTGACACTAAATATTCTACATAAACGAGTTACCCAGGTACCTTATTGCTGTATATCCTGAAGATGCAGAATGAAAGTAAGAACTTGGTTACATTAATTACACTGCCTACTCTTCTTTTCTTTCCTAAATTTAGCATAACTATTTCACGGAAGAAATAAGCAGTACTATCCTCAGAGCACGATTAGGTATAATTATGGATACTTACATAACAAAGCTAAAAAGCGTTTTTATGTCTTTGATAAATGCGCTAATACCTGAAACTTAGCACTCACATTTAAATTGCACGTTTTTGCGATTTATATCCTACTAGCTTTTGCCTGCAGCTTCGCCCGCGTTACTCAACTCCTATAAGTCATAGCGTGATGTTTTACAGCCTAGCCTTCCTCGATAAATAAGCTGTCTAACACTGAAAGAATTTTTCAAATCGGACCAGTAGTTCCTGAGATTAGCGAGTTCAAACAAACAAACAAACTCTTCAGCTTTATAATATTAGTATAGATTATTTGCTGTTTATTTTATACGAGAGTGTTTTATTTCTATTTTAAAGCAGATGTAAATGAACAGCTAGTATCATGTTTCTAGAATCTAGATTATTAAATTCTAAATGTTATGTAAGTACCTCTTTGTCGTCTTGACATGTCAACGCAGGTTTTGCATTGCTTTGAGCATGACCGGTTGGGCTTTTGTGACTCGCTGTTTGTTCTTTTTTTTGCTACAAATGTAATAAGAATTTATTATGAATGTTTTCATCGCGCACTTGATCTTTGACGACCTCTGTGGCTAAATGGTAAGCGCGTTGGCGCTCAAGCCGGAGGTGGCGGGTTCGAATCCCGCCCGGGAAAAAAAAAGTTTTGTGTTCCTGGGTCATGGATGTGTATTAAATATGTGTATATAATATAAATCTTTATAATAGTATAGTATAATAGTATCTGTTGTCTGGTACTCGTAACACAAGTTCTTCGAGAACTTACCACGGAACCAGATTGACGTGGTGTGAAAGCGTCCATAGATATTATTATTATCTTTTAAAAATATCATAGGGTATTTTTAATACATTATATTAATACAATAAAGTAAGTATATTATTACATAAATACAATAAATTCTCATTTTAGATTAAGTAGACAGACCTTTACCGATCTACTGATGCTGATTTTTTGAAGGACAAATATTAAAATATATCTAAATATCTACCTGTTCAGTAGCAATCGGTATCTTAGCCGGTGATTCGGGGACCACGACAGCTTCAAGAAGATTCTGGTTTTCTACATATTCTTCGTAAATCTGCTGGCAAAACTTCAGCACCACCCACATGACTGGACCGCCGGCTAATGTTAGCAGATCTAATAGGTATAATGTTTGATGTACCTTGAAAATTTTCGATTACTGATTTCTTATATTCAATAAATATAAATTATAGTACATTATCAAGTAATTTACTAATTTCACTTTTTTTCACGTTTTAGTTTGATAAACGCTAATCTCCAATACACGCACTACATAAATATTAATTTATAAGTGGTGACTGGTGAGTAACAAAAATAATTATTATATTTGCACGTCATTAATTTCATTCTATAAAAAATGTTGGAACAAATTATTATACGTAACGTCTTTAGTAACCATATTTAGGCAAAAAAATATGATTGCTGTGTCGTAGAATATTCCGCAACAGCATTTCCGTCTTTTTTTAAACGTGGTTTTAGGATAGCCTTTATCACTTCTTGATATAAGTAGGTTAATTAAGACATAAAGAACTTACAAGATCCAGAGACTGGAACCATTCAGCCTCAGCCGCCATAACCTCGTTCAAAGTAGATTCCGGTTGAGCCGTCCTGTTATGATCCATTGGCACTAGATCGTAGCTTGTATAGATCGAACGCCTTGAAAATCATTATGATTGATCTTAACGATTATTATTTTTGATCTTAACGATTGGGGATTGGGGATTTTTGATCTTTTTTTTTGCGCCGGGAAATGCTCCGAGGCATCCCACGGGGGAGCGGGTCTCCCCGGGTGGGTGTATGTGGGACTCGCTGCGCCCGAAAGGTAGTACGGTGGACGCAGCTCTACCGGCTAAAACCCGGCGAGTGCCAACAATACCGCCTTGTGGTGCTCCGGATCTAATGAGCAAACAGGGCATCTCGATGGCTAGTCAGTCCCTCAAGGGATCAACACCACCCCCACACAGGGGTTATCCCGCACCACAGCACTCTATAGATTATGTGGTTCGCGACTCTGTTTAGGAAAAAATTGAAATGAGCAAACTCATGCTAATAATCTAAGTATTACTTACCCGCTAGTAGACATAACGGCGTCTTTCGGCCGACAGTTCCATATCGACTTCAATAAGAAGGATATCGTCCGTATATTTTTCACGCCTCTTATCAAATTTATTAGAAATTCTTTTTTATTTTTGCAAGATATCTGTATAAACCATTGCTTTGTCAATATTAGCTGCTTGCTAAAAGCTATATTCTCATTTTCTGCTCCTTCTGTGGATGTAGAATGTTTTATTTTTAGATAAAGCCACTACTCACTAGCCAACAACGTTACATTATCGTGTCCAAAACTATCCTATATCTCAAGTAAGACCAAATTACACAGTGCGCTGAATTTTATTAAAATTGGTTCAGTAGTTCAGTTTGAAATTCCCTACGAACAAACGATTTAATTTTATTACGCAATGATGACATTGAAAACTTGTCAACAGCCTCGTTTCCTATATAATTATATATCAACCCTTATAATATGTTCAACTGTTGGGTACGGGTCGCCCCCTCGAAATCGGGCGAGAAGGGTGTTGGGCCATAGTTCACCGATGCGCTGGCCCAATGCGGACTGGTGAACTTCACACACCTTCAAAGACTTTTAATCTCATCAGGTATGCAGGTTTCCGCACGATGTTTTTCTTTCTTTCTCGTTTGCTAGTTTTCCCATAATATCAACCACTTTTCCCTGCGGGTTCACCCGCCCCGAAATTGAGAGATTTTTTTTTCTCAAAAAAGATAATCTATATTATATATAATATGCATTTTTCCGGTTTCATCAAAAACTGTTCAGCTTTATTATATTAGTTAAGATTAGTATTTCGGTTACCAGAAGCTATTTTTGATATTACAATATCCTCTATTAAGTGTAATTTCTTCAATATATCCTCAATCGAAAGCATATTCGTGTTATTTTAATCAAATTGTAATTAAATTATATTTTACAATATTATATTTATTTCATAATTTCGACTTTGACGTTGTCAAAGTAATATATTTCAAAACACATTTCAAAGTTGCCTAAATAGATAAACTTTCTTTATTTTAAACATCGAAATTGTCTCAACTCGTCAATTTTGATCAAATGTTCCCACAGACATTCATGCTAATTTGATCAAACTGTTTGAACCAGCCTGTTTGATCAGATTATTTGAACGTATATGGCGGCCCTAATCCTCATATTTCATACTTGTATAAAAATATTCTGGGGCAGTCAGTATACTCGCGAGTTCATTTTCAAACAATATAATATGTAAAATCGTTAAAATGTGCACTAGCAAAAAGATGTTTTTTCTATCAGTCAATTTACACCACAACCCCTATGACTACAAGTAACATTAGCATAATAAAATATATCAAACTCCATCAAGAATATAATATCAATAATCAATAAGTCTCCATAAGTATTGTAACTTACTTTAAAATATTTGATGATTAAAATGTACAACAATTTCGACCGTAAATCGGAAAAGTACCTACATAAAGGCGTGCCCTTAGTTGATAAATTGGTTAAATACACCGTAATTGTAAAATTGCCATCGACATTTCAGGTCCAAGGCCAAAATAACAATGACCAATCTTCTTATTGAGATGCGGAACGGCTGACATTAGATCAGTCAGAACTTGCAATGACACGAGAAGCTACGCGGACCTCTCAAATTTCTTTCAAAGCAAAAAGATCAAATTTATGCAATTTTATTAGTTTAATCGGTGTAACTATACTCTTAGCTTGTGTTTATGTAATTCTAAAATCACCACTAGATATATTAGGCGATTCTGATAATTTTACGATAAAACACATACCAGAATCGTATTCTAAATTGGACAACGTTGATCCGGAAGAGCGGGATGTGTTTCAAGGGTTTCAAACTTCTTTTCTGCCGCTCGATGAAGTGATCCTCGCGAAAAGACACGCCAACATAAATGAAGCTCTAAATGAAAACAACCAAATTCAATCTCCAAGAGTGAAGCGTAGAAGCCAACAGTCAGACAAGTATGAGTAAGTTTAGAAATATATATATTTTGGTGATTTTCATTAAGTATATGCACGCTTGGTAAGGCTTAAAGGTTATGTTCAGAAGTGGACAGATAAAGGGTGCTTGTGCACCCTTTTTTTTTCCTTTTACGCCGGGAAATGCTCTGAGGCATCCCGCCTGGGGAGTGGGTCTCCCCAGGTGGGTATGTGGGACACGCTGCGCCCGAAAGGTGGTAAATGGACGCAGCTCTACCCACTAAAACCCGGCGAGTGCCACCAATGCCGTCTTGGTGAGTTGCCCCAGATCTGTTAAGCTAACAGGGCACCTCGACGGCTAGTCATCCCCGCAAGGGACCGACGCCACCTCCACAGAGGGGTTGTTCCGCACCACAGAACAACTCCTCCCAACGTTGGGACAGTGCAATGGGATGAGGTTCCCATCCTCACCCCTTGCCCCCTGCTCTTTTGTCCCCTCTTCTTATAAGAGGAGTACAAAGAGCCCCCTCGGCTCAATTAGCTTCGCCCAAGGTGTTGGGCTCACCCTAGGCTGCTGAGCCCCACCGCCACGTCAAGGCCTGAACCATGGTGGGGTGCTTGTGCACCCTGGTGTGGTGGTGGTTATGCTTGGAAGACCTCATAATCATTCATATTACAGTCAATGTGGTTATTTAACCAAAATCCCATTTATTCCAAAAGGGAATTACTAACTGTCATTTGTTTTTCGGTATAAAATTGGTAAAATAAAATAGAACAAGTCTTTTGAAATTATAAAATGAAAAGGAAATCTACATACAGGGAAGGGAATTCATAATAGTTCACAATAGCCTCTCGAAGTAAGACAAAAATGTGATTTTAGAGACCAAAGACTTTTGGTGTTTATATGTATAACGAAAATAATAACAATACAGTTACATAAATGAAGAAACACATAGCAAAAATAACCGTTAGATATTAAACATTATAAATTTAAATATGAAAATATACATATAATAAATAAAAATATATAAATAAATATATAGATTTTTATTTACTTTAAGTAAGAACCACGCGTGACCCGCGTGTGAACCAAAAAAGATTCGCCGACCGTATCGAATTTGACTAGTCTAAATCCAACTCTCCCAAGTAGCGCGCGCGATGCGCTGCGCCCCCTAAGTAAAGGAATAACAGCGTCATGCCGCTACGACATAGAAATCGATTTTCCTGCCAAAGCATGCCAATAGATGTATCACATTAAAATAACAAAGTTGTTTCTATTTTAGAGAGAACAGACCAAAATATAGGAGAGAAATAAATTATGATGATGATAAAAGTGAAAAAGAAGCAGAGGAATATGAGAGCAGCTCTAATGAAGAATATGAAGAGGAAAGCAATATACAGAGGTATTGGTTCCTTTTTAATTTGCTTTGGATGCTTTTTACACCACGTCAATCTGGTCCCGTGGTAAGTTCTCGAAGAACTTGTGTAACGGGTACCGGACAACGGAAATATATTTAATACTTTTTATACTATACATATATTTAAGATTTTCGTTATATAATACACATAATATTTAATACACCTCCATGACCCAGGAACACAGAAAACTATTTGTTCCCTGGCGGAATTCGACCCGCTACCTCCGGCTTGAGCGCCAACGCGCTAACCATTGAGCCACAGAGGTCGTTGATGAATGTAAGAACTAAGAAACACGGATGTTGTTACCATGCAAGCGGGCGCGCTTTTCTAAGCGCATCCCTTCATAGTGGTCACAATGTTGGTTCAATGTTATATGGTTTCATTTATTAATCCTTACAGCGTCAGCCATCCTGAGATGTATGTGGATCGGGGACCATTAGACGACGTAGAACAAGTGCGACGTCAACCAGAACTTGAAGAAGGTGAAATGATATCATCAGTTCACATGTATAAACCTGTCCGATCTCATTCCGGTAAATCCTGTCTCTTCCTATTTATTTATTATTAGACTTGAGTATGGTTATATATTATTATTAATATACTCAAGTCTCATAAATGTATTTTTGGTGCTCTGCGAATTAGTAAATGTCAGAATCGTTAATCCTCTTCTGAAACTTTTGATTAATTAATCTTAATCTATATCCTTTCATGTCCTGTCATGTCGTAGTATACTAAAATCCATTTTAGGAATAAAGATTAAGTATTGATTTCAGAGATCCATTTCAATATACATGTGCTAATTAATCCTGCAAAAACATAATACAACTGTGACTCAATCACTAGTTAGGGCATTACAAAGAATATATTCGCATCCTATCATCAAGATTGCTGTTGCAGGTCATCGCTAAAGCTAGATAAAGTAGTACAGATAGATATGGGAATACATCCAGGAGATTATTTTAAAGAATTTACTAGATTGTATTCTTGATTATTTCAGTTCAATCATTATTCATTCACAGACTTGGGATGATGCCTCGTCATAAACAGTTTAAGATAAAAGTTTATTTTGTATAGGAATCCATGCTTTTTGGAAGGAACAAGGGGACAAAGAAACAATACGACAAACACAGGCAAATATAATGAAACAATACATGGATCCCGGCGCTGACCCTTGTCATGATTTTTACCAATACGCGTGTGGAAATTGGGCCACACTTAACCCAATACCGGCAGACAAAGCTGGGTGAATAATAATTCTATTTTTTAGCTTACCTTACCAAATGGTAAGTAATTACTTCCTTATTGGAATCAATGTGCCAATAAGAGATGTACTTATTAGGTGAATATATTTTTGAAAGTCGACTTCGTCGTATTGACATTAACTAAATATTTTGTAAATCAATTGAAGTAGCCATATTTTTGCCGTCTTGTATCGATAAATAGTAAAGACGTTTCATAAGCTTATCTTGATGCCTTAACAAAGCAAAATACCTTGTATAAATCATTTTTATTGGTGATTATGCGTTCAAAATCTTATAAGCCCTCCAATATAAAATTACAAAATTACAACAACCTTGTAATAAAAATATTTGGCAGGGTTGAAATCGACACCTAAAAAGTACCGACAATGTGTATTGAATATAGAAATAACATATTTTAAATTTTTTCACAGTTATGACACATTTGAAATGTTGAGAGAAAATTTAGACCATGTTCTACAAGATTTGTTAGAATTTAAAGAGAATGAGTACATAGCATCAAAGTATCCAGGACCGCACTTGGATCTGCACCAAAACTTCCTTAATTTAATGAACAGTGCAGACTGTTATAAGAAAAACAGAAAACATATAAACAATGATAATATTGTCGCTAATTCTAAAGAAACACTCAATTTAACATTAGACAGAGGTATAAAGCACAATGAAAATGAAACCGAAATAATGAATCGTATAAAAAGGTATTTAGACATAATATCAAAGCGAGAATCTTTAAAAAATCATAATATAATACGATTTAGAAATAAATCAAACCAGACACTAGAAAGCCACAAAAACACTAAAATAAAAATCAATAATAGGTTAAATATTGAAAAAGTTGAAAATAACAATAAGAGCATTAGAAAACGAATAAGCCGAAAATTAAGTTCATACAACAAAGTAAAGAGACGAAAAAAGTCAATTGACAGTATATTGCACAAATTGAAAAAATCATCAAAACACAGTGAAACAGGAAATGGGGATGCAACTTTAAAAGCTAGATATCTTTTTAAATCTTGTATGAATCATGAAATTTTAGGAAAAAGAGGTCATCAGCCGCTTTTGGATCTATTAGACGTTTACGGGGGTTGGCCAATTTTGAAACCTGAATGGAAATCAGATAATTTTGATTGGCAAGAACTCATGGCCAAATTAAGGCTATTTAATAATGATATACTTATATCAGAATGGGTTGGACCAGATATAAAAAATTCTGACGAATTTGTAATACAGTTCGATCAAACAAGTTTAGGTAAATGCTATGAATTATGCTTAATTGTTATGAAAGCGGTAATTATTAATATACGGCTATGTTAAGTATCATTATCATTTGTTACAGGCCTACCAACACGAGATTATTTCATTCAAGACTCAAATAAATTATATTTAGATGCATATAAACAGTATTTGATCAAAATAGCTACGCTGCTGGGAGGAAACCCCATTCATGTAGAAGAAAGCGCAAATGAATTAATTGAATTTGAAATTAAGTAAGTTGTAAATATTTTCTTTTAGCCATTTAGTGAAAAATATTTGGAAAAAATAAAGAATAAAAATGTAAAATTAATTTCGTAACAACAGAAGTAAAACTAAAAGTAAAAATATTATTTTTGTTTAAAAATAATTTACGGACACATTGGGCAAATATAAGAGGTTGAGTGTGACTTCAGGGTGTTTGAAGTTCGCCAAACCGCGATCTTCAAACAAGCTTCGCGGTCGCGAAGATCTTGCCGGTGATCCGACCATTAGTCCTGCTTGACCTTCGGGATCGCTCATTAGCCAAATGAAGTTAGGTCTGGGCCGTCTGGTTCTGCTATCTAGGACATTAAAAAATGATGACTTATATTCCCTTAGGCTCGCAAAAATAACATCAGCGCCAGAAGACAGACGTAATGTGTCAGAGCTATATCGAAGGATGACGCTAGGTGAGCTAGAAAAACTAGTACCAAGAATAAAGTGGAGAAAGTACTTATGCATAGTCATGAACAGAATGGTGGATTATAAAGAAACAGTCGTATTATTTGCTTTAACATACGTACAAGTAAGTCTTTCAATTATATCTCATATTCAATCAATTTTAGAGTTTTTTATTTATATAAATCGACTTCACACAAAACCATTATTCGAGCCGTATGACAGAGTTGGGTCATTGTACTGCTTGAAAATTACCTAATCCATACATATTACCCAAAATAGTATTATCTTATCTTAATATGTAAAAAGTCCATGTCACGTTGTTTGTCCGCAATGAACTCTGTTAAACTTACTCTAAAGCTAATTTAAATGAAATTTTGCACATTTTGCCATTTGCTCTAACTTGAAAAACTTGGGACAAGTCAACTATCGTGTTTTAATGGCAATCGTATTGCCCTTTCAAACAGGCATTATAATATATAAATCACGTGTCATCCGCAGCACTTAGTTAAATTGGTGGATCAGACGGATCCAAACACTTTATCTAATTACCTTTTGTGGCGCTTCGTGAGGCACCGAGTGAACAACCTCGACGACCGCTTCCAGTCTGCTAAACAGCAGTGAGTTCAAAGTTTCATTTTAATCATGTATAAACCTTCCCTCCACTGATGATAGGCCGACTTGGCATTCATTAAAAAAGATCAAGTACAGTCATATGAATAATATATACAGAGTGGATTTTAAAACGGGTCAGTAAGGGCAGGTACCTTTAAACCGTTATAGTTACAGGAAAACGTTCCTAGAAGACCATCCATCCATAACTTTATTCATAGATTTTTAAGAAAGTTTACGGTCAGCGAAAAAATGCTAAAATCCAAAAAAAAACCTTTTTATGCCTATCGATCTTAATTCGTATGGGGATCAAAAGAATCTATGGGACCATTTAAGGAATGTCAGAAATTGCCAAAAACATTTTTCATACTTTTCCCATACATTTTGTACTGAAAAAAGATCAATCAACTCGTAATATTCTTTATCTCCATACAATCCTATTTCTTGATTAAAAGATTATTTAAGGCCAAGTGAAATTTAAATACAAAAACATAAGACAACAACAATAAGACACAAAATTTAAAAAATAAAATTGCTCAAAATAACCATCGCTGTCACGAATTAAAACGAGTGATAGCCTCCTTTTAGTTACGCACACAAGAACGTCTGTGCTTTCGAGAAATAAACCAACGGGCTCCGTTGTGAAGATATCATTTACGTTGCCACTATTTCACTTATAATGAAAATGTATAACTTAAAAACGTCTAATTATGGTTATACTAGACGAGTTGATTTGTGATCAACACCGCCCATTAGTATTACTGAGTCAACGAGGCTTAGATCCTTTTATAGCCTGACCAAAAAAATAATAACCCTCGCCATATTGCGGAAAATGTAGGACGTCGTACGATACTATGTGTTGATGTAAAAAAGATACAGTGGCGACACCACGCTGGGTTTTATTGACGGTCCCTACGTATAGAAGGACATGACAATATTTTTTATTGCATAAATGGCTTCAATCTATACGCACATACCTATACAAAACTTTTTTCGATACAATGATTATCCCAAAAAGATATCATGACTTCAATAATAACTATTATTATTTTGTTAGCTTCTATTTTTATATATATTTTATTTTATATAAAATAAAAAAAAATAAAAACTTTAAAACACATAAGATAACTTTGACTGACTGACTGAACTCTGACTGAATAAAGACGTGATGATTAATAAATGTTAACAATTATAATAATGAAATATAAATAAGCTTAGACAACTGTGATTTTTATTGTTTTGTTCCAATATCAATTGGGCTATTTGTAATTGGGCTATAAGTTGGTTGCATATTATTTTTAGAATTTAAAAAAAAATCTTTAAAAATAAGTTCTTTCAAAATAAATAAATTTAAATAAATTTATTAATCTTTTTTTATTTGATAAAACACAATTCCCATAAATTTTATTTAAGGACTTTGTTTACATCGCAAGAAATATAGTCCTATTCTAATAAATAAAACCGTGTATATGGCGATATGTATTGTTTTAGGTTTTTTTTTAAACAGTGGGTCGGGATTTTAAGATGTTTAACGTATGCGTTTGAATACAATAAATACATTCTACGATTTCATAAAAGATCTTATTCAAATTCTTTTAAATAGATTCTTTTCTTCTATCCTGCGTAGAAAAAGGTATCTTAGACTTGTCCGACATGTTTTTATTTTAATATAAACGTAGAAACGGTCATTTATCAGTTTTTCTAGGACAACGTATAAAATAGAAAATGTGTAAATGCCATTATAAAGTTATTTAATCTAAAAAAATGAAACAGAATATTCTTTTAAATAATTTTACATAGAATAATTTCTAGAGAGGTTTGAACACAAAATACGCTCTCCTGAAAACCTCGGTTTTTGACATGTCCGACTGTATGTAGGGGCCGTCGATATTTCTGGTCAAGCTATACATTAATTTGATCTGGACTGGCCCTTTTTGGACCAAGCCAGCCAAAACACACTATCAACGCAATGCTTACCTTTGAAATACAATTTAATCTCTGCAGATTCTACTCTATATTGTTTGGTCGAGAGCAAGCTCCACCAAGATGGAAAAACTGCATATCCCAAGTAAACGCCAATATGGGCATGGCACTAGGTTCTATGTTCGTCAGAAAACACTTCGACGAAATGAGCAAAAACGATACCCTCACAATGACGAGAGAAATCCAGCAATCCTTTAGAGATCTCTTGCATATGACCAACTGGATTGATGATGAAACAAAGAAATTGGCAAGACACAAAGTAGATACAATGATGCTTAGGATAGGTTACCCAGATTTCATACTTGACAGGAAGGAATTAGACGAACGCTACAAGGAAGTGATGATACATCCAGATAAATATTTTGAAAATATATTGAACATACTACATCATCTAACTAAAATGGAACAGTCACGGTAAATATGGTTCATTCTTTTGCAAGATATCTTCATTTTGTATTCATTTACGAACTGTAACTGTGAAGCAGATTAAATGCGGTTTTAGTGCATTTGAAATGGCACATAATGTAGTGCATAGGAAATAAAAAATTTGATTAACACTTTCTTTGCACTTCATATGGCAGCAAACGGCACTTCAGTCATTAAGGCTGGATCCACAGCAAATATGAAAAAGCGATGGAGTGGTAATTTATAAATATAAAGAAATAATAAATAATTTTCACACCGCAGCCAATATAAATTTGATGCAAAAATACTTGCAGGAAGTAAACGCAGCTTCTTGTCGTTAGAAGTAGATGTGGCATACTTATGTGTAAATAATATTGTTGTTCTTTATTACAGAATAGGGCAGCCAGTTAATAAGACAGTTTGGAACACTGCACCTGCGGTAGTAAACGCTTACTACAGCCGGAATAAAAATCAGATTATGTTCCCGGCTGGAATCCTGCAGCCACCCTTTTATCACAGACATTTTCCGCGATCTCTTAATTTTGGAGGAATAGGAGTTGTTATCGGTAATTTTTTTTTTTTTTTAATGTTAGTTGGATAGGCAAACTGGCAAACGTACCACCTGATGGTAAGTGGTCGACGTCGCCCATGAACATAACCTAGTATACCTGGAACGAGCCCAGGCAACTCATTTATATATTGCCTATCCTGAGACATAAGATGTTAAGTCTCGGTGCCAGTAATTACACTGCCTGTCTTGCCCTTCTCTCCGAAACACAGTAAAGCTGTTTCACGGGAGAAACAAGCAAGATGGTGGTACCCATGCAGCCGGGAGCGCGGCACAGCGCTTCCCTCCCACCGGTAACATTTGTATATTAGATTAATATTTGAATAAAATAAGAGAGTTTAGCATAAACAGTAAACAACTTTAGTTACTATTTTGTTCAGCTTTACTACATAATATATTATATGTAAAGATCAAAACCAATTCGATTATACGGAATATTATATTTGTTTATACGTTTTTATACTAAAAAAATATTTACCTCTCTTTCAAAAGTGCCCAAATTCAGTTTTCACGTAGGAGAAACAAGTCCAGTTAGTTACAAATAATTACTTTCTATCTATTTTTCTCCCACATTAGCTAATCTGAATAGTTAAATTTGCAAAAATTGCTACCGTAATTTTGCTATTTGGTTCCTTATTATATCGCATTGTTACAGGCCACGAAATCACCCACGGGTTTGATGATAAAGGTCGTCTCTTCGACTGTGAAGGTAATCTCCACCGCTGGTGGTCTGACTCCGCCATCAAAGCCTTCCACAAACGAGCTCAGTGCCTGATCGATCAATACAACCACTATGTTGTACCAGAAGTTAATATCAAACTGGACGGCGTTAATACCCAGGTGATTTTTCATTCTTTTATTATGGGATTTGTACTTACACACAATGTACTTAAATAGATCTAATAATAGCGACAAATAAATAATCATATGAATACATTTCAGTAAAATCACAAAAAGGAAGTCAAAACGATTATTTCCCATAAAACATAAAAACAATTTACAAAAAATTAAAATCTACTTCAAAAATACTAAACTAAAAAGTAGGTAATAAAATAACTGTGTTTCTTTAATTTTTGTGCTTACAATTTATAGTCAACTTAATCTTCTACTAATGTACAAACTTTTACCACGTCATTATAGTTACTTTTGGAGTTGGTGTCGTATTTGTTGCTGTACCCTCCTACCTACCTACCTTGGCTGACACCGACTCCACAAAAATTAAAGAAACAGTTATTGTAACTTAGTTTCTTTTCACGCGTTACGAAAGGGGGAAAAAATCTTACGAAAAGTTGGCACGACACTTTTTGCGAGTATATCGCATACGTAGGTATGTATAGTCACGCGCGCTTTTTGATTGACACATTACCGCGTTGGTAGTTGTTTTTGTTACACTATTGGGGCTGCTTAGTAAAAAACCCCAGTTCAAATCCCACCGATCTCGGTGACATTTTTTTTATTATTATTACTTTACCCCGGGAGATGCTCTGATTTTTATAGATAAAAAAATCATAAAAAATTTATACCTATTTTTGTTTCCTATAATATTAGGACATAATTGTAAATCGGGGAGGCGGGGGGGGCACACACAAATTCATACATTAAAATAAATTTATTAATAAATTTACTAACCAAGTCCATAGTATATTTTTACCAATGGGACCAAATAGGAATTTTTTGAAGGATTTTTTCGGTTAAAAAATAGCCTTTGTTACAGAAAACCTTAACGATATTCAAAAATAAGAAACAAATCTTATTTAAAAAACATGGGTTTCATAAAATTACAAATAGTATTCACTGTTTTATTCTATTATATTTTATTATGAATAAGTATTTTCAATGACGGAAAACATATCATTTGTATGTTCATGTTAGGGTGAAAATATAGCTGACAACGGTGGTGTGAA
The DNA here is from genome assembly GCA_963853865.1 of Helleia helle. NCBI lineage: Eukaryota > Metazoa > Arthropoda > Insecta > Lepidoptera > Lycaenidae > Helleia > Helleia helle. The sequence continues at coordinate 5,417,052 of OY971426.1, read as the reverse complement.
ACAGGCGTTTCACGCTTACCTCCATTGGCTGGACCAACACGATACTTCCGACGAAACTCTTCCCGGGCTGAATCATACGCACAAACAACTGTTCTTCCTTAATTTTGCTCAAGTAAGTTTTTTCCCGTTTTATTAATTTTTTTATAGCATATGAGGGCAACTCAGCAGTTGATCCAACCCGACGCCAGGAGGCCGTGTGGTCGCAGACTACACGCTTGGCGGGGGGCAACCCCCACTTTTATAAACCAAAAGTGAGCCAAATAGGCTTACACTAATCCGATGTAGCATTAGGGCCTTCGGGCCGTTAGCATAGATCCATCCAAAAAAAAAAGAGCAGTCAGAGCCTTTTGGCGACTATCGACGCCCAGGACAACCAGAGATTATGCAGATGCGTTGCCCACCTTTTCCCTATCCCCCAATGGGCCACCGGAATCTCACAAACCGCACGAAACGCGACAGCGTAGCTGTCACTTTAAGCCGGTATTATGGGAGCGAGAGGTACCACCCCAATTCGCAAAGTGACCTAGATGAAGCTTAAATGCCAATAGGGCAGCAGTATACTGCATTTTTCCGGATGGACCTATAGGTCCATCCGGAAAAATGCATGGCACTACCTCTTACAGTCAGTGGTCATTTTAAATATTATTTCTATTGTTAAATTATAAATATTGACTTCCATATTAAAAATGCACATTGCTATATTGTTAATTATAATATTATTATAGATTTCTGATAATATCTGGAAAAAAAATCGGTTGTCTGTAAAGTCGGTTTACTGACGATAGTTGAACGTGACAACGTCATAAGAAAATGGAACGCCTCAGAGCGAGGTAACGCCGCATGCGTCATGTTTTTTCGTTCGTGCAGCCGGCTCCATCGAATTATAAGACGTTACCACGTCAAGAAATCAGAATATATGTGATGCGATGGAGCCGGCTGCACGAACGAAAAAACATGACGCATGCGGCGTTACCTCGCTCTGAGGCGTTCCATTTTACATCATCAGCCTCTATCCGTCCACTGCTGAACACAAACCTCTTTAAAACACGTTGTACCATTGCAATTTGACTGCTAATAATCGCCGATTACATTACGTTGCCGATTTTTTATATATATTTAAGATTTTTATTATATAATACACATATTTAATACACATCCATGACCCAGGAACATAGAAAATATTTTTGTTCCCTGGCGGGATTCGAACCCGCAACCTCCGGCTTTAGCGCTAACGCGCTTACCACTGAGCCACAGAGAGATATAGACAATATGTTTTCTCTGCTGATCAATCATCAAATCTTGCTGATCAAGTAGTTATTTTGCGGACCGAATGTTTATTATGCAAACTCATGTTATTGTAAGCTGCCTATTTATGATTTAATTTTTGACCATTATCAAAATTATTTGCGGAATTAGGATTGCTGCCTGATTTCTTTTATTGCAGACTAAATCTTTGTATGCTGACCAAATTATTTAAATGCTGTATTTTGTGGCTCACCAAATTTTATTATTGCTGAGCATTTAATTACTTCATTAGTTGCAAATTAAGCAAGTACCTACATAAATATATGATCAAAAACATACAAACATCCTAATTGAGAACCTCCTCCTTATTTCGAATTCGGTTAATAAAAAGAAAAATATTTGCAGGTTTGGTGCGGTGCGATGCGTCCTGAAGCAATGCGTAATAAATTGAAGACGACTGTCCACTCGCCTGGACGATTCCGTGTTATAGGAACATTGTCCAATTCTATAGACTTTTCTAGAGAATTCAATTGCCCCCCTGGATCTCCAATGAATCCGGATCATAAATGTAATGTCTGGTAGCAGTATGTTCAAAGGAGGTTTTAATTATACATACGTTGGAAATCAAATATTTAATGCATTGACTAATGAAAATATGTTTATTTTACATTAATTATTTGCATTTAGGGCCCAAAATGACACTAGAAAGCTAGCAATTAGTTTATCTCTTACTACACCGTAACGTTATAACAGGCGAGGTTATTCAAATATAACTATGTTCTTTTCTCTATTTCTTTATGTCATGTTTCATATTATAAACTCATATGGCTCCATATTATGGCTCCTAATACGTCATGGCAAATATTGGATGGTCTTATACCATCTTACTCAATTGATGCTCTTTTTCTGTTTTTTAATATATTTCTTTTAAATCTTGAAACATTTTTAAACGTTATTTATAATGTAATTATTCCGATAACAATTTTGATAAGCTAATAATTATACCTGCATTACTGAAAAACTATTTACTTTTGTATGCAATTATTTTTAATTATGTATATTTTATTCAAACTTTTTGTGAATATTTGTGATTTGTGATAAAATTATTGTGATTTATATTCATAAAATAATTGTTTTTTGTATAATAATAAGTAATTTGATAGATGTATTCTTAAGATTATCGTTGTTAAAATATACCTATTATTAACTTCGTGAGTTTCTGTTTTATTTTTAAACCCTATTTATTGTACGTGAGTTTTTTTGTGTGTATTTTTATTTGAGCGCCCGATAGCCGTACTATTAGGCGCTCCAGGATTATTCATTCTTTCTAGGACAGCCTGTATAGTGTCTTACTATGGACTAATTATCGAATGATATTATACTTAATAAAAATCTTATGCTTTTTCGGACGTTTTTTGCCGGCTAGGGTACGCAACTCCCCATAAGGAACTTCGTTCCAATAATCACTCATTACGATAAGAATGTGTACAAACTAGCTATTTCCCGCAGCTTGGCCCGCGTTAGCTTACATTTACAGCGGTATTCGGAGGGATGATAATCATTTTTATAACCAACGTCTCTCAGTCTCAATAATAATATCATATTTGTCGTACGAGGCAGGAAATGCCGTAAAAATCGAGGTTTTGTGGATTTACGGACATCGAGATGGTGTGGGCGAAATTTGGAATTTCTACGCTATGTTTGGTGGTGGAATTCCGCTGCAGGTATTAGTCCGAACAATTCCTCAGAACACTCCACGTGGTAGATGCAGTAAAAGATGCAGAGCGATCCGACATCCCTACGCAGCGCCAAAGAATCAAGCCTATTGGAGAGAACCTTGAGTTGTTATCGACGATTCGAGCCGCCCGGCGTTGAACGCGGTCAAATGCAAGGAGCTGATATTGGGGCGCTCCAGCCCAGAGGTGGGAGCAGTATCACGCAGTATTCTATGTGTGGCCGTATTGTAGGCGGTGTGAACTGTGAAATGGTTCCTAGAGAGCGTAAATTGACGTAAATTGAAAATTGGCAACATCAAAAAGCGGTGCCGTCTTTTGCATGACGGCTGCCTTCTCGGCGTCAGACGGTATGTGAACGTTTTTTTCGATAGCGGTGAAACCATTTTTTGAAATATTTTTAATGAGTTTTAACAACTGGAGCAGCGAGGATGATGAAATGTTAATTAATTTTTGCGAAAGTATTCCCTAAACATTTCGTCATTGCAGACGACGACGCACTAAAATTTCTACAACATCCTCAAAAGTATAATTAAACTTTGAATAAATCACTTTCCTCTATCGTCCAAATATACGAGTAACGTTATATCAAAGTCGTCCATTTTCAACCTTTGATGTTGAACCTACTTTGTGATCTTTTGACCGTAAAAGACAGCCCTCGAATTATTATTATTCCTCGGACATTCGAAGATTATCTCTGACTATTATTATTGTATTATTTACAATGAATCAGTATTATAATATTATAATGCAATGATTGGCGTGACTATATTCATTGATAGGTAGTTTCTGGTTCTAAGGTCAAGTCCACTTGACCTTGGTTAGTTCCAATCAAGTTTACGTATTTCGTGACAAAGTTCCTGAGGGTCAGGCGACGGCCAATTCTTTAACTAGTGTATGCTTTACCTGTAGGTTGTAGATAAAAATACAATATTTGATAACAAAACAACAATGAAGTTGACATTGGTAAAGGTTTTAGAGTTGCCAATTTTTGAAGCATTCCCTCCGTTTATTTTTAATTTAAAGCTAACAAGCATTTGATTGAAGACCGTGTATTGCAAATGTATAGCTAAAGCTAAAATGTGGAAAACCGGTTTGAAGGAAAAAAAATATTAGTAGAGAGAAAAATAGTTTTAATGATTTAATTTCATTTTTTTGAAAAGTAATCAAACCCCTATTCTCTAAAAATATATACAACTAGCTGTTGCCCGCAGCTTCGCCCGCGTTAACTTAGTTTACGGCCGTACGCGGATTGATGATGATTATTTTTGTAGCCTAAGTTACTCCTTAATACATCAGCTATCTGTCAGTGAAAGTCCCGCCAAAATCGGCCCAGTCGTTGCTGAGATTAGCCGGAACAAACAGACAGACAGACAAAAATTGTGAAAAATTCTATTTTGGCATATGTACCGCGTATACATCAATATGCATTTAGTAAAAAGCTGTTATTTTAATATTATAAACAGACACTCCAATTTTATTTATCTGTATAGATGTTTAAACGAGATTTGATACATAAAAACGGTTATAAACACATTAATGGATATTCCATTAATGTGTTAATGGAAAGAATTTTTTTTCTGTCATATAGGAACTTTTTTAAATGCTCGCAGGTTTGCACGTTGCTCGATAGAGGTCAAAGTTTCGCTCTTCAGAGCGTATTGCACATCTCTCTACACGTGCAGCCTGTGGGCTGATTACACTAAGAAAAAGTAGAGTGACCTCCGCGTCCTGTTCAATAATGCTGTTGGGGCTGCCCCGGTTCTCTAGCGCCTCTGGTATGTTCGCAAATGCACGAATAGAGTGTTTTAACACCGTGATGCGAAAGAGGTGTGCATCTTTGGTGCGTCGAGCTAGGGGAAGCGCCAACAACATTATGAGCATGATTGCGGTCAGGTTAGACTGTCCATTAACACTCATTTTACATATAGCAGTGTTTACATATATTAGCAGCAGCAGTTTACATATAGCAGTGCCAAAGCCGGGGAGGAAGTTAAAAGGATATGCTCCTTATAACTTCCTTATATTTATAATTATAATACGTGTGTTTTTAATTTTTTAAATTTTAATTTGTAATTCTTTTCGATATTAATTCTATTGGTATTTGATTTTAGTATTAGGTATTATTTTTGTCATTTAAATTTTAATATTTATTTTGTACTTATAATATGGGTGATTAACCTGAAATAAATGTATTTTTTTTCTTCCTGCTTGTTCGCCAGATAAGAACACAGTTCACGGATAGTAAGTGATTACCTCTATCCATTAACAACCACAACTTTGAAGCCGTAAACATATTATAGCTCACCTTTTGCATAACTAATTTCTCAATTAAAAAAAATTAAATAAGAAATGGAAAATAAAAGGATAGGGTAACGTGACGATATACAAATTACAGATACAGAAACATGACTATTTTACGACGGTTACATGTACTTACGGATAACACGCCTAGATCGGCTCCGGCCTAGCTTTGTCTTCCCTTATATTTTGTGTTTTCCCTAAAGATAGAATGGAAAAAAATTATCTCTTACGTGGCAACACTAGCTAAATATCAATAAGTGTGAAGTCGCGTTGAGTTCAGCGGAACTCGATAACTTCACACTCGTCCGATTAAGTGATCGAGCTATATATTTCGCTGAGAATGAGAACAGTTACACAGTACATTTAACATTACTGATCTGTGGCTGAGAACACCCGGTGCCGGTGTTCTCACTGTGTAAAGAACTGCAACTGTTTCAGCATTGATAATAATTATTGTTTCCTCAAATAAAACCGGTAAGATTATTTTACATAAGTAGGTATATTAAGGGTATAAATTTTTAAATATGGCTTAAAATCTTTTTATTATTTATCTAGGAAAATTAAATAAACATTAATCTTCAATTTTGCATTAAAACAAATATAATTTGAAATTTTCTTAATATGTAGGTACAGCGTTAAGACAACAATAATAATTATTATATACCGACCTATTTTTATTTGTTGCATTGTGTTTCTAAAGTTACCTATAATACTTTTTAGTTGATACTTTATTAGGTCACACATCACAGTATAATCTGACTTCAGTAAAATGTCGCTGGATAGGTCGTTATGAAAGATACTTATGCTAAGCGATGAATAAACTAATAATAATTAAGAAGTGTCAGCGAAAATTTTGTTGCGTATATTCTGTGTCCGCAGCGAGAGGTCTGGGTTCGATCCCGACTTGGAAATCCATGTCCCTGTTACATAGTATTTGTACATCCCATGCGATGGAAAAGCAAGGGGTTTTCTCATTCTACGTGTGAAATAAGATAAAATCGTTAAATGCGTGTAAGTTTTGCCAACTTGTTACAAAAGATCATTAGCTAAGGTTTAAACAGCCTTGCTTAGTTTCTTGGGTCCTCTCGCCCTTCAGAGGAAGGTACCAGCGTCGTTTAGAATATTCAACTTGAGCCAGAAACCCCCAAAACATGATTACGATCTTTTTAAGATCTAAAAAAATATTCTGACGAATTATGAACCTCCTCCTTTTTGAAGTTGGTTAAGTAAGTTTATATATCTGTGATAAAAGAATACTATTTATTTCGTTTATTTTTTATTGTTTTTATATTTCTTTTTTATTCGATTGTCATGATGCCTAGCATTATCATTATCATAATATCATAATATAACAGACTGAATTAAATTCATTAAATTGGGACAAAGTCGAGAAAATAATTTAATGTATCCTAAAAATAGAAAAGTAAACAATTTCGTGTATTTTAACCGAATTCTAAAAAAGAGGAGGTTCTCAATTCGGGTGTTTGTATATTTTTATTTTTATTGCACGTACTTATTTATATCCGTAAAACTATTGATGCATTTTACATTTTATAGTCCAATCATTGACTATTTATTTTAGAAGAATTTATATTTATTTAACTTTTGGTGTAGATCCGAAAAACAGCTAGTCTACAGATAACTGGCTAACTGAATAAGTGGTGTCAATCTTTTTTATGCATCGTTTATCCAATTCTCTCCTGGACCTCTGAGAACTTTACTTCCCAACATTCCAACACCTCTTTGACTCCCAAAGAAGATATATATTTATTACCTTATCTTTATTATATACTGTCTCTAGCCTAGGATTTGCCTAGGATTTGCTTTAGTTCTTGAGTATTCGACATAAAAGTCGCATTCAAAAAATGATATACTTCACTATTGACAGGGACTGATTTTCGAACTAGCAAAAGACCGTTTCATCTATATGATAGCATATTATATTATATAGATAAAACGGTGATGATTTAATATGATTCCCATATTATGTAGAAACTTCGAGATAAAACTATAAGCAACAACTCACATATAAATACAACGTTATGTGAATCGGATGATTCATTGCCATAAACCTAGTCTTATTCAAAATGCAAGTCATGGGATGAAAACACAATGAATCAGGAAATATAATGTCCATATTTGTTTATTAGCGCCTTCGATCAACAACTACATACTATACTATACCTAGTTGGTACTGTTGATCGAAGACTAGAGAATATAAACGAAAATGATGACATCATCCATCTAAAAACCTATCAGTATTATAATGTGAATACAAAATCTTGCAAAAAGTGTATTTCTGTTTTAACTCAAAGTTGCGAGTCATTTATGTAAAGTAAAAACAAAAGTGGTCTTAAGATGCTCCCCAGGGGAACACCATAATATGCAGTTTATTAAATAAAATTGTTTATAATACATATATATTTTATTTAAATATTAATCAATGTTTTATTTTTATTAATGCCTAATTTAAATATAATGTCAACTTGTACATAAAATAACAAAATATTACATAGACGAGTGTATTTTTAAAAATATAGTGTTCAGTATTTTGACGTATTATTAAGAAGGCTATTTTATTTTCAGGTATTTACAATACAATATTTACAATTTATTTTAAGTTAGTAGACAGTAAAGTAAAAATGTTTTCTAAATAACCTCATATCAATAAATATCAAAATCTTTCATTTATATCTATTATTTGTATCAGAAAATCACCAATAAAGTAACAATATCGGTCGAAAGATATCGTTGTCGAAAATAATTATATCCTTTAATATGAAATTCATATTCTTGAAAAAGCAAATTAGCGTAAAAACAAACGTGCGGTATGTAAGTTTCTGGTGGCCCATTGGGGGGATAGAGAGCAGGAAGGCAGCGCATCTGCATAACCTCTGGTTGTGCGGATGTTCATGTGTCCATGAGCGTCATTAGTCACCATAAGGCTCCACTGCTCGTTTGCACACTTTTGCCATAAAAAACGATATAAAAGTATTAGCTAGTTTTAGGCTTACTTAAAGACCAAGGTTAATGTGTGTCCAGTTTTATATACATAACTAGTACATAATAATTAATTTATACAAATAAAGTAAGTACGTATTTTATGTTGTAATGACTAGCAAATGCATTATTAATACTTTTTTATTTTATGCGTTAATTTGGATCAAATAGATGGGCAATGCTTTTATCTGCAGCTCCTTAATGTCTGAAGTTCTTACAAATAAATCTACAGTCAATAATTACTTTTAAAATCAAACGTTTTCACAAGCATTCCTGTTTCCCGTGGTTTATATATAATATAATAATAATATCAACCCTTATATGTCCCACTGCTGGGCACGGGTCTCCTCCTCGAAATCAGGCGAGGAGGGTTTTGGGCCATAGTTCACCGATGCGCTGGCCCAATGCGGGTTGATGAACTTCACACACCTTCAAAGATTTTTAATCTCATTAGGCATGCAGGATTCCTCACGATGTTTCCTTCTCCGGTGAGCAAGCGATAGTCTCATGTTCAGGTGCACATAGAAATCTAGAAAAACCCATTTCTAGGCATCACAGGGGGGGGGATCAGGATCGACCACGGGCCTCTCACGGCTCTTACTCGAGAGGCCAAGCCCACTAGGCCATCGTCGCTCCCGTGGTTTAATCCGCTCTAAAATAAAAAGTGGATAGAAGTAAAAACTTTTAACTTAGAACCATCATCATCATCATTATTATCATCATCAGCCTCTATCCGTCTACTTCTGTACATGGCGAATGTTCCGCAATTAACATTAAGAGGTCCAATCCCGGGACTTAGAATGATATGTAAAAATTTCAAATTGTAACACTAAACATTTTAAATTTCATAATGACGTCATAATGTCACATTAGCATGTCACTGATACAATCCTACATTAACATGTCAGTGCAAAGAGGTAGAAATATATCAGTGGCACGAACCTATATTTCTTTATTTTCCCTCACTGATTTACCCGTACCAAAAAGTGCTCAACTCGGCTAAAGCAGTTTTCACTTCAAAAAGTATCAAATATATCATTATTTTAAGTCCGACTGGTATTTTTCAGCATTGTCATAATATTAGGTATTAAGATGATTTGAGATGATTTGTTATATTAGTGTTAATATGGATCACAAACTTACATTTTTTACGATTTCCTTTATAAAATTGCAAAACAGAAATCCTCTATAAAATATGCATTACTGTATGGAAGTTTACATACCTATGTTTAATATTTTCTGCTAATATTTCGCGAACGCGACAATCGCTAAGTGACTTACCATCGATTTAAAAACTAACAATATTTATAAGAATACTTAAAAAATCACCTTTATAACACGCCCAGAAGCCATTAAACATATTCTATGTTAATTGATGAAGAACTCGACCACCACGTTAATTATTACTGTATATGGTTAAAATGGACATAAATTTATTATTATTAAAGTTATTATTATTAGAATTTATAATTATTAAAATACAACGCGACAGCGTTTACCGTCATGCTTCTCGAGTCGATTTTACTGCCAAAGTGCGACAATAAATGTTACATATCCAAAAAAATGTGAAAAGCTGCTGAGTCATTATATATTTTACTATTTACCTACATTCCAACAACTTTTAATTTTTATAACACACAAACATTACTTGTAAATTATATATCAATAATTTTATCTACGCTATCTATGTATCACGCTACAGCTACAAATTGTTTTTGGCATATTTGACAGTCATCTTTATCGTCGTTATCAATTATCATTCAATCTTGGACTTAGAACTATCAAAGAATAACGTGGCCATGATTATTATGTAACAGATTTTTAAAGCATTCCTGCGTGAAGGTTAATTTGAAAATAATTTATTTCATATTCTTTTTTTAGGTAACAAGTCAACATGGTGAAAGCTCGAAAATATGTGGTGAAGAAACATTTCCAAGGAGTCCCAAAGCGCGACGATTATGAAATCGTAGAATATGAACTACCACCGCTTAAAGATGGGGAAATTCTAGTCAAGGCGGAATGGATTAGTGTTGATCCTTACCTGCGTGCGTACAATCTAAGGAATCCAGTTCCATACGACCAATTCAGTTTCCAGGTAGCTGTTGTTCAAGAGAGCAAGAATCCGAAGTTCCCTGTTGGCAGTAGAGTGGTCTCACACAAAGGCTGGTGCGATTATTCCATAATAGATGATGTGCTAGTCAAAGGCTTTGGAGCTTATCCATTGCCAGACCTTCAAGGTCTTCCAAATGAATTAGGTGTTGGTGCTGTTGGTATGCCTGGAGCAACTGCCTATTTAGGATTCCTAGAGCTTTGTCAACCTAAACCCGACGAAACAGTTGTCGTAACTGGCGCAGCTGGAGCAGTTGGCACATTAGTCGGACAAATAGCAAAAATCAAGGGTTGCAGAGTCATTGGATTTGCCGGTTCCGATGACAAAGTTGAATATTTGGAAAAAGAGTTAGGTTTTGATAAAGCCATTAATTACAAAACCGCTGATATTAGCTCGGCACTCAAAGCGGCTGCACCGAAAGGAGTCGATTGTTATTTTGATAACGTTGGCGGTGAAATAAGCAGCATAATCATAAACCAAATGAATGACTTTGGTAGGGTTGCTGTGTGTGGCAGTATTAGTGCTTACAATGAAGATCCAAGACAAATGCCCAAAGCCACGATTTTGCAACCGAGTTTAGTTTTCAAACAACTTAAAATTGAAGGATTTTTAGTGCACAGATGGTCGCCTGCTACCCGTTGGCCTGGAGCATTCGCAGACCTCATAAAATGGATCAAGAGTGGACAGATAAAGACAAAACACCACGTAACAGAGGGCTTCGAAAATATCTTTGACGCATTTGTTGGAATGCTAAATGGCGAAAACGTTGGTAAAGCAGTTGTTAAAGTTTGAAAATTACGTCTAAAATATTCATTTCTCGGTTTTATTACTAGTACGATATACGTTATTTTACTTGCAAATTTTGAATAAAGATCTCTAAAAATATTTTTGGTATATTAATAACCATTAACGATTTTAGTTATTCGATACCTACATAATATATTAATATTACGCAAATTCAAAAATTATAAACAATTTTATACCATGCAATAGCGCAAAAAAAATTGTGAATGTTATAAGGTAAGGAGAGGTAAATAATATAAGAAATACGCTATTAATCCTGGATGTATAATAATAGTGCTATAGCAATAACAATGTTAGTTCCACTGATGAAAATGTTCTTTATCTGTGATACCTGTCACATTGCAATAAAATAGTATTTCGGCGCGAACGATAGCGTATATGTCTATAGCGAATAATATGTAGGTTTGTTTTGTCTAATACGCACTCCGCGGGTAACCGCAATGCGAGCTGCGCGGCTTTGAATATTACACAATACATATTATACTAGCTTTTAGCCAGGTTATCCAGACTGACGATGATCATCATTTTTTTTTTTTTTGTTATATCTCTAAAGCAGCCGCCATACAATAATTATCTGTATATTATTCTCTATTTATCTTGGCAAATTCTATACTATGTGAGGCGCATTAAAAGTTTCCGGAATGAATAAAAAAATACTATTTAAGTATTCTCATAAAAGGCTGGTCCAAATATTTCATATTGCAGAATTCACGAGTATCAGACGACAGCTGGACAGAATCTTAGACAAAATTATTTAGATTTGACAAATTACCAGATTTGCAAGGTCTTCCTGATGTATTGGGAATCGACGCAATCGTTATGATTGGTGCGACTGCATATTTTGGGTTTTTAGAGCTTTGTCAACCTAAACCAGACATAACAGTTGTAACTGGCGCAGCAGGAGCAGTTGGTATTATTATTATTATTTAAGGGGTGGGGACGCCAGCAAGGCCAGACGGGTGATCAGTCCTCATTAACGGGACCATTTCACCCAATTCCCCGGGCTCGCCTCTGGGATTAGATGCGGGGACGGGTTATCATTTGCCCCTCTGGTGTCACCCCCTCAAACCTACGTGTTGATCTACAAAAACTACTTAGCTGCCTTATGGTTAGATATGCTAAATCTTCCTTCTTCAGCTCGTCCGCTCCAAACAGCTCCCATCTTGCGTATGCATATGCTGGGCATTCCGTTATGAAGTGCAGACTGGTCTCTTCTTTCTCTTTGCACTTAGGACATAGAGGGTCCTCTGCTAGCTTCATTATTGACAGGTGTCTGTTGAGTGGGCAGTGTCCCGTCAATATTCCCACAACAGTTCTAATGTTGCTCCTATTGAGTTTGAGCAACTCTTTAGTCTTCTTGCTGTCAAGCGTCGAGATGAAGAATTTCGACTGTCTACAGCTCTTCGTGTCATTCCATCTCTGGTTTGTTTCTTTGTTTATTCTCAGGGTTATAACATTTTTTGTTATCCTGTGTGCTATTGGCAGTCTCGGCTCAGGGCCTATGAACGTCTCATCGGCACCTTCTCTCGCCAGTCTGTCTGCTTCTTCATTGCCCGCATTTCCCTCATGTCCAGGTACCCAGGCAACTTCTATCTCAGTCTGGTCTGCTAGATCTTGCAGGGTGTTTTTGCATTCTTTGACCAGTGCTGAGGTAGTCTCCCTCTTATTGAGGGCCTTCAATGCCGCTTGACTGTCACTGTATATGACTGCTTTCTCAATCCTCTGTGCGCTATTGATATTTTGTTTAATCATGTTGGCGCATTCTCATATTGCGAATATCTCCGCTTGGAATACGCTAGAGAATCTGCCTAGATTAAACGATGCTTTCATTTCAGTTGGATGGCTAATATATACGCCAGCCCCTGATAACTTTGTCGATTCCTTCCTGGATCCATCTGTGTAGCCGACCATCGTTGTTTTTGGGTGGTCGATGTTAATGTTCCAGTTATCTCTCGAGCCTATGCTTATCCTGTATTTCTTGTCGAAGATTCTCTCCTTCTTTATCAAATCATTGTTTGATAAAATCATGGATAGATTTTCTTCGTACTGTTTTGCTATTTCGGCGTGACCTTTGTCATAGTGCCCTCCCTTCCATAATTTGTTGCTCTTAAGCTTGAACCATTGTTCAGTCGCTTTCTTCTTGATCGTGAGATCAACTGGGTTGAGGCCGAGTATCATCTCTAGAGCCGCCGTTGGTGTTGTTTTCATGGCGCTCGATATCATGATGCTGGCTAGTCTCTGTACTTTTGTGAATTCTTTCCTGTTCGTTCCTAATTGTGCCTTGTGCCACCACACTAAGGCTCCATGTAGAATTCTTGGTAGTACTATGGCCTTGTAGATCCAATGAACCACATTTGGTTTCATGCCCCAGGTTCTACCTACCGCTCTCCTGCATTGCACAAGGGCACATTTGGATTTTGTGCAGATCTCTTTAACGTGGGCTTTGTAGTTCAGATTTCTATCTAGGATTACTCCCAGATATTTTATTTCATTGACTACCTCTAGATTTTCGTTATCGATTCTCAATGGAATCATGCTATCAATCTTCCTCTTGTTTGTGAATAACACTAGCTTGGTTTTTGCTGGGTTCAGGTTTAGCCCTTTATCCCTGCACCATCGTAGCGCTGTGTCGATTCCTCGCTTCATGATGTCTCTGGTCACGCTCAGTACTTTACCTGTGACCAGAATTAGACCATCGTCTGAGTACGCCTGTATGTAAATGTGCATGGCGTTTATCTTTGATACTAATTCGTCTATGAGAATGCACCATAGGAGCGGAGACAGGCATCCTCCTTGCGGAAATCCTCTTCTTGCTCGAATGGTGCATGTTGTTCCCGCTAAGTCAGCTTGTATCGAGCGATGTTTTAACATATTAGTTATCCATCCCGTTATCTGTCCAGATATCCCCTCTCTGTTAAGTGCTTCCACAATGGATTGAGGGGTGGCCTTGTCAAAGGCTCCCTCTACATCGAAGAAGCAGCCAAGGGCATATTCTTTGTTCTCTATAGCTCTTTCAATTCTTATTGCCGCGTTGTGTAATGCCGTATCAATGGATTTCCCTTCCATGTAGGCGTGTTGGTTGGCGTGTAGCGGCATTGAACTCTTTTTTATCCCTGCTCTCATGTGTCTATCTAGTATCTTCTCGAGTGTCTTCAATACAAACGAAGAAAGGCTTATACATCTGAAGGATTTCGCCTCGTGATATGTAACCTTCCCTGGCTTAGGTATGAAGACGGCTTTGACTCTTCTCCAGCTACTGGGGATGTAGTTTGTTGCTAAACTACTCCGGTATATGGTGAGTAGGTCATCTTTGATATACCTAAGGGCAACTTGTAGCATCTTGGGAAAGACGCCATCGGGTCCCGCCGCTTTATACGGTAGGAATGATGAAATGCTCCATGTTAATGGCTTCTTCGGTGATAATCAGTTCCGCTTCCGCTTTCGCTTCTGCTAGATTCTCACCGGATGTGACAACCATGTCTTCTTCTGAATAGCTTGTGCTATCCGGGAAGTGTGTGGCCATCATTTCTGCAAGTATTTCTTTGGGTTCCACTACTAGGGTGTCACCTTTCCTTAGGCTTCCTAATTTACAGGTTTTGTCTTTTGCTAGCGTTTTTACCAGCCTGGCCGCTTCTGGTTGTTTTGTAACGCTTTCGCAGTATGTACTCCACCCGTTTCTGTTTTCTTTGCGGCTCTGGTACTTAAAATTGTTGCGTTCTTCTCTGTATTTCCTCCAGCTTTCGTCGTCGTCCCTGTTCAAGGCGACTCTAAGTGCCCTTCTAGTCCTTTTCCTTGCTTTGTTCAGGGATTTGTTCCACCAGGGTTGTCCCTTCCCAGGTCTTATCTCTTTCTGGGGGCAGGCTTTGAGGTAGGCATCGTTAAGAGCTTTCTCAAGCCTACATGCTTCTTGCTCTATTTCTTCCTTTTCTCCTAATTCTCTTTTACCGGGAATCCACTCTCTCAACGCTAGATCGAACGTATCCCAGTTTGTTTTCCTATTGTTCCTAAATTTTACTACTTCCAGCTGGCAGTCCAGATGGAATGTTATTCTGCGGTGATCTGAGAAAGCATAAGAGGTGTCAACCTTCCAGTTCTTCAACAGATGGGAGGCATCGCTTGACATTAATGTAATATCAAGAACCTCTTTCCTTGTTCTAGTTACAAACGTGGGTGTGTTGCCTACGTTAATTATTTCTAGGTCAGTGCTAAGAATATATTCAAGTAGTAAATCTCCCTTCTTGTTGCAATCCGTGCTGCCCCACACCTTGTGATGGGAGTTGGCATCACAGCCTACAACAACCGGGATACCCATACCTCTATATTTTATCATTGTCTCTTCTATGAGTTGTCCTGGTGGTTCGTAGTCCGTCTCGCTCGGGATGTAGACCGACATGAAGACCATTTTCTTTGTGTTCCCATCTGCCATACATAGTGTGCCTAGTACAGCTGTGAGATCTCTGTAACATTCAACTTCCATTAGTCCTAGCGCCCTAGCTCTGTTGCTAACATAGATGCATGTTCTGGGGTTGGACTCACCAACACGATGGTAGATAGTTTCACCACCCAGACAGCCGATGCCAACAACACGGCCATTAATTACATATGGCTCTTGTAGCAGGGCGATGTCTATGTTATTTGATACCACAAATCTGCAAAGCTCTGTCATGGCTTCGCGACAATGGTGCAAATTTAACTGAAGTATCTTTATTTTATTTTGTGTTGTGTTTGTATGTGTGTGTGCTTGTGTAGTGTTATTGTGTAGAGTCATTGTGTGTGTAAAAAGGTGTGTGTGCCGCCCGGAACCTAATGCTTCGGGCCCCGCTTCTGATCACCGTCAGTCACACTATGGTGATCTTCAGGTGTCTTCAGCGAGGCGGTCTGCACAGGTCCCAGGTCTGTGTCTGTAATTGCGCTTGGGCCGCTGACGGGCAGGGCTGATCGCAGGAGCTGTGGGGCGCATCTTTTTGCTCCCGAACAGACACAACCGCAATGTCTGCCCTTACCCCCCAGCGACTCCTCTGCGGAGTACTGTGGGTCTGTTTGTGTGCTTGTGTCCTGTGTGTGCCCGATGCGTGTTCCAGGGCACACTGTTTGTGACGTCTGGTCCGCCACATTAGACCCGCTACCATGTCCGGTATCGGCCACATCAGGTTTCGCCTGCTGCCTGCTCGTGCGCAGCAATCGGGCCTGAACCTGGGTGGCCTGGTAATTGAGCCAGACATGTCCTAAGTCCTCCTTGAAAATGTCGTTGGGGACCCCCATCACCAGTCTCTCCCCAGCAGGGAGTTTCTCCCTAGAGATAAGGGTCCACTCCGACATCTTCAATTTGGTCTTATACGCGTTCTGCCCCTGCAGAAACTTTGGTGCTCTTAAGTCCACTTTACCGGGCAGCCAGACTGCTACTCTGCTCCGGTTCAGTGGCTTTACCTTTAGTGGGATTCCATTGTACACGCCAAAATCGCATGTCAGGATCCACTCCCTCGCCTCCATCGTGAGCGGTGTCACAAGGAAGAAACCTTCCGACACCAGTCCCGACGTCGCAAAAGCAGTGGATCTCCCCATGTCATCCTGGGTATCCTCCATCTTGGCGAATATGAGGTCCGCCAGCTTATCCCTGATGAGGTCCGCCGCAGCCTCGTCCACCCTAGCGCCATCCTCCCGGTGTACAATGACCGCGAGATCGCTCTGCTCCTTTGCAGAGCAGCGCGGTCCCTCGGTCAGAGCCTCACCTCGGTTTTGACGCTTGGCCGGGCGCTGCTGCGACAGGCCCTCTTCAGGGTCCGTCCCTTGCCTTTTGATTTTCGGCGGCCTCCTTGACTCCCCCGCCCCAGCGCTCGTCGAGGCTTTCGCCTGAGAGCCCTGCGACGCGGGAGCCAAGCTGGCCTCCTGGATCTGTCTTTTTAGCTTCCGCTTCTCCCGCTTCCACTTACTGCGGCTAATCTGCCAAGTGTTCGGGTCTTTGTTGCTACTACTACCTGCACCACCGGAACCTTGGGCCTCATCCTTTTTAGGGGACGGGGTAGGTGACTCCAGCAGTGCTTCCTCTGAGAACTTCAGTGACGCGTCAAAAGCGTTCGCGAGCGACTCGCTTTCGACGCGTCTGCGCGAACTTGG
Source organism: Helleia helle (assembly GCA_963853865.1). Lineage (NCBI taxonomy): Eukaryota > Metazoa > Arthropoda > Insecta > Lepidoptera > Lycaenidae > Helleia > Helleia helle. Next base: position 5,399,742 of record OY971426.1, on the reverse strand, counting down.
AAGTTCGACGCCTTCCGTTGAAGGGGTTGGGTTATTTGTATTTGTATTTTTTAAATCTTTCTCCATCTTATCCCACGAGTAGCAGGGGAACTAAAAGGTCAGCCCGAGCAGAGCCCCGCTTGCTCGGGTAAGGCCACTTACTACTCCAAGATTGCCATCTCATTGGAGAGACACCGTTTGGAACCAAGCATCCCCTTGGCCACGCATCCCTCGGCACGGTCCGTCTGACACCTTGGATTGGGGGAGAGGAAAGGATGGGTGAGGGATCTAGAGGAAGTGGGTGTAGTGGATATTTATGATGTAGGAGCACGGATGATGGTATAGGGATTCTCCCGCCGCGTTGGAGTGCACTAGCGAGATAGCGTCATTACATTTAGCTACCCGGATCCCAGGGTAGTTGGTGGTGTGCAATGCCTGTTAGTAGATCCGGATATTACCAGGGTGAACGACGGGGACGTAGAAATGACGCTTGGCGGCTAGACATATCTTGCTCAACATTGCACACTTGAGCATATATCAGCCGCCCATCACCCCGAGCAGTTGGTACATTAGTCGGACAAATAGCAAAAATTAAAGGTTGTAGTCATTGGATTTGCCGGTTCCGATGACAAAGGCCGGCAACGCACCTGCTAATCCACCGGTGTAGCGGGTGTCTGTGGATGTCGCTCTTCACTTACCATCAGGTGAACAGACTATCCGATTGCCCCCTCTTCTATAAAAAAAAAATTTGAAAAAGAGTTGAGCTTTGATAAAGCCATCAATTACAAAACAGCTGATATTAGCTCGGCACTCAAAGCGGCTGCACCGAAAGGAGTCGATAGTTATTTTGATAACGTTGGCGGTGAAATAAGCAGCATAATCATAAGCCAAATGAATGTCTTTGGTAGAGTGTCGGTGTGTGGAAATATTAGTTCTTACAATGTATATCCCCGTGAAATACCTAAAGCAACGATTTTATAACCAAGTATAGTATTAAGGCAAATTAAAATAGAAGGTTTATAGGAAATGATGGCCAGAAGCGTTATGGATTAAAAGTGTACAAATAAAAACAATACATTATAATCATTTTACAAAAGGTTTTCATAATATATTTCATGCTTTCCTTTGGATGTCGAATGGGGAAAATATTAGCCAAGGGGATATTAAAGCATACTTTATACATGAAAAAACAATAGGTGTAAGTTATCAAAATAATGAGTATAACAAAATATACATAATAAAAGTGTTTTAAATGTATTAAACTAGCTGGTGCCCTCGACTTGGTCTGCGCAGGATTAGATTATAAACAAGACACAACATCTTAATAAATTATAGCATATGTGCAGTTATTCTGATGTATTAAGATATATTATTGTGGCTTCATTAAAATCCATTCGGTAGTTTTTGAAAGAGTAAGAAACATCTTTAGATACAAAATGCATTTATAATTTTATTATGATACTAAATACACTTAATACACTTTAAAAACTTATAGTTTTGCTTGTATGATACATATTGCCTAGAATTCGGTGAAGCCCAGGTGGCAGGTTTCTTAACCATGCATGGTCTATTCTGATATGCGAGAATTAAATTTCCAGATCCTTTTTTTCTGAAACAAAACTTGGTGAAATAAAGAAGCCGAATGGTGGAACTTCTTAACATCATCGACCTTTCATCTACTCCCTGTTTACGAGTTTATCGCTATATATATAAAATAAGGTACCTCTTTGTTTTATTTTTTATTTCATTACATAATACATATTAATACACATAATTTCCTACTTCAACACTCGGAGCATCTTCTTTGCTCCATAAGGTTTCTACCCGTTGGGTTTTGGTTTCCATGATTCCACCTCGTCGATACCAACGCGACTTCACTAAGCGAGCTATTTCTAACCAAAGTCGAGCTTCCAGTACTGGGAACAATAAAAAGAATTGTGCGTGTCATATTTACGCGCAATTGAAGTAAAACTTCATAAAAATCTGAGTTACCCTCTTAGTCGCGAAAGAAGTTTTACTTCAAAAATTCCACTCAGTAAATAAAATAACTTAGAGAGATAACTTAGAGTAAGAAAAAGTTAGATCAGCATAATATGTCCATATATATAACCTTGTTATTTAATATTGAAGAATATCACAAACGTCCGTTTTTTTTTCTTTTTTTTTATGTTAATTGGATAAGCAAACTGGCTAACGTGCCACTTGATGGTAAGTGGTCGACGTCGCCCATGAACATAAACTAGTTTACCTGGAACGAGCCCCGGCAACTCATTTATATCCTGAGACATAAGATATTAAATCTCGGTGCCAGTAATTACACTACCTGTCTTGCCCTTCTCTCCGAAACACAGCAATATGAATAACTAGAGCCCCGACAGACGTTGTCCTGTACAAAATATTTTATAGTGAGCTGAATTGTGAATTTTTGCTTAGCGACGAAAAACAATCAACAACAGTAATAGTTTTTTTTTTTATATATAGAATAGTGAGCGCTACTTCCGTCAGAAAAAAATTACAAACTCACAAACAACGCAAATGACTATTTTTGAATATATAGTTAGGATGGGCGTAAGTTCCGTCAGAAACAAATCTGAGTTACCCTCTAGTCGCGCCTAAAGAAGTTTTACTTGAAAAATCAATCCAAATTAATAAAGCTTAATCAAACTATAAACATTAATAATATTGTAGTTCGTAGGCTCATAATACTTATTATAAGTTAAAGAGCATTGAAATCAATATTTTATCTCAATGTCTTATAACTGCTTACTAAGTTGTATATTTTAATTTCAAAATGGAATAGTAACTTTTTTATGTCACCATCGTCAGAATCTATTTTAGGCGCTTTTATAGAGCGATTATTACAAAAATCATATATATTTTATTACAAAAAAACATTTTTGTAATAATCGCTCTGTTTGACAATATAATTATTACTAACATAATCTTATAATATATTACAGACGTAATTTTATTTTCTTATTATTATTTAAAAGATAATATACAAACTAATCCCTGAACAGAAATTGACCAATATTATTTGAGGATATCAAATGCTTACTTAAAAGAAAACTGTACGACGTCATAAACAACGTGTTCACATTTCCATTGACAACAACCATAGTGTACAGAAGAGCCCCAGCAGTGGGCGCTTGTCTAAGAAGTATACCTCGTAGAGAAGCCCCTAACCACGGCAGAAACAAGTATGCACTCCGCTGAGATCCCTGTAACAAAAAAAATTACATAGATTTTTATTTATTCCTGAAAATAAAAGAAAAACTTCGAGGAAAACATTTTATGGACGCCGAGGAAGCAGTGGCTGCGTTTCAAAAGGCCGTCGAAGAGACACCAAGGACGAGTGGGCAAAGTGCTTTTCTCAGTGGTTCCATCGGATGCAGTGATGTATTGATGTGAATGGACACTATTTTAATAAATCTATTAAATTGTTAATTTTTAATAGATTTATTTTTATTTTCTGAGAACTTTCAACACGCCCTCGTAGTTGTACTCTATCAATGTTATTGTGCATTGAAAGAAAATCCCAAGGAAATGCATACCTGAAAAGATTAAAGATCTCTGACGAGGTAGAGAGCTAAAAAGGAGCTAAATGACTGTAGATTGACTTCCAAATTTAAAATAATTTTTATCGTTTTTCGAGTGTCTTAACCTGATCTTGTAACCAACATCATAATCATCAGTTCTTATGATTAATATATTATTATTATTAATTATTTAAAACTAAAATTTAAATAGTCCAACTCATTACATGGGTCTTCATCAAGAGATTCTTCCGATACTCGACGATCTGCTGTGAATTCTGTCTTTAAAGTATTTTAATCAAAGTACATTTCGTTCTTAAAAAATGTTGCTAACAAATTCAGAAAATTGTTTTCTACCAATAAAGGTATTATTACTAAATCTTCTTTTAATCTTTACTTTTTTGTTATATCTCATTTTTTATGTTAGTTGGATAGGCAAACTGGCAAACGTGCCACCTGCCGATGTCAGTAATAACACTGCCTGTCTTGCCCTTCTCTCCGAAACACAGCAAAGCTATTTCACGGCAGAAACAAGCAAGATTAAAAGTTGTCTCTTCTAAAGCTATCAATGAATGTTCATTTATGTGTGTTGCAAATATAATTTCTAATATGGCAATGCCGGTACTCGAATGTCGATAACTTCCAAGTTATCTAGATTCAAGCACCGTTATGACTCAGCATTACTTCACACTGTTCCGATTCAATGATCGCTAAGCTATAATATTTAGCTGTGAACATCCGATGCCGGTATTCTCACTGCGACTCTAAGAGATCTGAACTGTTTCAGTATTGTTAATTTTTCCCTTAAATAAAACCGGTAAGATTATTTTACTTAGATAATATATCAAAAGTGTTTTCAATTTAAAATAAATATTTATATGGCTTCAATTTTCTTTTATCAATAGTTATTAATACTAAACATTATTAGGTCCTTAATTTTGCATTAACAAATAGTGTTTATATTAATATTATTTCGGGTGCTTACAGCATTTAAAGATTTAGTTCCCGATATTTCGGCAATGTTTCAATCGCCATGATCACGGGGAGACTGACGTACGGACGTACGGCGTCTTTCTTCTTCGTTTCGGACGACTAGTTTCGGCACACGGACGCACTTGTTCACCACGACACACTATACTGACGGTGTCTTTTTTGGACTTTGAGCATCTATATCGTGACGGACCTTCACACAAACTAATCACGGGATTCCACATACTCGGTATTCTCAATCCGTCTTCCCTATTGAAATTCGGATATTTTTTAATTTCAATTGCCTCCTTTACTAATCGAGGGAAATGATGACGTTCGGATGACAAAACCTGTGGCTTGTGTACCTAACTCAATCCAGTAGTCCAGTCTAGTAATCCAGGCCGTAATAATATTAATATAAACACTATTTGTTAATGCAAAATTAAGGACCTAATAGTGTTTAGTAATAGTGATCGCGTTAGTTTAAAACAATAGATAACAAATAGTATTTAAAATTTTCTTGATATTGCTACATAAACGATAATTAAGGATTCATTCATTCATTCATTTAAGATTTTACTTAACATTATCAATTTACTCCCATTATAATGAAACAATTTTACAAGCCCGACGTTTCGGATACTTTACAGCAACCATGGTCACGGGAGGACCATAGGTAAGGGAGTCCTCCCGTGACCATGGTTGCTGTAAAGTATCCGCAGTATAGTAGTAACCGCGATAAAATCCGCAAAAATTGTTTCATTATAATGAGTGAAATTGGCATAAAACAATTTACTCCCACACAATATTTCCCTGTTACTCCTTATGAAATCAGCTATCTGCCAATGAAATTCCCGTTAAAATCGGCCCAACCGTTTTGAGTTTTTAGAGATGAGCCGGAATAAACAGACAGACGGACAGGCAGACAAAAAAAATGTTATTTTGGTATGTGTATCGTGTATACATTTAATAAAAAGATGTTATTTTATTATTACAAACAGATACTCCAATATTATTTATCTGTATAGATGACGGAAAGAGTCTGTTGAAAAGTGACAAATGAAGGTGTTGCACGACAAATGATAGACAAATTATAGGTGGAAGAATTTTTAAACGTGTGTGCGCCAAGAAATTACGTACAAACACATACACACATTAATATATGTAAACAAACCTTCCAAATGCTACACAAGTGCTATTGTGGACGGTTTTCGAAACTGTTGTTTGCGGCCATGGACAGAATTTGCGGCTAATTTGCGTTCACAGTGAACGCAAAGGTGAACAGTTTTTCAACTTGTCCCCTATACAAGATTGCTCTATACTCCATGATACTAATACATTAACGGTACAGGGGCGTAGCTACCGCCGTATCTGCCGTATCAATTATACAGGGCCCCCAACATGCGTAAGCAAAAATTAATAAAAACTTGTCACTATTCCATTATTGAATATATATTGTCTATAGAGGCAGAAACTTAGAAAACTAAAGTCATCATCAGCAATAAATGATTTAATAAATCAGTTTGCCGAAAAAAGGCAAGGAGAGTGTACCTAGGTATATCTAATTTGAATTGTTTGTAAAAATTTTGAAAAAGTGACAATATAATTATGTTCAGCAGTGGACGGATAGAGGCTGATGATGATGATGATGATGATGATGACAATATAATTATTATGCATAAATATTTCTTTTAATTTTATGCAAACATTTTTTTTTCTTTTACTGTAACGGTATTACTTATAAAAATCTCGTTACGTAATACCTACGTAGCCATCTCTTGGTTGATCAACTCTTAAACTATAAATCAATGATTAACTTTTGTTTACTTATTAACATTGATTAGCTGTTGCTTAGTTAAGAAACGAACAGAGAACGATATTAACATGTAGATGGTTTACGGCCGCTTTCAATATTCGATCTCGAATCTGAGATTTTTATTGATCCAGATTTTATCCGATCCCTCGATTGATGTTGAATCTACATTTCAATAAACCAATATCTTCTCCAAATCCATTGAAAAAAAGAGATTTGTCAAAAATGTTCGCCCTCCTTAACGTTTTGTTTTACGCATATGCAGTAAAAGTACATTAGCGATTATTTATGAGTAAAATGGTGGTTGTTTTATCAAAGTTAATCTATTTTATGTATAATCACAAGAATAACCAATAACAATAAAAACTGGCTGCAAAGTAAAGTACTAATAACTATACTATAACGTCAAGATTAGTAAAACATAAAAGTTTTGTTGAAGAGGAATGAAACGTCAGTCAATCCAAAACGTCAGTCAGTTTGACATTGGTAAAATTAACAATTCTAGTAGTACGCGATCCAGCTGCAAATTAGTGCACTCATCGAGTATATGCTAAAATCCCAATTTTTAAATAAAATATTTTTAATAGATTTTTGGAAAAAATTTCATTTACTTGTTTTTAAATAAAATATCGTCCACATCACGGGAATATATTATATAAAGACTGAAAAATCATATTTGCTGTTGCAGCCAGGTGGTATTATTATGATATATTTTTTCGTTCACAACCGTACGTTTATTATTTATATTATGTAAAATTAAAGCTATTTTTTTTTCATTATAATATACGGTTATTTAGTTGAATCTGGCCGCAAATAAGGGTTTTCGGCTGTTAAAGATGGTAGTTAGATGAGGATAGCAGTTTTCAGCTATACTACGCTTTAATGCGTCGAACGTTACTGTTATCAACTACCGATGCAAACAGTAGTAGGGATGAATTTATAAATACGTAATTAAATATATTTTATCTAAAAATACTAGCGGCCATCTAGTAGATATATATTCTCCTATTCATAAATATGCGTAAAAAATAAGTTTTTAGCATAATATACCTACTCGATGACTGCGCTAATTCTGCAGCTGGATCTTAGACTACCTATGGAGTCTCAAGTTTGTTGTTTATATATAATATTAATAATTTAATGTATTATTATTATATTTATTATGACTTATGATATTTTTTTTAATATTTAATTATAATTGATAATAATATTTCCATTTTCACGCCCTTATCAGTACAATCCAAAGGTATAATCGGTCAAAATTGGGGGATCGCAAATAAAGATCAATAAAGTTCAAAAATCGATTTGTCAAAACCAGAGATCGGTTATAGAAAACGCATAACTGTCACCTTCATACAAATTCCAATCTAAAATCCCGATCCGCCCTCCCAAAGATGGATTGAAAAAAAATATCGGTATAACGATCCATCGATCGGTTATTGAAATACTAAAAGTAGGAAATGGATTGAAATATTAATCTCGATCAGCAATTTAGGGATTGAGATTGAATATAGAAAACGGCCGTAACACAGATTCCAAAATAATCGACTATATAGAGAAATTGAACGAAAAAAATTGTCAATAGTTCGATTTTTTTCCTAAGATCAATTACTATCAATAGACTAGCTGTTACCTGCAGTTTCGCCCGCGTTAAATTACTTAACTACTGTAGTCACAGCGTGATGTTATATAGCCTATAGCCTTCCTCGATAAATGGGCTATCTAACACTGAAATAATTTTTCAAATCGGACCAGTAGTTCCTGAGATTAGCGCGTTCAAACAAACAAACAATCTCAGCTTCAGCTTTATAATATTAGTATAGATTTGACGAGCTATATATTTATTTGATAAGCTAATATAAATAATACCGTATTGGAACGAGATACCAACATACGAAAGACTCCAAGAGTGACAGAGACATAGACACTTTCTTTTGTCTTTGTCAGAATGCCGTGTGGTGCCGGCAGAGTAGAATAGCACCACCCCATTTCTTCCCGTGGGGGTCGTAAAAGGCGACCGAGGGATAAACCTGGCCCAAAATCATCAGGGTCTTTGAGAAGCAAAACTACACTTGAAACCCGGAATGGGGTCTCCGTCAGGCAATTGTGGCATAGCCCTAATATGCGAAAGACCCCTGCAACCGAACTGGCTCCACACGTATCGCCTCGTCGTTCCTGTGGGCCTAGCCAGTGAGGTCGAGAGGGTGGCGCAGAGCTTAGGCAACTCTGCGTTTTCCTTAAGAGCGTCCTAGGCGACACAGTGTCTGTCTGTCTGTGGAGAGGACACTCCACCCACGCCAGCTCTGCTTCGTGGAAAATAACACGGGGAGTGCCAGTTACCAGTTATAAGTCTGCGCGTATAGACGTAAGCGCGGGCGCTAGGGGTCGCTTTCGTCAGTGGGAGGGTCCATCGAAGGCCCACTGATCGGTTACCGCCGGTTCAAGCTGGGCAGCCCCAGGCTAGTAAGGTACCGATCCGTCTCGGTGTTGGTTTGTTCCTTTAGGGTGTAGGGAACACCAGACAATATCTGGATAATTGGCGCCGTTACCTAGCACACCTGCGGTAGATAAAAATAATAGTAAAAATAGAAATTACCAACATAACAAAGCCATGCGCATTGCGACTTGGAATGTCCGTACTATGAGGACAGGCCTCCCGAACACCGGTGGAGGTTTACAGAACACACAAGATCCGCGTAAAACCGCAGTGATAGATATAGAGCTCTGTCGGTTAAATATATCAATATGTGCATTGCAAGAAACGAGACTACCTGACGAGGGATCCATTCGGGAAACCAATTACACGTTTTTCTGGAAAGGTAAAGACACTGACGCCGTTCGCGAGCATGGCGTTGGATTTGCCGTAAGAAATGACCTCCTGTCATCCATAGTAACACCACACGGTGTGTCAGAGCGTATTATGTTGTTGCGTCTAAATACCAAATGCGGTTTCGTCACATTTATCTCCACCTACGCTCCGACATTGATGGCAACTGATGAAGCCAAAATTCAGTTCTACGAAGAACTTGAATCTGTAATACAGAAAGTAAGAGCCCGTGACCGCCTATACATCTTGGGTGATTTTAATGCTCGCGTCGGCCAAAATTATAGTGCTTGGCCAGAATATATTGGCACCCATGGTATTGGTAAGATCAACGAAAATGGGCAACGCTTGCTTGAACTCTCTTCAAGACACTCACTCTGCATTCCCAATACCTAATTCAAGGGGAACCCATCAAGTAAGGTTTCCTGGAGACATCCACGCTTTGGTCATTGGCATCAACTTGACCTAATACTTACCAGAAAGAGAAACCTAGGTGAAACGCTCCACACGCGTACCTTTCACAGCGCCGAATGCGACACAGACCACTCACTCGTTGTGGCGCGTATTGCCGTCGTACAAAAAAAATCCACTCATCCAGGCCGTCCGGTAGAAAACGAATTGCTCTTCAAAATACCAGAGATGATAAGATGATCCAAAAATATGAGACTTTGGTTCGCAACGAAACCGCTTCCTGGGATGTCTCTATGTCTGTGAATGAAGAGTGGAGTAAAATCAAAAGACTCCTAACAACAACAGCCTGTGAAGTATTTGGCCACCAGGATACTAAATCACGGGACTGGTTTGCTGACAACATCCAGCAACTTCAACCTCTGCTGGATTCCAAACGTCAAGCAGCTCTAAACTACCGAGGAAGTCCCTGTCCGAAATCACGCGAAGAGCTTAGAATCGCTAAAGCAAACTTGCAACGCAGTACACGACACTTTGTTAACGCTTACTGGAACGACCTCTGTAAGATCATTCAATCTTGCGCAGACACAGGTAACTTTGCTGGCGTTTACTCAGCAATTAAAACCGCTTTAGGGCCCGTTCTTAAGAAGGCAGCACCACTAAAAGAAGCTGATGGCACTATTATATCAGATAGCCAGAGGCAAATGGCAAGATGGGTGGAACATTACACCGGTCTATACTCACAACCAGTGAACATTCAATTTGATGCTGTGCATAACATGCCGAAACTGGCCACCTGGGAGGAATTAGACGATCCGCCTACTGTAGATGAATTGGTCAAAGCTGTCAAGCAGCTAAAATGCGGCAAAAGCCCCGGCAGCGATGGCACCCATGCCGAAATCATCAAGCTCAGGTGTACATCACCTATTCTGCACAATCTTTTGTGGAAATGCTGGGAAAAAGGATACATACCGCAAGATATGCGCGACGCTAATATTATAGCTTTATACAAAGGTAAAGGTGACCGCGGTGATTGTAACTGCTACCGTGATATCCTTACTAAGCATAGTGGGCAAGCTTTTTGGACGAGTGGTCTTAGGACGAATCCAGAAACTTGCTAATCGCGTGTATCCGGAATCACAGTGCGGATTCCGCGCACAGCGCTCCACAATAGATATGGTATTTACACTCCGGCAACTGCAGGAGAAGAGTAGGGGGCAGAACACACCTACTTTTTAATTTGGTCGGTTTATAAAATATGGTGATGCCAGTTTTGTTATAAGGCAGATTACCCAAGCATATGGTATTATATAAAAGAGTGACGGGAATCTTCGAAACAAACCATTACAAATGTGTTTTTCTATCATTAAAGGCTAAATACTATAAGTAGATCATACATATTAGGAGGACGTTAGCTTTCTTTTTTGTCATTTATGTTTTAGCGGTTTATTTGTTATTACATATTTTCGATAATCATGAACAATGCAGCTATCTTAAATTACAATAAATGTTTGGGTTGGGCTCATGCCTATAGTTACACCTGTACCTTTCCAGTATTTTTATTTTTTAAATACACTTGTTTCAAGAAAAAAGTGGACTTATTATCATGAATGTGGTATCCCTCAAAAATGTGCCTGTCCCTTTCGGGTATACGCGAATTTTAAGTCCATTTGATACTTGTTCCTAGTTTTTTCCCATAATTTATAATCTATGACAGTGTCGTAAATTTGACAGATTATTTTTAAATAGAAAATTTAAAAATAATAAAATTTTTGACCAAAAAAAAAATAATTGAATTTTTGAGCCAACTACAGCGATATATTTTTTAACATATTAAATTTCAAGTAAAATACTTTTCATCCATTAACCAACCTGGTGAAAGTCGTATTATATTCGGATCCTAGACTATAAGCTATCTACGCTATCTATGTATCACGCTACAACTACAAATTGTTTTTGGCATATTTGACAGTCATCTTTATCGTCACTATCAATTATTATCTTCCAATCTTGGACTTAGAACTGTTGACTTAGTGGCCATAATATTATGATGTAACAGAAATCTGAAAAGAGTATCTATTAATGTTCTATTATATAGTTTTTAGGTAACAAGTCAACATGGTGAAAGCTCGAAAATATGTGGTAAAGAAACATTTCAAAGGAGTCCAAAAGCGCGATGATTATGAAATCGTAGAATATGAGCTAGCACCGCTTAAAGATGGAAAAATTCTAGTCAAGGCTGATTGGATTAGTGTTGATCCTTTGTGCCGGACGGCCCGCAGGGAGCCGTTGGCAGTGTGTCACGATTGTGGCACGGCGGTGGACTCGGCCCAGCACACCCTCGAGGTGTGCCCGAGATGGGCGGCGCTGCGTCATGATCTGACATCGGTCATCGGAGGGGACTTGTCTCTGCCGAGTGTCATCCCCGCGATGCTCGGCGACGACGAGTCCTGGACGGCGATGGTCTCCTTCTGCGAGGCAGTAATGTCCCAGAAGGAGGCCGATGAGCGGGTGAGAGAGGAGGCCGCCGACGAGGCCTCCCACCGCGGGCGACGAACGGGGGTGCGTAGGAGGCGCTACCTAATGCGCCTCCAGTAACGCCCCTGTGCTCGTGTCGGGCCCAGGATGGGGTTTTAACCTGGGTCCAGCTAGACACGACGTCGTCGGGGACTGCTAAAAGTATCGAATCAAACGAACAGCCGAGCAGTCCCCCTTTAGAGGAGGAGTCTGGCCTTTTCGCCGGGGCCAGCCTGTCGCCGAGGGTCCTGCGTTGCCTGCATGATCCGGGACTCTCATAAAAGGCGGCTGAGGGCACTTGCAGCGGTTTTAGTGGGTAACGCATCTCCAAGTGCGAACCCCACTCACGGCTAGGTTTAAAACTCACCCCGGTCCTAGTTATGGTTTGGTCTGCAAATTTCCGCTGCATTAAAAAAAAAAAAAAAAAAGTGTTGATCCTTACCTGCGTGCGTACAATCTAAGTAATCCAGTTCCATACGACCAATTTAAGTTACCAAGAGCTACTTGGTAACTTAAATTGGTCGTATGGAACGTGGTTCAGGAGAGCAAGAATCCTAAATTCCCTGTTAGCAGAAGAGTGGTCTCACACAAAGGCTGGTGCGATTATTCCATAATAGATGACGTGCTAGTCAAAGGCTTTGGAGCTTATCCATTGCCAGACCTTCAAGGTCTTCCAAATGAATTAGGTGTTGGTGCTGTTGGTATGCCTGGAGCAACTGCCTACCTAGGATTCCTAGAGATTTGTCAACCCAAACCAGACGAAACAGTTGTCATAACTGGCGCAGCTAGAGCATTTGGTACATTAGTCGGACAGATAGCAAAAATCAAGGGTTGCAGAGTCATTGGGTTTGCCGGTTCCGATGACAAAGTTGAATATTTGGAAAAAGAGTTAGGTTTTGATAAAGCCATTAATTACAAAACAGCTGATATTAACTCGGCACTCAAAGCGGCTGCACCGAAAGGAGTCGATTGTTATTTTGATAACGTTGGCGGTGACATAAGCAGCATAATCATAAACCAAATGAATGACTTTGGTAGGGTTAATGTGTGTGGTAGTATTAATGCTTACAATGAAGATCCAAGACAAATGCCTAAAGCCACTATCTTGCAACCAAGTTTAGTTTTCAAACAGCTTAAAATTGAAGGATTTATAGTGTACAGATGGTCAACTGCTAGCCGTTGGTCTGAAGCATTCGCAGACCTCATAAAATGAATCAAGAGTGGACAAATAAAGACAAAACACCACGTCACAGAGGGCTTTGAGAATATCTTTGACGCCTTTGTTGGAATGCTAAATGGCGAAAACGTTGGTAAAGCAGTTGTTAAAGTTTGAAAATTACGTCTACAATAGGTATACATTTTTCGGTTTTATTACTAGTATGATAAAGGTTATTTTTATTATTTTAATAAAGATCTCTAAAGATATTTTTTGTAAGTACATTCGTTACCAACGATTGTAGTTTTTCGATTCGATACTACATAATTATATGTTAATAATACGCAAATTCAAAAATTATAAGCAGAATTTTATACGATGCAATAGCGTAATAAAACAAATAAACTTTGTCACCGAAGCAAAGGTCAAGAATTAATAGCGAAAGAGTTATAAGAATATTATGCTATCTTTATTTGGTACTAGATACCATGTACATATAGGGTTACTAATTTATATTAGTGTTGCCTTTATTGCTTTATCACCACTAATAATTTGAAAGTCATTTGAGACAACAAGTTTCATAATATTTATTATTTAATTTTAGTTTAAAAAAAAGCGAAAGATAGAATATCTCGGCCACGTGCTCAGGAACGATAGATACATGTTGCTGCAGTTGATAATGATGGGCAAAGTGGACGGAAAGAGACGTGCTGGGCGAAGAAAGAAGTCATGGCTTCGGAATATCTGGGAGTGGACCGGTATTGCCTCCGTCGAACAGCTGTTCCGGCTGGCTGCTGATAGAGATGAGTACAGGAACCTAAGGGCCAACCTTCAAGATTGAAGAAGCACTGGAAGAAAAGAGAGAGAGAATTTTAGTTTACTCTTCTCAGTCATTATTTTCATTGTAATGATAGTGAAGAGTCAACTTGTCAGCTGTTCGAAATAGGTACCTATACTTATCCCCACCACGGTTCAAGCCTTGTCGTGGCGGAGGGGCTCAGTAGCCTAGGGTGAGCCCAGCATCTTAGGCGAAGCTAATTGAGCCGAGGGGCTCTTTGTACCCCTCTTATAAGAAGAGGGGACAAAAGAGCAGGGGACAAGGGGCGAGGATGGGAACCTCACCCCATTGTGCTGTCTCGACGTTGGGAGGGGTTGTTATGTGGTGCGGGACAACCCCTCTGTGGGGGTGGCGTCGGTCCTTTGAGGCACTGACTAGCTAGTTTGCTTATTAGATCCGGGGTACCTCACCAAAGGCGGCATTGATGGCACTCGCCGGGTCTTAGTGGGTAGCGCTGCGTCCACTTACCACCTTTCGGGCGCAGCGAGTCTCACATACCCGCCTGGGGAGACCCACTCCCCCGCGGGATGCCTCACAGCATTTCCCGACGTAAAAGAGAAAAAAAGGCACCTATACTTATCGATTAGAAAAGCGAAAGAAATAATGTCTAGACAATTATTACCCACAGGGTGTGGGGTAATCGGTGATCAGAGCGTGATTAGATTAGCACTCTTTGAATCCCTGGGTCTAATTATTTTATCAAAATGATTACGCACATTTGATCCAATAATTTCATTATTTATTGATCAGTAGGTACATGACAAAGCAGTTTACAATTTGAGATATTTGTCACTGCTTTTTAATGACTACACTAATAGAATAAATCAACAAGAATTTCTTGTTGATTTATTCTATTAGTACCTACATATTGCCAAAAACGTAAAACATGTAATGCGATGATGTAATTTTCTTTAACACATCTTTACTAGTAATCGTTATGGTAAAAAAATAGAAAAACGCATATTTCTAAAATATAATATTAATATTCTATTAATATCAAATAATTTATACAGCATTTAAACAACAAATTAATAATACACAGCATCAATATTAATTATAACGTATTTTTAAATATTTTGATGGAAAAATATATTTATTTAATGGCAACATCATTGATAAAACAAAGATACCTAATACCGCGTCACTCGCACAGAACATAATATATTATGTATGTCACTCGTCAGTGTCTTATATGTAATATGATAAAATAATATTATTTTAGTTGATATTAAGTAGTGGTAATTAGTGCACGTGTTTTTGTTAATCTTTTTTTTTATAATATTTAAAAATTGTGAGTGTTGCCCTTGCACGGGACGGGTAAATATAAGAAATTCGATATTAATTCTGGATGCGTAATAATAGTGACATAGATATAACATTGTTAGATTTGTATATACTAATGAAAATGTTCCTTATCTGTGACACAAATAATATTTTGGCGCGAACGATAGCGACATAGGTTTATCATATAATTTGAGTAAAGTGATACATATTAACTTCTTTATGCGCGTTGATTATTTTTGGGTGAACAAAAATCATGGAACTCGCATCATCATCATTCGTTACCGAACGCTTGTAGCACCGGTACACAATAATACAGATACGGCCTGGTGATGATAATAATAAAGATAACATATTATACTGTCTGCTTCAAAAACGACAATGATGTTACCGTCCTGCGGTCCATGAACCAGCAATAATCAAATTAATGGTCACAAGCAGTCATTAGCGGTGACAAAATAAGAGGAGCCCCTAACCACCAACTTAAGCGCGCGTGACCACTAAACACCGTGCAAACACTTTACCATCTATAAGTGTCAAGTATAGGGACGCTGCCCACTGAGTTTCTTGCCGGTTCTTCTCAGGAAAGGGCTAGGGTTTGAACCGGTGGTAACATCCTCTCTCTCCACTCCACAAACTCAAATTTCGTCAAAAACAATCTAACAATAGTCAAACAATCTAACAATGGTCAAACAATCTAACAATGGTCAAACAATCTAACAATGGTCAAACAATCTAACAATCAAAAGACCAATGGTCTGCAGAGTATTTAAAAAAAAGCAGTCATTGATTTACACACAATGATTGATTTTTCGTGAAATTTGTTGCAATTGTAGAAGAGAAATTTGTATAACAAATATGTATGTCTGTTCCAAGATTATGAAGGTATATATTATTGTTATATACTGAAGGATTATTACGTAGACAGGATGTAATTAGAATGCGATGGAATTAGTTTTATAATTAAACATGATTCTAGTAATTTTTTTACCATAACACTACGTAACAATACATAAACATTTAATATGCAGTGAGAAAGAAAAAGAAAAAATAGTACACGTACTTTGTTATTGTTGTAATAAAAGAAAACAGACAAGACACTGAATGGAGTAATGCTTTTCATAGTTTTATAATTTTTTTAGGAAAGGAACCCTAAAACACTAAGGTAAACTTAATTCCTGAAGAGAGAGAGATATATATATATAAAATTATACAGAGGAGCTGGGTGTGGATCAAACATGAAGACTGTTCTCCAAACGTTTATGAAAAGCGGTCAAGCTTACAACTGCTTGAAAAACACATACGCGACGGCAGAGGTACAACATCGGGCCTTCCATGCTGTAAGTTAATATTTTTTGTGTTTTTTCGGATTCGGTTCCTAAAAATGAAAAAAAAACTCCGTCAGTATATCTGTGTCAGTCAAACCAAAATCTATGGGGTACTTCCATCGACATACGATGATGAAATTTGTTAAGAAGCGATTATTATTATTATTAGCAACTTAATATTTTTTTTCTTTAACGCCGGGAAATGCGCTGAGGCATCCCGCGGGGGAGTGGGTCTCCCCACGCGGGTATGTGGCACTCGCTGCGCCCGAAAGCTGGTAGTGGACGCAGCTCTCACCATTAAAACCCGGCGAGTGCCACCGTTGGTGAGGTGCCCCGGATCTAATAAACAAACAGGGCACCTCGACGGCTAGTTAGTTCCGCAAGGGAATGACGTCACAGAAGGGTTGTCCCGCACCACAGAACAACCCCTCCCAACGTCGGGACAGTATAATGGGGTTAGGTTCCCGTCCTCGCCCCTTGCCCCCTTCTCTTTTGTCCCCTCTTCTTATAAGAGGGGTACAAAGAGCCCCCTCGGCTCAATTAGCTTCGCCCAAGGTGCTGGGCTCACCCTAGGCTACTGAGCCCCACCGCCACGTCAGGGCTTGAATCATGGTGGGGATTAGCAGCTTAATATATCAGCATACGCTGATGCAGCTTATTGACTGTGTCAATAGTAGGGCGCATCATTTAAGACTGAAGATTATTTTCATTCTTTCAGAATTTCGGATGGTGCAAAATCTATGAGAATTTTACTGTATTTCGTGTAGTTCATACAAAACACGCATTTATGCAAACAAATGAAATGGCATGTTATTCCATACTTAATGAATAAAAAATATACCGAGAAGACGAAAGACTAATAATTATATAATGTGTTTGTTTAGAATAAAATACCGTTTTTATTTCAGACAACCCGACAAAACAAAATAATCGCTCGAAAATATGTAGTAACAAAATATTTCCAAGGAGCACCAAAAAGAGACGATTTTGAGATAGTCAAATATGAACTTCCAGAGCTTAATGACGGAGAAATCTTAGTCAAAGCAGAATGGATTAGTGTCGATCCTTATCAACGCGCTTACAATATAAATAACAAAGTGCCTTACGACCAATTCAGCTACCAAGTTGGCTTGGTTCTAGAAAGCAAAGACCCTAAGTACCCTGTTGGTTCCAGAGTAGTCTCTCATAAAGGTTGGTGCGATCACACCATATTGGGTAACTCCAAAGCCCCATCATCAGAGTTTTACAAACTGCCCGATTTACAAGGACTTCCAATTGAATTGGGTGCCGGTACTGTTGGTATGACTGGTGCTACGGCGTATTTTGGACTTCTTGACATTTGCCAACCTAAATCTGGCGAAACTGTTGCCATAACTGGCGCAGCAGGAGCAGTTGGCACATTAGTCGGACAAATAGCGAAAATCAAAGGTTGTAGAGTCATTGGATTTGCCGGTTCTGATGATAAAGTTGAATATTTGGAAAAAGAATTGGGTTTCGATAAGGCCATTAATTACAAAACAGCTAACATCAAATCGGAACTAAAAGCAGCAGCTCCTAAAGGAATAGATTGCTATTTTGACAACGTGGGTGGAGAAATAAGTAGCACCATAATTGGTAGGATGAATAGGTTTGGAAGGGTATCTGTGTGTGGTAGTATTAGTTCCTATAACGAACGACAAATGCCCAAAGCAACGATCCTACAGCCGCTGATAGCGATTAAACAAATCAAAATCGAAGGTTTTATAGTAACCCGTTGGGGAAGTCCTGTAAACCGATGGCCAGAAGCATTCGAAGACCTTATCAAATGGATCAAAAGTGGAGAGATAAAGACAAAACATCACGTTACTGAGGGATTCGATAATATATACGATGCATTTATGGGAATGCTAGAAGGGAAAAATATTGGTAAATCTGTTGTTAAAGTTTAAAATTAAATATATTTTAAAAGGTATTTTTTCATTTTTTTTTATAATATATAGAGGAAGAATATGTCGTATAATATGACGTCTCAATATCAGTGTTCCATTACAGATAAGATTTTAAATAATTAAAAATATACCAAATCAGATGATCTCCAAATCATCAGTGAGCTCGTGGTGACTACTAAAGTGTCCGATGCTTCAAGACACAGCATTACCTCTGTAAATGAAATAAAAACCCTTACCTTACCTTTTTAGATTCATTGCTTTATATGCAATTGATATTTAATAATAATAATATCTAAGGACGCTTTACCACGTCAATCTGGTCCCGTGGTATGCTCTTGAAGAACTTGTGTTACGAGTACCAGACAAGTTTTATACTATACATATATTTAAGGTTTTATTTTATATAATACACATACCTATTTAATATGACCACAGAATTTTAATTTATTTTGTTCTCTGGCAGGATTCGAACCCGCTACCTCTGGCTTGAGCGCCAAAGCGCTAACTGTTGAGGCACGGAGGTTGTCAATTATGGCATTATGTTGAAAATATAATGCCATAATTATTAAATATAATAAGAAGAAAGAAAATATAATAAGATTGATTTTATGTTTAGGAGATATTTGTTTGAAACCTTACATGCATACTATAGACCTCATTGTCTACATAACGTCTTGTATAATAAAACTTACTCGAAACGTCCACATCATCAATATATAAATTATCCTCTTTGCTCATCAAAATAAAATGCAAGTCATTTGCCAAGGGCGCGTCATCATTAGTACCCACTTCAAATTTCACGTTGCAAACCAGACCAAGAACCAAACAAGTAAAAAACAAGAGAGACGTTGGCAGAACAATCTGCGATTTCTTCACATACAGTTTGTCTGCTTCAAATTTTCTATTCTTGATGTATTTAATACTGGTAGATATAAAGTCAACCAACGCCCCAATTACTGGTATGTTACAAGCAGAATATGCCATATATTCAGGGTTCTGCGAATTATCTGTGGCCATTTTTGTAAAACTTAGGTATTTTTCGAAATTTTTCAAGCGGAATTGTGAATTTTGACAAATATGACAATGTTTCAAGAATTGTCATACACCTACATTGCATAATTTTATATTTCTTCTTTTCTTGACTTTGAAAAAGACATACTTACGCCCGAATACTTAAACGAATCTCAAATTTAAGACTTACTTAAATTCGTGTTGTCCCTCTTTTTAACCGACTTCAACAAAAAGGAGGAGGTTCTCAACTCGGCCGGTATTTTTTTTTTTATGTATGTACACCGATTTCTCCGTCAATTGTGGACCGATTTTCAAAATTCTTTTTTTGTTTGAAAGGGTATACTTGCCAAATGGTCCCATGATAAGTAAGCCAGGATCTGATGATGGCATCCTAGAGAAATCGAGGGAAACTTTCGAAATTCGTAGGAACGACTAGTGCGCTTAATATTTTTTTAAATAAGCATTTTAAAGCACTACAATTTAATGAAGGTCTAGAGTCGATCTGATGCTGGAGCTGGAAGAAAGTCGAGGGAACTCCTCGACGATTTACTTCAGTAACCTTGTGTTTGGGCTTGATTAATTTGTATTGATGAGAACTTTACACCTAGATGGGTTGTGACTGTGATTGGGGGTCTGATGATGAAGACGAAGCTCAGTTAAGGGAACTCCTAAATAGTTTAAAGTTGCTACATTGTGATTGGACCTAATTAATTATACTGATAAGAACTTTGCACTCTTATGGGTGATACGTGCCATTACCGTTATGATGATGGAGATTATAGACAGTCGAGGGAACTCCTCGACGATTTACAGCTTTTTATGGGCTTACTTCATACGGTTCAATATGCCAAAATGTCTATCTCTAATGTATGCCTTTCTTTAATGAATCACTAAAAATTAAGAAATAAAATTTTTTAAATAAAAATTATAACCGACTTCAAAAAATAAAGTAACTAAAATGTTATATTCTTATATATAATGTATTTATTTTCTTTGAATCCGACACGTCGTAGCATGAGTTTAAGTACGTCTTACATTTGAGATTCTTTGGGTATTCGGGCGATAGGCTGCAGTAGTGGTGAGATGCGGACTGATAAAGAGGACCATTTCCTTGTCTCTCGGGGGAGTGGGTCTCTCCACGCGGGTATGTGGGACTCGCTGCGCCTTAAAGCTGGTAAGTGGACGCAGCTCTACCCACTAAAACCCGGCGAGTGTCACCAATGCTGCCTTTGGTGAGGTGCCCCGGATCTAAAGATCAAAGAGGGCACCTCGACGGCCAGTCTGTCCTCCAAGGGACCGACGCTACCTCCACAGAGGGGTTGTCCCGCAGCACAGAACAACCCCTCCCAACGTCGAGACAGTACATTGGGGTGAGGTTCCCATCCTCGCCCCTTGTTCTTTTGTCCCCTCTTCTAATAAGAGGGGTACAAAGAGCCCCCTCGGCTCAATTAGCTTCGTTCAAGGTGCCGGGCCCACCCTAGGCTACCGAGCCCCACGGCCACGTCAAGGCCTGAACCATGGTGGGGAACTTGATAAGAACTTGTCTACTTGTCTACTTGAAAAATACTTTTCTGACATCCCGATTTCGACTACAAAAAATTTAATCTCATGTCCTGCAATTGCCGAATCATTGCTTAAAACCAATGTCAAACAATGTGAAGCTAACTTTAAGTTTAAAGAGATAGGACCCAAAGATATTTTAAATGCATTTAACTTATTAAACAATAAAAATACCCCAGATTTATGGGGAATATCTGTAAAAGTCACTAAGCTCATAGTTGATGTAATTGCACCCCATCTAGCAACAATTTTTAATAAATGTATTGATAGTGGCGTTTTTCCTGACTTAATGAAACATAGTCGAGTCTTGCCTCTTTTTAAATCTGGCAGTACATCAGATGTTACAAATTTTCGACCAATATCAATACTCCCCTCATTTAGTAAAATTTTTGAAAAAATTATGTTAAATCAGTTACTATATTACTTTGAAACCAATATGTTACTGCACAAAAAACAATTCGGATTTAGAAAGGGTCTCTCCACAACAGACGCTGGCGTTAACTTAATTGACCACATTTATGAGGCCTGGGAGGAGTCACGTGATGCTTTGGGAGTTTTCTGCGACTTATCCAAGGCGTTTGATTGTGTACAGCATGAGACCTTGATCAGGAAATTACGCCACTATGGGATAGACGGTACGGCACTGGATCTTTTGTATTCCTATCTTAAAAACAGGACTCAAAAGGTCGAGATAAATGGTAAAAGATCATCCGGGACTAAAATAGAGATGGGGGTCCCACAGGGGTCCATTCTAGGTCCATTTCTTTTTCTAATTTATGTAAACGATTTACCTTACCTAGTTAAAGATAGTCAAGAGGTAGTGTTGTTTGCTGATGATACTTCACTTATTTTTAAAATCAAACGACAAGAAACTAATTATGACGAGGTAAACAACACACTTTCGAGAATGGTACATTGGTTTAGCGTTAATAACTTGCATTTAAATAGTAAAAAAACTAAATGCATAAAATTTTCCTTGCCAAATGTTAAGCAACTGCAAACAAATGTACTCTTAGACAGTGAAAACTTGGAATTGGTGGACTCCACAGTTTTCCTAGGAATAACTCTAGATCTTAAGCTGCAGTGGGGTCCCCACATAGCTAAATTGGCGAATAGACTCAGTTCAGCAGCATATGCAGTGAGAAAAATAAGACAGTTTACTGATGTAGATACAGCGCGAATAGTATATTTTAGCTACTTTCATAGCATTATGTCTTATGGCATACTTTTATGGGGAAATGCAGCCGACATAAACAACATTTTTGTGCTGCAGAAGCGAGCTATTCGTGCAATTTACAAGTTGCCTCCCTATTCATCTTTGAGAGAAAAATTTAAAGAAATAGGAATTCTGACTGTCACCTCTCAATACATCTTAGAAAATTTACTGTATGTCCGTAAAAACATAAATGAATTTTGTAAGAAAAGTGATATTCATAGTAGGAATACACGTAATAGACACAGGTTACATGCACCAATGATTAGACTTTCGAAAGTAAGCAATTCTTTTAAAGGCAACTGTATACGCTTTTACAATATGATCCCAGAAAACGTTCAAAAGCTCTCCATAAAAAAATTCAAAAAAGTTGTTAAAGAACGTTTGTGTGGTAAAGCATATTATAAAGTAAAAGATTTCATGGAAGATACCACACCCTGGGAATAAGGCGTTCCTCCCGGGCATTTCAAGATAAGATGTTAAAATTGTTATTAATATAATATATTATTTGAAAAGATTAGTTCCACTGAGTTTGTTTCGCCGGTTCTTCTCAGTGGGCTTACCTTGGAACCGGTGGTAGATTCAATTGACGTTCAAAAAGATACTGTATTAGTACTATTTTGAATAAAAAAAATTTGATTTTGATTTTGATTTACTATAATTATTAGTGTATGCATGAAATATTATGTATAATTAATTAAATTTAATTATATTATATTTCGTGCTTACAGTTTTTTCACTTTTTTATTTATGTATATACTTAGGTACCTATTGAAACATTTATATTTTTGCTTTATACATTACGAAAATATGTAGATATATGTACCTATATTTGTTAATTATAACAAATATAGGTACATATATCTACTTATTAAGGTATACCTATTAAGGTATACCTACGATTTCAAGACGAATTTTTGTAAAATATAAAGAAAAATAATATATTTTTAAATAAAATGAAATAATACAACATGTATGTAGTAAAATGTGTTTAATTAAAATTACAGGCATAATTTATATGAGCTGTATACAATTTGTAAAGGTTTTATTACTTATTTAGGTTACCTGCCCAAGGAGTGGCAGGCGTGGTATGGACCCCTCCATTACATGTTTAGTGGGTAGAGCTGCGTCCACCTTACCATCTTTCGGGCGCAGCGAATCCCACATACCCGCCTGGAGAGCCCGCCTCCCTCGCGGGATGCCTGAAAATGCCGTTTGCTTCAAAGGCGCGCCAACAAATCTTTCACGTCAAAAAATAACTGACTTGACATTCAAGAGTCCGTAGGTGAAGCGGCAGTTCTAAAATTTTTCATGAAGAATCGGGTTCCTCGGAAATAACGACGTGTCTGCGGTTTAAAGCAACTAAAGTGTAAATTAAAAAGCTTGAAATATTATTAAATAATATAATTCTATGGGATTTCAGGTATAATTATCGCTATCATTATATTTTATCAAAACAGCTTATTGTTTGTATAGCTAACAATACAGATGTCACAGAAGTTTATAAGTCGGCAATGTACACTAATTAACAAAGAAAAAAGGATTGTTTTATGTTAACATTAAAAACTACTAATCTTAATAATATCTAATAATTAGATTAATAATTATTATTAATATTGTAATTAAAATAATAACTAAAGAAATCGGGACATTAAATTTACATTTTAAACATTATAGAAAACCAAGACGTGATTTATTTTTGCATCATGTCATTAAGACCTAAAATAAAATTTTAGTCGCTTTTATTTACCATTTGGATAATTTCAGTCAACAAAATCAATCGTATATCTAATATTAGAAAATTATATTATTTCACGTACAAAAATGCCTATCATCTCAAAACTTGAAAATTATAGAGACAAATAAATTAAATAATACTTATACAAACACTGGCAGAAAAGAGAAAATTTTGTGTCAGGCGGAATGATTTTCATGTGGCAATACTGCTTAGTAATAAAAAAAAGTATGATCAATTTAGCTGAACTGAAGTTATCTACGAGTTGCATCGCAAATTGACACGCATTCGAAGCTTTAAAAAACTAACTTTAATCTAGCTAAGTTAATCACTTAAGTTTGATATAAATATCAAATTCACATGTTAATTGATCGGAGTTCTAAAACCCCTTTATTAATATATTTGTTGCCAATTTGTTTTTTTTTTTTTTCCTATTCCTTTTGGAACTTGCCAATCTGTTATGATACATGTCATTTGATGTTTAATTCAGTCAAACTTTATCATCTTACAAATAGAATTAACCTTAAAAATATTCCATAATCTATAAGCCTAAAAGTTTTTTACACAATCTAGTATAATTTAGACATTTTAACACAGGTAATATTTTCATACATAAATAATAAGTAATTGTAGTTTTTTTAGAAATATCATGTAAATGTCATCATCATTTTTTTTTATTATAACATTGTTTCTATTTCACTATATTATATATTGTATCAATTGTCAAACTAATTAATGTATAAAAAAATCGATTCAAAGAACTTGTATGTACTTACTTATAATTATGAATGCTCAATATACTTTCAAACCTCATAAAGATATAGAAAAATAAGAAGTGTGGAGATTAATAATATGTCAAAGCAGCCTCGGAGAGGGTTAGAGTTCACGCATTGATTCTCTTTGCTGGTGAGGGTTCTTCGCTGTCACTGGGCTTCCTTTTCCTCTTGATCAAGTGGGAGATATCAGAGGCAGCTGGTTTAGAGTCGGACTTGCTGGAACCTGCTCCGTTACTTGATGATCCCTCACCGTTGGACGGACAAAGGGCTTCCCGGACCCTTTTTTTAGTCTGAAACAAATTTTAATTGTGTTCTTGGATTAATTAATACAATATTTCGATTTTGTCCTTTCAGTAAACCGGATTAAAGTTCAATGTCTTCTTACTCTGCAGGCTACTTACTTACTCTGCGCTGGTTTTAGTTTGTGAAGTGTTCTAACGGCGTGGCAAGAATTATATTTACGTATGAAAACATCCTCTTTACAAGCTACCTAGACATCATTATTATTTTGCTAGGTTTTTATATACTTTGAGGAGTTTATTCAAAAAAGCCTGGGCAGGTAATTACTTAAGACCTAAGACAGGTTTATTCATTATGTGGCCAACAGTAAAGGCGATCACGTTTTTTCTAATTTTTAGTCTTTGGCCACTCTTAATGACCATGCCAACCTCATGGGTGCTCACCCTTAATATTCTGCAAAGCTAATTAATTTATAAAATCTTCCTGTTTACTGAGCATGGTTCAGACAGCCAAACATTAATCTCCGGACAACATAATAATTTCCAAATGATTGGGAAATACTTTATATCAAAGCCAACAATAATCACCCAGGGCTAAAGTAGCGACTACCACTGTATTAGCCGAGGCCGACAAAATTAGCCCAAAAATAAAATATAATCTGCCAACGAGTCTATTCGCCTAGGGCCTAATGTGTGAATACATAGGGCGAAAAAATTAAATCACAATCTTGTTAAAAAAACCAGTAAAGGCGAGTTTGACTCGTGGGCTGAGGAAATGCAAAATTATGTCAAAGACAGATTGATAGGACAATTTAGGGACATGGGACCTAAAAACAACATCAATGGCCATAAAAAGTGAACACAATTTCTACCACATGGCCATTAATGTAATGGGTTCTGAAATAATACAAATATTCAAATTTCCATCAACTTTATTTGAAAATCGTGTAAAGCGATACAAAAATGGCCGTGTGGTAAAAAAAATCTTAAACTAAATGGCAGTACAAAACGCTTATGGGTTATGAGTATTCAAATGCGAGATTAAGGCACTTACAGCTTGGCTAAAGCCTAATACTGACAAGTTATTACGTTTATATCACAATCCAATAAACAATTTGGCACAACTTATATTCTCACAATAACTTATTATAATGGAACGTCATTTACTATCATATTTTCTTATCATACTGCAGTCTTTTAAAAAAGTCAATATAGATCCTACAATCACAAATTATTAAAACCTAGGAATGTCATGGTTTTAAAATACTTAAGCTTATTCTAACAATATTGGCAGGACTTTGTTGAAGTAAAAATTCAGTCAAATTATTATTAGCATATCCTATTTAAAAATTACTAGTAATAATGTGAAAATAACATTAACATGTTGCAAAAATGTATAAGAATTGAACAAATTAAAATGAATAACATTATTTCTATTAAAAAATAACTTGAATTGGTAACATTAATAAAGAATTGTATGCACTTAATTGAGCACTACCTGCTTTAAACATGATTGACATAACACAATGACAAGATCACAAATTGAGACTCATTAAGATTGTCTAATAATCATCAAACTAACAATTATCCATTTGCTTTAGAGAATTAACATATCACTCTAGATTTAGACAATGTATGTATGTACATAGCGGTATTTTTTTTGTTAAGAATGGCTATTAAAATAAATTTCAAGACATATTAATACACAGATGTTTGTTTTAATATGCATATACTAAGCCTGGATAGCACAGCATTGATTCTTTTCTTTGAGAATCATATTCCTGAGCATATTCCTAGTTTCCTCTAGACAATCGCACGGTCTTACCTCGGCTTTGTAATCCATCATATCCTGAATCTTCTCTTGTATCTCCGGCAATAGTCCCTTGAGCTCTTTAATCTCGCCCTCTATGGAGTAGCAGGGGTCAGCCGCAGAATGTTTCTTAACAGTAGAATCCTCTGCCGCACTCGGATTCTCCAAAGTCTTGATTCTAGTTTCGAGAATGTTAGCAGCGTTTTTGAAATGTGTGATCGCATCTTCGAAGTTGGAAGCGAGGGAATTTGCTAGACCTAAATAAAAATAAAAATGTATAAATACAAAATAGGTAATGTACTTACTAAATGTAAGTAAAGAAAATAAATATTTTGTGTAAAAATAGTTCACCATCCAAAAAAAGGTAATCATATAATAAATTAATAACTATTTTCATTACAATAAAAGAGTGCTTGCTTTTTATGTTCAAGGAAAAAACAACAACACAGACAGAAAACTTATTAGTCTGTTGTTACTAGTCCTAGGCAAATTATAAGACAATCATATGTAATTGACGTTTTTTATAGCATAGAAAAGTAAAGAAGCAGTCGAAGCCTGCCTTTTGGCGAATATCGACGCCCATACACATACCCCCAATGAAAATTGACAAACCGCACGAAACGCGACAGCGTAGCTGTCACTTGACGTTACGTGAGCGAGAGATATCACCCCGATAATGCCAGCCAAATTGGGCTGCAAGCAGCATAGCACTACCTCTTACAATGTTATTTACCAATATCTTAAAAAATAATAATTAATATCATACCAATCTGATAATGTGTTTCGGCAATGCGCCTATCGTCAGCTCCATATAGGTCCTTCTGAATTTCCAGACATCTTACTGAAATAGATAAAATTTATATTTCTCAAAATTTTAAATTAATATAAGAAAGAGTAACATTATATTAATCTAACTTATATAAATAGTAAGATTTTGAAAAGTAATGGTCTACTGGGAAGGGACTTCCCAGTAGACCATTAGTAGGAACATGTGTTTCGGAGAGAAGGTTAAGACTGCCAGTGTAATTACTGGCACCGAGACTTAACATCTTATGTCTCAGGATAGGCAACACATAGATGAGTTGCCTGGGCTCGTTCCAGGTAAGCTAGTTTATGTTCATGGGCAACATCGACCACTTACCATCAGGTGGCACGTTTGCCAGTTTGCTTATCCAAATAACATTTTAAAAAAAACCATGGTAATGCTGGCCTATTATCATCGAGTGGCTCGATGTAATTTAACTTATGAACAGTTTGCCTTTCCAACTAACATAAAAAAACGTAATGATAATGTTCTGAATTGTCAAATACACCAATTTATAGTTTAACGCTACTTACACATATCAGTCACAGCCTTGTCGTATGTCTCACTTTCAAGTGCAACCTCTCCGAGGGTAAGATGTACTTCCGCTAGCAGCGCACGGGCAGCACTCGCGTCACTTCCTTCAGCGCGCTTTTCTAGGATACTACGAGCAACGTCTGGAATAACACAATACATTTGAGATAAACAACTTTTAAACCCGAACGTCAAGGGAGGAGTGTTACCTATAAGTTGGACCACTGTTTATCTGTCTGTGGCACCATAGCCCTTAAATAAGTAATCTAGATGCGTTTTTTTATTTATTTAATATGATGGTTGTTCTACATATTTTATCAAAATCTGTATATGTTTCAAGGTCAATCAGATCTTTTGTCATTGCATTGGTTTTTTTATAAAACCTAAAGTATACATATTTTAACTCACCAAGATTCTCCCAAGCCAGCTGCAAATTGTCTACATCGTCTTCATTTTCCAGGTTCACAATAGATTCATCATGAACATCGCCATTCGATGTGCCCTGTAAGAGTTAGTTAATTATTCTATGTGAATAGGTATATGATTTATATAATAATCATTAATAGAGTTTATCTTAAGCATATCTATTTCTCTTCTTCATCGCGTCATGATATAATTATTACTACATTGATTTATGTATTAATTATCTATGCCCTCCATAAGAAGCATAAGTGTATGTCTAACTAGATGGTTCGACAATCTCTGTGCAGTGATTTCGTTGAATGTATCAGTGGAATGACCGCCTTCATGTCCACAGTGATAATGAAAAGGCACAGAGCTTAGATAGAAAGGAGAACGATCGACAACGGCGTTATAGACTATAAATTTTCTACTGAAAAAGTGGCAAAGTTTCAGTGTAAATATACACCCCCAGGGCGGCGTTAATATCCCTGTGATCTCCGTGACATCAGTAAATAATAAAAGATTTTTTTAATATACAGTGTAAACTCTATATAGCGAGACTGAAGGGACTGTGCATTTTATGGCGTTATAGAGAGTTGTCGTTAAATGGAGAGAAGAAATATCAGAATTAGAAAAACAAAAAGTTTAAATTTCAGAGTTGTATCTGGAGTCAACTTATAGAAAATTCCTGCTTCATCAGCATTGAAAATGTCACTTGGGGCGTATTTTTCTATGAATTTTGACCACACTCTGTTAATCCAATCATGAGTCACATTTGTATCAACACTTCGTGCTTCCTCACTTATTTTACCATAGTTGATATGATGACGCTGCTTGAATTTTCCGAGCCATCCTTCTGATGCTTTGAAAGAAGTTAAACCAAGTTCTTCAGCAAAATTCTCCGCCTTAGCTTTCACGAGCGGCCCCGAGATAGGCATATTATTCTGGCGCTGTCGGTGAAACCATGATAGTACAGCTTGATCCAAATCTTCGTATATAGGTTTCTTTAATTTTTTGGAAGATTTTTCCTCGCCCTCAGCGTGGACGATTTTTTCTTTGTTTTTCCATATTGTGGACACGGTAGAGCGACTAAATCCAAAGCGTTTGCCAACATCACTTATCTTCTCTCCCGTTTCTATTGCGCGTATCAGTAAAACTTTTTCGTCAATACACAGTGATTTTCTTTTATTAGCCATGTTTACAGTTTGAAAGTTTGTGAGCAACTAAGAATATGATAAGGTATTGATAATCCATGACTCCTACTTATGAGTCATGGTCAACAACAGTCTACACGTACAAGTAATCCCAATTTGTAAACAAAAGAACGAATTTCTTAGAAAGTTCGGTATGCATGATGCCGACAGTCGAGTTTATTGCGGGCTAGGATAATAAAGCGACAATAGATCGTACACAGCTGCGCAGTTTTTACGAATTTTAGCAACTTAAAGGGTACTTTTTATTACTCAATTGTTGTCGTTATTGAGAGTGGGTGTAATGCTATGTAGAGTGAAACATTGTATGAAAGACAAGCTAAACCAACCAAAGCCAAATGATTTCGACGCTTAAGGGAGTTTGTCGTTAAATAGAGTGACGTTACATGGAGTTAACACTGTATATTATTAATTTAGGATTAATTTAGGATTTGGACTCAGTTTATCATTGGTGTACGCACAACGGCATGGAACTTAATGTTAACAAATGCAGTCATATTAAATTTACAAAAAAACGAAATAAAATATACTCTGTCTACACAATAAATAATATTCCTGTTACAGAAGTCCAAACGGTTCGCGACCTGGGAGTTACCTTCGACAGCAAGCTAACATTCATTGCACATATTGACAATGTAGCAACAAAAGCATGGCAGCTCTCAGGCTTCATAAAACGTAACTGTCGTGAATTTAAAAATACAAACACGTTGATCTATCTCTACAAGACCCTGGTTAGGAGTATAATAGAATATGTCACTCCAATCTGGAACCCTATGTACCAGACTCACGTGAACAGGCTGGAGCGTATTCAGCGCAGCTATACTAGATACTTAGCCCATAAAGATAACCAATGCCCACTTTCCTTGGACTATAACTCCAGGCTTGATTATTTTAAACTTCAGTCCTTGAAGGAGCGGCGCCGAGCAGCGGACGCAGTAACATTATTTAAAATCGCCAATGGAATTATGTCTGCACCCGATGTTCTGGGCCTTCTATTAGTAAGTGTTCCGCGTGTAATACCCAGATTTCCGGTTACCAAAGTATTTTGTAATAATTTGAATCGCACAAATGTTGGTATGTTTTCCCCAATGAATCGCATGATCTCCCACTATAACGCCTTCCAGACAGAAACTGAGCTAGACATCTTTTATGAAAATTTAAAAAGCTTTAAGAAAAAACTAATAATATTTAATTATTATATTGTTTAAATTGTTTTTGTAATAATTTTAATTTTATTTATTTGACATAATTACATTACTTGACATTTTATACATTTTTCGACAATTTAGGTATTACTTATTATTTTACATACTATCATATTTTATCTTTTATAATTACTAACCATTAATTTGTTACACATTAGATAAGTTTATTAACTCGTGCAGGACAATCTACGTATAAATAGAGCTGTATATACCTGTAATTGACATGCAAATGTACCATGACCGTATTCATAATCTGTAAATTAATGTAATTCTACTTTTGCTATGTTGTTGGTATATCTAATAAATAAATAAATAAATAATTTACTTGTTTCATAATTATTCCCGCTAAATTCTCTCTGCTACTGCAGCACTTAATACAAAAAGTAATTGTAGACCATGCCATTATTTTGATCTAAGTTAAAAACAATTATAAAAATAATTATCTAATATGCAAGTCCTATTTTTTATTACTTACTGGCTTCTCATCTGCATCATCAGTACTAGGACCGGGTTCATCCTGTGTTGTTGACTCTGCTTCAATTTTCTCTACTTCTGTGTTTGATTTTTTCTCTTTATGCTCTTCTTGGTCCATTTTCTCATCTTTGTTTGGTTCTTTATTATCTTCTCTCTGCTCTTCCTCATCCATTTTCTCATCTTTGTTTGATCCTTTGTCGTCACCGTTCTGTTCATCGTCATCGTCATCTTGAAATTATATAAGTTTTTTTTAATCAAAATAAAATAAACAAAGCATTTGACAATGGCCTAGCTGAGGCGTGATTGGCCACTGCATGCAGCACTTGTGAGTTCATATGCAACACATGTTCTCACAAGCACTACCCAAGAACATAGTGTGATTGTTAGGTGGTATTTATTGATATTGTAAAATCATAGTAGAAGGGTGGGGACACCAGCAAGGCCAGAAGAAGGTGATCAGTCCTCATTAACGGGACCATTTCACCCAAACCATAGTAGAATATAGGATTCTAAGTTAACATGGTTGTGTTAACAAGACATTCACCACAAATGTCTCGTGTAACAAGACATTTGTAGACAACATCAAAATATCGAGCTCCAGAAAATAAAAACATGAAAATGAAAAGCATGGTAATTATATCCGATGGAAAAGGGCCACTCCTTGATGATACTTGCTTAGCTAGTGCTATACTTAAGTAGTGCATATGCCCGATTACATACCTACCTACAATATAGTCTCACTCATTATTCAGAAACTCACCTTCATTTTCTTCATCCTCTTGATCTGCATTTGTTTGCATTCCCTCACCCAAAACACCACTCTCTAATCGGGCCAAACCTAAAAGTGCTTTTCCATACCTATTTACAAAAAATATAACACAATTAATGTCTACAATCTACATGCATTACATAGAAACTACTATGGGGTTTATAAGGGTGCAATTAAAGTTCTTAGACTAAATCATGTCTTTATGAAACTACTTTCAACCAATAATAAGACCTTATGGTCCCTTATAGGGAGGGAGGAGGTGACCAGTGACCACTGTCACTGCATACAAATCATAATAATCTACAAAAGTTGTTACATGATTGAAATTCTCATAAACATTAAAAACATAATGCTTCAAAAAGATAGAGATATATAACAACAACAAAGGAAGAACTTAGTCGTTATATTTTATAGACCTGCTGGTATTAATCTAAGTCACACATATAAATTGTCGATGTCAAATTTTAAATTCTACTCTGGTGTTGTAATATTACAATAATATGTACCATAAAGACGCTTCTGCACATTCATCGGCTGTCTCCCCATGCTCTTTAGCAATTAGCTCACAAGCTGTTGCCAATACTTCGGTCGCAGCATGATAATCTCTCACTGCTAGATGCCTTCTCCCTGCAGCTATAAGTTCTGTGTGTGATGTGGTGCTTACTTCTGGTACGTCAACCATCTACAAATTTAATCAGTATGTTAAAAAGTTCTACCTATTTATATATAATATATATAATTTAGATCTATTTCGTCCACACACTTTAAACTGCATCATACGTGGTAAAAATCTAATAAAATCTGAATCTTCAGTCTTGCTTTCAAAGTAAAGCATCGGATCACCAATTAAGCATTAAAATATGTTTATAATACCTTGAAAGCTTCCTTTTATTCTTATTTTCGAAACCAGAATGCCAAATCGGTTTTATAATGTAACGGATAACAGCCTTTTTATAATTATATTTTCAAAGTCACCACGTGCTCAGTTGATTTACAAAAGATGTTATGATCGAAATTATAGGGTTTACTCTACATTATAAAGATCTTTAAAATTACTCAAGGCTAAGCTTGCACAAGTTAATAAACAATAGCATTTCTCTCACACGTAACGGCTGGTTTGATAATTGCTTTGATTTCCCTTTTCTTTATTTCTAAATTCTAAGTACTTACGTTTGATATGTGTAGAAATGTCTAATTTAAAATGCGATATCGTAGATTCACAGCAGAATGATTAGATTTTTTTATAATTCCAGAAGCAATAACTTATAATTTATATTGTAGTCTTAGTCGGCAAATTTTATTTCTATGTTAATCCAAGTTCCAACCGAAATGATTACGAATAGGCGCGAGACGGGAGACCACAGACTATAGAATAAATATTGACGTCAGTCGTCAGCAGT
The DNA here is from genome assembly GCA_963853865.1 of Helleia helle. Lineage (NCBI taxonomy): Eukaryota > Metazoa > Arthropoda > Insecta > Lepidoptera > Lycaenidae > Helleia > Helleia helle. The sequence goes on along the minus strand of OY971426.1, from coordinate 5,366,024 downwards.
GTCTGCAGATTAGAAAAGTAAAATTACAGTGAAGGCTATTTGAAATTACAGTAGATTTATGAAAATTACAGTGTTTTCCTATCCTAAAATACAATATGTTTTACAGTAGATAATAATAACATTTTAACTTCTTTTTAATGACTAAATCGAAGGGGCATGAAGTTTGCCAAGTAAAAACAAGAGAGGGCGGATCGGATCGGATCGGGCTCATGTCACTTTCATGATAAAAGAGAAAGAAAATCTCCTTCTTTAACAATATTTACGACGGCTTCAAGTTTTTTGAGTATAATATTTAAATTATTTGCTATTTCCGAACCTGTAATTATATTAGATAGTTATTTAACGAGGTTGTGTTGTTTGGTGTGAAATTTTGTGCTCTGCAATAACAGCGGCTATTTTTATTGCAGCTGATTTTTTCTTTCCTTGAACCCAACAAAACAAAATGAACAAACTTTTCTCTAACGCACTACGAAGAAATACACACAAAGCACGTTGCTAAATTAAAACCCTTAGCGAAAGTAAAATCCTTTAACGATTGCTAATCGTAGAGTCTACATCCTGAGGATGCCTCGGTGTCGGGGCGAAACGTGCGTAGATTGTGTGGTGGTGGTCTTTTACTGTGGTTGTGGTGCATGTGGGGTGGTGGTGCATGCGAGTGTACGCATATGCAGTGTGGGAAAGGAGGGCAGTGCTCTCACACTCACTCACACATTTGCAGTAAAGACTGCGTGTTTTGCGGGATTATTGCTAATTAAATTATAATTTAATCTTAAAGTAAAATCCGTCTTCATAATTTTAATGCGTGATAGCATTAGTACACACGACAGCAGCCCGAGTTCCTCACTTTGGACTTTGTACTATTAAAAGTAGAACGCAGCGAAGCGTGCGAGGGGATACAGTATATTTTTGTTATTTCGTCTCACTTACGGGGTCGGCGGTACATAGTCGAGCCGTGGGCATTGGTCAACAGGCGCTGTTGTGTATGAATGAATTTAAAAGACTATGCTATTAGCTTTACAGCTATATCGCGCAATACACGTTGACGTCATCTTTAAGTTTTAAGTAAATTGTCTGTCGCTTAATGAAGTAGTCCTATATATGTATATAGATACATATATAGGACGCCTAATGAAGTAGTCCTATATATGTATATAGATACATATATAGGACTACTTCATTAAGCGACAGACAATTTACTTAAAACTTAAAGATGACGTCAACGTGTATCGCGCGATATAGCTGTATATAACGATTAGGCTGTATTGAACTATAATAATATCTTTTGCCCCTACTATATTAGTGTAGTTTGGGTATATACAATTTAATTATTATAAGGTATTATTTTATATAATTTCAATAATTTTAATGCAATACTTGTGAAGGTGAAGTTTTGGGTGTCTGTATAATTTATTACACATTAGGTAAACGATTAGGCTTATTACATATTATAGGTATAATTACATAATATCTGCCCATTTAATTAATAATAATAATATTATATAAGATAAGATGTGTATGGAACGGCTTAACTTGAAAGATTGAGCCAAAGCTTTATATTTCATAGATTTGCTAAACCCTATAACAATGTTGGGTAGGTTAAAGTAGGGTAGGCTGTTAGATAGACATAAAAAATTAAAAACTCTTTATTTTGGTATAACAAATTTTATATTATATTATTATAACAACTTTTACGGATCCGTGAAAGGTTTTTCGTTATAAGGAGAGTAAAATTCACGTAACATTATAAGTAAAACAATCAGTAATCATATAATATTTAATTTATTAAGCTAACACAGGTAATAAAAAAGGTGTCAGTAGAAGACATTTCTTTTGCCGGGGTCCGAGTCTTGAGGCCAACGGCTTTCTAACGACGACTTATTGTGTCGGTTGATACCTGAAACAACAGTGAAAATTTGATTAATAGGTACCTATTTATTTTTTGGTAATAGGCAATATCTCCACAGTTTGTCAGGGAATTCCCCTTCCCTCGTAGGTCGTAGGTATCAACTATCGTCTATCAAGCAGCCGCTGAATCATAGACAAACACTAAACTATAACGTTTCGTTTCATCCATATATCTAGGTTTTTTCACCAATAATTAAGTTTCTTTTCTTTTTTTAATATTTTTTTAGAAACTCAAAATTACAGTGACTTTCATACACTGTAATCACCATAATACAGTGTACAGTGAATAGAGTAGAATTACAGTAAATCTACTGTAATTACAGTTCATCTGGAGACACTGGTCGTCAGCCGTCCAGTCTCCACAGTCCACCAGATTAAACTGCAAAAACCATAATGCTAAATGCCGCATTTAAGTACACATTCGCGCGAACCGCGAGGCGAATAACAAGGCGAATGACGAACACGCATGTGTAAACAGTCAGTTCGTTATTCGCCTCATCATTTAAGAGTTGGTACCGCTTTTACACATTCGCGCGAACCACGAGGCTAGTACATGAATAAAGAATATCTACACTACACAATGCTTATATGCGTTGATAAATACATAATTTATACAGATAATTTTGAGCGTCGGTTTGTTATATATAACCGGTTTTTATTATATGCTTATGGATGTAAACACGGTACATATACCAAAATGGCATATTTTACAATTTTTGTCTATCTGTTTGTCTGTTTATTCCGGTTAATCTCTCAAACGGATGAGCCGATTTTGGAACTGTCACTGGCTGATAGCTGATGCTATAAGGAGTAACTTAGGCTATAAAAATAATTATCATCCATCCGGGTACGGCTATAAATCTAAGTTAACGTTAATCTTACTATAACCGAACCGATGTAAATGCAATTTGGTATGGATATTTTGTAAGGGTAGTTGCTGCTATGCAGCCGACTTGGGCCGGCACGACCGGGGTGGTACCTCTCGCCCACATAACATCGACGTCGAGTGACAGCTATGCTGTTGCGTTTCGTGCGGTTTGTGAGTATTGGGGGGATAGGGAAAAGGAGGGCAACACTTCTGCATAATCTCTGTTTGTGCAGATGTGTATGGGCGTCGGTAGTCTAAAGATCGACTACTCGTTTGCCCTCCAATGCTATAAAAAATATAGAGACGCAGTAAAGGCGACAGTATAGTTTTATCCTGAAAAACGCGAATGAAACTGCGGTGAAGGATAAAAGCATTCTCAAAGTAAAGTTTAGTCCCTACAAATACCAATTCACGTAATTAAGATAATTAATAGTTAAATAACGCAGTCTACCAAACCCTGAAAAGATATTTTAATTCTTCGCTTGATTTTCTTTTTTAGAAATCTCTTTCACTTTTAAAATTATACGTTAACACGGAGCGACATTGGATATAAAAAATATCTTCAGTGACAAATCACTGACTAGTTTCGGAATTGTATGGTTTACATTATTACTCTATCCGGTTATATGCTCGATGCCTATTGTATTCGAATGTGTAAATGCGGTGTAAGGAAACCACTAACAAAAAACGGGCCTAATCTTATAACCAGAAAATTTTCCACTAAACAAAGTTTTAGTCATTATGAAAGAAAATTATAAGCATTTTAGTAATTAATGTCGTTTATTATTACGTAATTAAATGCTAACAATCAATAAATAAACAAAAAGTAAGTGTTTTAACAAATCAAAATCAGGGTTATATTTAATAACAGCTACTAATTTTGAATTATTTCGCCTTTAAATGAAATCATTCTATATTTTTTTTATCGCAGGGAAATCCTTATGGATGCAGCCAGGATCTTCGGGTAGATCCTGACCCAATGTGGGACTCGCACCTGGGAGTGCCTACCTTTTTTTTCTTTAACGTCCATCTCGGGCACACCTCGAAGGTGTGCTGGGCCGAGTCCACCGTCGCGCCACAATCGTGACATACTGTCAACGGCTTCCTGGGGGCCGTCCGGCACAGGTACTCACCAAAGCAACCATGCCCGGTGAGCACCTGTGTCAGACGGAAGGTGAGGAGTTCGCGTTTACGGCGCATCCACCGCTCATCATTCTAACATCTGCACCATCATTGGCGGTTTCAGGTTGATAATATTCTTTGGTATTAATTTGTTTTACAAAGTTTATGGGAATTTCACATTCGTTACAGTATTTTCTTTTCAACCACAGAGTATTCTTAAAATAGCAAATAAAAAGTTTAATTATCATCATCATCAGCCTCTATCCGTCCACTGCTGAACATAGGCCTTCGTCACTCCTGATAAAAAAATTATCTTCATTTTACTCCTTTGTTTATTTTTTATTACTTAAGTACCCCTAAATAATCTCTCAACATTAGCCCATACACATCTTTTATTAAGAGGTAGTGCCATGCTGCATTGCAGCCGAACTGGGCCGGCACGTGGCCGGGGTAGTACCTCTCGCTCACATGACATCGGCGTCAAGTGACAGCTATGCTGTCGCGTTTTGTGTGGTTTGTGAGTTTCCGTTGGCGCATTGGGGGATAGGGAAAAGGAGGGCATCACATCTGCATAACCTCTGATTGTGCGGATGTGTATGGGCGTCGGTATTAAAAGGCTCCGATTGCTCGTTTGCCCCCGTTTTTATGACATAAAAATAAACAAAGAAAATTCAGCGTTGTAATAAGGCAGTATATGTATGTATGACAAAGGTCGCTCGTACTTCAAATCTGGATTTTCCTTAAGCATCTTTGAAACGCAATCATCATCATCATCATTATCAGCCTCTATCCGTTCACTGCTGAACATAGGTCTCCCTCAATGAATGCCAAGACGGCCGATCCCTTCCACGCATCCAACACGGACCGGCCACTGCACGGAGATCGTCTTCTCACCTGGTAATAATTGGTCGACCACAACACTTCGTCTACCTAAACGCGGCCTCCACTCTTGAACCTTATTGGCCCATCGGCCATCCGTTCTCCTGAGTGTCTGTATATGTCCTGACTATGGTCTCCATCATCAGACCTGTAATGGCACTTATAACCCATATGGGTGCAAAGTTCTCATCAGTATAAATTAATTAAGTCCAGACACAAGGTAGCTACTGTAAACTGTTGAGGAGTTTCCTTAACTGTCCTTCGTCTTCATCATCAGGCCTCTCATGACAGTTCCAACCCATCTAGGTGTAAAGTTCTCATTAATACAATGTAATCAAGCCCGAACACAAGGTTACTGATGTAAATCCTTGAGGAGTTCTCTTGAATGTCTTCCGGATCCAGTATCAGATGGACTCTAGACCTTCATTAAATTGTAGTGCTTTAAAACACTTAATAAAACAAATACCAAATGCACTAGTCGCCCCTACAATTTTCGAAAGTCCCCCTCATTTTCTCTAGGATGCCATCATCAGATCCTGGTTTCCTTATTATGGGACCATTAGGAAAGTATACCCTTTCAAACAAAAAAGTTTTTTCAAATCGGTCCAGCCATCTTCGAGTAATCAAGGGACATACATAAAAAAAAGATTCCGACGAATTGATAACCTTCTTTTTGAAGTCGGTTACAAATTTAATAAATAAAAGTGCACATGTCAACTTATTTGGCAACCTAATTTTTAAATCTCGTTTATATTTATATATTTATACTAATCTAAAGCTTTAAATTTCCGAGACTTGCAATGCGACGTTCGCTCTATCTCATTCTCTGTCTCTCGATCTTTCTCACTCGCTTGCTCCCTTGTCCCTAATCTCACTCCATGGCTATGTGCTTCATGCTACGTCCGCCCTTTTAGACCTCAATCACTCTCTCCCTCTTCTTTGACAAAAACGTTGCACATTTTCGCGACGTTTGATCCGTAAAAAATTTACCCCTATGCGCGCAAAGAAGTTTCACTTCAAAATGATTCATAATTCTTTATTTAAATGCCAATATATCATAAACTAATTTAATATTAAAACATATATGTACTCATACCCTTATACATATATTTCCGAACCAATACGACTTAGGGAACTTCAACAAAAGAGCATACTCATATTTGAAAGGCCGGTAACGCACCAGGTGACCTGCTAATGATATTGTGGTGGGTGTCTATGGATGTCGCTTATCACTTACCACCAGGTGAAACGACTGTCCATTTGCCACCTTTTCTATATATAAAAAACTTACATTTTATAAATAGACGGCAAACTTTTTCACACACACGTTTCAAAACTTTACGCGTGTTTCAAAATATTCTTCCTTAATATACTGTTTCATACATTGTATGATACAATGTAATAAATAATGCGCTTTATATTTAATTAATTAAAGTGCAGTTTGCATCATGTAATGACATAGATATCGACTTTTCCCCCGCCACAACTATTGCCCACCCAATGTTTGGCTAGTGAAGGGCATCAAGAAAAGTATCGATTATAAAATAGAATGCACATATCTTCATCATAAGTTAGACGACTTGCAATATTGTCTACATTTTAAATTAGGATAGAATGTCAAATGTAGTTATTTAGGCGATATGAATAAGTTAATTTATTACATAGTTGAAAGTACGTATGAGATTTTAGCTAATACCACCGTATTTTTATTGCTCTTTTTATTATTGTACCTATTTTTTTTTATCACAATCATCCTTAATACATACCGGTTCACTTCTAGATTGCTCTACGAACGTAGAGGTACTCTACCTCCAAAATAAATGTATATTTTTACAAAAATTAAAAATATTGCCAAAAGCCTCATTGATGCATTATTATGACTCAAACACAGCACAATCGATAAAACCCCACATCGATTTCAATTTGGTAGTTTGAACTTTCCAACCCTATTGATTACTTCATTTTCCCGTTTTCCCAAGGCAGTACGTACGAAGCCTTTGTCGAAAGAGGTTGTCTCGTAAAAATATAGACATATAACACGCGATATTTAAAAATCGAACAAGAATATTGAATTAAAAATGTGACTTAAAGTGATTTCGGAGAAAATATTATTGGCGCGATCCTCTGAAAATAGTAAGTTACTTTATTAATAATTTATAGCGTCTATTTAATAGTTTACATATCGATTAATAAGTTTATTAGGGTTCCGCACCCAAAGAGTGCTGAAACCGGATTACTAAGGTTCCACTGTCAGTCTGTCACGGTCATATCTTATGAATTATAATAGGCAGATCCAAATATCTAGTTATTATTCTTCCTATAATAATAAATAACATTGTGTACAATATAAACATTCGAAATTATATTATATTAAAATGCAAATATATTGAAAAGCAGACCCTGCATGAGGACAGTGTGGAGAAAAGAGTTTTTTTATAAACCTCTTAGTAAAGTATTCTTGGAGCAGTGATAAATATTGTACGGAACTCACGTCTGCGAAAACTGCTTTTGGCTTCATTTTTTAAACTTTAAAGATGTACGATCCGAAAATGTACGTGCAAAATTCAATAATATTTTGCACGTATATTTTCGTATCGTAAAATTTCGAAACACCAAAAGGCATCTAGAATTACACGTGGTTCTTGGAATGACATTTTCATCTTTGCGTCTATTATTAAAACAGTTCTGGTCAAGGAAACTTTGAATTCATAGGTAAATTGTAAGTAGGATCAAGCCACAACCCATCTCGAAACTTTCATCCCATCCCATCTCTATTCTTCACTGAGTTTGTTTCGCCGTTTATCAATTTTTCGTTCAATAAACTACATTGTAATTAGCAGAATATTGAATAAAAAAGGACTAGTGAAGAATTTCATATATTTTGTTATCATTATTAATGTGTATAAACGATGTGTGCTATGAGGAGTGAGGACGGTTGGTTTGGTGTTTAAACCGATGATGATGATGATTATCATGATAGGAATATAGTACAGCTAATTAAATTAATTAAAACTAATGTCCCTGTCTTGTTACATTACTTTGTAGGCAGTTACAATTGAATATTTATTACTTCGCAGAAAATTTTCCTTTGTGTTAGTACAGAAATATAGTATAAAACATGCTCTGATCTAAACTTTAGTTCTAAATATGAAATTATTGTAACGTGGTTTCTTTGTGTTAGTGGATAGGCAAAACGGTAGGTATGCCATCTGATGGTAAATGGATTACGACGCCCATCTAGGGCGTACCTAAGGTAACTCATTCATGCGTTGCCTAAGACAAGATGATAAGCCGTTTTGCCAGTAATTACACTGTCAGCCCTGCTCTACCTTTCGAAACACAGCAAAACTGTTTCACGGAAGGACTGTTTAACTGCGGGGAATGCTCTGAGGCATCCCGCGGGGGAGTGGGTCTCCCCACGCGGCTATGTGGGACTCGCTGCGCTCGAAATCTGGTAAGTGGACGCAGCTCTACCCACTAAAACCCGGTGAGTGCCACCAATGCCGCCTTTGGTGAGGTCCCTGGACCCTGGATCTAATAAACTAACAGGGCACCTCGGGTCAGTCCCCCAAGTAATCCGGGACCCGGGTTGTCCCGCACCACAGAACAACCCCTCCCAACGTCGGGACAGTAAAATGGGGTGAGGTTCCCGTCCCTTGTCCCCTGCTCTTTTGTCCCCTCATCTTATAAGAGGGGTTCAAAGAGCCCCCTCGGCTCAATTAGCTTCGCCTAAGGTGCTGGGCTCACCCCAGGCGACTGAGCCCCACCGCCACGTCAAGGCCTGAACCATGGTGGGGACGGTTGTACCCCTGTCGACATATCGCTTCGACCGGTAATTTTCGAACCCGGCCTTGGTGCTGAGAATTCCAGGGCGTAATAAGAACCAAGCCTTTTTTGTAGCATAGGAGGGCAAACGAGCTGTCGAAGCCTTTAGGAGACTATCGTCGCCCATTAAGGATGTAAAAAAAAATAACTAGAGATATAGCTGTTACTTTACGCCGGTATTATGTGAGCGAGAGGTACCACCCCGGGCGTGCCGGCCCAATTGGGCTGCAAAGCTGCATGGCACTACCTCCTTCATATCATAACCTACCATCACAATTCACAGTAAATTTGTGTTGCAGGAGGGTGTGGTCCGACCAGCAACGGCGGCCAGATGAGATTCAGTGCGAGCAGTCAAGTACGGCCACGAAAATTGCTCCCCACGGCAGTCCGGCGCGAGCGTACATCGCCTACCACAAGCTGGGCGCAGACATGGATCCGCAGACGCAGACCAGCGACTGCGAGTGCGCCCTCCATCCCTCCGTGTTCTACCTGCTGGCGACGCTGCTGCTCACCAGGTATATAACAAACCCCTCCATATCATATTTCCATAACCAGTGTCTAAGGTCTCTGTTGGCCTCTCACATATATCTCTATAATTCGTGTTATATCATACATAAACAAGTAGAGTTTCTAAATCCTCCAATAGGCAACATATCAGCTTACTAGGTTTGGCAACCTTTCTATTATTTGGTTCTATGTTCTACATAAAACAAGTGGAACTATTACATGGCCGATCCCAATATTCATCTTGAACCTTAGTTTGTCATTCTTAGCCATACATTTTAGATATATAATTCAAAGACATTTCCTGGTTATTTTCTCACGGATGCAGTCAGGTCAATACAGTTCGTTAGAAACCTTTTTTACGATTTAATATGTTTAATAATATAGAATAATAATATCAACCCTTATATGTCCCACTGCTGGGCACGGGTCTCCTCGAAATCAGGCGAGGAGGGTTTGGGTTAGTGACTTTTGAATTTTCATCTCATTAGATAGTTTCCTCACGAATGTTTCTTTCGTCGGTTTTAATGTTATGCTGTGAAATTGATATATATTACCAACGAGCTAGATAGATGAGATTACTAACTAGATATTTCCTGTGGTTTCTCTCGCCTCAAAAAAACTTATAACATAAATAGACACCCTTTATAATTGGGATTCCAGATAGTTCCAGAGATTGGTTTTGATAACAAACAATTAACTTTTCAGCTTTATAATATTAGTATAGATATAATCCCATAAGAACATTAAAGTACTAGTCCACTTTTATTAAAAAACCTTAAGTTTTATATTGCTACCTTTAAACAAAGTAAATCTCTGCCTCCCTTGGCGATAAAGATTTTATATGAACATCGACCTAACAGACATGAGACAGGCGAAATAACAGTTGAAAGGTTTGTTATTACTACATATTTAAAACCTTAACTTGTAATATGAATTTTAATTCTATCTATACTTATTTATTTAAAATTTTAAATTGCCTTAACATCCGTACTTACATTTACAGCCGTATCCGGATTGATGATGTTTATTTTTACAGTTTAAGTTACCCCCAATAATATCAGCTATCTGTCAGTGAAAGTCCCGTCAAAATCGGTCCCGCCGTTTCAGAGATTAGCCGGAACAAACAGACAGACAGACAGAGAAACATTTTAAAAATTGCTTTTTTATTGTAAGTACCGTTTATACTTTCATAGGCATTTAGTGAAAAGCTGGTAATTTGAAATTACAAACAGACATTTCAATTTTATTTATCTATATAGATAGTGTGTAAAAAAGCTTATTAGTAAACTAAAATAATAATAATTACACGTTGTAATTTTTTATTTGTAAATGAATAAATGAATAATTTGCTTAAATGATTTTAAATCAAATAATAATCTACAAATGTTTACGAGACGAAAATGAAATAGCATAAATGAACTTATTTAGGCGTTTAATTATTTTCCGGATTAATAATTATCCTGGATTACCTCGTTTGTGTTCATAGACGATATATTGATTACACCATTAGAAAGAAAGAAACAAACAAACAAACACACAGAGACAGAAAGAGATACACAGAAAAACATTTTTGGTTGTACAAACATAAAAATAAGACAAAAAAAATATTAATGATAATTATTGCAAACAAACATTTTTAATAATAAAGTGTGTGTCTCACGCTCTCATGAGTGGGTCAAAATGGTCCAGTTCAACATTGTGTTAGGAAAATGTTTCCTGGCGCTGATTTTCAACTGACCCAAGAGTATATCAGGTCACGGATGCCAACCAGATACGAATTATGCCTACAATTTTTCTTATATTTTTTAATAATATTACTAGCATAACAATAACAATTCAACATCTATGATTATAATTATAATTACCACAATCTATCTGCCTCTATTTTTTTTATATCTGACGATCTTGTGTATACGAGTGAGAATCGTTATTCCGTATAATATTAATTCTCTATAAAGAATGAATACTTCGATAGTCAATTATACGTGTCACCGGCCGGGGCGTCGACATCAACGAACCTTCTACTAGAACATTAATTTTCGTGAAACATGACCTTTGTATACTTAGTTGAAAATGATACAGCTTTCTAATAGAATATTCTGGAAGTTTAGATTGAAACACGCTTGTTTTTATGCCCTCACTCAAAATACTGTTATAAGTTTACCACAGACGTACCAGTCAAATGAGGCAGTTTGACTCATTTGACTGGTACGTCTGTGGGACCGTAGTTCTCAAACGGGTGAGAGATTTAAGATTTTTAAAGCAGGATTTCTAGCGGTAATCTTTAGATATATTTTATCAAAAGCCGTTTTAAAGTTGAGCCATTTTTATTGCGTTGTTTCTAGGATTCCGTACCCAAAGAGTGCCAAACGGGACCCTGTTACTAAGCCTTCGCTGTCTGTCACCAGGCTGTATCTCATGAACCGTGACAGCTAGACAGTTAAAATCTTCACATATTATGTATATCTGTACAACAAATACTAAAAACAGAATAAAATATTTAAGGGGATGGGATAGGAAGGGGATGGGAGCGCCATACACGGCAACAAGTAGACGTTTGAAATATCCACAGAATATTGAGTTCTATATAATTAAATTAAATTGAATTAATATTTCAGGGCTCTCATACAGCAGACGTGTTTTTGGATATACAGGTTGCAATTGAAATCATGGGCATCCTTTCAAATTTAGACACTACTAATGATACTATTTGCATTACGGCTAATAATAAGCTGATTTATAAAAAAATATGCAAGCAAGGGATTTATTTATTTATTTACAAGCTATTTATTTCCAATAGATAGGTATCCGTCACGTACATAACTGACGCGAGGTCTACGTATTCTACACGGCGCGGGCGGCATTTTCGTAAACCAATCTGCGCCCAATCGAACTTGATACTTTTTATGACAGAATTTAATATAAGGGTTTTCAATAACATGCTTTAATTTTATTTTTAGTATTCGTAACATTAGTAGTTACATGGGCAGTGTTAAAATTTAAAAGGATGCTCATGATTTCAATTGCATCCTGTAGATAATGTTGTACGGAACCCTTCCTGCGCGAGTCCTACTCACACTTGATCGTTTTTTTTAAGTATTGTAGTACCGTACAGGTCCTAGATTTATCTTGGTAATATAATATTAAAGGGCCAAAATGGCCGACCCGCGAAGGCGTCTAATATGAAGTAATTTGAGCGGGAAAATCGATATAGATAAAAATGACGTCAATATTAGATAGTGACTAAAATATGGACAATACTGATCTATGTTTCTGACGCCTATTTTACTATGCGAATCGAATCGATAACCAAGTGTTGGGCTAAACGTCGTTTTTTTCAAAAGACAATATTAGATAGATTATTAATTAGTCTCTATTAGTCCATATATCAGCCAAAATATTAACATCGAAACCAAAAACAAAAATCATTATCCGTGGAATTTGTTGCTAAAACTCGACCAAATTGCCGAACTCTATATGTCATGAATAAAATCGATACTAAACACACCCTTTCTATGTAATTAAGCGACACAAAGGATTAATTACAGTAAAGTCCACAAGATAAGTTAATATTTATTGCTATCGTAAAATAAACTGAAAGCTTTTTAGAAGTTAGACATTTAAAAGCGATTAATTTACCAGATCTATACAAAAAAATATATAAAAAAAACATTTAATTTCATAAACATAAACCTTAATTTTTGTTAAAGTGTCTAATGTTGTATAATATTATGCATATATATATGGTACGGAACCCTTCGTGCGCGAATCCGACTAGCACTTGGCCGGTTTTTCAAATCGAATATAATAATAATAATGTCTATGGACGCTTTTTTCTGTCATTTTATGACACTTTAATCTGGTCCCGTGGTAAGTAAGTTATATTTAAGATTTTTATTATATAATAAATACACTTATACCATGACACAAGAACAAGAAAACTTTTTTGTTCCCTGACGGGATTCGAACCCGCAACCTCCGGCTTAGCGTCAACGCGCTAACTAATATAGTTAGTACGGTATCTAAAAAGCTTTCAAATAGGTACTTAGATTACCGCCGATATCATCGAACTATGACATCCAGCATTTACTCAGGTACTCCAATAAACATATAGCCTGAAGGCCAAATAGTTATGTGACCCGCAATCAGGAAGATGTCGATCGAAGGTCGACCTTCAATTTAGAAAAAAAAAATTAACTGTAAAGGCCATATTATACGCCATTACAGACGAGCGCACAATATTAAATTTTCCCATTTTGATCTCTCAACCAAACGGTACAAGCCACTGACTAGCATGTACCCAGAACTAGGACATATAAAGGTCGCGAACTTTTGCGCAAAGGAGTTCTAGGTATTTCGGAACAAATCTAAAATGAACCCTAATATATCCTAGGACCTAGACCAAACTTTTGAAGTACATACGACACGAGTGGCAGAGTTGGCTCGAGTTAGGTCTCTAGGAGTTAGGTCTCTTAGGAGTCAGGCGTAACTGTGTATAACGGAAACCCTTGCTTTATTACATTACGCGTGTGATTTATTAATTTGAGCATGTGCCTAAATATATGTAATAATAATGTTTACGTGATAAATGGAAACCCATATAGATGTCCTAAAATTTGAAAGAAACCAAACATAGGGTATAACCCTCGGCTGAAAATCCAATCTCGACCGGTGACTAGAAGAAGTAGACCTCCACAGAGGGGTTGCCCCGCACCACAAAACAACCCCTCCCAACGTCGAGGACGGGAACCTCACCCCATGTACTGTACACGGGGTGAGGTTCCCGTCCTCGCCCCTTGCCCCCTGCTCTTTAGTCCCCTCTTCTTATAACAGGGGTACAAAGAGCCCCCTCGGTTCAATTGGCTTCGCCCAAGGTGCTGGGCTCACCCTAGGCTACTGAGCCCCACCGCCACGTCAAGGCCTGAACCATGGTGAGCAGTGACGTTGACATCAAATATCATATCAATTTACAAAACATGCTCAAAATCACAGAACTATATCTCGATATATTTCTGTGCTCAAAATTACTTTTCCATACAAATAAATAGCGGTAACAAAGCATTCCTTTCAGCGCTCTGCATTATAGAATCGATAAAACTACGCCACTAGAATATTTTAATGTCCTTTTATATTAACTATAAGCTTTACCCGCGACTTCACTTGGACTTTGAAATGAGATTAGTATGACCTGAATTTTATTTCATTTGCAACATTCTTTCTGAAAATTCGTGGTTATATAAGCAGGATCGATTTCAATGATTTTTTTGTATATCTAAGTAGGTCCATGTTGGATGCGAGTGGCAAGGGATCGGCCATCTTGGCGTTCATTGAGGGAGGCCTATGTTCAGCAGTAGATGAATAGTGGATGATGACGATGAAGTATATCCTCGTGGTGGATTGTTTGAAAATATATTTGAAACTGTTTATGTCGTCGTGATTTCGTTTTCATGAACTAAACATTTGTCATATTGAAAAGTATTTTCAAAGAAAAAATATTCCTTTTGCGTGTAATATTTCTAGTTAATTATACAGCCTTACGAATTTGTACGAGTACCGCATATTCAGAAAAATGCGAAAATCTAAACTGTGTATCGAACTCTTGGTACCTCTATGCAATACTTTAAGGCAAGCCTTTAAAGATTGTTTAAAAAAACAACTTGGAATATGCCGCAGTACGACAAGGCGTCAAAGACGTAAGACCGAGTATATTTTTATTAAAACTTTCGCAGTTCAAACTTCGTTGAGCTTTTTACATTCCAAGTGCACTCGACGTGGGCTGTGAGCCCGTATTCTATAAAACGATCCGTTTTTTTTATTAAATAAGATCTTCATGATATATTTCGGAATCGCAATAATTGCTTTAGTAGATAGTGGCACATTTTCTGTCGCTTAGGTGATCCTGTTGTCCACAGATCCGGAACCCTCAAAAAACGCCTGAAGGCGCTTACAGGTGGTTTATATTGATGGGTGATGCTGACCACTTATCATCAGGTTGCACGTTTGTTCGTTAGCCTATATAATATAAAAAATAAGCAAACGGCGCGGACTCGAATCGCAATTTGGTTTTTTCAAACATATTATAACGAACGAACTGAAGCTCTTCTATCATCATCATCAGCCTCTATCCGTCTACTGCTGAACATAGGCCTCCCTCAAAGAATGCCCAGACGACCGATCCCTTGCCACTCGCATCCAACACGTTACTCTAATCTTTATGAGTCTGTAATCATCTGCTTAACATAAGAATGTTCCATAAATGACGACCAACGTTATTCCTAAGTTAGGTAGGCTAGTTAACTAAGTTATCTAAATATTATATAGTATAATAAAGCAGGCAAAGCTGTGTGCAAAAGTCTACTTAAAGATCACTCGCCTCGCTTAATTATAAGACTAATCTGCCATAATATATTCCACTTAGTACATATTTTAGGGGTACATTATATACATTATTTATTCTAGAATAAACTGCGACCCTCGACATCCATATTAATTTAATTTTAAATTAACCTTGAAAACTGATAAAAAAAATATTGTAAATCTAAAAAATGACTATCTTTGCCAAAGTGCCTAGGGAGTTGGTTTATTACACACAGATCATTACTTAGAGGCGATAATTACTTACAGATGCAAATTTCACAGAATTTGCTTAAAAACGATGGTATTATTGCCTTGCGAGAAACTACCACTCGCCTCTGTCTTCTCATGTAAACGACCTTTAATTCAAAAGACTAGCCACGCGTTCTCGATCTTTCTAGAGTATGATTGCCCCACATTCATTTGGCACTACGTAAGTGCTTTACATAATGTCAGCCATTTTCCCCACATACGCGCCTAGGGAGACTCACTCCCGCGGGATGCCTGAGCATTTCAGAAAAAAAAATCGTGTGATGTCGTAATGACGTTCCTTTCGAAAATTTTAATGAAAATTCTCGTTTATACGCTTTAAGTAAACGAAACTTACTTTGAGAGTTACTTGAGACGCAGAAATAACGAGAACATTTCTCAACGCCACAATATTACTCCGGTGACTGGTTGACAAATGATTTCGAATATTAGACGCGTAATTGTAGGGATAATAAATAACCAAGGAATTATATTTTGGCTCGTTAAAAAATCTTAATAATTGTGCAAGTTTATGTCAGACTCATTTAATTGATGACATTGGTAAAGCAAATCAGTATAGCTAATTCATAGATGGTGCTTGCACATACATTCGTACAGTTATCTTAGCATTGCCTGTTTTAGACAATGGTAAAAGCTAAGATCAAGTATCAATAGATTTGACAAGCTAATAATAATACCGTATTGGAACGAGATAACAACATACGAAAAATCCAAGAGTGACAGACACATAGACACTTTCTTTTGTCTTTGTCAGAATATCACCCAAAAAATTATCGACTAAATTTGAATGCCATACAAACATTCTCACTCGCGAACAGTTTGTCAAATATGCCGCCATTTTGTACTACTTTTTAATTTGGTCGGCTTATGTAGGTATGGTGATACCAGTTTTGTTATAAGCAGATTACCCAAGAATGTGGTATTATTTAAAAAGGGTGACTGGAATTTTCGAAATAAACACAATAAAAACAAATATGTTTATTGCTATTCTTAAAGGCTATGTATACTTATAGATCATACATATTAAGACGTATATAGCCTTCTTTTTTATTATTTATGTTTTTAGCGGTTTGTTATTAGTCATTACATAATATTTTCGATAATCCGGAAAAATGCAGCTGTCTAAAATTACAATAAATGTTTGGTTAGGGCTAATGCTTATAGTTATCTATCAACCTTTACCAGTTTTTTATTATTTTTAATTCACTTGTTTCAAGAAACTATGTAGACTTGTTATTATGAATGTGGTATCCCTGTAAAATATGCCTGTCCCATTCGGGTATACGCGAATGTCAATTCCATATTATACTTGTTCCTAGGGTAAAAGTGCATGGCATGTAAGGAGATGGATTTCTTTGACATGATGAGATGGTGTCTACAGACAATTGATTTATGTTATGTGGGTAGAGAAACCAGCAAACGATCCAATATTCTATTAGGCCTAAACAACCGAACCAAATTCTTCGATGAATCTGAAACGCAAGACGGCAAGTATCGGTGCCAGGAATTACACTACCTGTCCTTCTCTTATTGCCAAACACAGAAAGAAATGAGCAGAGTGATGGCACTCATGCAGACGCGGCACATGGCACATCTCTCCCAAAGCAAGCAAGCACTTAAATAAGAGGTAGCGCCATGCTGCTTCGAATTGGGCCGGCAAGACCGGGGTGGTACCTCTCGCTCACATGACATCGACGTCAAGTGACAGCTATACTGTCGTTTCGTGCGGTTTATGAGTTTTCGGTGGCCCATTGGGGGAAAGGGGGGATAGGGAAAACGAGAGCAACGTATCTGCATAATATTTGGTTGTGCGGATGTGTATGGGCGTCGGTAGTCGCTGAACGGCTTCGACTGCTCGTTTGCCCTCCTATGCTTTAAAAAAGCATTTCAATTACTTATTCGTAATTTTAATTTCTTTATTATATTTACAGTCTGTTACATTATAAACAGTTGAGTCACTGTCCTGAAATATCTCGTATCAAATTTCGTATTCCACTTTATTTTCCAAATCCTTCTAGAAATATAATCCAAACACAAATGTCGGTGTTAAACAATGCCCGTGTCTAAGCCGTTTACACACCGACTGGCGTTTATGTATTCAACGAAGTGTTTCGCATCTAACAGATTACCTAACTATATATTCAACCATACATTACTAGTACGATAAATTCAGCAAGTGTAAAATGTATATAATACGTGAAGGGAATCTTTAAGGCGCGATTAGAGGAGAGGTTTTGGAGTACGCATTTTTTTTTCTTTACCGCCGGGAAATGCTCTGAGGCATCCCGCGGGGGAGTGAGTCCTCCCACGCGGGTATGTGGGACTCAATGCGCCTGACAGCTGGTAAGTGGACGCAGCTCTACCCATTAAACCCGGCGAATGCCACCAATGCCGCCTTTGGTGAGGTGCCCCGGATCTAGTAAACAAACAGGGCACCTCGACGGCTAGTCAGTCCCGCAAGGGACCGACGCCACCTCTACAGAGGGGTTTTCCCGCACCACAGAACCACCCCTCCCAACGTCGAGACAGTACAATGGGGTGAGGTTCCCATCCTCGTCCCTTGCCCCTTGCTCTTTTGTCCCCTCTTCTTATAAGAGGGGTACAAAGAGCCCCTCGGTTCAATTAGCTTCGCCCAAGGTGCTGGGCTCACCCTAGGCTACTGAGCTCCACCGCCACGTAAAGGCCTTAGCCCTGGGTGGGGTGGAGTACTCATACTGTGCTTCTAAGAAACCTAATATTTTACGCACATTTTTTATGTCATAAGGAGGAAACTGAGCAGTCCGAGTCCTATGCTGACTACCAAGACATCCGCACAACCAAATGTTATGCAGATGCGTTGCCCTCCTTTTCCCTATCCCCCCAATGGGCCACCGGAAACTCACTACACAAAGCCCATGGGCTGGAGATTGTCGGTCCATCTAGTAGAAGGTATACTCTCCATCTTTCCTGTCGTGGCTTCCACTTCAGAACTCTATTAGCTTCATCATCACCATAAGCCTTTATCTATCCATAGCTGCTGAACATAGGCCTCCTTCCTGCGTTTTGGGTAGACGAAGTGTTGGTCAGCCATTAACCAGGTGGGTAGACAAACACCGCGTGCAGGTCTGTGTTGGATGTGAGTGGCAATTGATCGGCCGTCTTGGCGTTCATTGAAGGAGGCCTATTAGCTTACTGGCCCTCAATTCTTCTGCATATGTGACTGGCCCTCTGCTATTTTAGAGTGCTTTGACGTATTTTATTCTCCTTTTACACTTGTAATAATTAACAATGCCATTGGTTGATTATTATCTAAAAATAAGTACCCCTTTAGCATTGTAACTCAAAGGATTTGTAAAAGTTTTTTTTATTTCATTTTTTCCACTTTTTCTACATGTTCATAATAATATTTTATGATAAAATTCTCCATATTCTATAAGGAGGTTGTCGTGACCTATTTCGTGATGAGTTTAACCCCCGACTCCTAACTGAGTTACGAATAAGTCAGCTTTTGTTCATATTCTAGAAACGTCTTAATTTTGTGACAATTTACTATGTTAAGCATTCTTATGCTTTATAATAATTCAAAGGTTCAGTAGGTAATAATCACACCTACCATCACGTGTCTAAGGATAACGCGATACAAAGCTGAGTATTCTTAGATAAGCCATCTGCTCACCTACTGTTCCGATTGAGCTTAAAGGCCATCAGGCTGAAAAGTCTAGCCCTTCCGGTCCCCTGAGGGACTGACTAGCTATCGAGGTGTCCTGTTTGCTCAACAGATCCAAGGCATCTCACCAAAGGCGGCATTGGTGGCACTCGCCGGGTTTTAGTGGGTAGAGCTGCGTCCACCTTACCACCTTTCGGGCGTAGCGAGTCCCACATACCCGCTCGGGGAGATCCACTACCCCGCGGGATGCCTCAGAGCATTTCCCGGCGTAAAATGGTTTATACTGGTTTAGCCCTTGGTTCCACCCAGTAAATGTTCAGATTTAACTCTATAGAGCATTACATTCAAATACAGCTCTATTAGTACAAAATAAAAAGTTCCATTCATTCGCAAATGATATCTTTAATAAACCGAGCTGTGAGACTAATTAAAAATGCACGAAGATAAAAGATTCAGTGGAATAAAGAGCTATTACGAGAGAATGGGTCACCGCCATAGGCGACTGCCGCCGAGACGGGCCGACGCCGGATATCAACGATTATACCTACAATAAGGGAATAAAAAGACTTTTTGTGTTTTGATGCTATTTTAACCATTTCTCTATTTATACTGGCTTTTTTATGTTGATTTTTAAGCAACGTGGCACATAAGCAATTTTTTTTCTGTAACGCCGGGAAATGCTTTGAGGCATCCCGCCTGGGGAGTGGGCCCCCCACGCGGGTACGTGGGACTCGCTGCGCCCGAAAGGTGGTAGGGTGGACGCAGCTCCACCCACTAAACTCGGTGAGTGCCACCAATGCCGACTTTGGTGAGGTGCCCCGGATCTAATGAGCAAACAGGACACCTCGACGGCTAGCCAGTCCCCCAAGGGACCAAAGCCACCTCCACAGAGGAGTTGTCCCGCATCACAGAACAACCCGTCCCAACGTCGGGAGAGTACAATGGGGTGAGGTTCCCGTCCTCGCCTCCTGCCCCCTGCTCTTTTGTCTTCTCTTCTTATAAGAGGGGTACAAAGAGTCCCCTCAGCTCAATTAGGTTCGTCCAAGGTGCTGGGCTCACCCTAGGCTACTGAGCTCCACCGCCGCTTCAAGGACTGAACTATGGTGGGGACCCGATACCTACTGGTCCAAGCAAATGATTGCTTAACCTTTTATTGCGGTCGCAGTGGAAATGCTTGATTGGTGATCGGTCGTCCCCGGGGATATGTAGGACAGCCGGCGCTCCCCGCTACCCCGGCATCGATATACCGCACTAAAATCATTGCGAGTTGCCTTTAGCTGCTTGAAGGGGAGTGTCCCGGATCTGACTAACACAGGTCACCCCCGCGACCGGCCGGTTCCATCAAAAGGGCTGACCGGGCTTCTTCCCAGTATGGGGAACTCCGACAACCTGAAGCACTCCCGCTGACGTCGGAACTTTTCTACCGGAGCAGGTACCTAAACCAAAGAGCATACCACCAGGTTCCTAGGTATTCTTATGTACATTAAGTGGCAGATAATACTGGCGAACTTTAAGATGGTAACAGATATTTGAAAATCAAGCTCTAATTGTATCGAATTCTAAATGGATTGTTGCCAAGATACACAAGGAGACACGAAAGCACTTGACTATAAGTTTTCTATTGACTCCTTTTATGCCTTTTAGAAAACAATATAGCTTTTACTGTCAGTGACGATGTATTTCTGTTTTAAGGAAATAAAAAATACTGGCCTCTAATATAAAATTATGATTACATAATCAAGAAAAATACTATAACCACTTACTATCAATCGAATCGTCAGCCCAACTAACAAAAAAGTGTATAAGATTTTAAGTTAACATAGGTATTTTCATTTGGAATGGTAAATATCCGTTTAAAATAATTTTAGAAATAAAAAAGTGTTAAAATATCTTATACTTTGGAAGCAATTTACAAAATCAAAGAATGTCATTGTACCCGAACATCTTGTACGGCCAGCAATAAAACCGACCCGCCCGTAAACTCTCAGTTTTATATGCTTCGCGATGAAATAGCCTACGACTTTTCTTGTTTACTATTGCATATGTTGTGTACTTTATGTAGTGCTTCTCTGTGGTTTCGTTTAAAGAAGTAAGAAAGAAAGACTAATCTAAATTACTACATTTAGATTAGTCATTCCATCTTTGACGACTGGTCGAGTAAACCACCACACCACTGCACCTAACTCCACCCAAACCCGCTCATCGTGAGCGCGGCAAACTATTCCCCAGATAGCTCAGTTCCAATTAGACATAGGTTACCTAAGCATGTTTTAACAGACCCAGCTGACGAAATCTCTCTGCTACTAATGCGCGACGCAAAAGCGCGACGCGAACGTCACAGCATATACAGACACACACACGGTGCTAGGTACACCTGCACACCGCCTGGGCCTCGGGGTCGTAAGCGACGTCGAACCCTACACATGGAAACCTCATCGATCGGGACCGATCGCGGAAGCTTAGGTTCGAATCCGATACGAGTAGACACAAACCCAGACTGCTACTACAGTAGCGGTAGTAATAACTAGCGCATACAGCGCTAGCACTGCGCTACCGCTAGATTGCTTGGGCACCGCGCATGACCCGCCTCCCTCTCCAGAGGGAGGGATCAGGGCCGGCCCTCATGATGATAGGTTAAATTCAACCGTAAAAGATTCGTCGACCGTATCGAATTTGACTAGACAAATGGAAGAGTAGGTATATAACCTAATACATAAATAAAATTATTTACCTGTATAAATATACAGGTCAATATTTACCTTAATTTATTTTGTATTTTATTTTAAATTTTTCTTAAAATTTTATTTTGGTCCTTAGTACCCGTACTTAGAACCCGTAACATAAGTTCATACGAAATAAAATTTTATTTGAAGTGAGATTTCATTATCATCATCAGCCCCTATCCGTCCACTGCCGAAGATAGGCCTCCCTCAATGAACGCCGAGATGGCCGAACACTCGCCACTCGCATCCAACACGGACCGGCCACTGCACCGAGATCGTCTTCCCGTCTGATTAATGGCCGACCAAAACAACAGAGATTGAATTTTATAAAAAATTGAGATTTATTATTATTAGGAAAAATTTACTGTTACCTAAAAATTCTTGTATTATTTTCTTATGTTTACGAAAATTTTACAATTACAATGAAATAACTTAAACGGATTTTATCGCGATTTATTAAATTTTACGTGCCTGAGGACTGAAGAGTATCCAAAACATCGGCACGCTTAACTTATGTACCGTAGGGCAAGCCATCCCCACCTCTACTATTCCGATTTAATTGTAGAGGCCATTAGGCCACAGATGAGGTCAATTTGAAAAAAAAAAGATGCGATTGGTAAAAAATGTTTTATTATAATAAAAGTCTTGATTGTGTTAGCTATATGTCATGAATGTGAAAGGATTTCTAGATATGTAATTTCACGAATAAATAGAGCAACGAGTTAAACATATTTTGTGTATCGATAAATGGAGCAGCCGAAAATTGGGGCCACTTTATATTCCAAAAAATCTCATTACTTCGTTGAATAATAATCGACATCTATATAACGGCACTTTAGCGTTCAATGTTTTTATTTCAATCAATAACTTATCTATAGTTTATGATATCGGAACGAAGTACTAATATAAAAGATATAAATATATTGCTTATTAGTTTAAACGCGCTAATCTCTGAAACTGTGTAAGGCTTATTATTTGAGACAAAAGCTTTTTATACAAGGTTGATAAAATCGAGAGGCATTAAATTAAACCACATATACTACACATGCTTACGGTTAATACGAAACTATTAAAAACAGTTTATGAGAGAAATAAAAAAAACTTTTTCAAACAAATACGAGAATAGCCAAAGTAAAGCGTTAACATCCTTTGTAAAATGTCCACTGACCTCCGAATCTAAAAGGCAGTGCGACTAGTGGTGATTAATATAACGCATAGCGCCATAACGTAACGCGCTATTCGTACTCAACGTATAGCGTACACTATATAAATTCCTATTCGGCGCTATAACGTAGCGCCTCGCTACATTAGGTATACGGCCTACGCTAGACGTTATAATTTATAGTTTATACGTCAGTCAGCGTCGAGCGCGCGCTAGCTCTAGATGTGTCGTGCGCTATCTCGGCCGGCTCACGCGAGTTACGTAATTCTAATCTTGCGACTACACGTTATAATATAGCGCGCTAGAAAAATATAGTTTATAGTCCATAGCACGTTATCATAAAATTTATTTGCACACCACTAAGTGTGACGCACAGCACGTTGCGTCTCACCGGGTCGAATAAAGCGGAGTGGCTTTAAAACTTTAAAAATATCCTGTGACTTGATTGTGATTGATTCTATTGGTCCAATTTTTGGTGTGTAGCCTGAAAATGGTACATAGTATATGTGGTTTAATTTAATGCCTCTCGCTTTTATCAACCTTGTATAAAGTTTACCCACTCTATAAAAAAAGCCGGAGAAAATAGCTAATATTCATACAATATTAAAATGTAGTCACAAACTCTGAAACAATCCTTTTTTTATTGTGTCATAAACCTCTGAAGAGCACTTTTGTAGGATTTTATTCTCAACCTTAAAAGAAGTTAGTGTGAATCGTAAAATACTTTATACTTTGTTACACGCCAAGCTTTCCACTAAGATATAAACTCTGGCTCACATTCCCGTACTTGAATGGTAGTTACCGGGCAGTTCGAGAGGTCTTGAAAGTAGTTCTTCCACTCACTTTTAATTTTACCAGGATCTGAAATCAGGTTCCCATCATCATCTTCAAGTATTGTGAGGTGGGTTGGTATCCTTTCGAAAGGTCAGTTTTACCATGAGTTTATGTCATGAAGATCTTTGTACCGAAGCTTTGTACCATGGCATGATACATACCACATTAGAACAAAAACAAGACTCACAGACATTCTAACAAAAATGGAGATGAACTGGGCACATGCTAAGGTCACCCGTTCGGCAAGTGGAGTAAGCAGGTTACCATTTGGCATCCAAGAGATGGCAAAAGAAACAGGGGTCGTCAAGTTAAGAGGTGGGAAGATGACTTGAAGCAGACAGCAGGTCCACTCTGGTCGAGAGTGGCCAGAGATAGGGTTCACAAGGAGGAATTGGAGGAGGCCTATGCCAAAAGGCACACCGAACTTAGCGATCTTTTATCATTCTTATTCAAACTAAGTTATAGTATTAATAATTGATGATGTAAGTTCTGAAATAAAAGGCTATTATTATTATTTACCATGTATGTCATAAAAATACACTTCTGTAAATAAAGGGGGATCGATAATAATCCCACTGTTAATTGAAAGCTTAAAGAGGCTTTTATCCTACGAACATATGATGATAACATCGAGCATATAATCGTAGATAGCCTACGCTTCGTAGGTAGTACCTTATAAGCTACGAAACTGCTACGAAACTGCTACACCAAGCTGCAAGAGTCACCCTCCTAACTGTAAGTCTGTGTCAGTATTTATACTGCCCGTCCTATCGTGTTTTCTAAAACACACCCAAGCTATTTTAACAGAGGTAGTGGCCATGCAGGAGGGTGGACCACCAGTGTTACATATTGGTCGATATATCGATGCGCTGTTGTTCTATAGATTCCTTATTAAATCAATACTCTGTGTGTTTTTGTACGTCTCTTGTTACTTCATCATTTATCAATCATCGTCATCATCAGGTGCCATCTTCATAATGAAGTTCGGAGGTCAGTTGGCAAAATTTTCTGCGATCCCATGCGGCTTCCTTCAGTTGCGTGTAGCTATGTTTGGTCCAGTCTTTAATGTCGTCTAGACACTTTCTCCTCTGACGGCTTGGGCGTCGCCTCCCCGGGATCTTTCCTTCGAGGATCAACCTAGGAAATTCATAGAGGGATCCTCTCTGCATGTGTCCAAAAAAGGCAACTCTTCATCTCATGATAGACGACATCACGACCAATATCATCATCATTATCATCATCATCATCACCCTCTATCCGTCCACTGCAGAACATAGGCCTCCCTCAATGAACGCCAAGATGGCCGATCCCTTGCTACTCGCATCCAACATGGACCGGCCACCGCAAGGAGATCGTCTTCCCACTTGGTTAATGGCCGACCAACACTTCGTCTACCTAAACGTGGCCTCCACTCTAGAACCTTATTGCCCCATCGGCCATCCGTTCTTCTGAGTGTGTGACCAGCCCACTGCCACTTCAACGAGCTTATTCTTTGCGTGATATCGGTAACCTTAGTTCTCTGGCGGATGTCTTCGTTTCGGATCCTATCTGTCAAAGAAACACCCAACATAGCACGCTCCATAGCACGTCGAGCTAAGGAGCTACACTTACGGACCAGACGTAAATTTAGAGGCCACGTTTCAGCCCTGTAGGTCATTGCGGGGAGAACGCATTAATCGAAGACTTTCGTCTTCAAACTCTGCGGTATAGATGACGTGAGAATATGGCTAAGATTCCTGAATACTGCCCATCCCAATTGAATCCTCCTATCGGCTTCCATCTCGAAGTTATGTCGACCTAGCTGCAAAGTATGCCCAAGATAGACATACTCTTGCACGACTTCAAGAGTTATGCCATCAACGTTAACCGGCCTAGGGAGAACGTATTCGTTGAACATGACTTTCATCTTGTCCAAGTTCATCCTAAGGCCCACACGTCGGGAGGATTCATTTAGACTGTGCAGCATCTCCTGCAAGCCCTCCAGCGACTCGGCCAATATAACGATAAAATTATACCAATGCCTTCCCTATACAAGAACTTTACGTTGTTTCGTGTCGATGTTCCACCTGTACTTCTGTTCTGTCGCTCTGTCACACATGTTTGTTGCAGCTGCTCGACGGCGATGCTGTGCGCGGCGATCATGACGGAGCACTGGGAGCATGTGTCCTGGGAGCGGTCCGCCCTCGCAGCGCTCGCCAACGCCTCCAACACGGCGATACATTGGCTGCTCGACGACAAGGTGGCCAAGGTATGTTATTACATTACATCAGTTGGTGGGCAACGTGTCGCCTGATTGTGAGATGTCGAACTCAACCAACTCGGAACATACACATTACACATGCTCAATCGCAAATACTTTTTTTTTATGTTAGTTGTATATGTAAATACGCAAACGTGCATGATGGTGAGTGGTCAGCGTCATGAACAAGTGAACCAAAACCAAAACAAAAAGTACACAAAGTAGTTTTACATGGAATAATTATTGGGAACAATAGAGATAGCCACTCAGCATTTGCCACACCGTTACAGCAATGGTAATTGTCAATCACTTGGAGTGACATCACTGACACTTCTATAACTAAATAATACATTATTGGATAATAATGTCCAATAATACATTATTGGACTAGCCCAGACATTCACGTGTAGCCTATCCTAAGACGTAAAGTTTCGGTGCCAGGAATTACACTGCCAATCCTTGTCCTTGTTTCCGATACACAGCAAAGCGGTTTCACGGAAGAAACAAGCACAAGAGCATCCCTTCCACCGGTAACTACTCAAAAGAACCTGGCCAGTCACCAGGCCCGACGCCAGGGGGCGTGTGGTCGAAGACTCCACGTTTGGGGTCCCCACCGCCCCATAAAAACACTTAGGTGAGACAGCTGCCTCCGCAAAAACCGACGAAGCATTGTGGCCATTAGGATAGATCAATCCGAAAAAATCTTGATGCACGGTTCCGATAGACACAGGTGACACGAGACATTTCTCGGCAAAGTATTGTGCCGCCTATCTGTACTATTTCTATACATATTTAGTGGCGCCTAGTCGTTTTTTGTTGAGTTTTTGATGTTTTTTCCACATTTTCCCAAAACCTTTTCATTAATACCAGAATTATACGCGCAAGTTACCTACATCACTTGTGTTGTTTTTAGTCTCTCACTCATTTCTAAAGTGTTTGCCATTAGTTGAGTATTTTTAATTAATAAAATCTTTAATTAAAAAAATCGACACCAAAAAGTAAAAAATAAATTATAGTTTAAAAAAAACTAAAAAACACGCTTTAATAGCAAACCGAACTATTGTAAAAAAGCGTGAGGTGCTCGATATTCATTGTTAAAAATATTTCATCGGTATCTATTTTTAAAAAGTGAAGTTAGTATAAAAACTTAGTTTATGCTAAGTTTATTAATAATATATATAATGATATCATTTATTTATTATGTTAACCTATTTAATTCTTCTATTAAAAAATATTTTCAAATTTATAGTTCGGTTCGGTAGTTTTTTTTTTAAACTATAATTTATTATAATTTAAAAAACACAATGATCCGAATTGAGAACCTCTTCCTTTTTTAGAAATTGGTTAAATAGGGAAAAAACTTGTTGTCAGTTAACCCGATGCTAGTGATCACCATCGAGCATATAACCGGAATAGAGCGGTATTGTTGTGGGTTTTGTATAAAAACAAATTCCAACAAAGTGCTGCGACGCTGCGCCGGTTGTACGCTCTGATTGGCTGATGGCCATTGATGGATGATTGGCCGATGGGACATACATACTGCTCACTGGTTGGTTGAATTGCTATTACATCAGTGACAAATCACTAACCAGTTTCGGAATTTCATGGCTCACACTACTACTCTATCTAGTTATATGCTCGATGGTGATCATCGACACGACTACTACACCGAAGGCACATATTATAAATGTACTACAGTAATAACTCGACCCTACCACGTTCTATATAAATAAATAAATATCTAATATAAATCCAGTTTTCGAGATTGATAATCCTAGACATTCTCTTCAATTTATCACAGACGTGTTACCGAAGGGTAAACATTTATTGAGACGAATATTCGGTGTATTGACGGTATCGGCGATTTGATCTTCGGCCTTTGGTGAATTATTTGATCCATAAATTTTGATAGCAATTGTTTTTGTATTGATAGAGAAGCAAACACTAACACGTCTTTGTTCGTATGGTTGATTTTTGTTCAATAAATTAGGGTTTACTATTATTTTAACATTAATATTAGTAGAAATATTTTTAACAGTATTTGATATATTTTTATAGCATATTTTTAAGAGATTTTATTGTAATACTATCTGAACCGGCAAACGTTGTTCTGCCATTATTTATGCAATTTGAGCTTTGCGTGAAAGAGCGACAAACATACATTCTTACAAACATTCACATTTATAATATTAGTAGGATTTTAAAAGCTTTATCATGTACGTAACGGAATGTTTCACTTCAGAAAAATCACCCCACTATTTGCTAAAATACATTTTATTGTAATGAAACAATTTTACACAGAAGTCGAATTTATAATGTCTTCCTTAACGCAAATAAAGTATTAGCGGCATGGTGTATTTCTCCCCGGAAAGCATAAAACAAAGGCAGAAAGTTTTCGGATCGACAAGGAAAAGCTTTAACGTCCTCTTCATATAAATTGTAACTTATATACTGATATTGGTTATTCGTTTTACTCTTTCGTGTTTTATGATAGGTAATATACGGCTATATTTGAATGTCTCATATTAGTAAAAAACCTATATATACTACATACAAAAGTACTCCAAAATATAAAAGGTAATTCGACAATCCTGTTAGGAGATGATAGGGGGTTATTTGTAATAATTTCAACCCCCATAATATGCTCATGGGAAAGTGAACCATTTTTCAGTTATCTTGTTTTTCGATTTTTTCAAAAAAAGGCAAAAATTTAATATTAAAAATTTATTTAAAAATTATCAATTAAAATGTCATTTGTTCTTCTGATTTGGACCACGTTTGGCCCAATAATTGTTGTTTTAATATTGATATATAAGTTTTTTTTATTATTAAAGAGGGTTTTGTCTTGAGACACGTAACCCTCATAATGGAACTCAAATTAATATTACAATTAAATACAAAAAAAAACCTTAAACTAACTTTTTAACTTAACTTAACTTTAACTACTTCCTAAATATAATTGTCTAAATGAATTTTTATGATTTCTTTTTTATATCCGCGCTTAAATAAACATATTTTACTTTTATTGGGTGAAATTTCGAGGCCAATATTTATAAGTATGTCATTTATTTTATTTAAAGCATTTTGTATTTTTCCTCAGCTTCTTGTATGTTATTATAGTAGCAATAAAATACAAAATCATCCGCATATTGTGAAATGAATAAATCCTTCTCAAGCTTATGACAAATATCCATAGTAACAATATTAAATAATAGAGGCGATAAGGGATCGCCCTGCGCTAGTCCACGACCAGTAGATCTACGTAAAACTGTATTATCCGAATGAATTATAAGATGTCTATCGTGTAAAAAATTCCAAAGGTAGTTATTAATCTTATTACCAACTTTCAATTTATTTAAAACTGATACTAGAACACGATTATCTACATTATTATAGGCGCTATCTATGTCCAGAAAGCAGCCCACCGTGGAGAAACCCTTGGAGAATCCCACTTGTATTCTGCTTACAAGGCATCTAAGATCATCCAAACATGATCTGCATTTGCGAAAACCAACGGTGTTTTTAGAAAAGTAATCGTTTTTTTTTTTCAATAAACCACTCAAGTCTTATATTGATTATAGAATGCCATATTTTACATAAACACGAAATAAGAGATATCGGTCTTATTGAAGACACGTGATTAGTTTTGCGGCCTGGCTTTGGAATGGGAATTATACCTATTTTTTATTATTATTAATTTTTTTCCTTCAATATGTCTAAATTATCTGGTGTAGAGCTTTTCCGAAATTCAGCTAATTTTGAAAGTTCTGCATTCCAATACGGCTTGGGCCGAAATTTTGACTCGGGTCTTTGATTGATAACGTAAAACGGAATATGAGCATTTGCTGCTTCGTCTAATAAATTAACAAAGTTATCATAAGTAGCCTGAATATCTTCTGGGAATATAAATTTATCAAATGATTCACTTAAAAATTCTTTGTATTTTTCTCAGTTTGCCTTTTTGAAGTTACGTTTTCGAATCTTAGGTAAGTAATTAAAGGAACCAAGCATGGATATTTTAATAAAAAAAATGGTCACTACCTAGATTAGAGACCTACATTTAAAACTTTCCAATGAAATTGAAGGCCTATATCCAAACTGACTAACGAAATATCTGGAGATGATTTCTCTAATCTACAATTACGAAGCCTCATCCAAGTGGGTTCGCCATTATTTAAGAACATAAAATTACTATCCGATATAGCTTCATGCAATTGATTACCTCTAGGATCGTTTTTACACGACCAGCTAGTATTGTGCGCATTAAAGTCCCCAAGAATTAGTGTATTACTACTAAATACCGATAATAAATTTTCCCAGTCGGTTTTATTCGTGTGGACGTTACTAGGACAATATATGGAAATAATATGTTCTATAGGAAAACAATTATGCAATTTAATACCTAAAGCTTCAATGCCAGAATTATTTAGATTCATATCAATTAGTTGTGATTTAATAGATTTATGTACTATTAATATCAGACCTCCGAAATCATCACTGCGATCTTGACGATACAAATTATAATTTTTAAATTTAATATCGTTTTTTAGCCATGTCTCACTAACACTAGCTATATGATTTTTTTCCTTAGTTAACAACTCATCAAACGCTATACTCTTATTAAGTAAACTTTGGGCATTCCACTGGAATATATTAAACAAGATCATATTATTAGACTTATCCATTAATACAATTCAATAAAATTTTAAAAATCGGCCAATCTGCAACAAATTCAACCGCAACAAGTATTAACCATTCAATACATACTTTTATCACATCAAACACTTTGGATTGAAAACTTGCACTTTTAGAAAAAATCACTCTTTTAACTCTGGACAAAAATTCATCGAAGGATACTCTCTGCTTTTTTATATTCCTTGCTATTATCTGTCACACCATCTATAATATCATATTTATGTGTCTCGTTCCATTCTTTAGCTTCTGTAAACCAACAATCGTCTTCTATGTTTTCTTTTTTTTCTTATCTTTCGTTTTGCTTTTAGGACTTACATTGCATTGATAATTTTCCTCTTTAGATACATTGCATTGATAATTTTCCTCTTTAGATGTTTCCATGGTATTATGTATTTGAGCTGAAGTCTTTACAACATCACTATATCGCATAGGAGTTTGTATTGGTTCAGATTCCATAGCGTTCAAGAATTCTTCTGCCTCTTTGGAGTTAATAAGCCTGGAAGGTGACTACTCTGTTTGTATTATAAGCGCTTTTCTATACGTACAGTTATGTTCCGCCATTATATCTCGTAATCGCTTCTCTCTCATATAGACAGGACAAACCTTAGCGAAAGCCATGTGTCTCCCTGAACAATTCACACATTTAAAGAATTTTGTCTCACAGTTTGGATGATTCCCTCCACATTTGGGACATGCAATGTGCTTTGATGGACAAAATTTGTTAGTGTGACCCATTCGCCAGCATCGATAACATTGTGTGACCGGAAAAACGAATGGATCAACTGGTATCCTTAAGTCTTCTACCAAAACGTACGATGGAAATAAAGAGCTTTTAAAACATATTCGAATACTTTCGCTAGAATTCCATTCTCCTTTTTCTGTATCTCGCTTACTAAGTCTTTTGACAGATTTAATTTCTGTGTCACAAATTATTTTGTTAATTATGTCTTCTTCGCTGAGGTCGGTATCCACATTTCGTATAACACCATAACAGTTAGTAAGTTCTAAGGACTTATGAACAATCCAACCTTTTGAAATGATTTGTTCACTTGTAAATAATTTTTCAGCACTTATTTCATCTTGAAATTCTAAACGAACTTTGAACTGATTAATATATTTTACTCGAGTTATATTTTTAATTTCATTCTCCTTCAAAAACTTGGCCATTGCAAACTGCTTAGGTAATACATCTCTACTTGTAATATAAACTTCAACAACTTTATTAAAACCAACATTTTTCTCCTTTGCCTCAGATTTTTTTCTCTTCACAATTTTCCATTCCTGTTCGCTTTCTCCAGAACTCGAAGCCTCTTCACTCTCAATTTGTCGCATTTGCCGAACTCTTTTAACTGCTTTAACAGTGTTTTCTCCCCCATCCTCACTATCAGATTTTGACCAATCTACATCTTTTTTATCTTTCGCTACTACTTTCTGAAGTATAGGACTCATCTCGGAATCTAATTCATCATTTTGTTGACATAAAATCGTATCTAAAATATCGTTGTCCGACATACCCGTTATTTATTAGTAGCGCATTGAAGGGAATGCACCACTGATAAGAGAACAATAGCGCCGGCCGGCCGGCTTAGCGGCGCACCCACATTTTACGTAAACAACCGATACAAAACAAATATCACAGCCTTCCCGTTCGAGTGACGAAACGAGACTGATATATAAGTTATATAACCAGTGTTTATATAATCTGTGGTTGACCAAAAAATATATACAAAATTTAAAATTTTGTATAATGATGTTTAAGTTTTTAACCCAACCAGTCACCGGGACTGTCAATAGAAGTGTAAACAAAACAAATTAATTGAAACAGATTATGACAACCTATACAATTTAAACGGTGCACAAAATGGCCGCATGACATAATTTAGAAGCAACACAATTTACAAAACAAATATCTGTGCAAATATTGCATAATCTTATATGAATAAATCAAACGTCAATCTGCCTCCAACGTTTCGCGTATGGTGTCGCGAGTCCACTTCATATATTTAAACGTCAAACTGTGTCTCCAGCGTTTCGTGTGCGGTGTCGCGAATTAGAGATTTTATCTCATCAAAATATATGCCTACCGCGTCTAAAGAAGTTTTCACTTCAAAAATCAAAACCAAGTACCTAGTTTTAGAAATTAACACATTAAAAAAACACACAAACATAATTCAAAAGATTAGCGTCGCGTTTACAAAAAACAAAGTCTTCGAGTATTGCTTTTATTATTTTAGTACACATTATTATCAATTTATACTCTTCAACTATAAAGGCAATTCATTCATAGCGTTGAATGGACAATCTGCGTCACAGAAATGCTCTGTCTTTCATAAATGTCACCAGTTTCAGCTGATTGGCGTCCTCAACACCCACGCAGACTCTATATTAACAACTTTCCATTTGTGGAAACGCTTGTTTGTCTCAAAGCTTCAATAAATCGATTTTATGTTTGGAATTCATCTAGACTCTTATACACAAGCTGTTGCCCGTAGCTTTTGTTATTTTATTTTTATTTATAGCTGTATAAACTGAAAATTATTATTTTTATAGCCTAATATTATGTCACTCTGTGATGTGATAAGATTTTTGAAGTTATACTTCTTTTGGCGCGTTAGGGCAAAATGATGAGAGTAAATTTTTACGACGCGCGCACACCATCACGAAAAACCGACACGTTGAAGTTAGCTATAGTCAACATTATGTATTAAATGATATATCCCCTCGTCAGTGAGGAGGAATATAACTTCTAACGCGTGTACGTAAGAACACACTCACATTTTTTTAAACAGGATTAGAACTACTCATAGTTTGAAAGATAACCTCATATTATATCTTAGAAACATTAATTGCTCTTTATTACATCAGTGTCTGTACTATTTGTTTATATTATAAAGGTGATGAGTGTGTCACTTTGATTGTTTGGTTGAACGCGCTAATCTGAGCAACTATTTGTTCGAATTGAAAAACATTTTTGTGTTAAATAGACCGTTTATCGCGGAAGGTTGTGGGCTTAGCAGAATTTTCCTGCTACGACGGAGCTTCAGTGAAAAATGTGGCGAAAACGGGAAAAAATATTTCTTTTGAGACCTCTCGTTGCGTGCGCTGCGTAAACGGTTAAAGTTGCGTACAAAGTTCTAAAACTCTCGCCGATAACTCTTAAAATTGAAATGAACAAAATGCATCTATCCAATTTTAGATGCATTTTATTGATTAGTAGATTTTATGCCTTATCGGTGAGATAAAAACCGGTTTATTAAATCGTGTAAGAGGTAGTGCCATGCTGCTTTGCAGCCAAATTAGGTCGGCACACAATACCGGTGTAAAGTGAGTCAGCTATGCTGTCTCCTTTCGTGCGGCTTGTGAATTTCTGGTGACCCATTGGGAGGGATACGGAAAAGGAGGGCAACACATCTGCATAATCTCAGGTTGTGCGGATATGTATGGGCGTCGATAGTCGCCAAAAGGCTTCGACTTAAATAACTTTTGTCCTAACGTAAACGTAATAACGTCGAGGTAATTTATTTACGATTAGTAATATTTCCCATTCCCATGGGAGTGCAGGGATAAATTATATCCTATATGGTGTATACGCTATGTTATTGTGAAGTTACATTAAAATCCATTCAGTAGTTTTTGCGTGAAAGAGTATCAGACAGCCATACATACAATACATGCGTTTATAATATTAGTAGGATTACAATGGTGATTATAATAATGACCATGATGTTGATTATTATTTGATATTATTTCTTAACGTTATCGTGTTAATGTGTGTCACGCCGTTCCCGTGGGTTAACGGGCTCACGCCATGTGGGAAATTACACACAATGTTATGTTTGACGTTATATAACTTTAGTAGTTTCCAAAGTACTGTTATACTGCTATGGAAAATAGTTTTAAAGTATATTTAGAAATATATTAGAGTGGAGTGTACTAAATACTTAAGTCTACGTTTGTTCGTTTCATCGAGCATATAACCACATAGAGTAATGTGGGTCATAAAATTACGAAACTGGTCAGTGATTTGTCACTGACGTAATAGCAATTCGACCAACCAGTGATCCGTGTGTACGTCTTATTGGCCAATCGTTCATAAATGACCGTCAGTCGGCCAATCAGAGCGCAGAACCGGCACAGCGTCACAGCACAGACAGTATTTGTTTTCATACAAAACACAATAACATTACCGCTCTATTCCAGTTATGTGTTCGAAGCTTCGTTTATACACGAACACTAATAGAGACATTACAAATGGTACTAACACTTTTTTACTTACAAGAACTGATAGTAAGTGATCAGCGTCGCCCTTGAACATAATAAAATCACCTTGGACTAGATAAACTTTTTACCTACCTTTGTTAACTTGGACCAGGTAACTCATTCATGTGTACCCTGAAACGCGAGATGGTAAGTCTCAGTGCCAAAAATTACACTGCCTGTAATTTTTAGCACCTCTGCAGGAAGCATAACTACATGCTTCCTGGGCGATTCGAACCACGGTATTTAAAATATTGCTTGTAGACCTTAGTTAAGGAAATAAACAATTTTCTATTTTATTTTTATTTATGCTTTTATTCGGTGCTCTTTTACAAAACACAGCAAAGCTATTTAACGCAAGTACAAGCAACTACTTTATGAAAGTTGATAAAATGTATAAGAATCTGAATAAATCGTGATATTACGTACACAACGATACAACGTAAAGAGTTGTTTTATTATAATTTCGGCAATTTTTACCAATATCACCTCATAGCAATCCCTGTCTTTAAAATGAACTTCAACAGTTCTTTTTTTTTTTTCTTTTACGCCGGCAAATGCTCTGAGGCATCCCGCCTGGGGAGTGGTCTCCCCAGGTGGGTATGTGGGACTCGCTGCGCCCGAAAGATGGTAAATGGACGCAGCTCTACCCACTAAAACCCGGCGAGTGCCACCAGTGCCGCCTTGGTGAGGTGCCCCGGATCTGTTAAGCTAACAGGGCACCTCGACGGCTAGTCAGCCCCGGAAGGGACCGACGCCACCTCCACAGAGGGGTTGTCCAGCACCACAGAACAACCCCTCCCTACGTCGGGACAGTACAATGGGGTGAGGTTCCCATCCTCACCCCTTGAGCCCTGCTCTTTTGTCCCCTCTTCTTATAAGAGGGGTACAAAGAGCCCCCTCGGCTCAATTGGCTTCGCCCAAGGTGCTGGGCTCACCCTAGGCTACTGAGCCCCACCGCCACGACAAGGACTGAACCATGATGGGGAACTTCGACAGTTCTGGGTGAATACCCACGCACACAATTTATACCATTTATTAGCATTTAGATTAATTAAAAATGTTAACAGTACTGAAATTCTTACTCTAACACAAATTTAACTTCAACTTCTAAAGTAACCCCTCCCTCGAAAATTTGTTACATGATATTTTTCTTTTCTTTTATTACCAGTTTGTTCTTTTCCTATACAACTATAGTGCTGGAAAATATCCCAACATTTTCACAACGAGGAAAATGTGGATTTGTCAAATTGCCAAGAAATTATTACATAATAGGGGTTAGGCTTTTGCAAGGTTCAAATTTCGTCTACAGAATGTCAAAAGTACACATGTGTCCTTAGAAAATCTTATTAAGAAATTCCGCATTGAACTTCAACTTGGAATGACTTCATTCTATATTTGAATTTAAGAAAAATGGCTACTGAGCTGGATTTGGGACTTAGGACACGTTTGGAGAAAAGTCATTTTGCAAGACGAGATATAGGATGATCCTCTGGAAGACAATCTAATGTAATAATAATAGTATCTGTGGACGCTTTTACACCACGTCAATCTGATCCCGTGGTAAGTTCTCGAAGAACTTGTGTAATGGGTACAATAAAAATGGGGACAACGGAAATAATATATTTAATACTTTCATATATTAAAGATTTTTATTATATAACTAGCTGTTCCCCACAGCTTCGTCCGCGTTAGCTTAGATTTCCGGCTTGAAGGGCAAAGCGCTCACCATTGAGCAACAGAGGTCGTCAATTGAGAAATGTGTTCAAAGATCCAACATTTTAGATTTTATTGAAGAACTAGCTGTTGCCCGCAGATTTGCCCACGTTAACTTAGATTTACAGCCGTATACGGATTGATGATCATTATTTTTATAGCCTAAGTTACTCCTTATAACATCAGCTTTCTCACAGTGAAAGTCCCGTCAAAATCGGCCCAGCCGTTTCAGAGATTAGCCGGTACAAACAGACAGACAGACAAAAATGGTAAAAAATGCTATTTTGGTATATGTACCGTGTATACATCTAGTAAAACATGCATTTAGTAAAAAGCTATTATTTCAAGATTACAAACAGACACTCCAATTTTATTTTTCTGTTCAGATGGCAACAATATAGGAAATATTATATGTCCTTAATCGAAAACATCAATATTGTCTATGGATGGCGGTCACCACTTGTTTGTTCCCACTTTTATATAAAAAGGAGATATTCCATATATCTGACATAAACTTAGGAAAATCTTATTTATAATTCACACGTTTATTTTTAAATCTATGATTCCTTTCGCGGTTTCGAAGGTCAAAAAACCTCTAAATAACTTATTTACTTAACTGTTCTAAAAGTGTTTAACTAAATATATTTTTCGATCTTCTAGTACCTACGTAAAAAATATCAGATCGTAAGCACTACGGATATAATTATCTTCAACGTTATCTTAGCAACACCGGACGTTTGAACAGCCTTTACCGATAAATTGGGGAGAATAGCCGTTTCGGGATACGTAGGTGCACTGATAAGAAAAGTATTACATATGAGTTCGTATGGCTACATACACTTTCTAAAATTATTTATAATGTAGGTAGATTAGATTACGGATATGTTGTGAATGTAGGTAAAACGCTTTACAGTTCAGGGTAGCAAAAATAATACCATCAGATAGGTCTAAAAAGCTGGCGATGTAAAATAGGCAGAAAATGGGCAGAAATGGAAAATAAGAACACTAAAAGTTGCTTTTTTGTTGCTAATTAGTTGCTAATTTTGTTGCTCAAACCGGTCACAAAAAAGTCAACGGCAACAATCCTAGCTTGTTGTTAATATAGCGTGGAAACGTCTGTATGATAATCGAACAAACAATTTTTATCGCGACAAAGGATTTTATCGCGGTTTATTAGTATTTTTACAAGCTCGACGTTTCGGATACTTTACAGCAACCACGGTTACAGCTAGTAGCTCTTCTTATAAAAGGGGTATAAAGAGCAGCTCCCTCGGCTCAATTTGCTTCACCCAAGGTGCTGAATTGACGGCCCCAAGCCCCACCGCCACGACAAGGCTTGTACCTCGGTGGGGTACGCCAATGCACCAACTTCTTATATAAATTAACTAAAATGTAGGCTATAAAAGGTTGGTATATGAATATGCGTGATGGTACATATTGACGTAGAACTATTATGTTAACAAACCTATATCTAAAATACTATCCAAATACACATTTCATTAGTTTATTTATTCATCAAACATCAAAATGTTTGAATGCTAATTATTCAACATAAACTGTTCGTGCATCAACTCTACCCCTCCCCCCTCCTCACCCTGGGGGTTAAGGGCACATTAATGTATTTGAAAGTGATGGAATTACGCAATATAATATTAGCAGTCCGTCTAATGTAGTCGTAGCATGTCGTACTAGCTAATATTATAAACGCGAAAGTTTGTATGTATGGATGTTACTCTTTCTCGAAAAAACTGCCGAATGGATTTTAATGAAACTTTACAATATAGCTTATACATCAGAGTACAGTGGCCGGTCCGTATAGCGAGGGATCGCTCGTCTTAGCTTTCTTTGAGGAAGGCCTATGTTCAGCAGTGGACGGATAGAGGCTGATGATGATGATGATACATCAAAATAACACACAGGGTATTTTTTGAGGTGACAACGTCTAATAAATCTATGAACGCCAGCTGCATGCACGAAAATGTCCCGTAATGCTCATTGTCCCGTTACTCTCATTGTACCCTTGCGTTTTGTTATGACGTTGTCACGTTAGACTGTCATCCGTAAACCAACTTTACAGACAACCAATTTTTTATAGCATAGGAGGCCAAACGAGCAGCCGAAGCCTTTAAGGGCTTAGGCTACTATCGACGCCCATACACATCCGCACAACCAGAGACTATGCTCATGCGTTGCTCTCCTTTACCGCCAATAGACCACTGGAATAATAAATATATTGTGTTAATTATCCAAAATCTAATTATGCGCAGACGAAGTATAACATGTTTATGAAAGTAGTCTTACGAAATATTTCAAATAGGCACACAAGTTATAGATTTTAGACACTCCTTCAGAAGGAGCACCCTCTCTATCATATGGGTGTCGTCAAGGTGTCGGTAATTACTTACCACTAGTTGTAGCCGACTGAAGTTAAACACAGGTTGTCTTCTATTAAAAAAACCCTCTGCAGGTTTGAGACGAGGTATAAGAATTTTCCCGACAGATTTTCATTCCAAAGAAGTGTCAATTTTGTTCTTTTTAGGATTCCGTAGCCAAATGGCAAAAAACGAAACCCTTATAGGTGTCGGTAATTACTTACCACTAGTTGTAGCCGGCTAAAGTTAAACACAGGTTGTCTTCTATTAAAAAAACCCTCTGCATGTTTGAGACGAGGTATAAGAATTTTCCCGACAGATTTTCATTCCAAAGAAGTGTCAATTTTGTTCTTTTTAGGGTTCCGTAGCCAAATGGCAAAAAACGAAACCCTTATAGGTGTCAGTAATTACTTACCACTAGTTGTAGCCGGCTGAAGTTAAACACAGGTTGTCTTCTATTAAAAAAACCCTCTGCATGTTTGAGACGAGGTATAAGAATTTTCCCGACAGATTTTCATTCCAAAGAAGTGTCAATTTAGTTCTTTTTAGGGTTCCGTAGTCAAATGGCAAAAAACGAAACCCTTATAGGTGTCGGTAATTACTTACTACTAGTTGTAGCCGGCTGAAGTTAAACACAGGTTGTCTTCTATTAAAAAAACCCTCTGCATGTTTGAGACGAGGTATAAGAATTTTAAATAATATGATAAGTCATTAAGCATTATTGAGAAGTAAGACCGATTCGAAAGTTCCTCATTAGTTTATAAAGTTGATTTTCTGATGTTCATTAGTTCCTAACATAATATTATACATTTACGTGGTTAAACGTTATTTTTAGCTGAATTTCGTCGTTTTTGAAGTTATTTGAGTTACTTTATGTTATGTCGAGTCGTAAGGGCTTACGTTTTTATCATTATTACTACATCTCTATAGAAAATACAAAATAATGATGTAAGATAATACTACTATGTTACTAAGCTTACTACTGCGTTACTTTTGTGTCCCTCTGATTTATTATGGTATTTTCAGTAATACATAGGCATCTAATTATTAAAAATGCAATAATTTAATACATACGTATTATTCATCAAAAGTGGAAGATATTGCCGTGAATTCGCATTAATTTTAAGTTTTATTTTGTCACAAATAGAAAAAATCAAGTTTTAAAATTCCAATTTGGTAACGCAGTAACCTAAAGTAATAAGAATATTTTATTAAACTGATTATTTCTATGATTTAACTTTATAGAAGTTTAATACAAGCGTTTCATTTTTAACCGACTTCAAAAAAAAAGGAGGTTCTCAATTCGTCTGTATGTTTTTTTTTTTTTTTTTTTTTTTTTGTATGTATGTGACACGATATCTCCGCCGTTTGTGAATGGATTTCGATGGTTATTTTTTTGTTTGAAAGCTGGTGTTTCCAATTTGGTCCCATATTAATTTTATTAAGATCTGACAAGCCGTTTTTTAGTTATTCCCAATAATGCCTATTTGGTTGGTTTTGTTTACCTTGATGATGTGATAATTTTATTACGTGTCGATGTGACAATTGTATAGGATGCTTTGGTAGCACACCATAGTATGTCGCGGTCATCGTAATCATCATCATCATCACCATAACCATCATCATCATCATCCTTTATCCATCCACTGCTGAACATGCCTCCTTCAATGAACGCCAAGACGACGAATTTAGGAAACACTAAAAATTAAGAAATAAAATCATTTTACAAAAAATTAAAACCGCCTTCAAAAATACTAAACTAAAAAGTAATAAAATAACAGTTTCTTTAATGTTTGTGCTTACAACATAAAATCAACTTAATCTTCTACTAATGTACAAACTTTGCGTTTACCACGTCATTATAGTTACTTTTGGAGTCGGTGTCGTATTTGTTGCTGTACATTACCTACCTACCTACCTTGGCTGACACCGACTCCAAAAGTAACTATAATGACGTGGTAAACGCAAAGTTTGTACATTAGTAGAAGATTAAGTTGATTTTATGTTGTAAGCACAAACATTAAAGAAACTGTTATTTTATTACTTTTTAGTTTAGTATTTTTGAAGGCGGTTTTAATTTTTTGTAAAATGATTTTATAAAACTGACATGTTAGTGAGTCTCATTGTAGAGTTTTAATACAGAATCTTAAATTTATAAAACGGTAACGCAGTTGTTTAATTTTTCGACACCTTGTTATATTATTTGCCATAAGTAAAGTTAATTTATTAAAACTATCGCTGCACAGGGTTGCATATTATAGACCAAAGTATAAAAAATCTATATCTGCATAAAAAATAAGAATAGATAACTTTAATTTTTTTTTAAAAACGAAAATTTTATGCTCGGATTGGGCATCGAAAAGTATTTTGGCCCAAACACAGATTGTCTTCTATTAAAAAAACCCTCAGCATGTTTGAGACGAGGTATAAGAATTTTCCCGACAGATTTTCATTCCAAAGAAGTGTCAATTTTGTTCTTTTTAGCGTTCCGTAGCCAAATGGTAAAAAACGGAATCCTTATAGGTGTCGGTAATTACTTACCACTAGTTGTAGCCGGCTGAAGTTAAACAAAGGTTGTCTTCTATTTAAAAAACCCTCTGTATGTGTAGTACACTTTTGGGATTCATATTCTGCTAAGGGTATGCAATTTTTGTAAATTGACTGATAAAAATTGTGTACCAGGATCACTGTTATGTAAGTATTTAACAAATCTCTTCATTTCCAGTATATAATATCCGTAATAAAAGTTGTTATTTAAATGATCGACAAGATGGTATTCCTGGCCACTCGCATCCAACTCTGGCGGTCATCCTATCTAGTTCTTTGGGGTCGCCTGACCCTGCTTTCGAGATCGCGCTGTCCAGAAACAGTTGGAACAGAAGAAGAACCTAGAAGTAGCCGGTTGGAAGATCATAGACGTATTTATAACATACTATTTGATAAAATTCAATATGAATTTCTCTCTACAAGCATACGAACTTAACACAATAAAACAAACAATTCGAGCATGAAGAATGGTAATTTTTCTCAACATCCTCACAATATTTCATACTCGGGCGACGTCCCGAGGGAAGCGTGGGCGTTTGACACACTTCGGTAATCCAATCTTACACTAGGTTATATCTCGCGATTTATTATTCATATGATATATTGCCTTCGCGACGGATAACGTTTAAAATATATCTGCGATTTTTACGATTTGAGTGAGTTGTCTAAACTTGTAATATGTTCATGGGTGATGCTGACCACATACGATCGAGTGGCTCGATATAATTTAACTTATAATAACATATAATTGTATTTTATAATAGTAAAACCGTTGTAAAATATACCCTACGTGTTATGGTCCATCATCATCATCATCAACCCCTATCCGTCCACAGCTGAACATAGGCCTCTCTCAAAGAACGCCAAGACGGCCGATCCCGCGCCACCTGCATCCAACACATTATGGTCCAGCTTCATATTATTTGAGATACGGTAACTAGCAAACGAAAAACCTTATGATAAGGACAACCTCGCCTGAAAACATAACGAGGCCTTTTTTGGCTTTTGTAAGTCTATGAGTAGACTCATACCCTGAGACGCAAGACCTGCCCCTATTCGCAGAGCACTGCTGCTTAGCTAAACAGCTTTATGTACATGCTATAGGAGCATCATTCATGCCGGTGAAGACACAAGATCTTACCTAGTAACTACTAACTACCAACCACGGAACTAGGTTTAAAACGAGGAATTCGAATTTTCCCGGCAGATTTTCATTCCAAAGAAGTGTCAATTTTGTTCTTTTTAGGGTTCCGTAACCAAATGGCAAAAAACGGAACCCTTATAGATTCGTCATGTCTATCCGTCCGTATGTCACAGCCACTTTTTTCCGAAACTATACTGTTGAAAATTGGTAAGTAGATGTATTCTGTAAACGCATTAAGATTTTTACACAAAACTAGAAAAAAAAACAATAAAATTTGGAGGTCCCCATACTTAGAACTGGAACTCAAAATTTTTTTTTTTTCATGAAACCAGAACAGACAGAAGAGCAGGGGGCAAGGGGTGAGGATGGGAACCTCACCCCATTGTACTGTCCCGACGTTGGGAGGGGTTGTTCTGTGGTGCGGAACAACCTCTATACCATACCCATACCCATATGATACCCATCAGTAAATAGGTCTTTAAAAATGATATTGAGGTTTCTAATATCATTTTTTTTCGAAACTGAATAGTTTGCGCGACACTTCCAAAGTTTTAAAATGTGTGTCCTAACTTCTAAAATAAGAGAATGATAAAACTAAAAAAAAATTGACGTACATTGCCATGCAAACTTCCACCGAAAATTGGTTTGAAGATCGACATCTAGTGAGTAGTCTTTTTTAATACTTCATAAATCGTAAATCGCAATTTACCTTTCATTCAATCAACTCAAATTAAAAAAAAACATTTAATTTTATAAACATAAACCTTATTTTTTGTTAGTGTCTAATGTTGTATATCATGTAATGGTACGGAACCCTTCGTGCGCGAGTCCGACTAGCACTTGGCCGGTTTTTATTTGTTTTGCTAATTATTACGGAACTATATCTGTTCATACTTCGAAATTTTCAGAAAAGATAGTAACGCTATAAATAGCGTTATACAACATTAGACACATACTTCTAGCGAATTTTGAAATATCATATTATTTACTTACCTACGTAGTTTATTTTATCTGATTCTGATTTATTTTATACTTATTTCATACGCCTTTGTGTTCGTTGGCGGCGCCACTGTCTTTTGCGTACGGAAGTAAATGGTATATCATCAAAACTGTGTGAAATGGGCGGAGCGAACATGGGAATTATTTTCGGGTGAGGCGTCTTAAAGTATATATATAGTAATAACACTACAATTCAATATTTCAAATACAATAATGACATAAAACACCGAGAACCGCGCAAAATCTGATAGATTTTCTACTGGGAGAAAATACCTAAAATATATTTTCTTCTACG
This sequence comes from Helleia helle, assembly GCA_963853865.1. Taxonomy (NCBI): domain Eukaryota; kingdom Metazoa; phylum Arthropoda; class Insecta; order Lepidoptera; family Lycaenidae; genus Helleia; species Helleia helle. The sequence continues at coordinate 5,321,665 of OY971426.1, read as the reverse complement.
TGCTTGGGAGGCCAAACGGATGTGCTTTTTGTGAAGATAATGTTGATTAATAATTGGAATAACATTGGTAAATCCATGATGGTGTTGATCGGACATTCCGTGCTGCGAGTTGTTACAGTAGTGTGTACTAAGTCCCCACCATGGTTTAAGCCGTGTCGTGGTGGTGGGGCTCAGTAGCCTAAGGTGAATCCAGCACCTTGGGCGACGCAAATTGAGCCGAGACAGCTGCTGTTAGGTCCCCCTATCATAAGAAGAGGGGACAAAAGAGCAGGGGGACAAGGGGCGAGGGTGGGAATCTCACCCTATTGTGCTGTCCTAACGTTGGGAGGGCTTGTTTTGTGGTGCACGACAACCCCTCTGTGGAAGTGGCGTCGGTCCCTTGAGGCACTGACTACCTGTCGAGGTGCCCTGTTTGCTCAACAGATCCAGGGCACCTCACCAAAGGCAGCATTGATGGCACTCGCCGGGTTTTAGGGGGTAGAACTGCTTCCACCTTACCACCTTTCGGGCGCAAGGAGTCCCACATAGCCTGAAAAGACCCACTCCCCAGTGAGATGCCTCAGAGCCTTTCCCGGCGTAAAAAAAGTATGTACTAATTAGAATCGTCGCTGCCGCCGTATCAGCCGTATCAATGATAAGGGCCTCGCGGGCTACAGGGTATGAGTTACATTGACACTGATTCCAAACACCACTTGTGTTCAATACCATATGTCCAGTTAATCTATCGTCCCTGACTGACATCGCCATTAGCCATACATTTCGCTAATTTCACCCCAAGCTCCAAGGTCTTCATATTTATAAACATTGCTTCACCTTGGTGTTTCGCGCACGCGATCCGTTATGATCGCTTATGGCCATAATCACGGTTGCAATTTTAATATTTAGCTCATATTACTACAAACTACTACCTACTACAATCACCCTTGAAAATGAACAAAATGATAGGTTTTTCGGAGTTTTGTTGCCAAAATGAGGGTTTTGTTCTAAAAGGGTTTTACGAAAGGAAAATAAATGAAAGAAGTTATACTTACATACATTTATATGCATGAACCCCGAAGAGATCATATAATCATCATACATATAATTGATTGGTTTTGATGGCCGACTGGTTCAGTGGTTAGGTTACTGGCCACTTTACGTAGCAGTCGCGGGTTCAAATACCGCTAAGTGTTTGTATATATAATTTGTATCATGAATATATCTGTCTGCACCGGGTCATGAACGTATATATATATAAATGCATTTATATAAATTTCTTAAATGTATTTTCGTTCCTAGTACCCGTAACATAAATTATTACGAACTTACCATGGGGTTAGGTTAACATGGTGTGATAATATCTATATTTATTTATTGATTTAAAAGTAAGCTTCAAAGGACAGATACTAGCAACTGGCCCTCCCACGAGGGATGTCTCAGAGCATTTCCCGGCGTCAAAAAAAAAAGTCTTCTCTTCAGTGGGAGGCAAGAATTGTTTCCCAATTAGGTTCTGGTTACTAGCAGAAAGTAATTTAGAAGCATATACATCTCATGACTGCCTTTTCCCGTAAAATATTCAATCTTAAGTTTGAACACTCAGGTTAACTCACATTATCCGATAAGGTAGTCAAAAACACATAATATGAACCAGCTTTCCATGCTTCAAAAAAACCTGACGACCATGTGAAAAAACTAAATGAAATATTTAAATTTTCTAAATTTATAGTTTTTATTTTATTTATGTGACATGAGTTTTACCGGTATATTTAATCTGTCGTCTCATCTGCATGAGTACCACCTTCCTGTTGATTTCTGAAACAGCTTTGCTGTGTTTCGGTTTTTAATGTTAGTTGGATAGGCAGACTGGCAAACGTGCCACCTGATGGTAAGTGGTCGACGTCGCCTATGGACATAAACTAGTTTACCTGGAACGAGCCCAGACAACTCATCTATGTGTTGCCTATCCTGAGAAAAACTACAGGACAGGTAATAGTGGCACCAAGATATATTATTCTTATGTCCCAGGATCATACCAGCCCTGAGCCCAGGCATCTTATTTTGGTGGGCAACACATAAATAAGATGCCTGGGCTGATCCCGGGTGTTCACCCGGGATCAGCCCAGGCATCTCTTTTTTATGGGTGACGTTGCTCGTCTATCACTTTACAACTACTTTACTTACAACACTTTGCTCTATCCAACTAAAACGAAAAAAGCGAAGCCAGGGACAACGACTGCACATTAATATCACTACACAGATAAAATCATTATTTAATATTCATTAGATAACATATAATGTCATTACGGCTGAAACAATTCATAGCGCGCTTCAACTTGCCTTGACCTGTGTACAAATAGGGTTGCCACATCTGATATTGAATCTTCAATAACATTTTGAATACTGAAAATACTCACACAATGTTATTGTAGCATTTTTAGCATATTTCGGTTGAGATATGCAGGCATCAAATTAACCTCCGGACTGCACGGGTTTTCCTTGTTTTGATTTGTGATTATTGTTTCTCCCGTCAAGCAGCATTGCTGTGTTTCGGAGAGAAGGGCAAGGCAGGCAGTGTACATACTGGTACCGAGACTTAACATCTCATGTTTCAGGATAGGCAACATGTGAATGAGTTTCTGGGCTAGTCCCAGGTAAACTAGTTTATGTTCATGGGCGACGTCGACTACTTACCATCAGGTGGCACGTCTGCCAGTTTGCCTGCCCTAACATAAAATAAAAAAGGATTGTGTGGTTTTATGAAACCACGGTAAAAGTGAAACTTTTTTTCACATTTCACAAAAAATTTTAGTTAAATGTCTATCATTTAACTAAAAATTTTTGCAATAATATTCCATTAAGGGTATAAAAATCGCTTTATAAATCTTAATTTTATACTTGGAAAACTTGGCGGCCGACCGTCACGCGACATGCAACACACAGACGAAAAAGTTTGAGACGATGTAATAAAAGTTTCACTTTAAAAATAAAAAGCTTTTGAACGATGTATCGACATCGTCAACAAACAAATAAATTCACCGATTAGAATGGATTCAAAAAGGGCTAAGTATATTTTAGAGCCAGGTCCATCCATTTGTTACATATTATCTTAAAACTATAATAATATTATGTCTCGGTGCCAAAAATTATGTTGATTATTTCTGTACTTTATTGCGAAACTATTGCAAAAATTGCAAATGCTTCGCGCAACAAAAAAGCAGGATTTTGGTATCCCTCATATTTCTGATACGATTCTACAAAATGTTTTCGGCAGCCCTAGCCACAGCTCATTAGCGGGCTTAAACAAACGTGAGTTTTTGCAATTAAAAATAATTACCCCTTCAGAAATTTTACTCTATTGTCAACGAAACCGCTTCTTAAACAATTTAAAATGTATCACACCTACAAACGAAAAGTGAGTAGGTAATTAAATCTGTGCAGTACTTTATGATTACGTATATTTTAAACTGTAACTGTTAGAATCTTTAAACCATATGTTAATTATAGCCTTTTTTACGTTGTAAAATGCCTTTTGCATACTACCAGGCCCGGGGAGACCCGGTGGCTATGTGGGAGACTCGCACCCACTAAAACCTAACGATGTTCCTCCTTTCAGTTATTGGACAGGGTCATGGGAACGCCAGGCATACAATCTATGACGTCAATTATAGCCTGACCAGAAATATATAAACGCTGCATTGATGTCGCCACTATATCTTTTTTATGGTAATCCCATAGTCAATACAAAAATTAGTTCCGAAATTTTCCGCAATATGGCGAGGGTTTTTTTTTCTAGTCAGGCTATACATAATAATAGATATGTATAGGACCATCGGCCTTCTTGTATCGCTAATCATTGAAGGGAGCCAATGTCGCTGTTAACGAAATAGTTTGATAATAATCATAAGATTTCAATTTGTAAAGTTTTTATATTCGTACCTCACTTAGGTACTCCAAAGGTATCTTGGCTCTTGTTAAAATTCGTAAAAGCCACTTCCTTTTTCGCTCAATGTGTAGGTATTCATATTTATGCAAGATTTTCAAGACCAATCAAACAGATGGATATCCGTAAAAAATGTTTTTTTATATAAATTAAGGCGCTGTTAGGGGACGCACGGGACGATCAGAGGGGGTGAGGTGCGGGGCATTCTGCGGGGCGCACTCCGCGCGTCCCGCTCGGGCACATTTTACCGCGTATTTTAAAAGTGCGTGTGGCGGCTAAAAAGTGATATTATAAGTAATCGAAATAACAGGAGAGTGACTGCAGTATTTTCTTTATACGAGTAGGTATATTAGGGTGAATATTTCAAGATAGACATAATATTCAGGATTCGTAAATTAAAATGAAATAGCATCCAATTACAAAATTTATGGATTTATGGCGCGGTGAATGGAACTTTTATATTAAGTATATAAAAGTTAGAGGGGGTGAAGCAAATAAGTGAGGGACGATTATTTCCATCGACTTCCGTCCACGGCGGAGTGTAACATGCTATTTTAGCCGATACGTGATTTCATTATAGAAGCGTAATATCACACCGAACAAATGAAATGCGTAATTTCACATGTAACTGATAATGTGATATAGCCCAACGCAACGTGCGCTGCAATTATAATACGCAGCGGTGATGTCCAAGTTCAAATCTCGATATATATAAAATTGTATGTATTTTTTTTAAAGGTTCAAATCACGATAATATTATGATGCATGTTTTTTTATTTATTTTTAGAATATAAGCGTATTTTTTATTTTATTTTTAGATATTATATACCTACATGTTTTAGTGTAGTTTTTCATAAAAATCTGTTCATATTTTTCTTATTATCTTATTGTTAGTTTCTAAAAAGTTATCAAGAAATTATGTGACTCATTAGACGAATAATAAATAAAAAGGCTTAGGTGGATGGAAGGTAAATTTTAGAAATGGCTAATTCTCAAAACGGCATGTTATCAAAAAAGGGAAAAATAAGAAATATTTTAGCCCTTTATACTTATGTATATACATTTATATGTGACTGATGATGAATGATGGAGAATGTTAAATTCTAGAAATGGCTAATTCTCAAAACGGCATATAGATATATAACGGCATATAAGAAATATTTTAGCCCTTTATTACTTATGTAGGTACATTTATATGTGACTGATGATGATGACACCAGCGCTACTAACACGTCATGTACATCGGAAGGATGAGCGGAATATTGAAACGACGTTTCCACAAAACAGTTTATTAGTGACAAATGTACGAGTACAATATATATATATATATATATATATATATATATATATATAATAGATGTACAATGTATGTATGTACATAAATTGCGGACGAGCAAATAAACGCATCGACATTTCCACATACACAGTACATTATGTCCCTACATAATATTACAGAAGAGTAAAACAATAAAAATAAAATACCAACGTCAACCAAGCTTCATGGTTGATTCTGGAAAAAATATTATAGTTTGTTACAAAAGTGTGTACTAATACTGGAGGAGGACATTTTACTCTTTATTATGTACAATAGAAGATAATTGTCATCATATATTATATTATTTAAAAAATAGACCCCCTGAAAAAAAATATACGGAGGGCAATAAAAAGATCGTATTCGATGAAACAAAAACACATGATGGAAGTTGTAAAGTAAGTACTAGGTACTTACCTTTTCTTACACAGCTTATTTTGTTTCAAGTAATATTAGATTATGATATTATGTACATAGGTATTAGAAACAAAATTATGAATCTAAAAGATGTAGCTCGATTGGTCAAGCGGTCTCGCCGTGTGTGAATGTTCGCTGTTTCAGTAACCAGCCTTGGGTTCAAACCCCGCATGGAGTTTTTCTTATTAGAAATACTTTTTGTTGGGTTTTTTTATTTTTATTTTTTTATTTGGAATAAATACATTTTTTTGAGTTTTATTGTTCGTGTAAAATTTACTACTTGCTTTATTGTTTATTTATTGATTACTAAGTGAGTCTTCAACCGATGCGTTCTCCATTATTATTTTTATTACCCATTAATAAAATCAAAACCGAACAAAAGATTACACGAACAATATAATTAAGTTAATAATTAATTAAAAATCACAATAATTACAAAAAAACACAATCACAAAAAGAAAGTCACAAAATAAAATATATAAAACTTTTGACAACAAATACGTAAATTATTTCTAAGCAGCGAGAGTTACAAAATGGCACAGGTCCGTCTAGCAACGCGACTCAGCAGTCACTGTCAGTCTACGTAGAAAAGAAAGAGAAGCGAAAAGTCGCCGCGATGGTACGATGTTTAGTTTGAATGGTTCGAGTTATCATTTAATATTATTTATTATTCCTTACAAATATCGTAATTCAATCGATAAATAAAAAAAACAGTTCCCCTTATTATAACATATTATATCACTGTTATTAATTATTTAACAAGATTTGTTCAAATAATAAAGATACAGTTGTTACAATTTTAATTTTAATGGTTATTTTATGATTTTTTATTATCGAGATTTTTTTTCGAAAATGTGTTTTGAACAAAAATAGTCCACCCATAAATATGATCAAGATTAACATATATTTTTTTTGATGCTCTCAGATGTATAAATTTCCCTAAAAAACTGTTTTGAACAGCCTATTTTGACTATGCACAGCGCCTTAAGGACATTTCAAGGCTTTTTATAATTTTAACTTCGAGAAACTAAGACGCAAATAACACGCGATAATGACAAAACATATTTATCATTAAAAGCTAATTAAGTATTCGTAGTGCGCTAAATCTTTTGTAACCTTGACCTCTGACCCGACGCTAACTAGGGTTTTCACAAAATAAAAACGTTTTTTTGGCCTGGAATAAAATTTAAAAAAGTAAAGAATTACTCTTAATGTTCCATCAATAAATTTCTTCAATAAGAAATGTTCATTGTTGAGTTTGTTTTTAAGCAGCAGTCAATTAAAAAGATGTTCTATTTGTCCCTAAATAATTTGTGAATTATATAAACCATTTTTTATTTGAATCGAATTAAAACTTACCTGTTACTATATTATTACTTTGGTTTTATAAATCGTTTCGCGAATATTATCGCGGTTTTCGAAGATCTGACATTCCCGACGTTTCGGATACGTTACAATGAAGCAAACCCGTGACCATCAATACCCGTACCATTTCTAAAGTATCTGAAAAGTGTAATTGCCGCTTCACAACTAATAACAAGTGACAACCCTCAGCCTCACACCACTTAAAGCTGTGTAAGCCGTTGTGACCGGAAATTAAAAATAATTACCTCATTTGGTTACAAATATACAATAAAACTAGCTGTTGCCCGCAGCTTCGCCAGCGTTAACTTGGATTTACAGCCGTACGCGGATTGATGATGATTATTTTTATAGCCTAAGTTACTCCCTATAATACATACTTTTTCATACAATACTACAATAGTAAGATTAGCCAAAGCTTTTGTATACAATATTATAAACGTGAAAGTTTGTAAGAATGTATGGATGTATGTTTGTTAATATTTCACGCCAAAACAACTGAATATATTTTAATGAAACTTTACAATAACATAGCATACAGGCTATAACTTATCCCTGTGAGTCTCACGGGAATGGGAAGTACGTGGATGAAACCGCGGAGCGCTGCTAGACTCTAATAAAAATATCAAATCCTTTTGTGGTTTCATGTATCACAGTCGACAAGATTCTGACACAGTATGTTCAGAATTACGATGTTTTATTCCCCACTGTCATAAAACGCGACGAAAATAAACAAAATAGTAATGTCAATCTGGCAAAAAATATAAAGTTCACCTTCGTATGGATTTCGAATTATGGCTGTGGTTTTGTTTCGTGATTTGAGTTTTGTCTTTTAATATCCGATTTGTAACTTTCCTTAATCATAATTTTGATTAAGTTTGATTTATAAATGGTGTTGAGATTTGAAATTTCATTAATTGTTGAAATAATTTTGATTGCGATTTTTCACGATTAAAAATACAAATATCAAAATAAATTAAGTGAATCAATTGTAACAGCTTTGCCGTTGTAATCTACGTAATCTACTAACTCGCTTTAGGAGGAACAATTTTTCTTTCTTCTCTTATGTTATCTTCCATTACCTACTTATACATAGTTATATATTAGGTCCTTGCTTATGAAATTGGGGTTTTGTCGTACTGGCCACTTTGATCTCAAATATTTCCTCTTTGGTTAGGAATTCCAAATTCAAATATGCTTTTCGAAAACCGTAATTTATTTCCCTCCCCTAAGGGACCGCCGCCACCTCCACAGAGGGGTTGTTGTTGTATTGTGGACAACCCCTCTGTGGAGGTGGCGGCTGTCCCTTTGTCCCTTTGTTGTCCCGCACCACAGAACAACCCCTCCCAACGTCGGGACAGTACAATGGGTTGAGGTTCCCGTCCTCGCCCCTTGCCCCCTGCTCTTTTGTCTCCTCTTCTTATAAGAAGAACAAAGAGCCCCCTCGGCTCACCCTAGGCTACTGAGCCCCACCGCCACTTCAAGGCCTGAACCATGGTGGGAACGGCTCGAAGGATTAATGGTGTGTATGGCTGCGGTGTCGCAAAAGAAAACACAGTACGTTTTTTGTTCCAACGTTTGCGTTCTGGAAATTTCGACCTGTAGAACAAGCCTCGTGGACGGCCGGAGACCAAAGCTGATAATGAAGAATTGAAGGCTATTGTGGAAGCGGATCCATCAAAAACCACGTCCGAGTTAGCTGCAGGCTGCGGTGTTATTGATAAAACAATTTTAATCCACTTGAAGCAAATGTGGAAGGGAGAAAAGCTTGAAAGGAGGGTACCTCATGAATTGATTGAAGCAAACCGACAAACGCGCACTGCTGCGTTACATTACTAGAACTATTAGAATTTTAAATTATTACATGAGATGAAAAGCGGATCATGTACGATAATCGGAAGCGCTCATCGCAATGACTGAACCCTGGCGGGCCAGCCCATTCCTGCCCCAAGCGAACATTTACTTAATAAAAGTTACTTGTGAGAGTTTGGTGGACTAGCGCCGGTGTCGTTCACTACAGCTTTCTGAAATCTGGCCAGACGATTACAGCAGATGTCTTTTGTCAGCAACTATGATGGAAAAGCTAGCCGCTAAACAACCGAGGCTAGTCATTCGCTCTAGGCCACTGCTGCTTCAGGACAACGCTAGACCACATACTGCACAAGAGACGGCTACCGAATTAGAGGAGCTTAAATTGGAATGTCTAAGACATCCACCGTACTCTCTGGATCTTGCTTCTACAGATAACTTTTTTTTTTCGAAATTTGGATAACTTCTTGCAAGGGAAAAAAATTAACTCATATGAGGCAGTCCAAACATTTAATTAATTCCCGCCAGAACTTTTTTTTAGGAAAGGTACTAATGTACTAACTATGAAATGGTAAAAGTGCATCAATGCACTTTTAGGCAATGGTACATACTTTGGTTAATTAAATATATTACATATATATAAATCGACTTTATGTTCCGACCACACAAAACGCGAATTTCATATGTAAAGACCTAATATTATTATACTTCTTGCAGTTCATATAGCTAAAAGCAACGATACTGTATAAAGGGACGGCTAAAAGGCTATGAAAAATAACATTTTCAATCTTCAATTGTGATAGAATGATGAATGAAGAATTATAACAGTTGACATTCACGGACTGATTATTATTTATTGTATCAAAACATTTTGAGATTTCTATTCATATTTCATATAAAAACGTAACAAAGCTTTAGGCCGAGCCTCCATTTACCTGAACGTCCACTTCACGAACAAAAAGCGCTTTAATACAGTTGCCGTTGAAAAATTCTTTATACAAGACATCTCCATTAAATGAATTCTCGTTCGGTGAAAGATTTAAAATGATATCCGCTCTAATAGAGAACTATTGCTGTGTTCTATAGTATAGCCCGCGGCTTCGCTTGACTAAATTTATATTCATAGTAGGTGGTTTCCCCAAGATTTACATTCTTTTTCTGAAGAAAAATCATCATCATCATCAGCCACTATCCGTCCACTGCTGAACGAGGTCTCCCTTCGTGTTGGATGCGTGTGGCAAAAAAAAAAAAAAAAAAACAAATCTTCCATAAATCCTTATTTATGGAAGATTTGTTATTATTCCCACACCTTGAAAATATGACGTTCCTCACATGCATTTCATAATAAATGTTATCCACAACTGTAAAATTTATTATAGAATATTTGAAAAGAATAGTTCCAATGTTTGTTTCGCCGTTTCTTCTCGGTGGGCTTGCCTTGGAACCGGTGCCGGTGGTAGACTCAATTGTCGTTCAAAAAGATACTTTGTTGTTACTATTTCGACTTTAAAAAAATGATTTGATTTTATTAGAGGTACCTACTTTATAAAATTTTTGGTCAAAAAGAGATGTGAGAAATATTCTTATGATGAAGTTATCTGGAACTTACATTGAGCCTCGAGGTGTTCGATACCGATATTACGCAAACAGAGCGAGACAAATTTAAAATAAGTTTAAAGATCACATGCTTTTGTACATTAGCTTGAAACATTCTGATATTCTTTATCTTCAAAACGTCTGATGGGTTAAATGTTTGAATTTGAAGAGATGTGAACTTCACAATTCCGTATTGGGCCAGCGCGTATGCAAACCATGGCCTAATAGAAGATCTGATTTCGAAGTGGTTATGCTTCCAGCAGTAGGACATACGTAGGTATACAATCGATTCTACTAATACTTGACTGTTGTGTTAAGATTAATAGTTTTAATAATATGTGCAGTAGTGAAGAACGTACTGGCCAATTATTCAATCTTTTACATACAGGAAATTAGTTTTTAAAACTTTATTTTGAAAACGTTACAAATTATAATCATAAAATGAAAATATTTAATCATAAATATTTTTTTAAACTTATTCTGACTTACTCTTCTAAGGCTATGAGGATAAAATATGCTTAATGATGCGGAGGGGTGCTTTTGGCGGTGTCTATTGACATCGCCAACGCCTTCAACACCCTGCCCTTTGATACAATCTTGGAGGCGCTGAGATTCCACGGAGTGCCGACGTATCTGCGTAGACTGGTTGCGGATTACCTCTCTAGTAGGTGCGTCGTGTACCCGACGGCCGGCGGCTGGGCGACGAAGAGAGTAGAGTGCGGTGTTCCACAGGGTTCTGTACTGGGCCCGCTCCTGTGGAACATCGGGTATGATTGGGTCCTCCGTGGCGGGAATTTGACAGGTGTCGGCGTCGCGTGTTACGCCGACGACACCATCGTGACCGCGCGTGGAGCTACCTTTTCGGAGGCCCGAATACGTGCGGTAGCCGGAGTCGCCCAAGTTGTTGCAAGGATCCGACGCCTCGGGCTCGAAGTGGCCCTGGAGAAGAGTGAGGCTATATGCTTTCACGGGCCACGGCGAGCCCCACCACCCGGATCCAGTTTAATGGTGGGAGGAACTTCCATCTCTGTCCAGGCGAATATGAGGTACTTGGGCCTCATCCTCGACAGTAGATGGAATTTCAAGGAGCATTTCAGGCGGCTAGTTCCGAAGCTGCTTGGAGCCGCGCGGGCGCTGAGTCGCCTCCTCCCCAATGTGGGTGGGCCGAGCGCTGGCTGCCGCCGCCTATATGCGGGCGTCTTGCAGTCGATGGCACTGTACGGCGCGCCGATATGGGCGGCCGCTCTGACAGCAGAGAACTTGACCCTGTTGCGACGTCCGCAACGAGTCATGGCTGTCAGGGCCGTCCGTGCGTACCGCACAACCTCGTATGAGGCGGCGTGCGTACTGGCGGGCACTGCACCATGGAACCTGGTGGCAGGTGCCCTGGCGAGGTCCTGGCGGAGGAGGAGAGGAGACGCCGAGGAGGAGGAGGTCTCACAAGATGACGAGACTGAAAGAGAGGAGAGCTGGCGGAGGCGCCTAAGAAAGTGGGTGCTCCGTAAATGGAAGGAGCGGCTGGAGGAGCCGAGTGCGGGCCATCGCACGGTGCAGGCCGTCGGTCCAATCCTGGAGCAGTGGGTTGACCGACGGCATGGCATAATCACCTTCCACCTTGCGCAGATCCTGACGGGGCACGGCTGCTTCGGAAGGTATCTGTGGAAGGTGGCAGGCGCGGAGGACTCGCCAGGGTGTCATCACTGTGGCAGTAGTGAAGACACTGCAGACCACACCCTGGCGGAGTGCCCAGCTTGGGCAGAGGAAAGGGCGCCACTTATCACTGAAGTGGGCGCGGACCTGTCGCTCCCTGCGGTCATCCGAGCGATGACTGACAGTGAGAGCGCATGGCAGGCGGTCGTCTCCTTCTGCGAGGTAGTGATGTCGCAGAAGGAGGAGGCGGAGCGGGAGAGAGAGCGCACTGGCGCCTCATCCCGCAGGAGAGCACGGCGGCGACAAGCAGTTGCGCCGCTGTGAGGGACCTGTGCGCGGTCGATCGGGGGATCCACCGCGCGCGCTTAAGGTCCGGGCTATAAGGCACCCTTGTGTGTTCCAGGTGCCTAAAGCGGAGTAGGAGGAGGGGATGTCGTCCCCCCTGCCTCCAGAGGAGTGTGCCAGATGGCATTCCGTTGTGGCCCGATGCGGACGTCCACAGCTCCCGCGCCGGGTCACCCAAGACGACGAGGAGAACACCGCTGGGGTTTAGTGGGTAGAGACTGCGTCCACCTTACCATCTTCTCGGGCGCAGTGAGTCCCACATAACCCCCGGGACCCCCCGGACCCAGGGGTATGCCTAAACGCATTCCCCAGCGAAATCAAAAAAAAAAAAAAATGCTTAATGATAATTCTGTATAAAGTATGATCCAGAGCCAAATATTCCAAATTTAGTTATTCTACAGGAATTAAATTAAATATTAAGAATGATAAAAAATTAACTCTTGGGACAAAATAAAAACCTGAAATAACTTTCATACGGGTTCTTCGACCTTCCACAAAATATTATATTTTATATAAGTGGTCAACTACCCTACTAGATATAACATTACTTTCTTCTCCCTGGTATTAGTTCGGTTGGCTCCCAGCCAAGCATTGTCTACATGACATTTATTAAATTTCAGGTCGAAGACTCCAGTAGCCGGAAAGGTGGTGGGACTTTCTTGGTTCCGATGAATGGGGGCATTTGGACCATGTGTGTGTCCTTAGAAGGTACTGTCATGTTTGTTTATCGATAAAATGTTGACCAGAAATGGTCTTAGCCAGATACTAGTCAGATCGATTAACTTGCTGTTGCTAATGCAAGTGACCTCTGTGTAAGGATGCGTGTGGAAATGGGCTAAGGTGATGAAGCAACGTATAATGGATTTTTTTATGTCATAGGGAGGCAACCGAGCATAGCTGTCACTTGACGCCGGTGTTATGTGAGCGAGAGTTACCACCCCGGTCGTGACGGCCCAATTTGGCTGCAATGCAGCATGGCACTACGTCTTACAACTATATACTCTTGCTTTTATTCTGAAGAAAGATATTAACGACTAACAAAACGTTTTTTCATAATATTATAAGTGACTGACTAGCCGTCGAGGTGCCCTGTTTGCTCAACAGATCCGGGGCACCTCACCAAAGGCGGCATTGGTGGCAATCGCCGGGTTTTAATGGGTAGAGCTGCATCCACCTTACTACCTTTTGGGCGCAGCGAATCCCACATACCCACCTGGGTAGACCCACTCCCCTGCGGCATGCCTTAGAGCATTTCCCGGCGTAAAAGAAAAAAAGAAAATAAAGACCTATGTTCAGCAGTGGACGAATAGAGGCTGATGATGATGATGAATAATGTATAACTATATTTTTTTAGAGGAAGAGGTGTCGATATTGTCCAGGGTCGGGTTCCCCACGCAGCCGCTGTGCACAAACTATTTAGCTGATAACGACAGCGAGGAACCCAGAGCGGACTGGCAACACCGTGAGTATAAACGTTCTACATTTCTTCGGGCTAGGCCTCCACTCGATCCCACTTCTGTATTGCCAGTATTAACAGTGGTAACCAATTAATCGCTTTGATACTATCTTAGTACGAGGGATACGTTAAAAACAGTTTTTTTCTGATTTATATCGAAGCAGCATGTATGTGTATAACAAAACAACTTTGTAAGAATTTTATAAAGCTTATAAAGTCATTTGCATTCTCGTCGTTACTTTTTGAACTACGACGAAAAAGGAGGGTTATGATTTTGATCGGTATTTACACATATGTATGTTCAAATGAACATACATTCATCTGTTCGCTCGTAACGTCTAAACTACATATCAGAATTTGACAATTGATTCGATGGATTCGTGTAATAAAAAGTAATATAAAAATCTTTTACAACTTCAAGATAATCACAGATGAATCAACTACTTCATAACTACCTAAGCTTAAAGTTTTCAGAGTTTCGAAGTCGCTTCACTACCTGGAGTTTATGAAATAGTCAAAACTTTCGTACAATGTAGCTTTAATACCTGGAACCTGTTCTTAAACCTAGACTGTCAGTTTGTTACATTGTAAGCTGTAAGCGAGGATTTTGTTAGTGCTTTCAACAGTTGTATAAACTAATTTGATGTTGTATGCGCTAGATTTACTATCAAATTAAATTCAAAAGTAATAAAAAACAATTCGAAATGTTAATTTAATTCAATGTTTAATCAGTAAATATTAGTTTTTAGCTTATGGATCCTTTACTGTTACCTGTTATCGTACAAAATTTTGCAAACAGCTTAAAAAATGTCTTAAATATGAGAAATTTATAGATGAGAAACTACCCCTGGCGAAGCTAAAAATCTTCTTGTATTTCATGGACTACGCTAGCTAATACTGAAAGCAGGAAAGTTTTCAATATGGGAAATTATAAGTCTACCCACAAAATTATTTATTGGACACGTGATTAAACTTCTAATTTTATAACTAAGCAACGGGAAAATGACATAGCCTCTAATAAACTAATTCGACTTTTTTACAACGCCAACTAAATATTCTATAGAAAGCGTCAAGTAAAGATCATCAATTATTGTGACTTGTCCTTCTTATTTATACATTGCCACCTAATTACATTACACAATTAAACTTGGCCACGGATTTTATATCTCGTCACCATTTTACGTTTTACAGCTTCAACGCAATGTCTCAATCAATCAATATGGGATGAAGTTACATTTTAACGTACTGAGTTAAAACATTAGAAGCTAAATAAATATATTTTTTGATGTCATTTAATAGTATTTTAGAAGTTTACTGTTAGAATGGAAGTTACAAATTTAGATGCTAAAAAATAACCATCATGTTGAGTTATATTTAGAGTGGTTTACATAGAAGATAATTAGTGGCTAAGATAGTATTATCAAAATCAAAATCAAAATCAAATTTTTTTTTATTCAAAATAGTACTAATACAGTATCTTTTTGAACGTCAATTGAATCTACCACCGGTTCCAAGGTAAGCCCACTGAGAAGAACCGGCGAAACAAACTCAGTGGAACTAATCTTTTCAAATAATATATATTAATGACAATTTTAACATCTTATCTTGAAATGCCCGGGAGGAACGCCTTATTCCCAGGGTGTGGTATCTTCCATGAAATCTTTTACTTTATAATATGCTTTACCACACAAACGTTCTTTAACAACTTTTTTGAATTTTTTTATGGAGAGCTTTTGAACGTTTTCTGGGATCCTATTGTAAAAGCGTATACAGTTGCCTTTAAAAGAATTGCTTACTTTCGAAAGTCTAATCATTGGTGCATGTAACCTGTGTCTATTACGTGTATTCCTACTATGAATATCACTTTTCTTACAAAATTCATTTATGTTTTTACGGACATACAGCAAATTTTCTAAGATGTATTGAGAGGTGACAGTCAGAATTCCTATTTCTTTAAATTTTTCTCTCAAAGATGAATAGGGAGGCAACTTGTAAATTGCACGAATAGCCCGCTTCTGCAGCACAAAAATGTTGTTTATGTCGGCTGCATTTCCCCATAAAAGTATGCCATAAGACATAATGC
Organism: Helleia helle; assembly: GCA_963853865.1. Taxonomy (NCBI): domain Eukaryota; kingdom Metazoa; phylum Arthropoda; class Insecta; order Lepidoptera; family Lycaenidae; genus Helleia; species Helleia helle. The sequence goes on along the minus strand of OY971426.1, from coordinate 5,305,716 downwards.
TATGAAAGTAGCTAAAATATACTATTCGCGCTGTATCTACATCAGTAAACTGTCTTATTTTTCTCACTGCATATGCTGCTGAACTGAGTCTATTCGCCAATTTAGCTATGTGGGGACCCCACTGCAGCTTAAGATCTAGAGTTATTCCTAGGAAAACTGTAGAGTCCACCAATTCCAAGTTTTCACTGTCTAAGAGTACATTTGTTTGCAGTTGCTTAACATTTGGCAAGGAAAATTTTATGCATTTAGTTTTTTTACTATTTAAATGCAAGTTATTAACGCTAAACCAATGTACCATTCTCAAAAGTGTGTTGTTTACCTCGTCATAATTAGTTTCTTGTCGTTTGATTTTAAAAATAAGTGAAGTATCATCAGCAAACAACACTACCTCTTGACTATCTTTAACTAGGTAAGGTAAATCGTTTACATAAATTAGAAAAAGAAATGGACCTAGAATGGACCCCTGTGGGACCCCCATCTCTATTTTAGTCCCGGATGATCTTTTACCATTTATCTCGACCTTTTGAGTCCTGTTTTTAAGATAGGAATTCAAAAGATCCAGTGCCGTACCGTCTATCCCATAGTGGCGTAATTTCCTGATCAAGGTCTCATGCTGTACACAATCAAACGCCTTGGATAAGTCGCAGAAAACTCCCAAAGCATCACGTGACTCCTCCCAGGCCTCATAAATGTGGTCAATTAAGTTAACGCCAGCGTCTGTTGTGGAGAGACCCTTTCTAAATCCGAATTGTTTTTTGTGCAGTAACATATTGGTTTCAAAGTAATATAGTAACTGATTTAACATAATTTTTTCAAAAATTTTACTAAATGAGGGGAGTATTGATATTGGTCGAAAATTTGTAACATCTGATGTACTGCCAGATTTAAAAAGAGGCAAGACTCGACTATGTTTCATTAAGTCAGGAAAAACGCCACTATCAATACATTTATTAAAAATTGTTGCTAGATGGGGTGCAATTACATCAATTATGAGCTTAGTGACTTTTACAGATATTCCCCATAAATCTGGGGTATTTTTATTGTTTAATAAGTTAAATGCATTTAAAATATCTTTGGGTCCTATCTCTTTAAACTTAAAGTTAGCTTCACATTGTTTGACATTGGTTTTAAGCAATGATTCGGCAATTGCAGGACATGAGATTAAATTTTTTGTAGTCGAAATCGGGATGTCAGAAAAGTATTTTTCAAATACTGTCGCAACTTCCTCGTCAGACTTAATTATTCTATTTTCAATATTTAAATTAAATTCAGAGCTACGACTACCCACTCTCCCAGTTTCATCCTTTATTATGTTCCAAGTAGTTTTTATTTTATTTTTTGCGTTTTTAATTTTTTCCTTAATATAAAGCGATTTGGCCGCGATACAAACTTGTTTGAATGTTTTTGAATATATTTTGACATACTGCTTAAATGATTGATTTTGATTGTATGTGCGTTCTTGGTAAAGGTCATATAATTTGCGTCTACTATTGTGGATTCCTGCTGTTGCCCAATCATTAAAGCCCTTTTTATTTGTGGAACTGACTGTTTTAGAAGTAAAAATGGCTTTAAAATGTGTATTAATTAAATTAAACAATTCACCAAAAGCGAAATCTGGACTTTTGTTATCTTTCAAATATGTAATATTTGCCATTATACTACTCCTAAATTTCTCAATACGTCTTACATTCACAGGAACAAACACATTATTTTTGTTACAATTTTTACTATTAGAACTTATAAGGAATTCAGCTAATTGACCACAGTGATCAGAATTCAACTTGTTGATAATTTCTTTGTGGACAGGAGTTAAATTACTAAAAATATTATCAATACATGTAGCTGTAGAACTACTAATTCTTGTTGGTTCTGAAAATAGATTAGTCAGATTATATGATTTTAACAATGATGTGAATCTAACTGTGGTGGAATTATTTTCTAGTAAATTAATATTAAAGTCACCACAAATTAGTATGGGCTTGTTAGACCCACATATTTTAGTTAATAATTCTTCCATGATTTTCTCAAAAGAATCATATAATCCATTTGGAGGTCTGTATACACTTACAATAATAAGGCGCTCCATCTCTATACAGGCTATTTCAATAGTACGCTCAGCAGAGAGGCCCACAATATTCGTACGTTCCTTAAATTTTATTTCATTTTTAATAATTATTAGTGAGCCACCTCTTATGGCTTTTTCTCTACTGAACGAACTTGCCACCTGGTGCTCACTGAAGCTGAACATCTATATGCTCATTAATTGTGGCTGACTAATTTAGAAGGCAACATACATTCTTGGAGGCGAATAATGATATTAAAAAGAAGCCTGTTTAATTAGCAACCTTTCAATATTAGCTAGCTGTGATATTCGTCGGTTCTTCTCGGTGAGCTTGCCTTGGAACCGGTGGTAGATTCAATTGACGTTCAAAAAAATACTTTATTGGTATCTACTATTTTGAATAAAAAAAAATTGATTTTGATTTTTTATTTATTTTGATTAGTCTGTACTCTGTTACTAAATAAAATAATTTTAGTAATGAAAATGACAATGTTAACTTAAAATCATGTACTTACTCTGTTATTTTTACTTTACAAACATAAAACGTTTTCAGGTATGCAAAATCTATCCATATCTTGCGCGTTGGTCTGCCTCATAGTGTTGGGTAGCGCGGCCCTGGTGGGAGCGTTTGGGGTGTGCAAACATCAGATCAGCGCCGTGCTCATAACTGGTGTCATGTATCTTCTAGCAGGTAAGTCTGTATAGTATTTAATCGCAAAGTTGCCACTCCAAAAACGGCATTGGTTCGACTCCTGTTATTTGTAATTTGCATGATAATAGTATTCGAAGACAAAAGTCTTCAACCAATACCAAAAATGGGGAGAACCCCGTGATTACCTACGGGGCTGACACGTGGCCTCAACATTTACGACTGGTCCGTAAGTTTGCCGTAGCTCAACGTCCTACGGAGCGTGCTATGCTGGGTGTTTCTTTGGCAGATAGGATTCGAAGCGAAGACATCCGCCAGAGAACTAAAGTTACCGATATCACGCGAAGAATAAGCTCGTTGAAGTGGCAATGGACTGGTCACACACTCAAGAAAACGGATGGCCGATGGGCCAATAAGGTTTAAGAGTGGACCAGTGGAGAAGTGGCCACGTTAAAGTAGACGAAGTGTTGGTCGAGCATGAACCAGGTGAAAAGACGATCTTCGTGCAGTGGCCGATCCCTATTGGATTCGAGTGGCAAGGAATCGGCAGTCTTGGTGTTCACTGAAGGAAGACTATGTTCAGCAGTGGACGGATAGAGGCTGATGATGATATATACCTAAATGTGTTTATTGTATCTGTCAATAAACTTATATTGACCTTGTAATTTATTTTTCTATTTTTTTTAATTGCCTTCACATCTCATTTCTATAATTCGTTAAAATCCTTGTAATCGCTGAAATCTTCATAAATATACTAAATACCTAATAAAGTATGCACTGGAGAATGTTGGTAGGTACATAATATTATCTAGTTAGTTAATATGTATTCATGAATATCAATTTTTATTTATTACCTTCGTCTCGTACTCTTAACTCAAGTTATAACCTGACCAGAAAAATAAAAACCCTTGCCACATTGCGAAAAATTATGGAACTAATTTCTGTATGGACTATACTTTGTGTTACTGTATTAATGATACAGTGGCGACACCAATGCAGGGTGTATATATTTATGGTCAGGTTTTACGTGTTTTCATCGGCATTAGATTCTGGTGTGACTTTTCACACTTACATATAAAGTTTTCAGTTACACGTTACTTGTAAGTGTTCCATTTTTAATTGCAGGTCTGTTCGCGATGTTCACACTAATGATCATTCACGTGAAGCGCGTGCAAAGAGTGTCGACCCGCGGGTCCTCAGCCGACGACACTGACGACGGGGTGGTGGGGCCTCGAGGGCCGGCCCTCACCCTCCTCTCCGCCAGGGAGTTCACCACCGCCTGGTCCCTCGACATGGGTTGGGGGGGAGTCGCGCTAGCCACCATCACCTCCCTCCTGTGGATACTGCTGTCGAAAATCATGAGGTACAACCCTATATCATCGATGTTATTGTGAATGTATTGTACAAGTTAAGTACATTTTTTTCTTAATGAAACTTCTATTTCCTTTATTTCGATGGCTTCCATTTTTTTAGCGTTGACCTATTTTAAATTTAAAAAAGTAAACAATTTTTTTTTAATAATATGTAAGTACCTAATACATGTTTATCGAGAACAGCAATAGCATACTCTAGCGTCATTAAAATATACTTTTTAGGCCTTTTATTTAAAAAGTGGTTAAATTTGTCACTGAAAAAGAAATCAAATTAAACAAGTACGTTGCTAAATCGTAGTTCAATTATTTTGCCGTTTGTGTAAAACGTTTTTTTTCCTCATCTCATATAAACTACCTACCTAGCTTACTCCAACTAGACTATACTAATCAAATTCACTGATACATATGAATGTTGTCGGTACAAAAAAGTTGTAAAAAAATGTATGTTGGTATATACAGTTTTTAATTAAATTTATTTCAGATTAATTGTAATTGTAAGTAAAAGTCAATTATGTGATAAAAATAGTGTTATCTACCTAAAATTAATATCCCAAGGTTGAATAGCGTAGATGAAAATGTTACATTCGCTTATTTATTACAATAGTAGAACAATAATAACGATATTGAAATTATTATTCATAATATATTAATCATAGATTATAAATATTTTGAATTTCGCGCTTTTGATAGCTTGGCGCCATGTTGCCGTCCATTTCCATTGAAAATTCATTTTGTAAATATTACCAGTTTACTTAAAAAATACTTGCGTAAGCTATTCCTACAACTTACAATTCATATTCTAAAATATAATTTGTGATTTATTTACTAATTATCATAGGAATTTAAACAACACAACTCACAAGAACAAAAAAAATCATTAAATGAAATGATGATGTTAGATATTCAGCGATTAAAAATCTCTTCATCCTTTAGCTAAAATCACATAAAATATTAGATTAAAGAAAGGTCTACCTTAAAATAAAATTAAAAGATTTCTAATTCCTGTCACTAACACCTGTACCATAATTGCCTTATATTTTTTAAATGAATTGCACCGTTTTGCGCCTTTTATCTTGAGCTTATTAACGCTTTTGAGAGTTTTTTGTACTTTTTATTAATTATTAAATTCCAATTTCTATTTGATATACCTTTTGCTATTATAAACTAAGTTATTTATAAGTAATTTCGTAAAGTATTTACTGATTATACAAATAAACGAACGATAAACTTAAGAAAGGTTGTGTCTTTCGGAAACTCTTGAAAATGGAAGAACCATTTGGCAGTGATTATTATAAGATATATTTTATGTATTTTACAGTAATGACGTGTCTGTGTATATTTTGTTATTTTTATTAATATAATATGTGTATAGTTTAGGTAGGGTTCTCATTTAATTTGACACAAACTCTGCTTCGCAGCCTTCCTACGCGTGTTATCTTAGTCAATTTCGTTCGGGTATATTAGGTATATGTTTAGGACCGATATCATTTGGAATTTCAACATCATTTTTCTAATACTCGTACTATTAATTAATCAAATACTTAACAAATACCTAAGTCACGATGTTAAATAGCAAGTAGCGAAATAGTTTTAAGAAAAGTTGAATTTAAAAAGTTTAAAAATTATTTGTAAGACTCACAATAAATTGTAAGCGTTACCGCCACAAAATAATCACGAAGGATAGACACAAGGAGAACAATCTCAGGAGAAAAGTTGAAAAAGTGTCCAGCTGATGCTATAAATAACAAGTTCAAAAACCATCAATGGCGCTGGTGTAGGAACAGGTTATAGGGGGTATGGTGTTTGTATACATAAATGTGTGTGTGTGTGCGTAATTTCTTGACTCACACACGTTTATAACCACCTGATGCTAATATTTAAGACTTCGACAGACACATTTTATACACAGAGATTGTGTAGCTACTCCTTGTGTCCATCCTCCATGAAAATAATAAATGATGCATGCTACAGATAAATTATGTAAACCTCACAGATGAAAAATACTAGATCTATGCACAATCTTTAGCCTAAGTCGTGAAAGCAACACAATACATAAATATTATTTATTACGTATATATACATAATACATAATTATTATATTTAATACAAATATGTGTCCTTTGTAAGGACCAGTTAATAACAACGGCTTTTAAAAAACCTAAGTGCTTAGGAACGGTGTTATTTCTGTTGCGATATATTATGTAGTTAATTTTATCTTATTGTTATTTTATAAGTAAATGGTTTTTAAGGCTAATTATATTATTTTCTTGAATCACGTGTTTTATTAGTCTTAAGCCCTAAAGCATTCATGCCTCAGACAATAAATTAGAATTTATCATTAATTAAGAGTTCAAAACTAAAACAATAAGAAACACTTATATTATATAATATTTTTATTATTTAACGATTTCTTACAAAATAAACAATAATATAATATAATAATTACGTACTAATTATTTTGTACAGTCTTGTCAATATTTTAACACCCTAACGCAAGAGTGATTCTGTTAATTTCTTTCACCAAGCAACTCTGGTAAAGAAAAATTACTCACAATCGCAGACTTCTTCCGTCTTAGGGACAACATATGAAAGTCATCTGTACCTAGCACAATGGCTAGTGCACCTACATGGGGTATTTTGGCCACTTTTTTACTTCCGATTTGACAATCTCAATTATAAATGACATACTTCATGAGGTTTTAGAATCTGACTTGAATCAGTAAGGATAAGAATAAAAAATTGGTGGTACCAAAATAGCTGTGATCTTTTCCAAAAATTCGACTAGAAATCATTTATTTAGTCATTAATTATCATTATCATCTTTCAACAGGTCATCCTCTAGGTCAATGTCTTCTGCTTTTCTCTTCTTAGGCCTAGCCCGTTTCCCGTGCATCATTTCTAGTTTGATTTTCTTCGCCTGTTTTTTCTTTTCTTTCAATTGCATTTTCCTCTTAGCCGCCTTCTCGGGGTTGTTCACTTTCTCTTGTAGTAATACCTGGAATAATATATTGATTTTTAGCCTTTAAATAAATTTTAAGACATTTGTTGATCAGAATCGAATTCTTCCCCACCAATTTAAAAGTATTATTCAATATGTTAACAGTTAACACTAATACCATGTACATGTTTTACCAGCTAATTAATTTTACAATTTTTGCAGTATATAAAATAATTAGTATGAGTATATACATGTAAAAATATATAATATGCATGTATAACAACAAACTGTTGCTAGTAGCTTATAACCAATAAGCTACGCGACGAGTTAGAATAAATAATACTCTAAGACCAGAAATGTTGGTCCTTCGAGCCGAACATTCATGATGGTTATTTAATCCGTTACTTATCATTACCATTATTCAACCTCTCATTATTAAACCTTACCTTTTTCCGTTCAGCTCTTTTGATATTCAACCGCGTTTGAACATCAGCGGCCATTTTGCTGAACTCGATATCTCCTATTTTCCTCCGCAGTTTCTTCCCTAGTCTGCCCGCTAGTTGCTTGGCGGGAGACGCGGGTCCTTCCCCGGTGGACAACTCCCTCACTATCGGCGGGAGTATGACGTCTACGATTTTCTTCACTTCCTCCATTTCGAATGAGCTGATCACGTGCAACCACATCGTGAATATTGCTGATCTCTGAAAATACATTATTTTCGTTTCATGAGCTCTGGCGTGATTGTTACACTGAAAAGGGGGAAGCCCTTTACAAAGGAAAAAAAATCACCTTGTTACTGTTTTAATTTTTCCGGACTTTTATTTCTTTAACGCCGAGAAATGCTATGAGGCATCCCGCGGGGGAGTGGCTCTCCCCCGGCGGGTATGTGGGACTCGCTGCGCCCGAAAGGACGTAGCTCATCCCACTAAAACCCGGCGTATGCCACCAATGCCGCCTTTGGTGAGGTGCCCCGGATCTAATGAACAATAATGAACAAATAGGGCAACTCAGGGCTACCGCCACCTCCACAGAGGGGTTATCCCGCACCACAAAACAACACTTCCCAACGTCAGGACAGTACAATGGGCTGAGGTTCCCGTCCTCGCCCCTTGCCCCGGCAATTGCAGTCGAGTGGTCAGGTTCCTAGATACTCTACGCAGCGGTCACGGGTTCTAATCCCACCAAGTACAGATAATTTGTAGATGAATATAGATGTCTGCACCGGGTCTTGGCGTGTACATATATGTATATAAATTTCCTAAATTTATTTCCGTTCCTTATAACCGTTATACAAGTTTTAACGAGCTTACGTTACGGCTACGTTTTATGAATTAATTTTAGAGTTTTTTCAAAAAGAAATCAAGAGTAAGGAAATATATACTCACAATATTCATACACATGGGCGCCTTAGCAATCTCCGCATTAACAGCCTTCCTCAGTTTGAAGAGTATCCAGCGGACGTTGACTCGCGCGAGGGAGTCCACCCCGTCGTCCGCGTGTGCGTGCGCGAAACACGGCAGGCAGTGTACCAGCTTCAGTATCGTGAACATCACCTCTGTTACCTGGGGACATTGAAAAAGTAGTTCCAATACTTCAACATGTCATCACTAAAATGTGATATTCAGGTATGATATGAATCATACCGGAATATCACTTCTATAAAAAAAGTAATAACAACCAATTATTATTACTTTCTTTATAGAAGAGATGGCAAACGGACAGTTGTTTCACCTCATCCATCCACAGACACCAGAGCATTAGCAGGTGCGTTGCCGGCCTTTCAGATATGAGTATGCTCTTTTCGAAGGTCGTATCGGTTAGGAAACAATGTAGGTGACAGCTGGTTCCATATATTCGTCGTGCGAGGCAGAAAATGGCGTAAAAATAGAGTTGTTGTGGGTTTACGGACATCGAGATGGTGAGGGTGAAATTTGGAATTTTGTTTACTACTTAAACTAGATTCATTCATTTGTCAGACTAGAGATACGTTTTTATTATTGATTATAAAAACGATGAATATGTTATGCTTTTCACTTTTTAATGTAAAAATGAATATATCTTAGATTAGATGAGGATCTTAGATATAAAATCTTACTCGAGTTAAAAAAAGAAAGCTAATTTATATATTGGCATATAAAAAGAAATAAGTTTAGTGTTAAGTTTGCAACAAAAATAAGAAAACAATATATTTACCTGATCTGCCATATCCTTCTCTACATTGGGAAGGTACTGTGCACACAGGTCTAACACCAAACTCCTCAACGCTGCTTCAGTATCACAATACACAAACCCCCTATCACACTCCACTTCCTTCATCACAATTCTATTCAACTCTTCCATATCCACAGCCAGTACCATCTGTCCCAATATCTTGGCAGCCCGCAGTCTCACCCAAGCGTGGGGATACGCTAGCAACACTTGACACTGCTGTCCGATTTCATCAAAATCCGTGAAATACTTCTTATTCTTCAAACTTGTAGGGCAATTTGATGTGATTTTATCAACTAGATTCAATATCTGTATTAGACTGTGATCTCTTTCTTTTTGCCTCTCTTCATCATTATCAGCTTGCTCTAGGTTGACTTTGACGAACCTCCCCACAGATGTATCGCTGCTCAGCTGGTGGATCTTAGCGCTCAGTAATGGTAGGAGACTAGCGAGTCGAGTATTGAAGTTTGCTTCTTCCACGTTGACAAAACGTATGCATAATTGTGCAGCGAATTCAAAGTGGACGGGCTGTAATTTTTTTTTTTTTTTTTTTTATTTGGAAAATGGTCTTATTGTATATTTTCCTAGTATGTAGACACTTATTGAATTATGAATAAAAAAGAAAATGTCAAACTTCCTAGTATAAACAGGCTCACCGAGAGGAAGTTTCAAGAGTTAAGGTCAATCCTCTTGTGGGGAGGTACCCGAAGAGGCTGAAGCTGTCTGGCGTGGTGCGAAGGGGCGGGGGAGTGATGATAATGAAGTTCAGAAGGAGGCGTGATCACGTCGGTGTTACCAATGTGGGGATATAGGTGGAAGTCCCAAAGGGAGATCTCCGACCGAGCGAGGTGGAATGCTCGGTCAGGCCGAAGTCCACTTGCTATCAATTCAGCTGTTGTATGTATAGCGACGAGCTGTGGAACTTCGATAGCGTGATTCAGGAATGTGGCGCTGATTGGTCCTTCACACTCTCAAAACGTCAAAATTTGTTCCAGTATAAAATGAATAAATAGTGATTAGAAAACTTTGTTCTATGACAAAACTATATGTCCCAACTAGTTCATGTGAAGAATAGAAAAATACATCTTTATATTATATATCATTCTTCTGTTTTTTATGTTAGTTAGATAGGCAAACTGGCAGACAAGAACATAAACTAGTTGACAGACATACATTAGATGTTAAGTCTCGGTGCCAGTAATTACACTGCCTGTCTTGCCCTTCTCTCCGAAACACACCAAAGCTGTTTGACGGAAGAAACAAGCAAGATGGTGGTACCATGCAGCAGGGAGGGCCCACCGGTAAAAATGTGAGTGTATGTAACTGAACTCCTCCTGAAGGACTGAATCGATATTTGATGATTTTTTTGTGTTCAAGTGGATTCGAAAAAGGTTCTTTTCTCATAATTCGGTCCGTTGAAGACATTATCAATGTTAACAAAGTCTTGTATAGGATAACGTCTATCAAGTCCGATATATTAACATTGAATACATTCAGTTCTAATTGTATTAATACTAAATCAACTGTATTACCTTGGTATCACTAAAGAACTGCACCGCTAGTACGTACAGCTTGTTCCTATCCATCGCTGACAACTTCCTCAGTAAGGCCTCTATGCAGGCGGCGGCGGAGGCCCGGCAGCCCGGGGAGCCGTCGTTCATCATGCACGCGCCCAGAGAGATGAACAGAAACTCACTGTGGTTGGATAACTGTGTCTGAAATTATATATAAAAATGAGTTACCTCCGACTGCCTAGTAAAAGAATAATTCTAGTTAATAGAATCAGGCGTTACTTAGCGGAAATCCATTATATAAGTTATTAAATTATATTATATTAATTAGCAATTATCCCGCGAAACACGCAGTCTTTACAGCAAATGTGTGAGTGCACGCATATGCATGCATATAGCACCGCCCTCCTTTCCCACACTGCATTACTCTACACACTCACACACTCACACGCACACACGCACACTCGCACACTCTACGATTACTAATCGTAGAGTCTACATCCTGAGGATGCCTCGGTGTCGGGGCGAAACGTGCGTCGATTGTTTGGTGGTGGTCTTTTACTGTGGTTGTGGTGCATGTGGGGTGGTGGTGCATGCGAGTGTACGCATATGCAGTGTGGGAAAGGAGGGCGGTGCTATATGCATGCATATGCGTGCACTCACACATTTGCTGTAAAGACTGCGTGTTTCGCGGGATAACTGCTAATTAATATAATATAATTTAATAACTTAAAAATAATTCTGTCCAACTGAGGGCTTCGAGACTCAACATCGAATTCGTAAAAGAAAGAACCTGTAAAAAGAGGAATTTTAGAGCTTTTCACCAACCTATGGATTTGTTAATTGTATGAATTTTAATTTTAGTAATCATATCAGCGATTAACGAACAATCTCCCAACGTTAACTTAGTGCCATGGTAAGTTGATTAAAACTCCGGAAAACAATTTATGACATTTTGAACCGGCGCAGCGTCGTAGCACAAGTTTGGCGGAATTTGTTATCATACAAAACATTACCGTTTTGTATGATATCATTTATAACATTACCGCTCTATTTCGTTTATATGGTCCATGACCAAGGTTAACGCGGGCGAAGCTGCGGGCAGCAGCTATATTACATAATCACTTACAACGATAAATTTGTTGATGATCATATCCAAGAACTGCAGCGCGGACTCCCTCCCGTGTTGTAGCTCGTAGTTAAGCTGAGCGACGAAGAACTCTATGTATTTCTCTAGCCTCTTGCCCGGCGAGTAGTGGCTCAGGTAGCTTAGGAATATGGCGCGCGCTTCGTCCCTGGAAATTATAATGATGTCATCCATTGGCGCCCCTCGGTAGTCAAATCGACTCGAATGCCGTGACAGCGACGGCAAACGGCATAACGCTATCATTTCTTTATTTCTTACTAGCTGTTTCCCGCAGCTTGGCCCGCGTTAACTTACTCAACTTAATAACTGTTAGTCACAGCGTGATGTTATAGCTTATGGCCTGCCTCGATAAATGGGTTATCCTAACACCGAAATAATTTTTCAAATCGGACCAGTAGTTCCTGAGATTAGCGCGTTCAAACAAACAAACTCTTCGGCTTTATAATATTAGTATAGATTTCAATTGTAATATTGACGTAGATGTTTGATAATATGGGACGAGCGTCCTGTGACTGTTGATTCTTTTTAGGAATGACCAAGTTTGTGAGGTTGTAGGGGTCTCGGGATCTACTGTATCGATTTTGAAGATTCTTTTACCAATAGAAAGCCATATTTGTGTGTTATAGGCTGTAGGTCCGGATACATCCGTAAACTAAGTTAACGCGGGCGAAGCTGCGGGCTTTCAACATTCAACAGTATTCTATAAAAAAGTTACCTGGATCTAGCGGACTCGCTGAGTATGCACACTTTGGACACTTTAGCCATCACCTCGTGTAGCTCGGGCGAGACCAGCCGGGCCTCAAGTATAGCCTTCAGCAGAGAGAACGAGTTGGCCTGCCGCTCGTCGTTCTGACAGTCTTCCTCAGCGTATAAAAGGAGGGTCTTCAGTTGGTCCACTTCAAGGGTGTAGTACTTTACGTTACGAATTAGTACTGTGACAGCCTGGAAATTCAGAAGACCTTTAGACCATTACACCCTAAATGTAGGAGACAAACAAACTTAAGGCACATTTTTTTTTGTTTCAGAAAGTTAGTAATTCTTTTTAAAAAAGCCAATAAAAATGTTAGGACGTTTTTTTTTGTTATACTTGTTATATGTTTGTTACCTACTAAATGAAGATATGTTGAATTTTGATTTGACATACAAAAGAATAAAAAATCATCGACAAAAAAAACAGGAGGCCTGGGTGTGTTCAACAATGGACGGATAAATGTTGATGATGAAGATGATGATAAGCAACAAATACTGTATGATTAACTTGACTAGATAAGATTGAAGTTGTTTAGAGCTGCTGTATGGATAAAAGTATTTTTAGCTAGCTTCTGTCCGGGCAAGTTAAATGGCACAGAAACTACTAAACAGATTTTTATAAAATGTAATAAATGTAGGTATATTACCCTGGTAAAATACTTATAAATGAACTTTAAGATGATCTGTTATATTATATATATTTTATTATGTCATCAAGAGGCAACCGAGCAGTCGGAGCCTTATGGTGACTACCGACGCCCATAGACATCCGCACAAACAAAAGTTATGCAGATGCGTTTCCCTCCTTTTCCCTCGCACCCTCCCCCCAATGGGCAGTGTTAAGTGAGCGAGAGGTACCACCCCGGTCGTGCTGGCCTAAGTCGGCTGTGAAGCAGCATGGCACTACCTCTTACTAAATACACAATATGATCCTTACGTAAACATTGTTGTTATTAAGTATGTGAAACATCGAGAATGTTAAAATTATAAAATCACGATAAAATGCGTAACATCGATATAAAACTCGCATCAATATAAAATTGACGTAAATGTAAGATTAACATACCTTGAAAGTCATTATAATGAAACAATTTTTACGGATTTTATCGCGGTTTATTAAGATTTTTACAAGCCCCGTAAGCAAAGCGTAAACATTAGAAAACAACATACCTTGAAAGCATTTCTCACTAGATGATAATTATCATTTTGCTTGCTGATCTCAGACGTGGCGTATTTATGTAGAATTGTGAAGGTAGTTTTGACAATATCTTTGGTCATTTCTTCCAAGGACGGCGTACTGACTCTAATCGTCCACAAAGTTGTAATACACTTCAACGCTACAGTAGTTACTTTGACATGGTCACTATTCAGTGCATCCACTATAATTGGCACCAAAGGATCAACAAACGCTTTACAATCCATCCTTGGAACCTTCTCTCTTTTGAGTATAACATATAAGATATTTAGACTGAACTCAACAAGAACATGGGCGTTTGTTCTAGAAGATGTCCTCACATGTCTAGCTTGAGATTCCTTATTCCGTTTAGGCGTTTCTGGTATGAGGAAGCAGTCTGGTTTCGCTCTTAACATCTTCTCCCTTTGCTCTTCCGTTAATTCCCTCTTTGGGGCACTCAAGACGAATTCTGGTATACTCTCAGATGCAACACCATGAAGGAATATGAAAAGCGACTCCAAATCTATGAATTTATTCGTGACCAGCCCTGTCGTTATGTGCATCAAAGATTCTTGAACTTTGACCACAATTTTCTTCGAGTGATGCTTCTGTAAAACCTCTTTGAACGGTAACAGAAGATTTATTAGACACTGTTCTGTGATATTTTGGGCCACTATGGTGAGGGTCACATAGCTCTTCTTGCTTGGCTTCGCTTCTGGGGTTTTGTAGTGGAGTTTTTCAACTTCTTTCTCCTCTGATAAAGCACCGAATAAGTCGTTAATGCAGACATCAAGAATGTAGTTCAGATTGTCATTGATATCTCCAGGTTTGAAGTCCGTTTTTAAGGCATCGAGGACTGTATATATAGTCGCTACCAGCACATGAACTTGGAAGCCTCTAGTCAGTAGAAGGGTGAGATGTTCTAAAAGTACCCCCAAGTATGATGTACCAACGGTCAACATGATTTTCTTCACTATATCTCTAGCGGTTATCCTAACTTGTTTTAATGGTGACTTTAAAAAGGAACATAATTTAATGATTATCCTGAAAAAGACAAAACAAATACATTGCTTTTTTATATCTATGGATGCTTTTACACCAAGTCAATCTGGTCCCGTGATCAGTTATCAAAGGACTTGTGATATTTATTACATTATAGTATAAAAGTATTAAATATATTGATATATATTATATGAAAATAAACTCTTACCCAGGCAATTGATGTTTCAATATGTCCCCAGGTAGCCTCTGTAGCAGTTTAACGAGAGCTAACGCGATAGGAACCCGTAACATGTCCTCTTCTTGACGGGCAAAGCCTGTCTTACGACGGTTCAACTTGTGTGACTCTTCGTGGTCTGTCAGTTTGCCTATTGCCCTGTTGAAATTAACATACATGTGTAATTTCTATATAGTTTTACCGATGTGAGGGATGCATTGTGTTGCAGGATACCACCATCCTGCTTATTTGTTCCGTGAAACAGCATTGCTGGATTTCGGAGAGAAGGGCAAGACAGGCAGTGTAATTACTGGCACTGAGACTTAGCATCTTACATCTCAGGATAGGCAACACATAAATGAGTTGCCTATATTAGTCTGAGGTTAACTTGTTTATGTTCATGGGCGACGCTGACCACTTACCATCATGTGGCTCGTCTGCTCGTCCAACTAACACAAAAATTGATATTTTCATGAATTCGGATCTAATTAAGTGCGAAATCGCTTCGAAAACTTGGTCATATCTGTCAACATTTTAGAAAGTAATTGATACATTCTTATATTTCACACATTTTTGCATACAAATTAAAATTTGTAAAATGACTTACCGATTTAATTGTGGCAATAAGCCAGCTGTCAAGGACTTAATTATTCTATTAGCGACGGACGGAGAAACATTCGTCACTCTATCAAACGCCAGCACAGATGTTCCTTCTTTACTTTCATCTTCATCAGGATTATCATCTGCCGTGAACAAATCTTTTTCTATCGCCTCAATATCTTCATTATTTTCAGTATCCAATTCATCATCTTTGTCTTCGTTTCCTTCTTTAGACGATTCTTTATCTGATTTGTTATCTTTCACAGATCTTATATTAGTAGTCAAAGATTTTGGAAGTTCTATATTCTTCACTTTGGAGAAATCAAAATGGAAAGCATCGAGAATAGCAACGAGAATACGCGTCAACTGTTTTTGATGTTCTGTTGTATGACGCATTTTGTTCAGATAAAGTTTCAGAATAACTTCATAATGATACCATGGAAGCAATTTGCAACATGTTGCTATCACTTCAATGCATGAATCGATCAGAGAATTCTTATCTGAGTATTTATCATCGCAAATATACATAGTAGCTAGCGGTAGAATGAAATTAGTGAGCGTTCTAGGTGTAGGACATTTAGTCATTTTTCTAGCTACTTTGCAGAATTTTAGCAGTGCCCTCACTCTTCTATGTAGTTGTAAATGGCAGGCGTTCTCAAAGAAATCGACTTCTGTGTCTTGCTTGTTTGTTAGTTGTGCTAGATCTGAAAGTACGACATCTGCTTCGGGACATTCTCGAGATAATTCTCCTAGTATTGTAATGCTTTCATTATGCAAGATGTCGTTTTTGGTATCTCTTATACCAGTAGAAATAAGCGAAAGTACCGTATCTCTTACTAAAAACTGTCCATTATTACTCGAATGATACTTATTTAGTAATTTCGGGAGAATCTTTTTCAAACATAGACCTGCACTATCACGTAATCCAATGTCTTTTTCAGTGCGAATAAAATAAAAGCAATTATTAACTATAAGTATGGTAAGATCAACATCTATTTCAGTATTTTCAAGCATTCTATATATTTCCTTGTAAGCATCTAGCCTCCGATCGAAATCTGGTTGTTCTATCCATCTTTTATTATAAGCATTCATTTCAGTGATAACATGAGCTGTCTTTGTTAATACTTCTTTCTCTGCTTTTGCGTTTTCAGCTATAGAAGTCAGTAGTTTTATCAAAAGTTTCCGAACTTGAACTAAGTTTACTTTGTTGAAAAGCACTGCAATATTTTTAATGTAAATTTGTGGATTTGAACTGTGGCCTAGCAAATTTATGATTGTATTCACAGCATGTTCCATATTCTCTTCCGCCATGTTCATACATACTTTTTTCACTAAGATCGGTAAAAGTAATCCTAACAATTCATCACACATTTCAGGTGTAGTGACCATTTCGGTTACTCTCGAAAGAATTAACAAATCTCTTTTATTCACTGTATTCGATTTCGCTGAATTTGCTATACGTCGTTTCATTACTTCCAAAATACTTGGCAAATGAGGTATTAAAATTTTGCTACCAAAATTAATATCACTTCTGTCTGAAGTTACTTCGAGTGTATTAAATGATTTTATTTCTGGAATTTCTTTATCTTCTTCGTCTTCAGTAAGTGTTAAAAGCTTTTCAATCATATCTAATATCATGTTAACTACCACGGGATTTGTTTTTGGGGCCAACAGTAACTTAAACATAGCTGACAATGGATTTAGTGAAGAATCGTTTTGAGAACAAGTCACAAGCAAAATATAATATCTGGGATTCTGACACCAACTGTTGATTAACTTTAACAACGCAGTTGGACTATGAATACCTTCTATATGTAATTTCGACAGCAGTGGCCATATAAGAGTTTCGTATAACACATACAATTCATCTTGGCTCCAACAGTACTTCTCAAATTGATCGAATAATTTTCCCAATATGCTCACTGCTATTGTTCTTAGATGTTTTATTACTTTAACATAGCTGACATGTACTGTATCTACATTCACTAATACACTAGCTATATTGGAGCATACAGCATAAAACACTTTCAACAGTTCTGATAATAACTGATCTTTCATATAGCCTCCAAAATATTCTCTGACCACATCAAACAGATTCAATATACTGTGAAGTTTTCCAGGGCTTATAACAGATTTCAAATCTAAGTTTTGCAAAATATAATTATTGATATCTCTAGGTTCTAGAACCATATATTTTTTGAGATGTGAGAATGCCATTTCAATGAATGTTCTTAATTCACTTTCCTTGCAGCCACTTAAATATCTCATTATAAGAGATCTTCTGGTTTGGCCACCTCCTTTCTTGTCGGCACCTAATTTGGAAGTCATCTTACCATACATTATTCTTAAAATAATTGGCACTACATGCTCTCTATCCTCAACATGTATAGCTTGTGAATCTTCTGTTATTTTAAATTTAGTCATTTCATCTTTAAATTTGTTTTCATCGACCAAATTGTAAAGGTTGGCCTTATATGGCACAACACTTTTGTTTTTATAATTGAGAACACAATCCAAGGCAAACTTTTGTAGTCCTGGATTTTTGTGTTTTAAAAATTCCATATAAAGGTCCCAAAATATTGCCTCCTTGTGGAGTGCTCTTGGATTTTTAAACTGTGCTAGGACTTGCATTATATTGATGAGAGTTTTGAATATTGCTTTACCGGTAGCTGAATCAATATTACTATTCTCTTCAATAGCTTTTTCAATATCGAAATCATTGGCTTTGTCATCTTTATCGTCAATTTCCATTTCTGATTTATTATGTGTCGCCATATCTACTTTTAGAGCGTTACTTTTATCATTACGTCTGTATTCTTCATCTATAAACTTCAAGAATAAGGTGACAAGATCTCTATTTTTTGCTTCACATACTTGAATACAATTGCTCATTACTTTCAAAATTAAATTTCTATAATTATAAAGATCTGGTCTTTCCATTATATTATTGTATTCTGCGTATAGGCCACTTAAAATTTCGTTCTCGATTTCAATGTCACTATCAAATTGAAACGATTTGAAGTTACGTTTTGTATTATTAAATGAAAATTCCAAGGATTTGTGGAATGTAGGCCAAAATTCATCGATTGGTAATGCATTTCCATAGCTAGCGATAAATTCAACAACTGGTTCCCAAAGTAGTTTAAAGTTAAAAAATAGAACACCATGCATATAATTTAAGGCATAAAAATGAAAATCGGTTTCTTTGGCCAGTTCATACTGTGTAGTGTTAAATGTCATCTTTTGAAGCGTATTTATTTGAACTCTGTACTCCTGAATAGATGGCTTTATTGATTCTACATTGTAACATCTACTGAAGACTTCAAATCTTTCAACCTCACCAGCAACTTCTGCTGTTTTATTAAATTCTTCTATGTTTTCAAACAATTTGTATATGTGTGTTGTCAACAATCGGACCTTAAAAGTAAGTGTTTAAATTAGTTCAAATGTGAACATGAATTGTATTTAAAATATATAAAATTTTAATATAAATGCTTTCAAGATTTTTTTTTTTTTAATGAATTACCAAACCCACCGAATTTCAAAATTGACTTTACATTTACTTCATTCAGACAATTCATTGTAAGGTTATACTTTTTAAAATTACATAGTAGAATTTAAATCAACGACTCAAACAACGACTGACCATCATTTAGTGCTCCAAAGGCTTGATCTTAGTATACTTCTAGTTCAAGATTGAGTACTAATAAATAAAATAAATAGTGTACTTACTATGTGAAAAGGTGAGGACACATTACAGCGTAAGTATGAATCAATCAATGACAAAAAAGGGTATGTCAATCCATTTTCTTGTTCATATGCTGTCAAATACAAATCAAGAATGTGTAAAGACACTATGAGACTGGGATTTGTTGCACACGGCAAAAGTACTGGCAGTAAATTATCTATTTCACATATTTGCTTCAGGTTTTTACAACTGGATATGTGAATAGCACATTCAATTGTATTAGCTATGACAAACATAACCCTCCGAGCTTGCTTTGTTTGTGTTGTATCTTCACAATGGAATTTATTTATTTCTACCGTTTGTTCAATATTATAAATAAGCAGCGACTTTAGAAGTTTCGATATCAGCGTCCCCAATTCTCTGAGACAAAATTCCACATCCAGTTTTTTCACATGGGGTAAAAAGAATAAAACATTCAATAATTTAATTGGATTATTGATAATACTGTCTTCATCCTCACTTAAAATTTTCATCACATAATTCATGAGTAGCGGCAACCCCCTCCCAAAATCAAGAGGGTATTTAACCCATTCAAAAAGTTTTAATCCATTCTTTGATAGTGGTGATTTTTTAAGGCAAATCTGGGAGAGTGTTGACAGTGCTTCATCATCAAAATCCGAATCTATCACAAATTGTATAAATGATGGCAAAATGTGCATATCAAATTGTGAGTAATCCATAACATTTTTAACAAAGTTCATAAGGATTTTTGGGTATGGTAAAGGCAAAAGAACTTTTACTATTATACCCGCATGCTCTTGTGAAAGTGTTATGTTTGAAGAAAGGAGCATCAAAGAGCCTATCTGAGCACACACCTCCAAAATACTCTCAGCCGTTTGCGAGCATATGACCTTTATAAGGAGCAGAGCAAATTGTGGTGGATTTGTCAAGTATTTACCATTTTGATGTTCAATGACTTGACCAGCAAGTCTCATAATATATTCGAGGCCAGAATTCTCGTCATCATCGTTGAAACATTCTTCCATAAATCTAACAAGATTTGCCCAAAATATGTGAAATTCCTTATGTGATATACTCTGTAAGCAGTCTTCTATGGTTTGAGTCATAACCTTGAAAAGTATTTCTTGGTGTTCATGTTTTTTTATTAGGTGCTCAAATAAAAGAGGAAGAAAATTCTCAATGCAACTATGAAATTTATTTGAAACTCCTCTCAATATTTCAAACATAAGATGACCACAACCAGTGATAGCCTGTAAATAAATAAACAGACTCTAAGGTATATTTTAAAACACCTAGATTGTTACAATTAATATAAGTAATTAAAAAACACACTTTTGCCCCTAAACCATGAGGATATCTAAACTATGATATGTCAATCTATTATATTCATTTCATTTAATCTATGATTAGCAAATGACTTTTAAATTGAATTTTGGTTCAAAAACCCGATTATGAAAAACCCAATAACAGGGCAGTGTGTCTACAAAATGTATTTTATTATAAAAATAGACAAATAGTAAACACATACTTACTCTATCATTATTTTTTAAGTAATGAATCATTAGCTCTATAAACTTCTTCTTATCTCTTATATCACGGGCAACAAACGCAAAACTCTCTGCTGCAAAGTTATTAATATATTGTGGCTGAGTTTCACTCAATAGAGGTATGATCCTTGTCAGCACAATTCCAATATCTTTTTTCAAATAAGGCTTTAGGGTTTTGAAAAGGAATGCCAAACAAATTAATGACCATTCCAATCTTTCGGCATCCTTTGTGTTAAGTAGTTTCAAAAGTATATCAAGAAACTTGGGAAAATGTGGATAAAAGTCATTTCTTAAATCTTTTGCTAAAGATACTAAAATTCTGAAAAAATAACATACAATTTAAATGAAATATTAATATATACAAATAAATTGTGAAAAGGAAATATTGAAGAAAATCATAAGTTTATTTTTTATTTATATTTTTTTTTATGTCATAAGGAGACAACCAAGCAGTTGGGAGCCTTATAGTGACTAGCGACGTCCATAGACATCTGCACAACCAAAAGTTATGCCAATGTGTTGCCCTCCTTTTCCCTATCCCCCCCAATGGCCACCCGAAACTCACAAACCACACGAAACATGACAGCATAGCTGTCACTTGATACTGGTGTTATGTGAACGAGAAGTACCATTCCGTTCGTGCCATCCCAATTTGTCTGCAAAGCAGAATGGCACTACCTCTTACTATAACATAATATACAAGATTATGCAGCAGCTAGTTCAAGTGGACTTCCATTAGTATTAGCACTATTAGCTGTCAGTCAGGAGTTAATAGTGATAAATATAAAAATTCTATTAAGTACCAAAAATATCATTTCACTTTTATTTTCATTTTAAGGAGATCAATATCTGAAACAGATACATGAATAATACTTACTCTAACAATGGCTGGAGACACAGTTTATCTTCTAAATTTAAATACTGCTCCAAAATATCCACAACTTCATCTTTCTTGTGTATCAACTGTGCAACAGTTACAATGCCAAATACTTCTTTCTTGAATTTCTTGAAATTCTCTGTTAAATTAAGTGCATGCCATTTTTGTACGGCCAAATGGAAATGAGTCTCATTTTCGCCGGGATGGCTCGTGTAAGCGTGTTCAATGTGGTATAAGGCAGCATGCCGAATATCTATCGAATTGATTCTTTCCGCAAACGGAATGAACTAAAACACAAAAATTATATATTTAATGATAATATAATTAATCATTATTTTATTTATGAACACGGATCCAGTTTAAACCTATATTACACCGCTAAAAATAAAAAAAAGGAAATACACTTACCCTGAAAGTGTTGGTAGTTTTATGTTTTACAGGTTTGCTTTTCATTGTGTATGTTTATATGACCATATTACTTTGAAGGATCATAAGATTGTATTTGTTTTATAAAATCAGCAAAGTTAAAAGTACTTTAAACCCTTTTAAGATTGTTATTAAGTTTCCCTATCTGTCGAACGCACGTGTACGGTGTATTTTGAAATAGGTATTAATGTCAATTGTCATTTGTCATGTTTTGACAATTGACATTTAACACTGACATTTGACAAAGGACACTTATAAAAAAAGATATAATCGCTAATAAACTATTCGCCATACAATACAAAAAGTTTTAATACTTATACAAAATTTATATAATACAAAATCTTTTTTTTATGTTAGTTGGATAGGCAAACGTGCCACCTGATGGTAAGTGGTCGACGTCGCCCATGAACATTAATCAGTTTACCTGGAACGAGCCCAGGCAACTCTCATTTATGTGTTGCCTATCCTGAGACATAAGATGTTGAGTCTCGGTGCCAGTAATTACACTGCCTGTCTTGCCCTTCTCTCCGAAACACAGCAAAGCTGTTTCACGGGAGAAACAAGCAAGATGGTGGTACCCATGCCAGCCGGGAGCGCGGCACAGCGCTTCCCTCCTATGCCATCGCTCACCTAGTTGGCCAATGACAATGACAAACTAAAGACAATGCAAATATACTGTCTATACCTATATATATGGCCTTCACTTGGCAACACTCGGTCAACATATATTGCAGGCATAAAACTTGTCTATAAATGTGTCCCTGTAATAACACAGATCAATAGTACCAATATGTAGACAATTCCCCAATTTATCAGAGATAAATGATTATTAAAAAATTGAAACACGTTTGCTTCGTAATACTAAAGTCATAGAGTCACTCAGTGTAAAAAGCAGAAGAATTTTGGACAAGCATAAGTAGCATGAAATGTGTTGCTGACTCACGCATGCTTAAAAACGTTTGTTCTTTTGTTTTTAAAGTTTTAAGTTTTCCAAATTCATCTTAAGTAAAAACGATTTTTTCATCCATAAATTAAATGAAAACTAAACGACGGGTCGCATTATTAACATAAAATACTTTTGTATAATTCCGAATAAAAATCTACGGATTTCTTCCGATTTCCAAAATGGTGCCAAAGGAGATGGTCCAAAATAGTATGGGACGTTGGTCTACTTTTGTACATGTAATTAGATGAAGGAAAGAAAATATGTATTGAAACAGTTTTGATTTGTTCATATCCATGAATTCATCTCAATTTCAGTGGAAGAATAATTTAATGTTTCCAAGATTTGCAACGCTACGTGTATAAAAAAATGGCGTATGGCGTATATTCCTTGTTGTTATACGTCAAATGTAAGGAATTATGTCATTGTTCGGTATGCATCTGTCATCATTTGGTTTGTCATTTGTCAGAAATGACATTTAGTAAGTAATAATCATCCATGAAGTTAGGAAATAAGAGGAGATGCCCCTTTCTTTAAACTTACAGCTGTATCCGCCATCTTGATTGCCCTTTTCATAGTAATATTCTCTATATAGGTTGTGGTTTTGCTCTCAAAACCCTAGTAATGGTAGCCAAGTTATGTGCCGAATTGAGTTGTAAAAAAAAGGTGTAACCACCTTTTTTTTCTTAGGTATGCCCAGTCCTTCTACATATATTAAATATATGTAATCATCCGTCTGAAGGGCGCCATCTTCATTAAGAATTGCCAACAAGTTAAAAAACTTGAAATATATTTTTATTTTTGCATGTAAATTAGTTTCTTATACTAATTTATTTTTAATGAAATCTGTGTATTTTTCACTATTTATGGTATACTGTACAAGACCAGACCAGAAATGGACCGTCTCCTTTAACGATTTTTAATTTAACACTTGCAACACTGTTGATACCTATTCTTTAAAAAGCAAAGGACTTGTATCCAGCTCTAAAAAAAAAACTACTCTTTAAAAACATTATGGTATCAGGCCATAAAATATTATTTAAAAAAAAAAAACATTATGATAAGATAAAGATTTTAAGATTTCATTCTGAATAAATAATAATTATACACTTAATTAGTAAACTGTGTATTTGTTTCGTTATTGCGTTTTATTTATACTAAAACTAGATCTTCAGAGAGCGCCAATTGTGTACTTTTTTGATACTTTTATTTAATTATTTATGTACTTTAGTACATATTATATTCAATGTTAGCTAGATTTGTTAATTCATTGCCACTTGGGCTGTCGCAGAGAATAACGAAGCTTTATTTCCAAGGTGACATAAATACTACTACTTCGTATAAATTATGTTAATAAGAACGAACTGTTGTTAAATATATGTATTATTTTTAATGCAGCTTTAGTTTGGAATCAGCGCAATTCTCACAGTGAACAAGTGCATCACGAAGGAAAAGCTATGGATGTCAAAATATTACCGGCTTTGCAAGATAATTACATGTATTTGATCGTGGACAAAGTAACTAAAGAAGCGGCTATAGTTGATCCTGTGGAACCCGAAACTGTCTTGAAAGCAGTAACGGATCAAGGAGTCAAACTAACGACAGTACTTACCACCCATCATCATTGGTAAAGAATGTTATTTATACATGGTTATTTTACTTTCCTTCTATCATTTATGTTGTTATTACCTCAAGTAAGAAGAAACAGTATTTTTATGTCATTATGTTAGATGGTCCTAAATTTCGATCAGAAAATCCCTTCCTTTGATAGAAATAAAAATTTCACAAGATATCATATATTCCTTCTATTTTAATTAGGGATCATGCTGGAGGCAATGAAGATTTGGTCAAAAAACATCCAGGTTTACAAGTATATGGCGGTGATGATC
Organism: Helleia helle; assembly: GCA_963853865.1. Classification (NCBI taxonomy): domain Eukaryota; kingdom Metazoa; phylum Arthropoda; class Insecta; order Lepidoptera; family Lycaenidae; genus Helleia; species Helleia helle. The sequence continues at coordinate 5,280,697 of OY971426.1, read as the reverse complement.
GTATCGGCGCTTTGACAAAAAAAGTTACGCACAATACTAAGTTCAATATAGGAAGTTTGAATGTGGAATGCCTTTTTACACCATGTCACACCTCAGGCCATATTTGCTATTATGTTACATCTCCAGAGGAAAGTAGTGACCCTGCTGTATTTACAGGTATATTACTTAGGTTAATAAAGTAAAAAATTGCTGCCAGTTATCAACTATTACTTCTTTCTCACAGAATTTTATGGTTTCCTACAAAATATAACACTGATGCTGACTTATCACTTAGCATCACTGTTATATTTTGCGGATCTATATTTTAATGGCATCTATGATTTATACAAAGATATGGGTGATTCTCTGTAAGGACGTCTTAAATCTGTACAAAATTGTCCGACCAAATTATTTTTGATTTAATTAGAAAAAAAATTAACAAGGGCTACAAAACTATCAGCTTAATGATAATAAATACACAGCCCACAGATTTGAAGGTGTGTGAAGTTCACCAACCCGCATTGGGCCAGCGCATCGGTGAACTATGGCCCAAAACCCTCGCCTGATTTCGAGGAGGAGACCCGTGCCCAGCAGTGGGACATATAAGGGTTGATATTATTATATTATTATTATTATAATATGGACCGAATTATATATTATGGATGAATAACTTGAAATGTGACTTGATGAATCTTAAAGTTTCAATTTTGGGAAAGGGACAGCCCAGGGGACTGTTATTTCGGTGGTTTACGAATTTATAGCAAAAAAACCAAAAATTATTTCATTTTGGTTTTCAATGATCCAAATAGAAATGTTTTCTTACTTTCTTAATAATTTTTTTTAGTTACATAATAACAATTTTTCTATTAAAAAAATGTTCGGGACAGCAAAAAACATCCTTACAGAGAATCACCCATATGAGTAATTGCTTATGAATAAAATTCTAATTAGAACATTTAACCCCTTCATTGTCGAAGTCTCGTGGGTAACAATACCATAGCTGTCACTTTACACCATTATCATGTGAATGAGAGATTCCACCTCGGTCATACTGCCCCAATTCGACTGCAAAGCAGCATGACACTACCTCTTACTGAAATCACATGCAGATATATTATAATTGTGCCTGTTGTATTGGTTGTCATGGCGTTCATTGAAGGCCTGTGGATAATGATGATATTATAATTACATTGTGATAAAAATTATACATTTCTTATTTAATTTTAATGATTGTTTACAGGGGATACTCTATTTCTTGGTGGTTGTGGGAGATTTTTTGAAGGTACTGCTGAACAAATGCACAAAGCTCTAGTTGAGATATTAGGCAACTTACCAGATAAAACCAAAGTCTTTTGTGGACATGAATATACCGTTCAAAACCTAAAGTTTGCTCTGCAAGTTGAACCAAATAATGAGAACACAAAAAATAAATTCACTTGGTCTCAACAACAGAGATCAGAAAGGAAGCCAACTGTAAGTATTTTTACTGTTTTAAAATATAATTAAGAAGATAGTAATAAAAATCTAACTTTAGATATTGATTCTCTTTAATTCCAGGTGCCATCAACAATACTTGAGGAGAAACAATATAATCCATTCATGAGAGTCACAGAATCATCAGTTATGGAACATGCCAAAAAGAATAATGCTGTGGAAACAATGAAAGCTATTCGACTTGAAAAAGACAACTTTAAAGGCTAAAGATAGTCAACGGACATTATAAATGTATTGGGCATTTTTTGTGATACACACAATTTTTGGGAGGTGTAATAAATGTATATAACTATAGTTCTTTCAGTTACAATTTTAACTTTTTCTTTATCTACATTACCTTATAATTTTATATTTATATGCAACTAACAGTGGAATTATATCTTATTATTTATAAGTACAAATAAATACTATAATTGAAGTTGCTATTTGTCCCTCTCTTAGCAAAACATACTCCAATTTCTTGCTAGGCTTGCAGTAATTTTTCTTTTATTGTTTTTTAATTCATTGATTTATTATTTCTGTCCACTATACCTACAACCTGTCCACTAAACCTTGTGTTCAGCCTTATGCAAACAAACTGAACAACTGAATTGGAATCTTCTATTATGCACTGTCTTTTGAAGAGAGCTTAAACCAATTTTTTATACACCGGTGGGAAGGAAGCGCTGTGCCGCGCTCTCGGCTGCATGGGTACCACCATCTTGCTTGTTTCTCCCGTGAAACAGCTTTGCTGTGTTTCGGAGAGAAGGGCAAGACAGGCAGTGTAATTACTGGCACCGAGACTTAACAGCTTATGTCTCAGGATACGTGACAGATAAATGAGTTGCCTGGGCTTGTTCCAGGTATACTAGTTTATGTTCATGGGCGACGTCAACCACTTACGATCAGGTGGCATGAGGAAAATATTAATAAAAGTGTGTATTAATAATTTATAAACATTATAATTAGTTAAAAATAACTTAAAGCTTACAATCACAAAGGAATGGGAAACAACAATCATTTTTCATTGTTCTTTCTTTATATATGCAGACATTTCTTCAGCATATTTTTCCTTTGATCTTTCAAACATTGCAACATATATCTGTAATACAAATATGCACTCATTACTAAAGTTTATTTTAAAAATTACTGATAATGTTAAGTATAAAACTTTTTTTAATATAAGCCTCTTAGCAATGTTATCAATATTTACAGTAAACAAAACTAGTCAATACTTGTCATACAATTTTATGGTAATAAATATTTTGTAAATTGTATAGATGACTTGTATGATGCAAGTGGCAAGGAATCGGTTTTCTTGGTGTTCATTAAAGTAGGCCTATGTTCAGCAGGGCAGGGCAAGGGATGGATAGAGGCAGATGATGATGATGATAGATGACTTAGAAGAAAGTACTCAGTTGGATGAAATTCTAATAATTAAGTAAACAATTTAGATGGAAACAAAACAAAACAATAGTGTTATACAAAAAAATAAGTGTACTAACACATTTCTTTTCAGGGTTACTTCTTGTAAGCATAGATAATCTATTTTAATACTAAAAATATTTTCATATTTCTTTATTTCAAATTTATAACCCAAATAGACTTGTTCCTGTAACATCTAGTGTCCAATATCTCTCATATTGGATCAAACTACACAATGTAAAAATTTTCAATACTTTGAAGTTCATGAAAGAGCAGGACACAATTTTTTTATAAAATATTAAGATATGATAAAAAGAACACAGTGACCTTGATGGAAGCTTAGTATTTTTCAGATAAAAATAGTCCAATAATTTACCCGTTTCTCTTCATTATTGAGCGACCTCCACCTTGAAGCTAACTGTCTAGTAACTTCTTGTTTAGAAGGCTCAGATCCCATCTCTGTGGTTGTTTCAGCCACAACAAGAGGTCTTTGCTCCTGACAGAATTGGAAAAAAGCATTGCATGGTTTTTTTGGTGCATTTGGATCTCTTTCTGCCTGTAAATGTAAAGTAATAAGAATCAATAAAGACTTAAAACATGTAAAAGTTACCTATGAACACCATTCATACCTTTTCAGATTTACTTTTTCTTTTCACAGCAGGTTTTTTTGTATTATTAGCCTGTGCTTTCTCTGAAGGTTGTTTTGCTCCTGTGTTGCTCTTCGTTCCAGTACGTGGCGCTCGTTCTACAGTGTCTGATTTTGAATCAATTTCGACTGTGGCGCTCCTAAATGCATCGCCATGTTTATCTAAACGTTCGACAAGCAATGCAATATCTTTTTTGTACCTTTTAGTTATTTTCTTCACTTCATGTATCCTAAAAGCAATAAGATATTCTATATTTAATTTGCACTCGAAATAACAAGAACAAGCTGTAATTCGCGGACCTATTCACTATTCGTTCATTATCCTGTTGTAGGACTTCACATCGTTCCAATAGCATTTGATATTTTCGCCTATAGATCTCTTCCTCCGACGGTAAACTAACCATATCATCCGAGTCGTCAGAAATATTCGACTGGAGTTGTTGTACTGTCATTTTAATTTATTTCCGAGCTTCGAATTCACTTCAACAAATTTCTCTCTCGCTGCTTGTCAGTTGTCAGGTTGGCAAATGTTTTGACTTTTGGTTGTCATTAATTCAAGATAAACTGTTATGTTGGTAGAAAGCGGCATCCATTGATTTATGTTGATACTTGATCTTAGGTTATAGGTAATATGATATTATGAATTCTTGTATGAATTTAATAAATCTAAGTAGTCTGTGAATTTAATATAATATTATGATAATGGTATAAAATGGGTATGGAATTTAAATGTTAAACCCTTCATATTTAATTTTATATTTACATTAAATTATCCCTTGGCTAATGGCTTATGGTATACGTACCGTATACCACAATACCATGTCTTTTTTTGTCATATGGGGTCAAACGAGCAGTCGGAGGCTTATGGTAATTACCGACGCCCATTTACATCCGCACAATCAGAGATTATGTAGATTGTAGATGCGTTGCCCTCCTTTGCTCTTCCTTGCCCACGTTATGTTCATTAGGCCAAGCCTGATATTACTCTAAAGTCTAAAGATATGAACTCAATACCTACGTAAAGCTTGACAAAAAAGAGTATGGAAAAAATGAGGGCGCCACTTTCACTTAGGTCTCATCATAATATGGAAAATCAGTAAGATAATTTAATCAAATCGTTAAAAATAAATGTGAAACACTAAGCTTTACTCAAAATCTAGTATTTGTCTAGTATTAGTGTAAATTTTTTAAAACATAAAAAAATTTGTTAAATTTATAATAATCCGATAGCAATAACAATTAGTCATCTCTTTCCACCACTGTATTTTCTTGTCGTAGTAATGTCACAAATTATTGGGTACCTACCACCTACCACACATTACATGACTATCGTTCATTGCTTGAAGGCTCTGGGCCTACTAAATATTGTAACTTTTTCTATTGCTGTTTAGTTCTAGATTTTGTGTTAGGTGCTGAATGTTAAATTACAGCGCAAGACTTGCGAAAATAGTGCTAGATTGGCAACACTGGCTCAATGCTGTTAGTCAATACATACCTACATATTATTATATTTCCATATTAATATTAGATCTTTACCCTACGAATAAATAATAAGTCTACCTATGAAATTGCCGTTTTGTATGAAAAAATTTAAACGATTTTTTTTCATGTATTTTTTATTTGTATTAAGGAAGTAATCACCCATGCAATCAATGCACGGGTGATTAGTGATTCTCATAAAGTGTTTGGCAGTGGCAGTTTATTGATACCCTTCTTAAAGAAATCAGCTGGACGGGAGGCAACAAATTCTTCAAAAGCATTTTGTACTGACTCGGGTATTTTTTTTTTTTGAAAAAGTAGTAGTCTGTAGGCGCAAGGTCTGGTGAGTAGCTCGGATGACGGAGAGCTTCCAACCCCAGTTCTTCCAACTTGGAGACCGTCTGATGAACAGTATGAGGTCGCGCGTGGTCGTTCGGGAGCAGCGGAGACGAGCGATTGACCAATGGTGGTTGGAGCTGTGCCAGCTTCTCCATCATTGTGTTCAGTTCTTCACAGTACACATCTGCAGTAATGCTCACCCCGTTTGGTAAGAAGCTGTGATGAATCACACCGGCGCTAGACCACCAAACAGTGACCATCACTTTTCTTTGGGTAAGTTTTCGTTTAGATCATTGTTTAGGTGCTGAACCAGGATCCAACCAACTTGCTGAGCGCTTGCGGTTATCAAACAGAATCCATTTTTCATCGCAGGTAACAATGCGGTTCAAAATTCCTTCATTTGTGTGTCTGTTGTGTGTCCAGTCCAAGGCACGTCTCGACGCGTACTTCGCGCTGGCGATAATTGAGTTCGTGGGGCACCCATTTGTCGAGCTTTTTTACCTTGCCAATTTGACGCAAATGGACCAATATTGTTTTGACGCTAACGTCGAAATCTGCTGCTAATTCAGCCGTAGATTGTGTATCATCATATCATATCAGCTTCCACAATCGCCTTTAATTCGTCATTGTCGACCAAAGTCTTCGGACGACCGCGAGGTTCATTTTTCAGGTCGAAATTTCCAGAACGTAAGCGAGCAAACCAATAACAGGTGGTGTGTTGGTTTGTAGTGTTAGCTCCGTAAACGTCATTGATGTTGCGTGCCGCTTGTGCCGCGTAGCTGCCACGACGGTATTCATATTCCATAATTATTCGAATTTTTAACGTATCCATGATGAGTGATGACGAAAAAGATTGAAATGCGATGAAAATGTAACACTAATCAATAAACAAATGACTATATATATATATATATATAACCTTTTTAACCGACTTCAATAAAAAGGAGTAGGTTATCAATTCGATCGGTATTTTTTTAATATAGAAGGTCAGCAAAATCTTTATAGGATAGACTTGAAAACGTGTAAATCCGCCTGAGGCGGCAAATTTGGGGATGAAATTGACTTCTGCTTGAAGGTTTTCGAAAAAAAAGGTTAGTAAAATCTTTACCGTGGCAAAAATTGAATAGCTTTTATGCGGCAAATCTATAAAATATACGCCACTGGGTGTGAAGCATCTATGAGACTATGTTGATATTGAAATACATAATTGATATATAGTATGTAGGTAGGTAATTTAAGCGTATAACAAAAAATGGAATATGATATAAAAAATGAAAACGTTATACCGTTTTCCGTCACGACATTCGTGAAAATTTTACCAAGTTGCGCCAATAGATACTTCCACAGAATATTTCATATCAATTTTTTTTTCATTTTCTTGAAATTATCCGCTTCTCAAACAAAATCGTAGCAAGTTATACAAAAGTTATACAAATTTAATATAAGTAAAAGCTGGTGTTTTACCGGGTATCATCTTATCATTAATTCATCTATCGTACGTACTCCCCTTGGCCCTTGCCTGGGGCGATTGCGCAGTGCGTCTGATTTTACCAGATGCGGCAAAGATACCGCAGCAGTCGCTCCTCAATTTTCGTACAATATAGTTGCGCTCAAGGTCACATAAAAATATTACCTAAAATGTAAAAAATACGCAAAAAGTGAGATGTATTTAACGTAAATAATCATAAGTAAATTTTAATATGAATTCAACAAACAACAAGCATAATATGTGCGACACATTATTCCGATTTATGTAATGGAGAGTAAAAGTTTACAAATGAATTCAAATATCAGCAATGAAATGGAATCTAGGTCTAACGAAACGAACTATGTTTATATATTTCACATTATTATTTCTATTATATTTATTTTATGTTACGAATATTTATTTAGTTGACGAAAAGAAGGTAAGGTTGTAATATTATAAAAACTTTACCTAGAGGATATTATTATTGTAAATATACATGGTTTAATCTTTTAGCTCGGCATAAAATATTTTAATATAGCACATCACGTTTCCAAATACAAAAGCTTAACAATGCGAATTGGCGCGCTTTTTGGCTACGCGGAAAATACATTTGGAAAACTGCATTCTAAGATAACCTTGGTGCCTACGAAAAGACTGCCTGATGCCTTGATAATAGGAGTTAAGAAATGTGGAACACGCGCACTTTTGGAGTTCCTAAGGTAAAATAAGGGTAAAATTGTTTTTAATCTTTTACTACCTACTTAAACTTTTTTTTAAATCAGAAAACAATGTCCCAGAGCCGAGCAAGACCTTCATCGATATTTTCTCAGATCTCAGTATTTTTCTTTCCCGTTTTTTCTTTAACTATTGCTTTACTAGTGCATTCAATTCGTCGTGCCATCTGTTCATATCTACATTAGGCAATCTAGAGAACCGTTAATTGGTACCCAATACCTATTTTGTCTAGCGCGCCCATTTACCGTGGCCGACTCAGCCCTATGTAGAGAACATTCTCTCTACTTTTCAGGATAGACCATGCACGAGTTCGTGAACTTCCGTTTATCATTAAATGTATAATTAATTACAATCGAAGCCCAAACAAAGCATTAATAACAGAAAACCTTATTTCAGATTACACCCAGACGTGAGAGCTGCGGGATCTGAAGTACACTTTTTCGACAAGTTCTATCATAAAGGCTTCGAATGGTACAGGTAAGTGATGTTGTCTATTCTGCAAAAATTGCCAAGTTCTTCATTAGTAGTAGACATTCATTTAATAAGTAAGCCAGGTGCATAAGATGGCATAAAAATAGCTATAACTGAGACAAACTAGAGCTTTCTGACACAAACACTGAGTTGAGGCCGTTTTGTATTACTACAAGTTTTGTTATTAATTAAAAAAAATATTATTAATTGTATGTCTTATAGGTAAGTATGTAGTTTCACAAATAAAATTTTCTTTCTTTCTTTCTTTCTATATGGTCCGATCAAGGCCTTATTCTAGCTCATAACAGTGGCCTATTTCATATGATACTCATGAAACCCCAAAAATAAATTTGCTCTTGAGCCGGGGGTCCCCTTGTGTTTTGAGGCCTCATGGAATTTTGCTTGTCATGACACCCTTCAGTCACGCCACTGGCTCATAGACATATTAATACCCTTTTAATATAATATTTTGTCTACAATAATGGAAATACAGCACTCGATGGAAAGTCCGCTTTTGTAAGTAGATCGAAAATATTCAAATTATGATTGGGACTCTAGATTAGCTACTGTAATATAATTTTCCATTTTGGGTCGTGGTTTATGAGTCCAAAAGTATGCCCCAAACTAATCCTCAAACATCCTTCTTTCATCATTCATTCTAAACCACTAATCTGCTGAGAACACTGATCATATAGCAACGTCCGCCTTATTTTTAGCTCATAGTATTTAATATTATTGACCACGTCTATCGTCCGGCGACTTATGGAAAATCCACTTCTTCAAATAAATCGAAAAATCCAATAATCCCTTGTATTTGGGACTCTAGATTACGTTATCTTCTATTTCTTTAAAGAACATTTGAGTAAAACCAAATTGATAAAATTTACACTGCCTAATGTTAAGCAAGTGCAAACCAATGTATCCATAAACGGAGAGGTGATGGACTTGGTGGATTCGACCGTATTTCTTGGAATTCCCGTGGATGCTAGGTTACAATGGGCGCCACATATAGCTATGTTAGCAAGTAGACTCGGTTCTGCAGCCTTTGCGATTAAGAAAATACGAAACCTATCTGACGAAAATACAGCGCGATTAGTATATCATGCATAGTTCCATAGTCTAATGTCTTACGGCATTTTACTATGGGGGAATGCCGCGGATATTAAAACTATTTTCGTGTCGCAGAAGCGAGCTATTCGAGCCATTTACTGTTTGCCCCCCAAGGTATCATTAAGAGAAAAGTTCAAAGAAATTGCCATCTTGACTGTAGCCTCTCAGTATATACTAGCAAACGTAATGTATGTTCGCAAAAATATTAATTAATTTGTAAAAAAATGCGACTATCACAACATAAATACAAGGAACAAACATAAATTGAAAGTACCATTTTTTTGACTTCATAAAGTTAGTAATTCTTCTATGGGACAATGTATACGTCTTTACAATAGGATCCCAGAAAACGTTCAAAATCTTTCCATTAATAAATTTAAGTAAACTGTTAAAGAACGTTTGTGTGGTAAAGCTATTATGAAATAAAAGATTTTATTGAAGATATCACACCTTGGGAATAAGACATTCACTGTTTAGGTTTTGCATGGACATGATGTACCTATTTATAAACTATGTATTTTATGTTGATGACAAAAGAGCAACCCTCAAGTTTTTTTCTCGTTTTTCTTGGGGAAGTCTGCATTCCAAACGAGTTTTTTTTTACCACACCTTTTCTTATTTTTTTGTTTTTTTGACGTATTTCAAGTGTACAAGGTTACCTACGAAATAAAGATATTTTGATTTGATTTGATTTGAGTATCGCCCGATTAAGTGATACCAAAGACAAGTCCGATTTCTAGGTTGCTAATGGGTAAGGAAGGATTCTATCACATTCTTTATCATCGAAATAACGTATCTAAATCTATATATTTAAGGGAGAAAATGCCACCAACCGTGTCCGGCCAGATCACGATGGAGAAGACGCCCTCGTACTGGGTGACGAGATCTGCTCCGAGGAGGGTGTACACCATGAACCCGGCGGTGAAGCTGATAGTAGTGGTCCGGGACCCCGTCACCAGGGCCATAAGCGATTACACGCAGTCCGCCAGGTATTTATATAGACTTCGAATTCACTCATATTTATACATCGAGCGTATAACCGATATTATGGGACGTACTTTCAAATCACTGGTTGGTTGGATTGCCATTACGTCAGTGATAAATCACTGACCAGTTTCGAAATTTTATAGCTCACATTACCTACTACTCTCCGGTATATAACCGCTCGATGTATTTATATTATCCATCATCAGTTTTCGATACGACAAGTATAAATACTTCCCCACCATGGTTCAGGCCTTGTCGTGGCGGTGGGGCTCAGTAACCTAGGGTAAGCGGTGCACCTTGGGCGAAGCTAATTGGGCCGAGGGGGCTCTTTGTACCCCTCTTATAAGAGGGGACAGAAGAGCAGGGAGCAAGAGGTGAGGATGGGAACCTCACCCCATTGTACTGTCCCGACGTTGGGAGGGGTTGTTCTGTGGTGCGGGACAACCCCTCTGTGGAGGTGGCGTCGGTCCCTTGCGGGACTGACTAGCCAAAGGCGGCATTGGTGGCACTCGCCGGGTTTTAGTGGGTAGAGCTGCGTCCATTTACTAGCTGTCGGGCGCAGCGAGTCCCACATACCCGCGTGGGGAGACCCACTCCCCCGCGCGATGCCTCAGAGCATTTCCCGGCGTTAAAGAAAAAAAAAAGTATAAATACTTAGGCCAGAGTATTATCTTCCACGTTTTTTGTTCCTGAATTTATAAAATACGTATTATTCGCAGCTTCCCCCCTTAGTTTATCTCTGCAACACTTCTAGAGTAGGTACCTAGTCAGTTACGAACTGGACTGTAAACCTTCGCCATACAAAAATACACACTTAGGCGAACTTCAATAGTGATCTGAGAATCGATGTTTTATCTATCTAATACATGGACATACTCTACTTTCTAAAATTTATAATTTCACCTTCACCATCTCGATGTTCGTAAATCCACAACTCGATTTTTACGGCATTTCCTGCCTCGCACGACGAATATATGGAATCAGCTGCCACTTACGGTGTTTCCGAACCGTTACGACTTAGGGACCTTCAAGAAAAGAGCATACTTCCATTTGAAAGGCCGGCAACGCACATGCTAACCCTCTGGTGTAACGGGTGTCAGTGGATGTCGCTATCACTTACCATCAGGTGAACCGACTGTCCGTTAGCACTTAGCTCTCTCTTCTATTAAAAAAAAACAAACTATACTCTCTCTTAAAAAACTGTCTAAAGTTATATAAGTACCCTAAACATTCCTTATGTTTAGGGTAAGCTACCCGACTAGGCAACACAACCAGGCAAAATGCACTCAGTCTGGCACAATATCAACAAACTACGCTTTTTTTTAAAGAAAATATTTCTTTTAGTAAACGCCCAAGTCTTCCACGATTTGAAGATCTGGCTCTCGTGAACGCCACAGTTGGTTGGGGAGGTCCCTGGTCGGTGATAGACTCCTCCTGGCCTCCATTGAGGTTAGGGATCTACGCGAGACCGTTACGGCGCTGGATCAGAAGGTTCCCAAGGTCTAGATTGCTGTTCATAAGTGGGGAAAGACTGGTTGTGGATCCCGCAGCCGAAATGGCGAGAGTACAGGTGAGAGCTCTCTGATGCACACATAGAGGAAAATAGATTTTTGAATTTCATTGCCTTTTTTTAACCGACTTCAAAAAAAAGGAGGTTCTCAATTCGTCTGTGTTTTTTTTTTTTTTTTGTGTGTATGTGACACGATATCTCCGCCGTTTGTGAATGGATTTCGATGGTTATTTTTATGTTTGAAAGCTGGTGTTTCCAATTTGGTCCCATATTAATTTTATTAAGATCTGACAAGCCGTTTTTTAGTTATTCCCAATAATGCCTATTTGGTTGGTTTTGTTTATCTTGATGATATGATAATTTTATTACGTGTCGATGTAACTAACAATTGTATAGGATGCTTTGGTAGCACACCATAGTATGTCGCGGTCATCGTAATCATCATCATCATCACCATCATCATCATCATCATCATCATCCTTTATCCATCCACTGCTGAACATGCCTCCTTCAATGAACGCCAAGACGACGAATTTCGGAATCACTAAAAATTAAGAAATAAAAACATTTTACAAAAAATTAAAACCGACTTCAAAAATACTAAACTAAAAAGTAATAAAATAACAGTTTCTTTAATTTTTATGCTTACAACATATAATCAACTTTATCTTCTACTAATGTACAAACTTTGCGTTTACCACGTCATTATAGTTACTTTTGGAGTCGGTGTCGTATTTGTTGCTGTACATTACCTACCTACCTTGGCTGACACCGACTCCAAAAGTAACTATAATGACGTGGTAAACGCAAAGTTTGTACATTAGTAGAAGATTAAGTTGATTATATGATGTAAGCACAAAAATTAAAGAAACTGTTATTTTATTACTTTTTAGTTTAGTATTTTTGAAGTCGGTTTTAATTTTTTTTTGCATTCAATACTTGCCATGTCCAGAGGCGGGCCGAGAATTTAATAATAATAATATGTTGGGACAACCTACACACGGCCATCCGGTCCCAAACTAGGCAGAGCCTGTTCTTATGGTAACCAGACAACTGATACATATATGTACTTATATATTTCTAAATACATACATATTATTGATAAACTATTGTATTATAATTCTATAATATGCATGTACCTATATACACATATAAATTGATTATTTTATATTAGTATCCATATTTTCAATTTAATTTAAGTAAATGTATGTCTGTTTCCGTTCTTACGTCCTTTCATTTAAATCGTTTAAAGTTACATAAAGTTTTTACTTTCCAGAAATTTCTCGGACTCAAACTGGTGATAACTGAGAAACATTTTTATTTCAACTCCACCAAGGGTTTTCCGTGTCTCTACAAAACTGAAAGCCACGGCACACCACACTGTCTGGGGAAGAATAAAGGAAGGAGTCATCCATACATAGATCCAGTCGCCATTGAACGGCTTCGTGAATTTTATAAACCCTATAATGAAAGATTTTATGAACTTTCTGGAATTAATTTCGGTTGGCCGTAGATAAGCAATTCTTTTTTTTTAAACTTTCCACAAAAAGCAAATTTGTCAGGTATCCAATGGCTATGTTCCATGTTTTCTTGTATATTCCATGGTTTCTTTTTGAGAAACTAAACGAACAATCTTCTACTCAACTAATAAAATATGACTATTTTTCGCCGATTCCTTAATTATTATAATTATTTAATAATAATATTAGGTAATAAATATTTCTATGCAGTGGGCACAGGAATAGTTGCTATACTACACATGGCAAGTGTAGGTATTATATATAAAAAGATGCGCAATTAGAAAGATTAGTTAATACAAAGAATTTTGAATCATATATAGTATAGTATAAAGTACTATATAGCATGAACTCGAAAACAGGAAATAGCGGGAAAATAAAAAATAAGCTAAGAGTTTCGCCACAAAAGAATTATTAGTCATATTGATTGATGCTATCATCGGCTTACAAATTATGCTGCAGTCCAAACATTTGTCTATATTAATAAAAAATCGAACATTTCTATGGTCAAATGTATTTAAGTAGCATGGAGTATTAAAGTAAGGAGAACCATCTTTGTACAAAAAGTGTCCGTCGAAAAGCGACAAATAAGGTAGGCCATCTTATTTCTATACCTACTTCATTTTAAGGGGCAATTTGAGAAAAATGGCGGGTAACTTAGACAGTCATAGACAACAAACAAATATGAAACAAACCATCCAAAAGTGCAATTCCTAGTAGGTAGTTCTTGTAGAGCATGCTCGACAGATTTAGCTTTACACAAATATATCAGGTAGATATTATTATGCAAGCCTAGATATAAGGTGGGAATCTTTGAATCTGGGCGTATACAATTTGTACAAAAGTATAAACCTATGTAGCCCTTAGGCACGAATTCCGAAAAGCAATAAATTCAATAAAAATAGCAATTGTGATTTACACTTTAGTGTAGAAATTAGCTGTAATAACGTCCATATAGTAAATGAGCCAAAATTAATAATTAGATAAAGTTCTAAGTTTAAAAATTGTTAATTATAGATATCAGTAAATTAGGCTTCAGTTTGTTATTATATTATGCGTATTAGAAATGTAGTTCCTAAACGCTGCTTTGACTTTAAAATCCAAACTCTCGATTCGTTACAGTATGCGCACTCTACATCTTTTATATATTTATATTGCATAATATATTACTTTTATTTAATTTAAGTATGACTTCAAAACTGGCCACAAAAGAAGTTTATTTTTGACAGACGTCTCCTTTTTGAGGGGATAAAATTGACTGATCACAGCTCTAATGTTAAACTATTCATAAACAAATGTAACATTTTGTAACTTCTCTTAAAACTGCTCACAGTTTTAATAAAATTCATATCAATATAAGTTACATGCCTTCGTTATTTTATTTACCCATTTAAATCCTTTAAAATAAATAACTTAAATGTTCTTCGTGATAGTTTGTTTAACGGAAGAAATAAGAAGGATAATGCATCAGGAAATATATATTTTTTATAGCATAAGAGGGCAAACGAGCAGTCCAAGCCTTTTCGCGACTATCGACGTCCATACACATCCGCACAACCGAAGCGTTGCGTTGCCCTCATTTTCCCTACCCCCGCAATGGGCCACCGGAAACTCACAAACCGCACGAAACGCGACAGCATAGCTGTGACTTGACGTTGTTATGTGAGCGAGAGGTACCATCCTGGTCGTGCCGGCCCATATGTAGACGGGAGCGCAACTGCTTATCTCTCCCAAAAGTAAAAAAGATGATTGTCCGATTTTTATAGGTTTTATTATATTTTAGTATTACTCGGTATGTACATAGGTAAGTCTGTGGGGTTCATCCGGACGTACGACACAGAGCCGACTCCGACGATTGCGAAGACGATGCTTATGTCATCATTGTATTCAGCATTTAGAGCGGCGATCTCCTCCCCACTAGGAACTGAAGCTAGTTCACTGTAATAGAGTACATATTTAGCATTAATAATTGTCGTGATGATTATGAAATGATGTTTTTTTTTTGTTATGATCTATCGCCGCTCGAGGCATTCTGCCAGTGTCAAGTAAAAAGAGGTGTTATGTGTTGTTGTATTATCTCGATGATAAATATAGCCTGACCATAAATATATAAACCCTGCATTCGTGTCACCACTGTAGCTTTAATACACCTAGTATAGTCCATACAGAAATTTGTTCCGAAATTTTCCGCAATATGGCGAGGATTTTTTATTTTTCTGGTGAGGTTATCAGCATTTTGTATTAAAGAAATAAAAGCATTGTCTCTTTCTTTCCTGATTAGACGTGATTGATATATACAGGTTTATGTGTAAAACATGTCTGAATCATTTGCAACAATGTTTGTTCTACGATTTAATTCGTTAGTTATAATTTAAAAAAAAAAAACTGATCGCATGACTGTTATTATCTCAATGGGCCTCGCAAAGATTCGCATATAAAGAAAAAATATAAGAATACATTACTTTAAACAAAGAGAATAGCTACGAGTGCTCTTATCTCTTAAAAGTAATCTCAATATGTTAAAAATAGGTTTTGGAGCTATTTGACTGTTGTTTCTACTTTTATAGAGGGGCAAACGATAGGCTGGCGTGGGTTTCGGAAAACTTTATAAATGAGTTATTAGGAGTTCGTAATTCAGTTACATTCACATACATTATTATCAATCAACTGCAGATTTAAGCTTCTATAATAGCTAAGAAACAGTCTTTAAATTAAACCATCAGGTGAACCAACTGTTCGTTTGCCCCTTCTTCTATAAAAAAACGCTATGTAATACTTACTCCAGACATATTATCCGAAAGTGCGGTGGCGGTGGCTTAGATTTCTTAAAATTCTGCACATTTCTGTTATAAACATCGAAATCAATCGTTAAGTTGTTTTCTCGGTTTATAGCACTGGCTGCTTTAATTATTTTCAATTTATCAATCATCTTAGCCATGTCATCTTCTGACTTTGAATGTTGATTGTTATTTGAAGTTATACTCTGAAATTCCATAACAGCTTTTTCGAGAGATTTAAAAAAAGACAACTTTAGATCCAGCCAGTTATTGAATTTATTCTGTTGTATTGTGAAGAAGTCGTATAAAAATTCTTCATGTTTATTATCTGTAACGATATCTGTGTCCAGATTATTTACTACTTCTGCCCTACCAAAGTCTTCTTCTGGTGGTAGCCAATTTGTAGGAAAAGTATCTAAAATATATTTTGAATATTTTTTATCTCTTTCTATCAAGTCTTCCGTAGATTTATTTGCACAAGAAACCTCAGGAATGAAATCATTTTGCGTTTCTGATAATTTTTTCATGATACTGAATGGATTTTTCAATTTTTTGCCACTAAAACTTTGTGTTTGCTTTTGTTCGATGCAACAATCAGAGTCAGAAGTGGACGCAACTGTTATGTGCCTGCTATCAAGTACTGCAAACTCATTATTAACATAATATTCAACATTGTAGGTATCATTAAAAGATTTAAGTGCTTTTGTGAAAGCTCTTCTATGTTTCGATGTTGCTTGACTTTTATTTTCAATTTCTTTGAGTTGGTTTGCTAAATATTTTAGTAGATTTAAGCTTTGCTCTAAACATTCATCACTACCTTCACTACATACTTTACGTTTGCGTCTCTTTCTTTGAGGTGCGTCATCATCTTCTAAAGTTATAGTATCAACTATATTCTCTTCATTGTCAATATCAAAATTGTTAGTTAGTCTTACTTTTGTTTTGTATCTAATATTGTAAGTATGAATTAGCCGATGCAGTGATTGTATATTTTCGTTGTTCGTGTTGCCCGTCATAATCAATTGTTTTAATCTCGAAGCTAACCTCTTGATTCCGTCTAAATGGTCTTTCTGAGCGTTACACCGTTTTCTTTGGTTTCTATTGATAATGTTAGTATTAACTTGATTCACAATATAGTTATTTGTAAATTGATTTCTGACAAATGGTTGATTGTTGAAAAATAATCTAATGTGTGCACCCAGATGTGGCATAAACTGTGGCCCAAATTGTGGAACGCAACGTCGGGGTAAATGTTGGGGTCTCCAGTAATTGAAAAATCTAAATTGCACATTTTGTGTTTGAAATGGTATAGCTGAAGGAGGCATTAAATATATTGACTGAATATTCCCCGATGAGTTTCTTAATCTCCTTATATGTGAACCATTTGCTTCTTCATTTTGACTATAAATGTTGGAATCAGATGTTGGAGGGCTAGGTATCCTTTTTTGTACATTCACCAAGTTAATATTATAAACAGTTTTATCTTTATTTATTTCTTTAGGAACATATTGCCGGTCCGGAATGTTCAGTGTAACAACTTGTTTTTCTAATAAACTTGGAATATTATCGAAACATTTATGCACTGTTTTGTAATTACAAGGTCTTATTTTTCTATTTCTTAACTTATCTACATTTCTTTGATAAGAGTATGCGCTTCTGTGTTTCTTTACATCTGATAGTGATTCATTTTTATTTATAAGCTCTGTATTGGCAGTTAATACTACTGTAAAAAAAAATTAAAGATGAGGGATTTCATAAGGGAAGACGATCTCCGTGCAGTGACCGGTCCATGTTGGATGCGAGTGGCAAGTGATTGCTCGTCTTGGCATTAATTGAAAGAGGCCTATGTTCAGCAGTGGACCGATTAAGACTGATGATGATGAGATATTATTTTAAAAGATTCTAGTAAGTAATAATAGTTAATTACATTACATGTTTGTTTTTAATTTTATGAAACTTTTGAAACAGGCATATTAATACCAAAAAGTCATCTTTTTACTAACTTTATTGAGAATAAATCCTTAACTTTTAACCATCAGTACACATGTTTACTTAGACTTACCGTTGCCACTAACAGATGGAGTATCCATTACAACATCTTGTTGCAAAGATTTAAATTCTTCTGGTTCTCTAGAATTTAGGTCTTGACTGTCGGTTTTATTTTCTTTTTGAGTATCATCTTCATTATAGCTTTGAGGCAATTTTATTTTCTTTTCATAATCTGTGAGTCTAATTTTCTCATGCCTGAACAAGCGATAACCTAATCTGCTCAGTGAAGAATAAACCTTATACTGTAATAATGCAACTCTCCCATTTAATAATAAAGAATAAGCTTGTTGAAGTGATACTTTGATGTCATTGTGTATCAGTTTCAGGCATTTCTGCAAATATAAAAACTTGAGATAAAACATCAGACTTTGAACAAATACAAAATTAAAAAAAAGTCACATTTCTTCTGTTACTTTTCACTGTTTTTAAAATGCATACCTAACACAAATCAAAATATGTAGCAAATCTGTTTCAATATAACTCCTACTTATAATGAATCAATTTACGAATTTTATCGCGGTGTATTGAGAGTTTTACAAGCCCGACGTTTCGGATACGATAAAATCTGTAAAAATTGTTTCATTATAATGAGTGAAATCCTCATAAACATTAGAAAATAACTCCTACTATTAATTAGATGAATCATCTCTATTTTTTTTTATGGAAGGGCCATCATTATTATCCTGGACTGGCACCTTGTAAATCCCATACAAAGCAACTTATTTTATGCAAAGATACTCAACTTATTAATGTTATAAGTAGAGTACTTATCATTTAATAAGCTGTGTGCTGGTCCATTATGAAAGTATACTGTTTTGCCTATGACTGCGGTAACACCCGCAGTAAAAGGCAAAACAATTTTTTTTTATTTTTTATGTTAGTTGATAGGCAAACTGGCAAACGTACCACCTGGTGGTAAGTGGTCGACGTCGCCCATAAACATAAACTAGTATACCTGGAACGAGCCCGGGCAACTCATTTATGTATTGCCTATCCTGAGAATATAAGATGTTAAGTCTCGGTGCCAGTAATTACACTGCCTGTCTTGCCCTTCTCTCCGAAACACAGCAAAGCTGTTTCACGGGAGAAATAAACAAGATGGTGGTACCCATGCAGCCGGGAGCGCGGCACAGCGCTTCCCTCCCACCGATAAACTGAAACAATATACTGATCACTCAGATACTAGACAAAATTATGAGGAAAATAATGTATTTATTGAAAACAACTAATAGTTGTAAATAATAATGTCCTTCCGTGACCATGGTTGCTGTAAAGTATCCGAAACGTCGGGCTTGTAAAACTCTTAATAAACCGCGATAAAATCCGTAAAAATTGTTTCATTATAACAACTAATAGCTTTTTTCTGCTAATTCTTTATGCATAACACATAGTATACATACCACTTCCAATAAATAGAGAGCCTCCTCTGGTTGGAGAAACAATGTATTTCCAACATTATGACCTAAATACTGCCAATATCCGCCAACTTTTTGTGTAACCTCAGCTAACTTTAGGTCTTCTTTCCAGACCGCTATACTTAAGACTCCACTGAAATGGGATTTATTAATGATTACTACACATATGGTTGTAAAATATATAGTTGGTGTATCAATGTTATGGGGCAAAATCCAGCAGCAGCTAGTCCTCCCAAAATTATAGAGGTGTTGGTAGCTGTCATCATTATCATCAGTCATTAGTGCTCATTTATAGAGGTATCAGCAAAGGATGAAAATGTTCATAATTATAATGATATCAATTGTATATTTGTGTGTGGTATCTTTAAGAAGCTGCATTTAACAGTAACTTAAATTATTTGAAAAAGATTATATATAGATATTTTGAAAAAAATAAAGGATTTTGGCCAACGAAATTTTACACTTACTTAAAATTTTCACAGAGGTTAAAATTATAAAATGAACCAGGGTTCATAATGCTGGACCCCCAGCATTATGAACTTTTGAAAATTGAGAATTTATAGAAATGAGAATGAATTCTTTACACATTAGAATCTTATGTTATATAGTTCTAATGTTTAGATACTTAAGTAAAAGTGAACATTAATATATCATCTGTTTTATTACCTTTTTTCTATGCGTTCTATCTCAATGAGATGTTTTCTTGCCTCTAAGGCAGATTGTATTTGTTTCTGCTCTAACCAACTACCGTTAGGTTCTACATCCTTAAGTCCTACCTCCGGTAGTGTAGCTTCAATTTTCGTAAATCCCTTTGCAACGAGATCATAACCACTAAAACATAAATAATGTGGCATCGATATGTTCAGACTTCATCTTAATTCTTAGGAAATGACAACAAAGTTACTAATATTCATCACTTACGATAATATTTTGGACATACTTCTCCTACTAACTATTTTTTACGAAATATACAGTAAATAAAAGTAAAATATATTATATCTTTTCAGTTGCCAATGGCAATTCTAAATCTCTAATTTCATTAATAATAAAATCTCATTATAATAAAAATAAATCAAGTGACGTATTTCAACTTTTAAATGTCAACTGTCAAATGTCAATATGACACATCAGTGACAACTGATTTTTTTCTATTAAAAGGCATTAGCTACTAGGCTATTAGCTATACACATTACAATATTTAGTCTGTAATATGGAGAAACGGCGGGAAGCCCCAAGGAGCGCAGCTTCGCCTTTCTAGTCCCTATCAATTAATTATCACATAACATTCTATCCACCTAGAACAATCCACCATATAGAAAACCAATCCAGAATAGTCCTCCACAAGATTCGTCAACCAATCACAATATAATATATAGATTAGGTTTTGAAACAAAAACTGTACAAAACCGCTCCTAATGAACAAAACACAAAATACAAATTAATTAATGGGAAACCAAAAAAACACAACCGCACGACATGATACTTCCCGCCGTCCACTTATTTTTTATACTTTTAATTGTTTGAAGTTTTTAGTACAGTCATTTTTTTATGTTGGATAGACAAACTGGCAAACGTGCCACCTGATGGTAAGTGGTCGACGTCGCCCATGAACATAAACTAGTTTACCTGGAACGAGCCCAGGCAACTCATGTGTTATGTGTTGCCTATCCTGAGACATAGGATGTTAAGTCTCGGTGCCAGTAATAACACTGCCTGTCTTGCCCTTCTCTCCGAAACACAGCGATGCTGTTTCACGGGAGAAACAAGCAAGATGGTGGTACCCATGCAGCCGGGAGCGCGGCACAGCGCTTCCCTCCCACCGGTAAAAAAATATCCTAAAATGAAGAAATAAAATTTATTCATAGTTTAGGAATAAAAGGTTTTTGTTTAACTTTTAAAACTGCATAAAATAATAATTAAGTGAAGATAAAAATACATTAAAGTATAAGATAAGTCGATGGTAGGCCCCAAAAGTTAATATATTTAGTTATTGTAAGTCTCATTTTAGAAATTGAATTATTTATGACCAGTTGTTGCCCGTAGTTGTTAGATTGACAGTCGTAGACGGATTGATGATGATTATTTTTATAGCCTAAGTTACCTTAACACATCAGCTATCTGTTAGTGAAGGTCCCGTCAAAATTGGCCCAGCCGTTCCCAAGATTAGCCGGAACAAACAGACAGATGAGACAGACAGACGGACAAAAATTGTAAAATAGGCTATTTTGGTATATGTATCGTGTTATTATTTGAATTATCTTTGCAATGCATACGGCATTTAATAAAAAGCGGTTATTTTAATGTTACAAACAGACACTCCAATTTTATTTATCTGTATAGGTGCTTGTCTAACAATTTGTTCTGATTAAATTCGTTGCGGGTCCCAAGGCAGTTTTAACGTATCCCTGAGATCGTATCAAAGGGTCATTTAGTAGTTACCACTGTCGATCCTGGCTATACAGGAGTAGCAGCGGTGGGAACGAGTGGTGGGCCTTATTAACAATCTGTTACTCTTGCTTTTTCATGTCACTCAGTCAGTTAGAAACCATGTTGTTTTAAATTGTATCCAGAAATTTTGGAACTAATATTTTTTTACAGTCCCCAAGCCGTTTTATCCGTCAAATATAATATCAAAAAACTTTTTTACGATAACGTAGATTAAGGCGTAGACAGGTATCAGAGCGTCTATCAGTTTGTACAAATACCCAGTAGGTTCTACTGGGAATTTTTAAAGTTGCATGATTCTTTTAAGTTGTTAAGTTTTTTTAGCTTTGAGGTCTATACTATAGCTAGCTCGCAAACCGCAGTATCTATACAGATCAATAAAATTGGAGTGTCTGTTTATAATATTAATATAACTACTTTTTATTAAATGCATATGGATGCATACACGATACATACTTTCACTAACAGAGAGAAAGCTGATGTATCAAGGAGTAACTTAGGCTATAAAAATAATCATCATCAATCCATCTACGGCTCTAAATCTAAGTAAACGCGGGCGAAGCTGCGGGCAACAGCTAGTTTTGCAATATAATTAGTAATACCTATTATACTTTATAACATTGCAATGGCTAAATTGATTCATGAATCTTTTGAGTGATGAATTTAATGCCTATGCCGTATGCGAATTTCATTCATTGTAGTAATGATATAATTTTTACCGCTTTTTTGGGTTATATATTTTTACATTTTCCATGTTTTGAATAACAACTGTTTACGGAAGGATTAATGTACTATATCAGTAGTCCCCCAGTAAAGTACCTAGGTGTCAAAATATATTATGTTATATACTTCACTCACTACAGGGGTGAATATCATCTGGGTGAATCGAGGCTAATGCTCAATCGAGGGCCCAAAAGGTCCCTCTGGTATAAGTCTGGTATTGCCATATGTTGAATATGGCAATCACTTGAATGAGTGAGAGACTAAAAACCACTCAACTGATGTAGGTAATAGGGATGTTGACAGTATTCATATAAAAATATAATTTTGATGTTAATTGGTAGTTTCTATGATAGAATTCTGAAAAAATACAATATTTTCCCTTATTTTTATATGATTAAATTAATATTTTATAAATAAAATGTAACAAAATTTAAAATAGGTCACGTGATAATAAACGGAAATGACGTCACCTGTTCCTATTTAGCGGAAGCGGAAGAATGTTGACGTACATACACCATTATCCGTACGCAGTACATATTATAAAAACTATTTTCAGGCGTTTTGACAGTGTACACACACTTAGGCACCGTACAACACTTATAAAACTTAGAAACCATTTTTTATTAACGACAACTAGAATCATTTTATCACTTTTACGATGTTTAACAACATATGACGTCACGTGACAAGTGTTAGCGTTTTGGAACGAAATTTAAAATGCATTATAAAATGCAAGATTTTATAGGCATTAGACGTATTTAAGCAAAAGTTGATAATATTTAGGCCTCCGTTAGATATTTATAAATGATTTAAAAACATTTCTGAAAAATATCAACATCCCTATTCGTACGCCTTATATGCCTTCCTTGGATGTGCTTTCCTGATTCTCTAAGGATAATAAGTTAGTTCCAGTATCTGGATAAGTCCGGATACTGGAATAAACTTATTAAATTATTGTATTGTCATCCGTCCTTAAAAAGTGTGCAACGTTTCAATTTGATCTGATGTCTTTAAGCGGGTCAAAATCAAGTCCAAAGAAGTCGGTTACATACAAACAAAGAAACCAACAATCACACAAACATACAAATATATAAATAGACAGGTGAAGTTAATAAAAATCGTGTAAAAATAATAATTTACACAACAACACATACATAATGCATACATAATCAGCAGTTTTGGAAAAATTAATACGAATATACCTCATCATCATCAATGCAATCGTCTCTCTCTGCAATCGTCCACCGCTGGGGATGAGCCTCTCAATATTTTATAGGTTTTATTGAGTTTAAAATCTCATAATTACGGATTGCTCAAAACGTGCGCGCGTCGCTCAATACGCGATAGTATTTCTTTATTTTTAATTTTTAAGTAAAACTTAGTTTTCTCAAACTGACGTATGTGTCGACGGAATGGCGGTATTTCGGTATTTACTATCGTTGAAACTGGCAACCTGGCAACTTAAATAGTTGGTCACTGGTCATTTGACCTACCCGTTGATTTGACATTGCAACCTCACTGGGCTGCTAATTACTTTGAATCGCCTAGGATACAAGGGTTTGGAGCAGCAACACGTCAGGCTATACACGACCTTCGCAATGAAGGTGTCGGTATGATATCGTTATCTAAGTAGAAGATTCAGGAAGGATTGATATCTACGTTTCTCCCAAGGAATGGAAGTGAGGTCATTCATTTTTTTTAAGAAGAGTGACAATTGCCATTTTAAAAATTTAGACCGATTCCACTTTTAAGCCATATAATACTCGAGGGACATGACGGTCATGATGTTCTGTCATGACTGGCCTGCTGGCCTAGTGGTTAGTGACCCTGACAGCTAAACCAGAAGGTCGTGGGTTCGATCCCCACCTAGGACAAATGTTTGTGTGATAAGCATGATCATTTGTTCTGTGTCTGGGTGTAATTTATCTATAATAATATGTATGTATTTAGAAGTATTTAAGTATTTAACAGTTGTCTGGTTACCTTAAGAACAGGCTCTGCCTAGTTTGGAAACATATTGTTATTGCTTATGTTATTATTATTATTTCAGTAGTTTGAATTATTTATATTGATATCGATTTTGTGGGTTTGACTATTGTCAAATTGGTATAAAAGGACGCCCATGGCAGTGTTGCGGGGCATTCTACCAGTATACTTTGAGAAGGACGTTACTCTGCCGTATTATATTGCGATCAAGGAGACTCAATTGTGTTAATCGGAATTCGGACATCAGTACTGGGAGTTGTTTCATATTGTAGACCTATCAAATAAAGTATTTGTAAATGGTATACCGCATTTCATTACACGACGAACCGCCTCACTAAAAAGCTTGATGGATTCCAGCCACCCGGCAGGCTGGGTTTCGAAGAGGATTGAGCACCATAGACCACATCCACACCATAATAAGGCAAGTTGTACAGAAGTCCCATGAGTGCAATCAGCCACTGTGTCTTGCCTTTGTAGACTATGAGAAAGCTTTTGTCTCGAATGACCTGAGCTGTTCTGGAAGCTTTCTAGCGATGTCAGGTTGATTGGCGATACGTTGAAGTGTTGAGAGGATTATAGGACGCCGCCATTATGTCCGTTCTGATTCCGGGAGGTCAAACAAGACCAATCAACTGAATCGAGAAGTGCGGCAGGGGATGTTGTTTCCCCGAAACTGTTCACTTATGCTTTGTAGGACGTCTTTAGACTTTAAACTGGACAGAACGTGGCATAACTGTCGAAAACGTGCAAGAGTATGTCTATCTTGGGCACACACGCAGCTTGGCAGATATGACTTCGAGAAGGAAGCCGATCGGAGGATTCAATTGAGATGAACAACATTTAATTTAGGAAGCTTAGCCATATTCTTACGTCGTCTATACCGCAGAGTTTGAAGACAAAAATCTTCGACCAATGCGTTCTCCCCGTGATGACCTACGGGGCTGAAACGTGGCCTCTAAAACGACTGGTCCGAAAGTTTGCCGTAGCTCAACGTGCTATGGAGCGAGCTATACTGGGTGTCTGCTTGGCAGATAGGATTCAGGAACACATCCGCTAGAGAACTAAAGTTATCGATACACGCGAAGAATAAACTTGTTGAAGTAGCAGTGGGCTAGTTATACCCTCAGGAGAACGAATGACCGATGAGCCAATCAGGTTTAAGAGTCAGAGTTGGAGTCCGCGATTGAGTAGATGAAATGTTGGTCGGCCATTAACCAGGTGGGAAGACGATCTCCGTGCGGTGGCCGGTCCGTGTTGGATGCGAGTGGCGAGGGATTTTTTGAGGGAGGCCTATATTCAGCAGTGTTTTAGCAGCAGTATATAATTATTTATAGATCGTAATGTCAGTTACATTACGATCTATAAATAATTATATAGGTATATAGTCTCGGACTAAGAATATAATAGAGATATACCTACTTATGCTTTCTCAGCATCGTAATTAGCTATACCTTAAGATAATAATTACTATCATGGACGGTAAAAGAGTCTAAGGGACTTGACCTTATTTCCAAAAAGATTTATTTTTATGTTACCCAAATAATTTAACATCGTATTAACAATAACCGATGGTTATATTATATGCACAGTTGAGCACGATGAAATTAAGTCATTTTCGTCTATACATAGGACATACATTATACGGCGTATGAGAATAGCTCGAAATTAGGCGAGGAGGGCGATATACCATACTTTGTAATAAGTTTACTATCCGTATTGCACTATAATTCTCTTCTTGGTTTATTGCGGGCTCGAAATTTATTGGTTTTAATTATCTTGATGGTTTAATGATGGAACATGCGACACTACTGCAATGCGACGCCGGGGCTCAGCCGGAATGTACCAGCACCACTAGCAAATACTTTTGAATTCATTCGAGTACTTTTGGATTCATTCAAATAGTTTTTAATTCATTGAAATACTTTTGAATATTTTCATGAAACAATCCGTAATTTTTTTATGGTTACGGATTTTAGTCCCGACAGTCCCGACGCACGGGGGTTTTAAGTTTGACGTTACGTGTCCGTGGCACCGTAGCTCTTTAATGGGTGAACAGATTTAGATGCGGTTCTTATAAGCATTTTTAACGGTGATTCTCAGTTACTTAAATTAAAATTGGTTAGTACACCTTATCCTATCCTAAAACTCATGCTATTCCACTTTATTTTTTTATCTTGAACCCTGCGTTTTCACTTTAAAAGATGTAGGCGTCTGCAGGGCTGTAATCATTTACGATATTGTGCGGGACGGGATCGTTCGTCGCCCCGTGATATAATAAAGATCCAGTCAAGTAAGGTGTGACGTATGATCCCATAAATAGAATTCTACGTTCCACGATGTAGTATCACCTATTTTTCCCTTTATTATTTGTACTTTTTGGTTGCGAAGTGAAAGCGCATTTTCTTAACTAGTAGAGGAAGAATCGCATATATACACAAAGGGTTACTAGGACTAGATAAGTAAATTATATAGTTCATGATATATTAGCATAGCCTAGATCATTAAAAACTCACACTAATAAAAATAATTTCAAATACCGTGAAACTAGCCAACTTTGCCCATTTTTTTAATAAAAATGAAAAAAAATCATGAATTTTGTACAGGAAGGTAGGTAGGTATATTTTGTCATTTGCAACAACTTTGTAAACTTGTGCACGTTCTTGTTGTGCAAATTTTGTAATAAGTTAGAATTTAAAAAGAATTTTATTCAATTTTGATGACGGGCAAAATAATCTGGACTTCTAGCCAACATTGCCCACGTTGATTTTTTACCAAAATATAACTCGTATAAGTACGGCATCAACACCTCGACCAGAATTTGTGGCAATCTTGGCTTAGATTTCAAAATGATGTATGTAGTTTATACGTATTTGTAAATAAATTACTGGGTAATGTTACCCAGAGATTTTTGCTTTTTCCCATATGTTACGCAAGTAACAATTTAAAATGTTAAGGGTTGTCTTAGTAAATTATGAAATGTGAATGAATATGAGACTTTTTTATTTTACTAACGATTGTACGTCTGGGGACGCCAAACTGTAGTTTGGCGCCTCTCGATGATATTTGTTTTGAATAAACTGATTCACACGCTAGCATTTTCATATGTCTTAGGTACAGTTTTTATATGCGCGAGATCCTATTTTGCAACTACATTTTTTAAAATTGTAGATTTGTGTTTAGTTTTGTTGTGTTTGTCTGAAAATAAAATAAAAAAGGTAAACAGAATTTTGATATATAAGCATAAATGGTTTAAAAATCAAAAACGAACTTTAAGACACGATTATCGTGATTAACGAAATATTAACATAATATATACAAGTTTGTAGATAACTCTCATAGCGCAGTTTTAACCTCGCATCTACACCATTTACGTTATGTTCTTATAAGTATTTATCACATATACCACGTCAATAGGTATTCGTAGTTTTTACATTCATAGAGAGGTTTATTCTCAACTGAGGCCATTATTTTACAGTTTTACAATATTGTGTACTAAAGTTTTAACAAAGTTATGTAGTTTTCTAATGTTTGCGCGAATTTCACTCATTATAATGAAACAATTTTTACGGATTTTATATAAAGAAGGAAGATTCGGAGGCCATCAGACAAGATGTATCGTCAGCATTACGACGAAGTTCTGTGCCGAAACTAAATCTTCCCCGCGAACAATACAAAGCGTTAATAAACCTACGCAACAGACGAGAATTAACGGTTCTTCGTGCGGATAAAGGTAATGCAACGGTTGTGATGGACACGTCAGATTACAACGATAAAATTCAACAACTATTATTGGATGGAAGCACTTGCACAGATCTCAAAGCCGATCCAACTAACAAGGTCTTGAAAATCACCAGTGACCTTATAAAGAAGCACTCCAGTTCATTGAATCTAGACGTCAAATCATTAATTCCTTCTTGTCCAAAGCCACCTAAACTGTATGGGCTGCCAAAAATACACAAGGCTAATGCTCCACTACGTCCAATTGTAAGCCAGATCGACTCACCAACCTACAGACTGGCTAAATATGTTGCCCATGTACTTTCGCCGCTTCGTGGACAAACCAGAGCACATACACGGGATTCATACCACTTTGTTAATGAGATCAAACACCTACATCTCAGCAACAATGAAACTATGGTTAGTTTTGATGTGCAATCACTCTTTACATGCTTACCGGTGAAAGATTGCATTAATATTGTATCAAGAAAGCTAAGAGAGAATGACATGCCAATAGAATATGCTGAACTTCTAAAACATTGCCTGACATCTGGCTACATGTTGTGGAATAACCAGTTCTACCAGCAAGTAGATGGCGTAGCGATGGGCTCACCAGTATCCCCCGTTGTTGCCGACATATTCATGGAGGACTTCGAGGAGACTGCTCTGCATACCTCACCAATAACACCCAGGTTCTACAAGCGGTATGTAGATGATACTTTCACAATATTGCCATCTGATAAAGTAACCATATTCTTAAACCATCTCAATTTCATCAATACTAAAATTCAATTCACAATGAAATTGGAGGCAAATAATTCTTTAGCTTTCTTAGATGTATTAGTTATCCGTAATCCCAATAACACCTTAAGCCACACAGTGTATAGGAAACATACCCATACGGATAGGCATTTAAACGGCGAATCACACCACCATCCAACACAGTTAGCTACCGTGGGTAAATCTTTGTTACAGAGAGCACAAGAGATCTGTGATGAGCAGCACCTGGAGACCGAACTTCAACATGTCAAGCAAGTACTGCGTGACAACAAGCTTCGGGTACCGCGTCTCCATCACAGTGAACGTGTGAAACCAGCCACCGTCGAGCGAGTACCTGCTGTGCTACCGTTTATGAAAGGCGTCACTGACAGGATTGGCTTCATCCTAAAGCGAGCTTCTATAAAAACTTATTTCAAGCCGCCTAAAAAGATAGGTCAATTCTTACCATCTGTCAAGTGTCATATACCCTTACAAGATGCAGGAGTATACAAGCTTGATTGTGATTGTGGCCTCTCTTATATAGGCCAAACCAAAAGATCAATTAAAACTCGCGTTAAAGAACATATAGCTGACTTAAAACACCGTCGCTACACTAAGTCTGCAATCTGTGAACATAGTCTAGACAAAGCTCGCCATTATATTAGATTTGATAAACCACAGATACTCGCAAAAGAACACCGATTCCAACCAAGGATGATCCGCGAGGCTATTGAAATTAAAAAACATCCAAATTTCAATAGAGAAGATGGCTGGCTCTTACCACCTGCTTGGGATCCCATTATTAAAATAATTAAATCAAAAACCAAGCATAATATGCCACAGATTAAAGATGCAGTTAGCACTTTCTGCGTAGAGAGGACTTATTAAAATAATGATGTATCATAGGGTAGTTTCGAATAACTTTGTAACATTAGGACATCTGCCACCTCAGTCCTCCCGTGACCATGGTTGCTGTAAAGTATCCGAAACGTCGGGCTTGTAAAAATCTTAATAAACCGCGATAAAATCCGTAAAAATTGTTTCATTATAAAAAGTTATGTAGTCACTTAAACTTTGCCCATCGTCGGCAATTTCGAGGAATAACGACAATAACATTAAAACTATAATTAAAATACTCAGCAATTGTTATTCTATAGTAAACTGACAAATAAACTTAACAGGGGTTTAACCATGATGAACCATTCACGGAATCTATCATTGAAGGATTTTGAAAAGAATTACGTTACCTAGTATTGCCACAAATATAATCTACTTTCCAAAAAACTTCTGAATGTTGTCATAAAATTAAAATATTTGCCTATGGTAATGATATTGTATAGAAACTGCATTTAGGGCAAAGATACCTTGATTGGCAAAGTTGGCTAGTTTCACGTAGGTAGTTCAATATTAAATCAAGAACTTAGCAAATCGTAAATTAATAGTTAAATTAAATTGTGACCCTATTGTGACCCGTCTGTATACAGTTTAGGTAACTAATCAAATACTAAACTTTTGACAGCAACTTAATTTTAACTCCATTGTATGATGTATCTGTAAGTGAAACAATATGGTCGAGTATACAACATAGACGGGTATTCAAACACTTTTTAATCTAGTCGGGTAATGATTGTAGCGTAAGCTACGATTGTAGACTCGTAGTAAATAGCTACGTTGAGCGTAGCATGCTGGTAACCCGCCTGACTATCGATTAGTCGGTTTAGCCGATCACGGCCGAACGTGCCCGAATTTACTCGACGCCGTCCATACATAGCGGAAGTAATGAAATGTACAGAAGGATATGATCCGGAAAAATTGTCGTCCTTTTTCATCGCGTCCTATTTTTATCGTTATTATAAATATAAGTTATGAATATTCAAATACATTTCACGTACAGTAAACACGTATTTATTATGTACTTAATAAGTAATAATATCAATATTAAGTTCCTTTCATTTTACAAGTATTAGGCTATAGAAAAGTTAAATGCTCTTCTCTTTGATAGCTAATTGGCAGAAGTAGTTGTAGTTAGCGTCCTCGCTAGCAATGGGGCTTTTAAGACCATTATTCGTACCCCCCTATCCCTTCAAAGTGACAGTTGCACTTTAACCCTCGCATAAGCCGGCCGGCATCGATTCCGTGGTTCTTCAAAAATTTCAAATTCGGGATCGCGTTTCCCGTTGACGCCGCCGTCGATCGAATGCCAGGGGTAGGGGAGACGCACCCCGCCATAAGGTTTTATTTATGGTATATTTTGACGTGCGCTTTCGCTGCCAACTTCAAGTTGCCCAGATAATGGGGTGATGGATACTGTTATCGGTTATACGGCGTGAACTGTGTCCGAGCTGTATTATGGTGTGTAGTGGAAAACCCAAGGAATTAAAATCGTTGTGTTAAGGTGTATCACTCGTTTTAATATAAAGTTTTTTTATGCATAAGTGATGTGCTATTTGTGTTTCGCAACTGTTTTTGAGATATAATCTCGACTCTACAATCAGCCCTTAAAAGGTAAGCTTATGAACTTACACATAGAAAATAAGAACTAGCTCATTTGTAATAAAATATATAATTTTTTAGTAGAAATATATTATGAAATAAAATAAAACAATATTGCTGTGTAATCATTTATTTTAAAGAAATATTCAAGTGTACTATTATGTACTACAATAAAATAATAAATTATATTTTAAAAGTGTAAACAAAATATTGTTGTATATTAATAACAGAGCCATCTAATGGCGCTTTTGTGAAAACTATTTTAGTTCCATTTTCCGCCACGCGACATTGCGCCAGTGTCAGCGAGCGGCTGCCGCATGCCGCGGCACGCTTCACGCTTGCAGTCACGCGGCGTTTGGCGGCGTTTATACGCGTTGTCAGTTCGTCACACAGTTCTGTGCATAATTCTAATGAATAATCTGTTACTTCTTTAACGATAGAATTTGTGTTTTTATCTGTGTATCTGTAACGAAGTTTAAACGGAATGTTTGTGTACAAAGTGTGTAGTGTATTTGTGTCAGTGTTTTGTTTATAACTGAATAAGCTGTAGGATTTTGGCTGGAGGCTTAGGCCGGCATGAGAAAAATAAACGGTGAGCATCATTTTTACGATTCTCAGTGAAAACAATTTGAGAATAAATTGAATACGTGAAAGATATATTACTAATAAGATAACCAAGACGAACATGCAAAGATCGTACTTATTTGATAGTGAATAATGTAGATTGTATGTTTTATGCGCAAGTTGATAACCTTTAGCTAAGTTATCCGGTGCGGACATATCGTGCCTCGGTGACAACATACTTGTTTATACATAATATATTCTTTTAAAGTTTAATATTGCGCTGATAGTTGTAACGTTTGTCATCATTATAGCTCTTAATTGGCGAGATATTTTATTGCCGCGATAAGTTTTAAGACCATACAATATGGACTTTTGGTTTTGGTTCTAAAGTCTGGTCGTGGTCTTAATCCCTCATTAGGACTTGGTCTCGATCTTTGTTCAGACGTGAGTCCTTTTTGTCTCGTTTTGTCTCTTGTTGTCTTATAAGATTACTAGGTGTTTCCCGCAGCTTCGCCCGCGTCAACTTAGATTTAGGTACAGCCGTACCCGGATTGATGATGATTATTTTATAGCCTAAGTTACTCCTTAGGACATCAGATATCTGTCAGTGGAAGTCCCGTCAAAATCGGCCCAGCCGTTTTCGAGATTAGCCAGAACAAACGGACAGACAAAAATTATAAAAAATAATAATGCTATTTTGGTATAATGTACCGTGTATACATCCATATGCATTTAGTAGAAAACAGTTATTTTAATATTACAAACAGACATTCCAATGTTATTTATCTGTATTGATTAGGTCTTGGATTGTATGTACCTACATACGGTCTGTCTGAGCCTCTGAGCATCTACAATCAGTAAGATTGCATTTTGTTTCGTTATAATTCAAAACCAAGATTAAAAAATATTTTAGAATTACACACAATAAGTGAATAAAATATTAAATGAAGCAAGCGTACTAGGTACGATTAAATAGAATATCAACCCGTATATGTCCCACTGCGGGACATGGACTTCCTCCTCGAAATCAGGCGAGGAAGGTGTTGGGCTATAGTTCACCGATGCGCTGTAGCTGGTCCAATGCAGGTTGTTGAACTTCACACACATTCAAAGACTTTTAATCTCATCAGTCATGTTGGTTTCCTCGCGATGTTTCCTTCACCGGTTAGCAGGCGATGGTCTCATCCGTCAGGATCGATCCTTCTCACTCAAGAGGCTGAGCCCATACCCACTGAACCATCCTCGCTCAGTACTACCTACTATTACTCGTAATTAATTATTTTGTTTATACTAAGGTACATACTATTATGACTTGAAGATATTTTTTAATGTTTCATTTCAAACATCATTAAATAGGTATTCGTTATCAAAAGAACTTTTTTCAGGCTATATTGAATGCTTCATTCATGAGCAAATCTCTTTGTTTTTCTATTATGCCGGGAAATGCTCTGAGGCATCTTGCTGGGGAGTGGGTCTCTCCAGGCGGGTATGTGGGACTCGCTGCACCGAAAGGTGGTAAGGTGGACGCAGCTCTACTAAAAACAGGCGAGTGCCAACAATGCCGCCTTTGGTAAGGTGCCCCAGATCTAATGAGCAAACAGGGCACCTCGAAGGCTACTCAGTCCCTTATGGGACCCGACGCCACCTCCACATAGGGGTTGTCTCGCACCACAGAACAACCTACCAACATCGGGAAAGCGCAATGGGTTGAGGTTCCCATCATCGCCCCTTGTCCCCGTGCTCTTTTGTCTCCTCTTCTTATAGGAGAGGTACAAAGAGTACCTCAATTTGCCTCGCTCAAGGTGTTGGACACACCCTAGGCAACTGAGCCCCACCGCCACGACAAGGCTTGAACCGTGGTGGGGTGGGCAAATCTCTGTTCTTTCAACCTCTGTCCGCAAGTCCGCCATTATCTATATTTTTTGTTGTAAGTTGTTAAGCACTGTGTAGTCATTTGTTTCCACAAGGTGATAAAAAAGTGAGCGTGCCATTGCACCAGAAATACCGTTAAACATGCACCTACCTTCATTGGCATCGAGCATATAACCGGATAGAGTAGTATAAATGTGAGCCACAACATTCCGAAACTTGTCAGTGATTTGTCACTGACGTAATAGAAAATCAACCAACCAGTGATCTGTATGCACGTCTTGTCAGCCAATCATTCATCAAGTCCATCAGTTGGCCAATCAGAGCGCAGAACCGGCGCAGCGTCGCAGGACAAATTTGGCGGAATTTGTTTTCATACAATAAGATATACATTACCGCTCTATTCCGGTTATATTATGCTCTACATATATTGGTTACAACAGTTTTAAAAGCTACGAAACAGCACTTTTTACCATGTCGGATGCGTACGTGATATAGTGTCAAAATGTTGTCTTCGTTGAAATATAAACGTAAGCTTTCGTCCGTAGTCTACCATGCTGATTTTGTAAGCCGCTGCAAGCAAAAAGCCGTTTCGTTTATTCGATATTATAAAGCAACATGATCTTTGACGCTCTTTTAGTTATCCATACTAATATTATAAAAAGGAAGAAGTAATGGACCGATTTAAAAAAATCTTTCACCTATAGGAAGCCACATTAACAGCATAGGCTACCTAAATATTTACACGTGCGAAGCCGGGACGGACCGCTAGTATACTATAAAGAGGTATCCTACTTATTATACCAGGATATTAAGGAAATACTAAATAAGATTATGCAATAGTTACTTACTTACGTAAAAAAAGTTCTTTTATTTTTGGCATGAAAAAAAATTAGTTGCAAGAACCCAATTGGATGTCAGTAAAATGAGAAAATTACAAGTGCGATACGTGAAGTGTTGTTGACGTATAAAATTATGCATTCAATTACAATTTTATCATCCTGTAATCTTTTGTTTTGGAAATGCATTACGCCACGGGCGATGTAATTCCAACAACGTCAACATGGCGGAGACAAAATGGAATTTTATGAACGTACATGTGAAACCAATTTGTATTACGCGATGTGATTAATAAAATTACACGACACATTAATCTGGTGGGAAGTACTTTTCGGTTTGAAGATGAAGTCGAACTTGGTTGGATAAAGAAGTTCTTTTAGAATAGGTACCTCCGGGTAGAAGCTTTAAGTCTAGATACACCTTGAGAGCTGTTCGGCTATAGCGGTTTTTTTGGCGTATATTAAAGAAGGATGGATAACATAAAAAAATTGTTAATAAAAGTAGAGATTAGCGAATAAAATACGAGAGAAGTCTCAATAATTACAATTCACTTTCTGCTTTCAAGAACAGTGGTACTTAGTAAGTAAAATTAAAACCAAGTCCACATCCTTGGTCTTACGTTGGCCTTGGTCTTATGTCGGCCTTGGTCTTATGTCGGCCTTGGTCTTATTTCGGCCTTAGTCTTATGTCGGCCTTGGTCTTATTTCGGCCTTGGTCTTATGTTTTCCTTGGTTTTTTGTCTGCCTTGGTCTTGGTTTTATGTCGGCCTTGCTCTTGGTCTTATGTTGGCCTTGGTCTTGGTAGACATACATTTGTTTCGCAAGACCAATAACGCGTTACTATTAGACTTTTGTAACACGATAGTGGTTTTAAAACAGGTTTTTATTAGTACGTCAGTTGTTTTTTGCAGTATACTATACAGACTGTCAGCTGCTGTTTATGATGACGGCTTCATATTCTCCAATAGGATGTTACTGATTATGATAACGGGACTGTAAGTTACTGTCTCCATAGCTCCAGTAAATAAGTAGAACGAGCACAATCAGAGACTCTTGTTTGATTTCGATAATACTAATTGGAACATACATTAACTATCATATTATTTAATGTTTGTTCTAATTAGCTTAAGACTGCTTACCGTATAAAAGATCTTCTTAAAATGGTGCAATACATACATTTACTTTTTCTTTTTTCTCTAATTTTCGGGAGTAAGGTAAAGAAAGGACTTTTTAATCCTACTATGTTTTAAATGAAATGTTTGATCTGTAGTTCGTTTGTAATATAAAAACAAAAATAGACACTGTTTCAATATAAATTATATTAAATTATGATCATCAACCTTCCTCCATCTACATGGCCGGTCGCTGCTTGCGTCCAACCAAGACCGACCGCAAGGTCATCGCCCCATTTAGTTGTAATTTGTAGGTCGACCAACCCTTCGTCTTGCCTATGGCCTCCGTTTTAGATCAAATATTAAATGCCAAACGACGACATCCAATTAGAACCCAAACAAAGAACATTCTCACAATGAATTGATTGATAGAAAATTCCATAAGTAAATGCATCACGCTGTATGGTTGGACTCTTGAGTGGACGGTCATAAGATTTATCGTGCAACGATCGCGCCGAGAACACCTATTTGTTTAAATAACATGCTTCAATGAAGACACATTCGTTACTTGTAATCACAAATGTATTGGATAATTGTTGACATGATTAATAAGATGACACTGGAATACAGATAATCTAGCAAACAACGGTAAATGTAGAGTCCACCGCGTTAAGTTTTTGTTAATCCTGATCATATACGTACAATACAATCAGCTTTAGTTGGTTTTGCTGGTCCAGATTGAGTTACACGTTGTCTTTATTGCGACCATCGAGCATATAACCGGAATAGAACGGTAATGTTGTGTTTTGTAAGAGAACAAATTCCGCGAAATTTGTGCTGCGCTGCGCTCTGATTGGCCAACTGATGGACTTGATGGATGATTGGCTGACAAGACGTGCATACAGATCACTGGTTGGTTGATTTGCTATTACGTCAGTGACAAATCACTGACAAGTTTCGGAATGTTGTGGCTCACATTACTATTCTATTCGGTTATGTGCTCGATGATTGCGACAGAAACATCGGTGCGAACTACCGCGTCATCGTTATAAAAAAGTATTTATGTCACAAGGAGCCAACCGAGCAGTTGGAGTCTTATGGTGAGTACGAACGCCCATAGACATCCGCACAACCAAAGTTATGCAAATGCGTTGCCCTCCTTTTCTTTATCCCACAAATGGGC
Source organism: Helleia helle (assembly GCA_963853865.1). Taxonomy (NCBI): domain Eukaryota; kingdom Metazoa; phylum Arthropoda; class Insecta; order Lepidoptera; family Lycaenidae; genus Helleia; species Helleia helle. The sequence continues at coordinate 5,243,627 of OY971426.1, read as the reverse complement.
TAACGGAAGTCATATCATTCATTAATGGCTAACATTAAACACTGGCTAAACGCTGTCAATTAAGAGCATATCTGAAATTAGACTTTTAATTAAAAATAAACATTTTTAATGTAAAAATGAAAAAGAAAAAAATGTTGCAAATTCTAGAAGTTAATTTTTCTGCAACACGAAATCACATGTCAAACGAACTAATATTGGAATTGTAAAACTGCAATACTAAATTGCCTTTAACCTAGTGGTTCGATAAAAAATATGTGAATCGATGAAAATGTCGTGAGTTCAACGTACGAAGTACTAATAGCACTTAATATGCATGTAGCAGAAAATCAAATAAACAGTCGCTTTCATCTCCGGTGTACCGGCGATGCACTTCGTAGCCTTGCACTTTACCGTGTCTTCACAACTGTACATCAGGGCTGTGCATTTTGTGACTGCCATTCCTGTGGCGGTGATTGAAAGAGTTATGTCCAGGAGTGCAAGAGGGTTGATGATGATGATGATTCGTGTGCTTTTTTCACTTTGTTAGACTGATTTTGCAGACTCTGTTGTGGCGATGAAATTTTTTTGCGGATGATTTGTACGGGTAACACTAGCCTTTTTTTCTTTTGCGCCGGGAAATGCTCTTAGGCATCCCGCGGGGGAGAGGGGACTCTCCAAGCGGGTATGTGGGACTCGCTGCGCCCTAAAGATGGTAAGGTGGACGCAGCTCTACCCATTAAAACCCGGCGAGTGCCAACAACGCCGCCTTTGGTAAGGTGCCCCGAACGTGTTGAGCAACAGGGCACCTCGACGGCTAGTCGCTTCTCCAAGGGACCGAAGCCACCTCCACAAAGGGGTTGTCGATAAGGAGAGTGTAGAAGATATAGGAGAGTGTAGCATATACAATGGTAGAGTCCGAAAGCCAAGTTTCAACCAGGGCATATCACATCACTCGTTGCCTTGAATTTAGAGTTTTAGACTATCAGATATTTTGGAACCCTAAAAATATATGAAGATGTTTTTAGGGTTTCAAAGAGTACCAAACAGGACCCTATTGGCTAATATTAAGCCTCCGCTGTCCGTCCGTCCGTCACCAGATTGTATCTCATGAACCGTGACACAGTTGAACTTATCACACATGATGTAGGTATGTGGTATTTCTGTTGCCGCTATAAGAACAAATACTTAAAAACAGATAAAATGAATGTTTATCCCATACAACAAACGTGATTATTTTAATGTTTTTTGCTCGATAGTAATAACGGGAACGGTTTATAATAATATAATAATAACCATGCTTTTACTCTACAACACCACGTCTTGTGGTAAGTTCTCGAAGAACTTGTGTTACGGGTACGAGACAACGGAAATATATTTAATACTTTAATTTTATACTATACATATCTAAGATTTTTATTATATAATACACATTTAATACACATTTATGACTTAGGAACACAGAAAACTTTTTGTTACCTAATGGGATTCGAATTTCGAACCCGCCAGCTCTGGCTTGGGCGCCAACGCGCTTACCATAGAGCCACATAGTCGTCGTTATAGTGTGTAATAATGGTAAGGAACCCTTCGTGAGCGAGTCTGACTCGCACTTGGCCGTTCTTTTTGATACCCTATAGTAAAAATGTTTTTGATTGATTGGATAGGTAGAAACAACTTATCTCTGTCAACGTCTAAACTCTAATAGTGATCCATTAGGTGTTATAAAGGTGTACGTTTTTTTCTTAGAAATTGTTTCTATTAAAAAGATTCCGACGAATTACGACCTCCTTTTTGAATTCGGTTAAAAGCACAAAAGAGATGAAACTATGATAGGAACTGTAGATAATTCGCCCAACTATCTTTCGGTCCGACAATTTGGTAGCTGTGGTGAAATTCTCAATTTCGTACGTCTCCCATTAGATCTGAAATCGTCGTGCATGTCGGAATCTGCCAACCCTGTGCTGGGGTTATCGACTTAATTCGTTATCGATCTCGCATTTCACCATTAGAATGAATACGCGACGTTTTTGTGATAATTAGAGTGTTGCATTCTGTAAAACAATGGAGAATTGATACTGCTTCAATGGAATAATTATATTTTATGACTTGATAGCCTTTTTTGTTTGCTAGTTTGTTTTAGTGGTGTCCTTTTCGATATTTGCTGTGTTATTTCTATTTGCAATGGAACATCCATTTATTAAATGATTTAATCATGGATAGAAAAATGATTTAATCATGGACAAATTTTAGTGTGATTCTTTTGATAATACCTTTATGTATAGATAGAGTTTGCGATGCATTCAGAAATAAAGAATACAAGAATTACAGAATTGTGATAACATCTGTAAAATATGAATGACTAAATCGTTAACATTAATAGTCTTCTTTTTCTTGAATAACTTGAAATCGCAAATATGTTGAGTTGATAAATTTACATGAAAAGGCAGGAACGGTTATAACCTTAAAATATTCCTCAAAAAATGCACTTTCTTTCCACTTAAAATCTTTTACACATTTAGCAGTACTGACATTAAAACATGCTTTGATGTGTAACATCAATCAAGCTGGTTTTGGTGAATAACCCCCAAATACTCAAACGAATCTCAAATTTAAGACGTACTGAAACTCATGCTACGAAGTGTCAGATTCAAGGAAAAAAGAGGGACAACACGAGTTTAAGTACATCTTAAATTTGAGATTCGGTTGAGAATTTGGAGGTAAGACGTGGAAGATAAAAGCCAGCAGAAAAAACATATCTTTCCCCTTCTTGTTATCCTATCCTCTCCGTCCTATCTTTAACTTTTAAGGGAGATATACTGGTCTTCTAGACTGTTCTAGAAGTGTCATCTAATACGCGTTTCATATTAATGATAGACTGTAAATTACTAGAACGTGAAGTATTAGTTTTCCTATTAACATTAAATTACTAAAGTTATTTAAAACGGGATATTTACCATGTGTATTGTGTACAAGACATTCGTAGACAATTTCCAAGTATTGAGCTCCGAAAAAGTGAAAACATGGTAAATATCCCGTTTTAAATAATTTTAGTAAATAAAATAACCATGTGAACTTAAAACGTAATATTAAATGATTTAATTAAATGATAAATTTTGTTGATAAAACATACTTAATAGGTTTTTTTTAATTCGTTGTTTGTTAAATACAAGAGTATGTGCAAAAATATATAAAGTGGCATTCGGCCAATAGCATATAACATGAAGGCCTTGTTTGGGCAGATTTAGACGTTAGGCTGCGCAGAATATGGGATATTCCTATCCTACTAATATTATAAACCCGAAAGTTTGCATGGATATTTGTTACTTTTGCACGCCAAAACTACTGAATGGATTTTATTGAAACTTTACAATAATATCGCTTATTCATCAGAATAGCCTATGTGTTGGCTATAATTTATCCCCGTACTCTTACAGGAATTGAAAGTACGCGGGTGAAACCGGTGGGCGCTTCTACTACGCATATATTTCAGTGTTACAAAAGCAGAATCGATTACACATTACTAATATCAAATCTGTAAATATTTATCGGCCATTGAGCAGGACGAACGAGAACGTATTGGATGCGAGTTGCACGGGATCGGGCGTCTTGGCGTTCATCGAGGTAGGCCTATGTTCAGTGCCCGCCATGGTTCAGGCCTTCTCGTGGCGGTGGGGCTCAGTAACCTAGGGTGAGCCGCTGTACCTTGGGCGAAGCGAATTGGGCCGGGGGGCTCTTTGTACCCCTCTTATAAGAAGAGGGTACAGAAGAGTAGGGGGCAAGGGGTGAGGATGGGAACCTCACCCTATTGTACTGTCCCTACGTTGGGAGGGGTTGTTCTGTGGTGCGGGACAACCCCTCTGTGGATGTGGCGTCGGTACCTTGCGGGACTGACTAGCCGTCGAGGTGTCCTGTTTGTTTACTAGATCCGGGGCACCTCACCAAAGGCGGCATTGGTGGCACTCGCCGGGTTTTAGTGGGTAGAGCTGCGTCCACTTATCAGCTGTCGGGCGCAGCGAGTCCCACATACCTGCGGGATGCCTAAGAGCATTTCCCGGCGTTAAAGAGAAAAAAAAGGCCTATGTTCAGTAGGGGATGGTTAGAGGCTGATCATGATTATGATGATGATAATGATGATGATGATTTATAGGAGGGTAGGTCGACCTCCAGCTAGATGAGTCTGGTGTTCCTGATGGTCTGGGTCCGATGTAAGTCGGTTGACTTGGCGTTCATTAAAAGGTCCAGTAGTAGACGTCAGAAGGTCGATAATGTTGAAATATCTGCCTTATAACACATTTTAAACGAATCCGAGCGTGATTTAATTGTAACATTTGTAGATAAAACAATTTGCGTCGTTTATACGTCGATACTCGATACGCGGATGATATCTCTATTGATTCTACCCGCGGTCGGGAACTCCAATATTGAGGATGAGCGGTAGTTTAGAGGCTGCTACGTGCTCGGCCACCTGATGAAGTGAAAACGTGACCGACGGTTCATTGCTCCAGTTTTTTGGTAACTTCACTTGGCCGATGTTGACCATCGTTATAAGATCTGTTGGTAATGAATATTTGGATTATGTTCTCTATTACATTTTGGGTTTATTGTATTTAAAAAAAAATGCTTATTATCTAAATTTTTTAAGGTATCGTCATTTTTTAATTCAATTCGTCCACTAGGGCCATCCTATCATGTCGGATAATTCGACGGCCTTTATTTATTTAGGTATCCACACCACACCAATACCTTATAACCCAATAATTTAAAACCTAGCTTGAATATAATATTGAGTGTCACCTCAATTACAGCCCACGTGCAAACCACAATGAAAATAAGATAATTTATTTACTTACATCATTTAAAATGCACGAGATGGTATTTCAAGGTTTATTTTTAACCTTAATCCCAAATCGTAATTCGAGTTTAGGATCCATTCGATGGCAAAGCACAGCTGCTGTCCAGAGGTCGAACTGTACAGTCAACACAGTTCCAAATTGAGTATTATCGAGGTTTGAAGCTGTACTGGAATTGCACACTGGTTTTGGCTGTGGTGCAGGTACCAAAATCCTTCCTTACATATCGTATGGTCTGGTATCGAAAGAGGGAGTCAGTTTGGGGATCTGTAGCACAAGTTTCGAACCTAGTATCGACCCCAGTATTTCGCAGAGGATTTCTGTTTAAACTTTTTAGTGTTAAGTACCTAACCATAACTTTGTAAGAGTAATATGAAATATTATTATAAGTATAAAATAGGTACCTATAACACATTAGAATTATAGAAGGTTTGAACCCTCTATAATTTTAAAACACAGATCGAGATTTTCCTATCTCTTGCGCTGCGGCTAAGCCAGAGATTATTACTACCCAATTATTGTCTTTTTTCTATTGGCAATATATTTTAATGAGTAATTAACTGATGGCATTGTAAAATCTAATCAAAAATCTCACGTTAATTTAATTTGGTTTTTTGATCCATAATGTCAATGAACTGGACTTCAGGTTACCTTTTTCAATCGACACGTGCATAAGGGTTTTGTGTATTTGTTGTTACTTGCCAGGTATCTTTTTGATTATGAGTTTGCAATAACTCATTTTGATTATTTAGCATCCTTTTGACACATTTAAGGGTCAACATTTTTGTTATAAGTTACGTTATTTTTGGGGTTAGCTTGATTTTCGGCGGGGAATGCATTCACCTCGAAACAAATTGTTTGCAGCTAGTTTAAAATATTTTTTACGGCCGCAGTAAAAATACTAAATTGTTTATAATTCTATCCTTTTCTTAGTTTAGTTGTGTAAATGAATAAATGAAAGACGTGAAATACGTACGTTATAGTCAGCATGATAGCTTCGTGTTCCGTGAGAAATCAATGAATCGCTTGACAACGAATGTCGATTCTCAATGGCATTAGCAATAAATATGCTCCACGTGACTGTCGTTCTGATGATTGTTCTGTTGATTATGTAACTTTGATGTACAATTGATATCAATCGGCCTTGTTGATTGATTGAAATCATTTATCGATAGGATGAGCTGTGCCGCGCGTCGATCTGCGTGAGCACCGTCTTGCTTATTTTGACAGTTTTGCTGTGTTTCACTCACCGTGGTTCGCCTGCTAATTTGCTTATCCAACCAACATAAAAACAACTATTAATGACCACCGCGAAAGATGTCTTGATCCACTCGAAAAATATTTTGATTGTACATTTTTGTCATGCTCCTTGCTTATTTAGTGTCTTAAAAAGGACAAATGTTTTTGCAGGAAAAGAAATGATTTGAGCGCTCCAAAACGAATTGAATCTGTTGATTTAATGGAAGGTTCGTTTTGCCGTTAGGGATTGATAATACATATAACATAATAATATGTTGATTCCATGTTATTGCTCTTTTTCTTGAATAGGTACATATTCTGTCTCTGGAGGACATGTCATTGGGTTTGAAGAGATATTGAAATAAATATTGGAGTACAATATTAATGTTTGTTTGTTGGTCACGATTTAACTAAAAAACTTCTCAACCGATTTTTTTTTAATTTTAAATTCTTTCACCACGGACAAAAGAACATAATATATGGACCCAGCTTTAGAAAGCTACATTATTACTAACACAGGCTATTAAACAATGATTACTCTCTATATGGCTTTACGCGAGCGAAGCTGCGGGGCAACATCTACCTATTTATAAAAACCTTATAGCTGTAGTCTTATAACGGTAACAAATACATATTTTAACTAATTCACTTTTATAACAAGAACATATTTTAATATATTTATGACAAAGTTGAACACCTTAGCACCTGACCTTAACGAAGATACCGTAATTTTCGTTCCGATCCAAACGGGTAGAGGTAAGGCCCGATGATTCGAGGGGGTCATACATTTGGTCCCCATTTAAATATTCCCCAGGGTGAGAAGGGGGATGTGAACCGGTTAATCAAGTAATGTGATCCATTTGTCTAAAACACCTGATATGCGCTTTCGTATGTTTAAGATTCTTGTTAACAAGCGTGAAATATTTTTTTTGTGAATCTTTAGTGATGTTCAGTTAAATGTTGCGAATTACTGTTATTTTTTTTTCAATTTACATTGTTTTCTTTAAAATGATTTAAAACGGGACATTTAAAGTATTTTTATTTTTTACCCACACCATCTTGATCTCCGGAAATCCACAACAACTCGATTTTTACGGCATTTCCTACCTCGCACCACAAATATATGGAATCATATTGTCGCCTATGGTGTTTCCGAACCGATACGACTTAGGGACCTTCAAGAAAAGAGCATACTCATATTTAAAAGGCCGGCAACGCACCTGCTGATACTCTGGTATAGCGGGTGTCTGTGGATAGCGCTATTCACTTACCATCAGGTGAACCGACTGTCCGTTTGCCCCCTCTTCTATTATAAAATAAAAATCTCCGAGCTCGAGATATAGACATCGCCATTTTACATATTTATTACTGCTATAATATTTTGTCAATAATTAGACTGACAAGAAAAGCGACGTAATAACTTACGCTAGACAAAAAGCAAAACCCTTCATGGTTTTTCATGTAAGCTTGCTTTATCGGCTTTAGTTTATAGTACAACTACATTAAGTATTTTTACTAGTATGTTAACCATACAATAAAATGTGTTTTCAAATGAACTCACTCGATTATACGGCAATTAAATATTCCCCTTTCTGTCGCGATCTCTACCAAATTGAATTTGAATTCGATCTACCGTATAAGTGGTATACGAGTACATATAATTGTTGTTATTATCACCCTCTTTTACTGAACTTCATGAATGAAACACGACAGTATAGCTGTCACATGACGCCGGTGTTATGTGAGCGAGAAGTACCACTCCGGTCGTGCCGGTCCAGTACGGCTGCAATTCAGCATGGCACTACCTCTTACAACCTTGCCACCTTTCGGGCGCAGAGAGTCCCACATATCCGCCTGGGCAGACCCACTCCCCCGCGGGATGCCTTAGAGCATTTTCCGGCGTAAAAGAAAAAAAAGGGTACCAACGTGGTACATATTTCTTCCATGATACGTTTTTCTGTTTCGGCAAGAAGGATGGACGAGCAGAGTATTTAGTGGCACCGAGACTTACTTTATGTCTCCGGTTGGTAACTTAGACACTTTAACAAAAAATAAGGTTTATGTTTATGGAATTAAATGTTTTTTTTTATATATTTGAGTTGATTACATGAAAGGTAAATTGCGGTTTACTATTTGACGTATAAAAAAAACTTCTTACTAGATCTTGTTCATCATATATTTTTTTAGTTTTATCATTCTCTTATTTTAGAAGTTACAGGGGGGGGGGACACACATTTTTCCACTTTGGAATTGTCTCTCGCGCAAACTATTCAGTTTAGAATAAAATGGTATAAGAAACCTCAATATCATTTTTCAAGACCTAAACTTTACCTAAGTTTAGGTCTTGAAAAATGATATTTTTTGAGTTTGATGATTTTTTTTTTAATTTTAGTTCTAAGTAAGTATAGGGAACCCCAAAATTTATTGCTTTTTTTCTACTATTGTGTCAAAATCATAATGCGGTTCACAGAATACATCTACTTACCAAATTTTAACAGTATAGCTCTTATAGTTTCGGAAGAATGTGGCTGTGAAATACGGACGGAGAGACGGACAGACAGACAGACAGACATGACGAATCTATAAGGGTTCCGTTTTTTGCCATTTGGCTACGGAACCCTAAAAAGTATTCCGACACTATGATGCCGTATTATAGTCGAATCAGTAGTATAATAAAAAACTATTCGTATTCTATGCACAGTTTACCCTTAAATGAAGTTCTTCTCTAAGCTATCTTCTTCAGTCAGCAACATTCACACAGCATTGCTCTACTTTTGCTTAAATTTAATATAACAGCAAATAATTAAGTCCATAATACACATTAAGAATTTATCTTAGCAACTAGCGCAGATAGAGCTTATAAATTGTCAAGTATGACCAGTTATAAATATTTAATATATAAAGCTTAGGACCAGTATTCTCAATCACCATATCTGTTCAGCTTTCTTCGACCGAATTGATTTATAAATGCCATGGAAATTGTTCCACTACTGAACTTGTTGCATTTGAAATAATGCATAAAGTTGTTCTAAAATACACTGAATGTCTAGTATCCGATGAATATTCAAGTATTCCAGGTATATCGATGGAATTAGACCGATAGCGACGTGAAATTGGAGGCAAGGCGGCTCCAGTTTGCTTGTACTGCTTTCTGCATTTTGATGAGACATCAAAGGTGCATTGTATTTGTTGGGTCAGCTATTTTATAACCTTGTCGTTCGTCATCACTGTTTATTATTTGTTAGATTTGATATTCATTAACACTTGTGGATATTTGAAACTGGTTGTTATGTTTCCTACTTACTTTTCCAGAATTATTTCGTAAGTACGTTGCAGGTCCCAAGACATTTTAACGTGCCCTCACGTTTCCGGAGATCTTATCGAATGGTATTTGGCGGATACCGCTGTCGATCCTGGATATATAGGAGTAGCAAGGATGGGTACAAGTGGTAGGCCTAGCTTAGTTCAGCATGTTCTAAGCAGAGTTGTTTCTCTTTTATTGTAACAATCTCAAAACCACTTGCTCACTCCCATTGATCAGTACCATTTCTTAGGTTGTCTAAATGAACCATGGTGGGGACCACTATGGTTCAAGCCTTGTCGTGGCGGTGATTCTCAGTAGCCTAAGGTGAACTCAGCACCTTAGGCGAAACTAATTGAACCGGGAGCCGCCCTTCGTACTCCTACAGCGACGGGGAAAAGGATGGAAACCTCACCCCGTTGCACTGTCCCGACGTTCCCAGCATCTGCACTAATATTAATAGTGGCACTCGCCGGGTTTTAGTGGGTAGAGCTGCGTCCAACTTACCATCATTCGGGCGCAGCGAGTCTCACATATCCGGCTGGGGAGTCCCCCCTCCCCCGCGGCATGCTAGTTAAGTTATTATGACAAACGTCAACACTATAAACCATACATAACCGAAAATATCGTTTCTACCTTGTAAACCTCTTCCTCCAAACCGTAATTAAAACTTGTAAAATCTCTACAGAACCCAAATCAACGTACTACAGTTAATAGATAAATGTATCGTTGTGAAAATAATTCATATGTTACATTACAAACTAGGTAGACATTATATTATCCATACATAAAACAAAAGTACTTAAAACATACTGTTCGTATCTTGTATACCTATATATTATATTTCCTCCAAACTGTAATTAACGCTTGCAAATTCAACGAGCCGAGATTAACGTTTACAAATGGTAGAACATATCTTAACGTTGAACATGTCAGTATCTGGAGATAATAAAATCGATACCGTTACGTGCTTGGGCAGATGGAATTAAACAATGAGTGAATCGAATGCCTTAGCATACGTTGGTCGTTCAGTGGCCCAGGAAGTGACGTCACGACGACCTTCACCCGTACATTATTGTTTGACTTACGTTTTACTTGTATTCTGTAATACAACTTATATTTTACTTGTAATTGTTTGGTGGGATCACAAAATTAAAACCGACAAAAATGATATTTGTAATCATCGACAGTGATGCATTTTTCTGTTTGAATAAATAAAATAATCTTAATTTTCATTAAGTGGATTTTCCATTAATTTAAAAAAATGCATTTTTTATTTTTTTACATTTTCTATTTTCATAAAAAATTACAAAAAGAAAAGATTTTTTTTTAATTTTTTTATGTTAGTTGGATAGGCAAACTGGCAAACATGCCACCTGATGGTAAGTGGTCGACGTCGCCCATGAACATAAACTAGTTTACATGGAACGAGTCCAGGCAACACATTTATGTGTTGCCTATTCTGTGACATAAGATGTTAGGTCTCGGTGCCATTAATTACACTGCCTGTCTTGCCCTTCTCCCCGAAACGCAGCAAAGCTGTTTGACGGGAGAAACAAGCAAGATGGTGGTACCCATGCAGCCGGGAGCGCGGCACAGCGCTTCTTACCTCCCACCGGTAAATTGAAATCATTTGCTTGTTTCTCCCATGAAACAGCTTTCCTGTGTTTCCCATACTAGTTTATATTAATGGGCGACGTCGACCACTTGTATCGTCTGTCAATTTGCCTATTCATAATTTTTAACATATTATTAACATATAAAAACAGTAATTTCATCAACGTTTTTCGAAAAACCTAAAATTTTTGGTAACATTAAAACTGTACAAACTAATTGAAAAAAGTAGGTATTTAGCCCTTTTTATGGTTGGTAAATTCGCCGTGAAATAGAATAATTGAAGTTCTGATATCAACTTTTGTCGATTTTTATGGCCAAGAATAGGACGAATGGACTTCTAAATACCTTCGTCGTTTGTAATTACAATACTGCTTTTGTCTTTGTACGGGAGGAAACTAGCCTAAACATTAATGACCATCCAGCATAGAAGCTAATTGGGATACCTTTTCCTCAGGTTTATTATTAGACTTTTCCAAGACAAATAATTATGATGCTTAAGATTGTGTTCTAACGTTTCTTATTTAATTCTCTAATAACTCAATCTAGCACAAAAGGTAGCACAAGATCTAGTGAACCTCCCAGGAGTTGAATCACTTTTCTAAATGATTTATGTAAAAATCTGTGCTTTTGACGATGATCAGATACCTTACCAGATCTATTCTCTAAAAATTTTCAATAGACTCTTAACATTGTAATTTTCTGGTAAGTAAATAGGTACTTAATATAAAAATAATCGCACTAAGCAGGTGACAGGATGTAAGTTCTCCCCTGCCAAGTTTTCCCAGGTAATGTTTATATGATGCTGTGATAATATTAATCTTCGTTTCTATTTTTGACCTCGAGACACGTCCAATGCGAAACTAGTTTTACGCTTTTATAATTACGAATATATTACCTGTAATATATTCTTCTTGGGAGGGCACACTTCTAACCCGGATCCGTTGCGTGCTAAATCACCTGTAGCTAACTTCATGTTGCAAATTTACCCATGTTACCACTCTCACATTATTCAAATATTTCCATGAATGTATTGAAAGAAGCACTATGTATTTAGTCTCTCTTGGTCTTTCTTCTTAAAATGAGTGAAGTCAATATCCATTTAGTTTAAGACCAAGGTCAAGCGCGAGGTTCTTGGTCCAGTTAATTTGTAAGACCAAGATTAATTAATACAATACAAACTATCTTCATTTATAGTTTTGCGAATAAGTTTTGTTTGATTTTACGATTGGGTTTAATAATGCTTATTGTACTGCGTTTCAATATAATATTAAGAAGACTTAAAAGTAAGTAACGGTAAGAACGTTTTCGATTACCGCAAAATGTCTTTAGTTAGTACGGAATAAATTTAAAAAATCAATTAATTATACATGATTTGTCAAATGAGAACGTATAATGATACCGTTTCATTAACTCGGAGCGTGTAAGTAATAATTCCGAGGGGATTTATTGTGTCCGCGATGATGGACGGACCGGACCGAGTGATTTACATGTGCATGTTTGATTGCATGTTAATGAATGAATTTAATATTCCATGTTTGGTTTTTATCATATTTAAGATGTAAAGTGCAATCAGTATCGTAATTTTGTTGATTGCATGTAGGCTTTTTAATTTCACGGGGAATTTGACTTATCTGTGGCAGTTTTTTATGTTAATAGGATTGGAAAACCAGCAGAAAAGGTACATGATGGTGTGTGATCAACGTAGGCAAGTCATTAATGCATTGCCTTACATTAGACATGAGTCTCGATGTCTGTAATAACAATGTTTGTCTTGCCCTTCTTTTAGAAACAAAGTTGACTGTTTCACGGAACAAATAAGCAGGATTGAAGACTGGTGTGTAGCACAAGCGTATCCCTTCCACTGGTAATAGATCTCGTTTGGTGAGATTGTTGGATATCCATTGTCTTGCTAAGTGAATAGTAATAGCGCAATTGGAATAAGTTACTTAGTATCAACTTATATGTAAATAGTATCCCCAGGCGTCTGTACAGCCAGTACTGTCCAAGTCAAATATACAATCAACCTTTTGTGTCAAAGTACATGCTTTAGCTAGACATGTTAGTGTTATTAGCCCCGGAGCCAAAGCGAAGACACAAATGCACGTGTATAGGAAAGGTGATGTTGGCCACCCACTTAGCTTCACTTGGATCGTTTGTCGGCCTGGTTATCTGTGTATATATGAAAGATAACTTATGATAATGAAAACAATTACACTATTAGCTCACACCAAACAATCAGGTTTTCGACTGGGCTTTCTTGGGCGGCGAGTTGTTCGACAAATAAATAAGCTTTTGTGTGACTTTCTTGGCTGATTATACTCTGTTCGTGAGTCACGAGGTTGTCGAAATACGTAAGCCATCTCGCTACCGTAAGACACAGATGGATAGTAACAGTAGCTTATCTTTGTGCGCAAATAAGTTTTAATGACAGTGTATATAATGATGCTGAACTGCTATATTCTGCAATTGTTTTTATAGTATAGTTCTCACTATATATGGTCATGTATGTTTTACGCTGTTGAAGTACTAGGGAAAAATATAGGCGTTACATAAAAACAATTTATAGTTTTATCACAAACTAGCTCTTGCAAGAAGTTTCACGTTAGGAAGATTAACAGCCGCATACAGACAGATGATAATTTTTATTTAGCCCTTATCAAATAGTAGTAGCATGATATTACACAGGTGAAAAAAAAAATCCCTAGCTCCTATACACCTTATGATATAAATAAGAATTTTCAATTTATATAAAACTATTCAATGTGTAATATAAAAGCAAAATTTCAACCAAAGTTAATCAAAAACCGTCACAATATCAAGAACTAATTAAGAAACAACACTCAAACCAAATTGAAGTGCCTAAACAGCAACGATAACAAAGCCAATACAAAGAAGTGACTGTACGTTAGATAAGCATTCGATACCTTTGATCAGCAACCAGTAGTTATCCTACTGTTAAGTTTTACTACGGCTACCGTGTAACACAATGCAATGTTTTGTCCGTTGCTACAATGTTTGAGAAAACTGTCCGGATCAGCCATTCAATGGACGTTCCAAAGTTCAACGTAATGTGTTCAACATTTTCAATTTATACCCTTCTACGACATTTCAATGACTATACTGACGAAAATTGTTTAGAAACCAGTGTTTTTATTTAGTCAAAAAGCAATTTTAACTTAATCAAGTTTTATTTTTAGTATAAAATGTCATATAAATTGGGGTACCCCAAGGTGTTTCTTGGGTCCTTATCTTTTTATTATTTATATGTTTTAATACATGTAACAATTTTTTATAAATAGTGTTTAAGTATATATTATTAATGATAATTTTCCCATAAAATTAAAATTGATTCTGATAAATAAAAGTGTCTAAAAATAGCTGACTACGTGAAGTTCTATTTCAACCCGGTGCAATAGCAAAGCGCCCAGCTTAAAAAGTCACCCCTAGCGTTTTAAGTGTTCTATTTGACTCTTCGAAAGCCACTTTACCTTTCCATTCCTTGAATTCCCGCTCACGAACTTTGAAACTGTAGTATTCTTTTATTGCATTTTTTCACCTTGTAGGTATTGTATTGTGTATCTGCATTCTGAAATTGAATATGTATGTACCTAAGTTTTAGTTATGTTAACGTTCTTAATTAGAAATTGAGACTTGATCCTTATGACAATATTGATGACGGCTGTGATGAAGAAGATAATGAGATGAAGCTATGATGATGCAAATCAAAAAAGTGTACACCTTTTTCAGTGTGTTATCTCATGTCGTACATTTTTATTTCTGTAAATCTACTGAATAATTAATTTGTTTTACCGTGTAAGGTTTTTGAATAACAATGGCGTATCTCGTGATAATGTTATGTAATCCACGTTGTAAGCCCACACACGTTCAAGATCACGACCGGACTAACGGTCTAACATATTGTGGTTTTGATTTATATGGACACTGATTATGTTTAATGAATATTGCTGATGATAAAATAATACTACTGTTTTTACTTTCGTATTATTTTCTACTTATGTAGTCAAAAATAATATGATTTAAGATTTATATGGTTATTTTCACTAAATCTATAAAATGGGATCGAGCGTAATAAAAATGAACCATGTGTTAAAATCGTGTTTTAAATAGTTTTAATAAAAATAATATGGTTGGTCATTATTCGATTTATCCAAAGATTTATATCTTTGTGTTAATCATCTATACTCATTATTAACCGACTTAAAAAAGAAGGAGGTTCTCAATTCGTCGGTATACCTATATTTTTTTGATCATACAAAAAGTATTTGGACCATCGAGTGCAAATATTTGAAGAAAATACGCCACGCCATAATAATATTTGTAGTAATTTAATTACTATGAGTGAAATTAACATAAGCTTGAGAAATACAATATTTCAAATATTGATAGCTTCTTTTTAGAGCCAGATAAAAGTAAATTGAAACTACTGTTGGTTATTTTTAATTATCATAAAACCCTCCTTTTTGTATTTCAAATAGACAATAAAGATAAAGAGAAATATATTTGAATTCGGAACTTGGATTTATATAAAGCCATAAAAAGTGTTTTTAGTCTATGACTTAAGTAAATGTTGCCAGTAAACTTGGCAGATATACCCGAGTGAAGTATTTGGCACAGAGAGCGAATACGTCGTTATGATAACGACCGAAATTTTATATATTTCTTTATTGTGCCTGTCATAACTTTATTGAGAGTAACATAAGTGGGTGGAGAATTTATTATATTTCAGTTTATTAAAATATCAAGTTCGGTTATATGTTTTGTATTTTATTTGATAGTGCGGGTAAGAGGTTAAGACCTTTTACGAATAAACATTGGTTTTGCAATAACATTTCAATCACAGAACAATATTACCCTAGCGGGAAGAAGGTCAACTTCATACAAAAAAATTTAGGACAGGACACAGCTGCCATCTCTTTTAATCCCACAGAAACTGTTTGAGCGGCAATTTTAAATAACCCTGATTAGCATGGTTTTTTATTCAAAATAGAATATACCTATTTTGGCTTCAGAATTGATATCGACACTTCCATAAACAGATCTTATAAGTGCCCGGAATCAATTCAAAAGCCAAATTATTCATGATATCACATTAAATAAAACAATTATAATTTAGTTTACGTTTACTATTTCTATAAACAATAATATACAACCCTAACAATTTTTATACGTTAAAATTTCCAACTGCTTCCTTCATAATAATAGTTTTATTGATATTATCACTAATTAGTAAAATCACACGTAATTATTGTCTTTGTCACTAAAAGTCCTATAACACTTTCACTTCACATGATTACGGAGATGACTGGCTCAACTCAACGCAAAAGCAGAAAAACTTCAACTTAAATTAAATAATTAAGTAATTTATAATTTTAGTAAACATTTATATTTCAAATTATGAAAACCTAAATGAAAATAAACAAAGCAGCCATTTAAAAATTCCAAGTTAAAACTTCAACACAGACTTCAATTGTAGTAATGTTACCATTGCATAAAATTAATATAAAATTTTTCACTATATATATTTTATTTTAAGTTTATTTACTTTTTAAACACAAAATGCTCAACGATTAATGTTTTAAAACTTATAATAATAGTTAAATATTTTTACTAATAATAACTCTTCAGCTTTGTGAAGTTTTTTTATTATGAAAGACCCATTTTTATTTATAGGCTTGCAGCACTGAACAATCCCCAAATAGGTCTCAAATAATGTCGAAATTGACCACCCCTGATTTCAATATAGCCTTGCTTGTATCAGCTTTAAAATTCAAAACGCTTTAATACACGAGCTTATTTCTAGAGATAATCAAATTAAATTTGTATTCATTTTGTCATTGTGATATCGATCAATAAATTACCATCATCAATAAACAAATCCATTCATCTAGATAGATCTCACTCAGTGAAGCTCAATAGATTGTTTCCTAAATTCTAACAAACTTAATAAAAGCTTTCTAGGCAGGTTTCTAACAACTCCTAAACAGTGACTGCACGTTGATTAAAATTCTGTCTAGCAGTTCTGCATGACATAACGTGGAAAAATAGAACACACGCGGTGTGGTGTCTTCATCAGCATCATCATCACCCTTTATCCGTCCATTCTGAACATAGGCCTCCTTCAATGAGCGCCAAGACGACCGATCCCTTTCCACACGCATCCAACACTGACCGGCCACAGCACGAAGTCTTCCGACCAAAACTTCGTCTACCTAAACGCGGCCTCCAGTCTTGAACCTTACGGTGTAGTGTCTTATTTGTTTATATTGATTCTTTGTTTTTGGTTTTGGGCACGATTCTTTTTAAAAATTATTAGCATTTCATTCTTTAAAAAGCAAAATTAAAAATTTTGAAAAAAACCCACGACGGTGAAAACATAATTGAAAAATGATGAAATAATTAAAAAACCCCGACATTTAAACAACAGAGTATCAGTTTTCATAGCACTTCCCTACGCACCTTTTTGGTTCTCGGAGACGTAGATGTGGCAATAACATATTATTCAAGTCCCTATGAACTTAATATAAAACCCAATATAATCCGTCGGGGGCTGCCATCACTATTTTAAACTTTAACATAAATATAAAAAAGCAACAACTGCAGCGCCCCCTGGTGAGTCGTCACCGTAACACATTTAAGAACACGTACCACGATTAAACCCGATCCTATTACCGAAAATCGCATCTAAAGCGGACTAGTAGTTTTGGTTTTCCACAAACAAACATTTACTTCAGCGCCCCCTGGTGAGTTTTCATCGTAAAATATAATACAAGAACATGCACCGATCAAACCAGAACCCATCACTAAATTAAAACTGCATCAAAACAAATGTTTACTGCAGCGCCCCCTGGTGGGTTGTAATTGTAACACCTATCTTAGAACATGCACCAATCAAACCCAAACAAAATAGTAGTTTTGGAGAAAAATGGCAACATTGGATTGTACAAAAAACGTTTACTGCAGTGCCCTCTAGTGAGTTATCAACTTAATATCTATCTAATAATATGCACCAATCTAATCCAAACCCATCTCTGAAAACCGCATCAAAATCGGACAAGTAGTCTTGGAGATAACCGGCATAATAGGTTTACACACACAAACTGCCTCTCACCCCAAACGCATATACAGTCTCCGTTCCGTCGCGGGTAAAAATGCGGTGAGGTAAAATTCAAATAAGACTTTTTTTCTTTAAAAAAAATAAAACTACCAATTGAGGTGCAAAGGTCGTTTTTTCTTTATCTTTTGTTCATAGGTCAATGCGACTTCCAAGTAATGTTAAGTTTATGTTTTTATAGTGATAAATGTATATGGAAACTTTTATTTTAGCTGTTTTCCGTAACCAAGCTCTTGTTTATAAACATGATGCGTCCACAAACAGACCAGAATTTACGAAATTTTGTTACTTATAAAAAATTCTATGGGCATATTTTTTTTATTTTTATGGTTACCGCCATTCAGCTTATTTCAGAGGTGAAACAGCTTTTCAGAAACGGCAGGACAGACAGTGGAATTACTGGCACAGAGTCTTGCCATCTTTCATCTCGGGATAGACAACAAAGAGTTGCCTGGGCTATTTCCAGGTGCACTTGTTTATGTTTGACGTTGTCCACTTATCATCACGTAACTCGTCTGGCCGTTGACTTATCCCATTAACATCAAAAATATGAAGTTTCTTAAAAGAAGTGTAAGTTGTTTTTTGAAAGGATCTTAAAATAAAAAATAAAACATTTTTGTAAGAATGGGGTCAGCGATAACGTGGGCACACCTCAAGCGAATGCCATAACGGTTGGTTGAGAATGTATTAATAATTGAACTTAGCTTCTTTTATTAGCGTCTCCTCGAAGTGAGGCCAAAACCTGTATGCCCTTTGCGTTCGGTATTTTGTTTAACATGCATCAACATCAACATTATATAGACATATTATACGCCTGGATATAGACATATTTCAAGAAGTCTGAACCTTCGCTACTCGCAGTCAACCGAGACCGAGTTGTCTATTTTTTTATGTCATAAGGAGGTAAACGAGCAGTCGGAGCCTTATGGTGAATACCGACGCCCATACACATCCTCACAACCAGAGGTTATGCAGATGCGTTGTCCTCCTTTTCCCTATCCCACCAATGGGCCACTGGAAACTCACAAACTGCACGAATGTACAAAATGTAATTCCCTTTTACAGTTGCTAGGAATGTAAAAACTTCCTACCTTCCATCTCTCAACGGATGTGTGTTGATTGTTTTTGTCTTATAAAACCTTGTCTTCCTCTCTTTGAAAAGTATTATACGTTCAGATCATAGTGTCATGTTTAAAATTGTAGTGCAGATTTAAATATGAATGTAGTTTAAACTGTTATAAGTTTACCTCGCTTTTTAGTTTTTGCTTCTCTTTCACGGAGCACTATATACGCAAATTATGCATTTTAAACAGTTTCAATGTTAATATAAGTAGTACCTAATATATATTTCTAAACTGAATAATTAATTCCTCCATCAATAACTTATTGAGATCACATACAAGCAATAGAATATTTAGACTTTACAGTAAACGTATTGGGATGTTTAAATATTTTTGTATAAATTTTCGTCAATTGTCTACACAGATAGATTCTAAAAATATACTAAATAAGAAACCATATATATATATATATATATATATATATATATACGCGTGGCAATTTTTGAATTTTCAAATATAGCTGATCTCAAAAAAGGATTTTTATCTTATCTGTCCTACTCGTATAACGTAATTGGTGTACTATTTCGACGTAAAACTGTCTTTGCTTTTGCCAAATCCATTTCATAATCGGTAGACAACTGCGTAGACGTAAAACTTTGCCGATCTTGTCTGACACATCTAAAAACACGTTTGACAAGGTTTATTACTTCACTGATCATCCTTTTCGCATGATCTCAATGCAAATGAGCTTGCCATTAAATTTATAGAGGCCGTTCGTTTGGCTCGGCTAAATGAACGCTTGTATAATTTGTGTAGGTACATATTTATATTACTTACATGAAATATGTTATAATTTAACAATGGCTTCAAATAGGTTTATGTATTAAATGTATTTAACAGTTTTGTGTTACAGTAGAGATAGATAAAGCGCTAGACGATTGTGGTACACTGCCACAAATTCACTTTTCAATCCACCTTTGACCATCGCTATTGACATGAACAAGACTGGACTTTCTGTCAGGCTTAGATGTGTCTGGAACAAAGAAATACGTGGTGATACCTAGAAACTTTTGTATGAGGTAGCGCCAAGCTGCTTTGCATCCGAATTGGGCCGGCACGATCGGGGTGGTACCTCTCGCTCACATAACACCGGCGTCAAGTGACAGCTATGCTTTTGCGTTTCGTGCGGTTGGTGAGTTTCTGGTGGCCCATTCGGGGGGACAGGGAAAAGGAGGGCAACGTATCTGCATAATCTTTGGTTGTGCGGATGTGTATGGGCGTCGGTAGTCGCTGAACGGCTTCGACTGCTCGTTTGCCCTCCTATGCCATATTTTAAAAAAGATGAATAAATATAAATAAAAACAGATCGAAGAAAAGGTTGTAGGTTTTATCGTATATCAATGTAAAGAAAGTAGAGAGAAGGGATTGCCGTTTACTCACCTACAAGAGCATTTCTTTAAAAAAAAGAGAGAAACAAACACAATATTTAGTAATATTTCTTTAATAATATTCAAAGATCGAGTACAGCTGTTTGACACACAAACAATTGAACATACATTCAAACAATAACTTAAAGGTCCTTAAAAGCTTGATCTTAAGGACATCGAATGCAAATGGCTTGCAATTTATGACAGAAGTGACCCTGGCTGATAGGTAACAAAGGCTATGGAGGCTCGTGACTCACGACTCGAAAGTGACAACTTTCAAGGACAATCGTAGACAAAAGTGCCTTTAAGTATAAGATTTGCCGTGTGTCAAGCACCCGTGTGCGGTCAAATGCTTCTTGGGCTCTCAGCTTCCTATTGTTGAAGATGTGTGCGAAAAAAAATAATCTTTCATTTGGGAGCTATAACTTATTTGAGAATGTTTGCTCGTAGGTAGTTTTTTAAAGGAGAGTTGTGGATAAGTAAATATATTAAATAATGACAGACATTATCATAAGCTCGTAATAAAAATGATAACGTTTTAAGCAAAATCAGAACCGTGTGTAAATACCAACAAAAAAAAAAACAAATCAAAACACAAAGACTTAGGAACAACACACAACAAATACTAGGCTATAAGATAATTAAAAAGTAAGACTAGATTAAAAGCTTTACTCACTTTTACTTTACTTCTATTTCTCATTATTTTATGCATTGTTTTCTAAAGTTAGAAATATTTTAGTCAAGAAAATGAAACAAGATATATTTACTCTTTTACTCCTTTCGGGGAAGAGTTAAGTAAAATTATTTTTTTCCCTCTTGAACCCAATAATAATAGGTATTAATTTTAACAATTTTTATTTTACTTTACACTAATAATATTTTTTATCTAAACAAAGTTAAAAAAAAAACTCAAGTTACATAGGTAAGCACTCTATGGACAGTAATAAAAAGGAATTTGGACAATTTTGTAAGATATTATAAAACATTCGTACTTCTAGACAGTTTCGTGCTCGCCTCTACATCAAAATACAGCCTCATATCCGAGAGAGTAATTGGTGTCAACTTTGACGCCTCTAGTTAGCCGTCTTGTTTTATATCAAATTATTGTTTGTTACTTGTTACTAGATGCCGAATGGTTGGAGACTTTAGTGTACGCTAGGAACGGCTTTAAATAAGATTAACAACGGTTTGGTTGGATCACGAGAACTTCTCAAGTTGGTCTATATTCCACAACACAATACAAGTGATAAAAAAATGTGAAGCCTTGGTCGCGACAATTGATGATTCTAGATTAGTACTATGTAAGAGACAAATTAGCTACAGGAAATTAATAACGGGTATTCGCAGGTTTAATGCTAGTTTAGCATGCCAACTTATTTGGATCCGAAGTGAAGTTTTAGGAGCTGTACTTCAAAAGCTATTATCAATTCCGCAGTAGGTATACCGCCAAATTGGGATGGGAAGAGCCCCAATAGCGCTGACATGAATCTAATTATCGAATGGTCGCCCGGAGTTAAGTGATAAAACATCCTCTCCAGCCCCCAACAAGCTATTTATCAAACTTTTCTAATCAGAACCTTTGCGGGCATAATAAAAAATCCACGTGAATAATTTCCATTTAAATTCCATATTTGATTTGGTTCCATAAAATGGATCCCTAGCACTCAGGTTAAAGCTTAATTTTGTTTAGACAGTGTCTAAATCTCGAGTACTTACTGTTTTCAATCTCTATAATCGGTTTTGAATTTCCACAGTTCCGCGCCGGTAATTGGATTGCTGGAAGTTTGTGGGGTGGATTTTTCAACAGATTTTTAGGGAAAATAGATGTGCGCTTAATCAATGCTACTTGAACCCCTTCAAAAGTGAACAAGAAGACGGCAAAGGCCTTTCAATTTAATTATAGTTGATTAGTGACGTTGAAACTTTGTGTTGGGATAAAATGTAACTAACGTTCTGGTGTATTTTACAGCCTTCTGTGATTAAGGACCGTATTTTCTAGGATTTATTTATTATTTATCGTCTAGACTCTAAGAGTCTAGAGCGTCAGTCTAAAGTCATATTAAAAACATTTATTAATTGCTAAAGTCGAGAATGTATACACCGTCACCAGTTTTAAATCTATACTAATATTATAAAGCTGAAGAGTTTGTTTGAACGCGCTAATCTCAGGAACTACTGGTTCGAATTGAAAAATTCTTTTTGTGTTGGATAGACCATTTATCGAGGAAGGCTATAGGCTATATAACATCACGCTACCACTAATAGGAGCGAAGAAACAGTGGAAAATGTGTAAAAAACGGGGAAAATTATTCATCTTTGAGGCTTCCGTTGCGTGCGCTGCGAAAACGGTTCAAGATACACAAAAATTATGTGTGAAAGAATTATTTCTCTTTAAATGACCTAAAAAAAAGTCCGTGACAGTATATATGTCTAACTTTTAAGATTGACTCACAAGAAAGTAAAAGTCGGAAAAATTTAAGCCGCTTGGAGCTTACTTTCAAAACGCAGCCTTATTCCCTTTAGAGATATAACCAAAAAAGTAGAAATATGATCATCATCGGTACGGATACGTCCGTAAATATAAAATAACGCGGGCGAAGCTGCGGGCAACAGCTAGTAAGACATATTTGCACATATCTTTAGTAACAGTAAGCAGCATTAGCTGTACAAATCTGTATAGGGAGCGTATAATATATGGACTGCTGTGATCGCTCACACCGTTTTGTGTTGTGATCTCGTCCCCTATAATACAAAAAGAACATTTTTTTCACACTTATTTGGAAGTAAATCCATAAAGCATGACGTGTCAGCGATTACTCTCGACGTTTTAGCACCCTTCCACGCACTCGTGACGAACTCGAAATAAGTGAAAGATGGTAAAAGGTTCCAACATCTGCTCCCTCGATATTAAAACATCTAGTACGAGTTTATAAAAAATTCACCGAACCCCTTGGTGTTTAATGCGTTCCATTATCGATTTTGTACTGGGAAAAATTAAAGTACACTTTACAATGGATTTGATATAGGTACTTGATGTATGAATACAAAAAAAGGTTTCGACGTTTACGTGTAAGGTACTGAGTTATGCTGGACGTGTTTGAACAAATATAGTTTTATTATTTTTAGCTCTGCTATAATAGCGATCACCCTTATACTTTTCAACAGTTGAAAATTCGAGATTAAACAAACAAAGTAGGAATGATTGACCATATATAGGAAAGAAAAACTTAGATCTAGTATAATTATCCTTGGATTTCCGGATCATTTTTTGGACATTTTTTTGACCTCTTAACATCAGATAGTCTAACCAAACAAGATCGATGGATGAAAATAAAATGGCGATAGTACCATACTAATTGGTGAACCTGACCAGTTTTTTTCTTATCTAAACACTTAAACGATGTAATTAATGGAGGCTCAGGAATCAAGCTCAGTGCTCTTAGCAAGTTTGTGAAGGCTGGACCAATTTTGCCTTAAATGGATATCTTAATTAATAATGCGTAAACCTGATCCTTTGTTTGTGTTTAGCAAGATCATAAATGCAACTACGATTAAATTCCATTGAATTTGAAGGTGATTAATTATTGTCTCTTTGTCTGTGTTCGGTACGCTTTCAAGCCATTGAAGGTATGTATATCTTGACATTCGAGAATTAGGAGTGCTTTACTCTCCATAATGTAGACGGTGTTTGAAAACGGTAGACTGTTGGTCGCCTTTAGATTTGATAGTGGGTTGAAAAAGAGAGGTTAAGGTTAGGTTGTTTTCGGATTAATATCGCCTGATTGATTGTAAACAGTATTATCAGTCGGGTACACTTTTGACCTTTTCGATAACGTCGTGTTATTGTTAATTAATTTAATATTTATTTTATTTACACAATAAACATCTTTTTCTTCTCTTGACTCATTACTTGAAATCGGTGTAGTAATTTCCTCTATATCCTTCTGGTTCGGTGGTGACTCACCACCAAAACCGATGTAGTATTAGGCCCAATAGGCCATTCTCCTCTGCATAAAATGTCCATACTCCATACCATATTGGTAACCTTTCAAGTTTCAACTTTTCGACTACAGCCACTCAAACTTCTATTGCTATTCAAACAAAACAATGCCATAAACTGTTCTATCCATATCGAGCCG
Source organism: Helleia helle (assembly GCA_963853865.1). Taxonomy (NCBI): domain Eukaryota; kingdom Metazoa; phylum Arthropoda; class Insecta; order Lepidoptera; family Lycaenidae; genus Helleia; species Helleia helle. Next base: position 5,218,885 of record OY971426.1, on the reverse strand, counting down.
CAGCTTACAAAGTGCATTCGGATGTAATATTAACAAGATCGTTGTTGCCTAAAATGGAAAGTCTATTTGTAACAAAAATATGGCTCCATTACCAATAAATATTTCCTTGCCAGGTTCAAATGGTTCAAACGTAAAGGACTCACGTTCGCTCCATAAATTGCTGAGAGATTTATTTAAAGCTTTCGATTCCTGCTTACACTAACAATGATCGGTCGTTCCCCTGTCGTATGTGTTAATTGATATAATACTAAATAAAGTGATGCATTTTGGAGTTTGAAGGTATATATTATATAGGTATATATTAGGAATATTACATAATATCTAGTGTGTAATGTTGCTTTTAGGTGTGCCTAAAGTTAAAGAGAAACTGAAATGAATCTCAAATGCAAGTACACTTACAAATATTTCTTTGTGTAAAAATTTCAACAATTTAAACAAGTCAACAAAAGTGTTTATTTAGTTTAGTACTAGAGTCAGCTTAAAAAAATAGATTTTTTGTTAGAAATAAAGGGTTAGGTAACGAGGAAAGTTCAACTTTGAAACAAGTAATACTGGTTACAAATAATTCAAATAATTGAGGCATTTTTTCAGTGAGGTAGTTATCTACTGATAGAGAGCACGATGATTTGGTTTTGTGACTATTAAAATGGAAAACAAAATTTGTATGTAAGTCTAGTACTTTATCTGCGTCAAAGAATGACGCATCAGCATGCCTAGAAAAACGTGTTTATAATATTAATTACGTTATTCATTATAATAACAATTCGTTAACCAGACAAAAAGTATGTGATGATTCCATCGTCTTATGACAGTAGGTACTGCTATATAGCTTCGGTGCTCATGATATCTATCCTATTTATAGGGAATACGAAAATTACTATGAATAGAAATACATAAATGAAAGTGTAAAAGAGTGAAAATATGAAAATTTTAATATTTTACCGGGTTTTATCTTCTATTTCAAATTCTGCGATTCTAGATGCTAAAATGATTGCAGTAAATTCTGATTATGCGTCACCTACGACTTTCTGGCGACCCTCTAAAACGTTATTATCGATTGTTCGAGAAATATTGTAGTTATTGCGTTTCGTTTTATTGTTTCTAAATCTGAACTCTAAAAGGGGCAAGCGTGTACCTTTTGGATATAGGAAATAACTTTGAGTTTGTCAAGGGTTCTTAAATGGTTAAATTCTGGTTTCTTTTAATTATAACAAGATTGGTGGAATCATTGTTGAGAAAGAATGAGAGAATTTCAGATGCGCATATGAATTTACTCAAGGGGCACCTTTTTAATATTGTTTATATCAGTTCCCAGTATAGAGAATACGCACTACGCAAAGGAGACTCTTCAGTTTTCTTACATTTCAAAAGCGGCAGCTGGTAACTGTTAAATTTGGCAATTATCTTTAATTTACAAAGGAGCCACTGAGGAACATCAAGACGGTGATTTCTGGAAAGAACCAAGACTGTATGAATAAAATGTATGGCATGAACCATGCTTATACGTGCTACTGTTGGCTCTCCTTCAAGAAACAAGGTGAGGTCGCGCCTATAGCGAACTTCACATACCAAGAAACATAATTTTAGAGATTGCAATAAGGTGTCAGGAATGGAATCAGATATATCGAATTCCTCCTAAAGTTTTCCTTCACAGTTAAATAAGCGTTTATAATCTGGATTAGAGGTTTTCACACATTTCTGTCGTCCTGGTGTGCTCAGGTCACTTCAAGACCAAGCCATTTCTATCTCTAGATTCTGGATCGTTCACTATAAATAGCTCGCTAGTAATGGGCTTGATATTCATAGCCATAAAACTTTAATTCTTGGGTGGCGTGATTTTGATGATTTTGATTTGAGATGGTCATTAAGTATGATGTCAGTCTATTAGTTCACTGTTACGTGTATCAATCAACGTATCCAGTTTTGGCTGCACACATTTGGATGTCGTTAAATTGGATCGAATCATTTAATTATACAATTTATTAAAATTATCAAACGGAATTTCCGTATTTTTAATTGGTATAACCGAAAGGTTAAATAAAACTTAGAAATACTTTTTGAAGGCTGTATTTTGCATTATATAAAGTTTTTTCCCGAATGTTCATGTGATTTTTAAGTAAGATGTACAAGAGATTTTTTCGTAAAAGTTAAGAAAATTATTAAGATCTTAGAAAATTGACTATATGCCCGGAATAACATAAGTGAATTCTGTAAATAAGTTACATCCATAGTAGGGTTATACGGACATAGGCTAGATTTCCATTGGATTTGTTTCGTTGGTTTTTCTCAACGGGCTTGCCTTGGAACCGGTGGTAAACTCAACTGACGTTCAAAAATACTCTGTTGCTACTATTTTGAATATATTTTTAATTGAAACTAGCTGTAAAATTGAGTTTTCTTTTCTACTTGTATTTTTGTCGCGCTACTACCTTCCTCGTATAACCAGTTTATTCTTGTTTACCTTTATCTTTTTTATTAATTTATGGAACGCACACCTGTTTGCTAAGAGGATCAATGTGCTCGAATTCCAATCATAATCAGCTGTTTAGTGGACAATCAAGGCCAGGACAACAGAATTAATTTATGTAACAAATTCTATTTTTATTTAAGTCATAAGGAGGAAACCGAGCAGTCGGAGCCTTATGATGACTACCGACGGCCATACACATCCGTGTATCACATGTGTTGCCCTCCTTTTCCCTATCCCCCCAATGGACCACCGGAAACTCACTAACCGCACGAAATGCGACAGCACACCTGCCACTTGACGCCGGTGCTATGTGTGCGAGAGGTACCATCCCGGTCGTGCCGGCCCAATATGGCTACTAAGCAGCATGGCACTATCTCTTGCATAAATATATATAATTGATGTAATTTCTTACCTAGATAAGTTGATTTAATTCAAACACAAAGTACTTTTAAACCCCCGACGCAAGCCGTCTGTAGCACCGTAGAAGTCAAATGAATGAACCGATTTTAATTTATTTTTATTTATTTAAATTTAGGTCAGGTGGTTATGAAACATATTTTATCAAAATCTTTTGTTATTGCGTTGGGATTTCTTTAAATGTCTTTGATCCTCCTAGTACTTTTAACATTTTATTATATTATCTGTAAAATTCCCAAAAGCAAGTATCAATTTGTAAAATGGCTCAAGTAAAAAATTAACATCAGCTCTTTAATGTCGCTAAAACGTGGATCAAAGAACTACGCACTCGTGTTTGTAGGTGTCGGCGTCGCTCCCTTGTCTCCCTGAGATATTACTCTAATTGCAGCTGCCAGCTCAAAGACATCTTAACATAAGTGGGTAATTAGAAGCAGTGACGTTGGTGTGTATCACTCCGTGTACGTTGTCCTAAATATCGGTCTAGGGGGCACACATACTAGGCGTAATAACGCCTAGTATGTGTGCATTTTTTAGCATATTGATCGACCTTTTATATGTATCATGATCAATATCTGTCCCCCTTGCGAGAAACGCCATGATAGCCTTTATTTCTACGTGGCAAGAACCACTCGATTTCTGCTAGGATCAGCTACTGCACGGAACACGTCGCTGCTCCTAATTGATAGTGGTCTTATCGTCCGTCTTCCCGAATATGACCCCTACTGCAGGATTTTATTAGCCCGCCGGCCATCACTTCTTCGGTACTTTCGGCGTATGTGACCACTGCCAGTTGCCACTAGCTTACTATCCTACCTAATCTTCGTGTTATGTCCGCTTTTTTTATTTTTTTACTTCTTCATTGTAAATTAAAGTGCATAATTCAGCGTTTCCCATTTGGTGGGTTGCTAACCGTTTGACGAAAAAAAAACCCGGTTGCACCACTGCCTCCTTTTTATAAACAGCTAGGAGTGCTTAACCCTACCTAATATATTATGTATAATATTAAAAAACTTGAGTGGGTCACGAAGGAGGAATACGAATTTTACGGACCACAGCTAAACAATGTTTGGGTTATTAGTTAGAGTAATGTGTTGTAACAAACACATTACTCTAACTAATAACATCATTAGACACTACAAAAAATTTCAAATTTTCGGAAAATCATAATCAAAACATATCCCTAGCTTAAATACACAACCAACACAGAAATAGCAGTTACATAAGAGTACACGCAGCATTAGCACCCGAAGCAACCATTTGGTAAAAAAAAACAATGTTTGGGAAACGCTGGTTTAATGTATCCTTTTGATAAATTCAATAATGTCACATACTATTTAAAACAAAAGCTTCTTCCGTAACTGTGCATGTATATTTACTTGGATTTTAATATTAAATTAGCGTACGTAATAATTTTTATTTAGACGGTAAGTGTTCCGAGTGAGCGATGATGGCCTAGTGGCCCTCTTGAGTGAGAGCCGAGAGGTCCGGGTTCGTTCCCGACCCCCTTGTGATGCCTAGCAAAACCCATTTGTTCTTCTAAATTTCTACGTGCACCTGAACATGAGACCTTCGCTTTCTCACCGGTGAAGGAAACATCGTGTTCGCCTGTAAGTCTTTGAAGGTGTATCAAGTTCACCAACCCGCACCGGTGAACTATGGGCCCAAAACCCTCCTCGCCTGATTTCGAGGAGGAGACTGGAGAGCAGTGGGACCCGTGCCAAGCAGTGGGACATATTAGGGCTGATATTTATTTATTATCATTCTTATATTTAAAATGTTCTGAAAATAAATGCATTCTTACGCTACGCTAGTTATTGTTACCGAAAATTCGTGACCATCTTTAGCCGCAAAAAAGTATAACTGTAAAGTTGGCGTAAATATATAAAACCAATATGTGTATATGTTGAGAATAATGTACTCGTAGTACACCTGTCGGTAGTGGCGGGTCGTCGATAAGTGGCTATGTCATCAAACCTGTTCACGAGGTGTTGGTGTTTATTTTCTTCATTTTCCCTGTACGAGGCTAAATGTCGTTTGCTCTAGTATCTCTATTATTGGTTAACGTTTATTTATTTGTTTAGAAACATTAGTCCGTGATTATCGAGCATATAACCGGAATAGAGTGGTGATGTTATGTGTTTTGTATGAAAATAACTTCCGACAAAGAGCTGCGACGCTGCGCCGGTTCTGCGCTCTGATTGAGCGACTGATGGCCATTGATGGATGTTTAGCCGATGGGACTGACATATAGAACACTGGTTGGTTGAATTGCTATTACGTCAGTGCCAAATCACTGACTAGTTTCGGAATTACATGAAAGATGCTAGGTCTTGGTCCCTGTATATTCTTGGTGCATAGTCAAGATATTCCACGAAAGAAAACTCAATGTGGGTGCTGCTATAATCGCATATATCGGTAGTGTTTCATGACGCTTGCGTATAATTAATATACGTTACGACAATATTCTGAGAATTACCGGTGGGAGGGAAGCGCTGTGCATGGGTACCACCATCTTGCTTATTTCTCCCGTGAAACAGCTTTGCTGTGTTTCGGAGAGAAGGGCAAGACAGGCAGTGTAATTACTGGCACCGAGACTTAACATCTTATGTCTCAGGATAGGCAACACATAAATGAGTTGGCTGGGCTCGTTCCAGGTCTACTAGTTTATGTTCATGGGCGACGTCGACCACTTAACATCAGGTGGTACGTTTGCCAGTTTGCCTATCCAACTAACATAAAAAAAAAAAAAAAAAAATTTATTGTAATTATACCGCGAATGATCACGTAAGCTTGATGTTTGATTTTACACCTGATACTAACACGCTTTATGCGTACTGGAACTCCTGGATCAATGTCTGGCTGGTCGAGTGGCGTGGCTGATGGACACTACGCTAAGTCGCCGGTTCGAATCCTGAATTGCAGATGATTTGTATGATGCATATGTATTTATATAAAATTCTAAAATATATTTCCCTTCATAGTACTCGTAGGCGTAGCACAAGTTCATAAATATTAACTAAAGATAAATATTTATTTATTTATCTTCCCGGGGTCTAGCTTCGACCATAACATGTAAGGAAATTAATAAAAAAAAATTAAACAGGATATCCGGAGCTTGACATTTGGGCATTTACGAATGTTTTGTTCGCGGTATATATCCAATTTGAAACAGTAGTAGTAGTCACAATAGCCCTGTTTTTATAATGTTTTTATTTCTACAGCTTATGCCATAGTTATAAGTGCCATGCTGCTTTGCACCCGAATTGGGCCGGCACGACCGGGGCCGTACCTCTCGCTCACATATCATCGGCGTCAATTGACAGCTATGTTGTCGCGTTTCGTGCGGCTTGTGAGTTTCCGGTTGCCCATTGGGGGGATTGAGAAAAGGAGGGCAACGCATCTGAATAACTTTTGGTTGTCTATGGGCGTCGGTAGTCACCATAAGGCTCCGACTGCTCGATTGCCTCCTTATGGCATAATAAAGCTTATCAACAGATACTACACTAACAGTTAGACATACATTTTTATGCGATGACACGTAAGTATCATCATTCCGCTTTTTTTCGATTTCGTATTTTACAGTACCTACCACCTTTTTTTTTTTGTTTTTCTTTAACGCCGGGAAATGCTCTGAGGCATCCCGCGGGGGAGTGGGTCTCCCCACGCGGGTATGTGGGACTCGCTGCGCCCGACAGCTGGTAAATGGACGCAGCTCTACCCACTAAAACCCGGCGAGTGCCACCAATGCCGCCTTTGGTGAGGTGCCCCGGATCTAGAAAACAAACAGGGCACTTCGACGGCTAGTCAGTCCCACAAGGGACCGACGCCACCTCCACAGAGGGTTTGTCCCGCACCACAGAACAACCCCTCCCAACGTTGGGACAGTACAATGGGGTGAGGTTCCCATCCTCCCCCATTGTCCCCTGCTCTTCTGTCCCCTCTTCTTATAAGAGGGGTACAAAGAGCTCCATCGGCCCAATTAGCTTCGCCCAAGGTGCACCGCCCACCCTAGGTTACTGAGCCCCACCGCCACGACAAGGCCTGAACCATGATGGGAACAGTACCTACCACCTGAGGTACCACCGAATTGATCGAATTGTATTTTATTTTAATTCACGTTTATCTAAGTTATTGTTACATTTCCTTTGTCATTTGTCTAGTTGATCTTTCAATGATAAGTCTGATTGAGTATCGGGTGTAGTCTTGGCAAGTACAGTGCGGTGTAAATTCTTTGACCAAGTACGCCCTTAATTGATTACAAAAAAAGCTTAGTATGTGTTCCCGTTTGTTTTCCACAACTTTGAACTGAGGAGGTTCAGCGAAGCACAGTCTGAGAATAGGGTTGGCGACACCAGTTTTTAAATGTCTTTAAATTCTTTTGGATTTTTTTCCTCTTTGAGTGGCGAGGGATCGGTCGTCTTGCTGTTCTTTGATGGAGGCCTATGTTCAGCTGTGGACCGACAAACACTGTCCTGTCCAAAATATATATTTTTTGTGAATCTAAACCATTCTCGAATCCACTTGAATACACACACAAAAATTCATCAAGACTGGTCTAGCTAGGAGGAGTTCAGTGACATACACACGGAAGAATTATATATATAAAGATAGTGTCGATTTAGACAGATTTGTTTCATTATAATAGATTTAGACAGGTTCAGTCTTATTTGAGTCTAAATTTCTATATATTAAAGTCTGTTCTGGGACTTCTGGGCGGAATTCGAACCAGTGTAGGCTCCATAGTTTGTCCACCATAAAACGGCTGTGTATATATATATATATATATATACTTGTACTTGTAACCATAAGCCACATAAATATATATTTTCATAAGATATCAGACATATTTAGTCTCCAGGTTATGGGCAGGTTTTCTAAAGTTTCTCATATATAACGATATGGCAGTCATCATTGTTTTCTGTCCATAAATCATAGTAAATAATATTGTAATATGATACATTATAATTATGTAAACGATTCTCTCACAAGGCAATATTCTTGCATTAAAACTCCATTAATTATAATTTACCATCCTGTATCCGATGAGAACATCTATATAAATGCTAAGGTAACTGTCTGTGTGTCTATCTGTCTGTCTTATATTTTCACGCCAAAATCGCTAATCGTATTTCGTTTACATTGATTAAGAAGATTGATATATTTTGAAGAAGACATTATGTATAATAATATGTTATAGACTAAGTTGGGCGTTGGCTAGCAATGGCTAGTATTTCGGTGTCTATACATATTTATACCTCTCGATAAAATAAAAAAACAAAAACCCAACCAGTCACAGGGTCTGTTGATAGAAGTGACACAAATTAAATTCAAATACCTATAATACTATAGAATATAGGCTATAAAAGATTCCCCACCATGGTTCAGGCCTTGACGTGGCGTTGGGGCTCAGTAGTCTAAGGTGTGCCCAGCACCTTGGGCGAAGCTAGTTGAGCCGATAGGACTCTTTGTACCCCTCTTATAAGAAGAGGGGACAAAAGATCAGGGGACAAGAGGCGAGGACGAGAACCTAACCCCATTGTACTGTGCCGATGTTGGGAGGGGTTGTTCTGTGGTGCGGAGCAACTCCTCTGTGGAGGTGGCGTCGGTTCCTTGAGAGGCTGACTAGCCGTCGAGGTGCCATGCTTGCTCATTAGATCCGGGGCACCTCACCCAAGGCGGCATAGGTGGTACTCGCCGGGTTTTAGTGGGTAGAGCTGCGTCCACTTACCAGCTTTCGGGCACAGTGAGTCCCACATACCCGCCTGGGAAGACGCACTCCTCAGCGGGATGCCTCAGAGCATTCCCCGTCGTTCAAGAAAAAAAAGGCTGTAAAAGATTATGATAACCCGCCCCATGACATAATCTAGAAGCAACACAATTTTCAAAAATAAATATTGCATAATCTTATATAAATAAAACAAACGTCAAACTGCGTCTACAGCAGTTACATGAGAGTACACGCAGCATCAGCACCTGAAACAATTCAAGTAGAGAAAAAACTGCGTCTCCAGCGACTCGTGTGCGGTGTCGCGAGTTCAGAGATTTTATCTCATCTAAAAATATGCGTACCTACCGCGCTAAAAGAAGTTTACACTTCAATAAGATTAAATCTGGTATCTGATAAAGACATTGTCTATTTAAATATTTATTATCATTCAGTACACAAATGACGAATATGAGTCCAAGTTGGCGAATCTGATAGCAACAGCTATTAGTGTCTGTATTACATTTAACGCCTCCACCGCTTATCGTACTTCGATGAAATTAAGCAAGAAGATAGATAATATGAAAACCATTTTATTAGTATCTATCTATTTAACCGACTTCAACAAAAAAGAGGAGGTTCTCAATTCGGCCGGCATTTTTTTTGTTTAATCAAAAAATATGGAAAATCCTTGAAAGGGGACATTCTACTAGATTTTATAGATCTACACAAAGCCACGGTCGATAACTAGTTATGTTATTGTAACATTATCTTGTTTAAATATTTATATATACTAAACATACTAATGAAGCAAACTATTTCATATTATGGTAGCCACGGAAGACATATTTATGGCTTAATGATTGATTTTAGTTTTAATTATGAATTAGTTATTAATTGGACTGTTAATAATAAAATGCGTATATCTCAGAGTTCCGTATACCTACGGTATAAAGGTATGCGAGTCTCGTGAACAAGACATTAACGTCGAAACATCGAGCTCTGCAAAACAGAAGTGGAAAAAGGTAGATATCCCGTTTTAAACACTTAAATGTGAATATAACCAGGTAATTTACAAGCTTCCGTGTAAAGTGTACCTTATAATTTTTGTACATCTGTTAAATCCGAATGTTATATTTACCAGAGGTTTCTTCCAGAACATATTATCATTTTTTTAAATGTTAGTTGGATAGGCAAACTGGCAAACGTGCCACCTGATGGTAAGTGGTCGACGTCGCCCATGAACATAAACTAGTTTACCTGGAACGAGCCCAGGCAACTCATCTATGTGTTGCCTATCCTGAGACATAAGATGTTAAGTCTCGGTGCCAGTAATTACACTACCTGTCCTGCCCTTCTCTCCGAAACACATCAAAGCCGTTTCACGGGAGAAACAAGCAAGATGGTGCCCATGGTGATGTGACCCATGCAGCCGGGAGCGCGGCACAGCGCTTCCCTCCCATCGGTCATCATTAGCCGTTTTCCGCCTGCTGGAAGCCACGTTCAATGAACGCTAAATATCCGAGCCCTTGCCGCCATAGATCGCCGTCCATCGTTGGAGGTCTTAACCTACAGTCTTTCCGAACGTGACCACCACCCCAGAAGTCTACTTTACGTTCCACCGGCCGCTTCACCTTCTTGCTTGCTTGTCCTTCGCCCATAGAGGTCGACCTACCCTTAGTCTTCCAGTACCTGGATTTCACTCCAGAACAAATAGATAGATACATTTCAGTCTCCCAAAATTACACTAAAAATATATTCGCGTTTGGAGGTCGAACTACCCTACGTTTTTCCGAACGTGGCCTCCACTCTAGAACCACAATATAACAAGAGTTTTTCCACTTACACTACAAAATATGAATTTTATAACCCCCTGGAGGTAGCCCTAGTCCAAGCGAGGTTTCCCAAAATGGCGCGACCGGATCGTCTAGCCTTAGCGGTCGGGACTGGAGTTCTGTTCCGTGTCAGGCAGTGTTCGCTATTTGTTGGGCTTCACGGTCGCTACATTACGTGCTTAAAGTTAAAAGCGTTTTAGGATTAAAAATGTAAGAGATAAGAGATTGAAAGGGTTGTGTAAATAAAATGTCTACTAATAAAGCTAAAGAGTTTGTTTGAACGCTGTTCTATGAATTATTAAAAAATGTTTTTTGCTAATAAACTAACCTATTTTATTGAGGAAGGTTATAGGCTATTTATTTTATTTAACTAAGGGCGTGAAAGCGCGGAAAATAGTTTTATATATTTACAAACGTCTGGAATGGTGATGACGTGCCGTTATATATATTTGCTGTGGCCTGTGGTCGTAGACTAGAATCGTGCCAATCGCAGAATTTTATAAATATATCATATATAATATCATAAAAAAATAAAAACAAAAATTTTAGCAAAAAAAAAATAAGGGGTGGACCACCCTTAACATTTAAGGGTTGGAAAAATAGATGTTGACCGATTCTTGGACCTACCCGATATGCCCACAAAATTTCAGGAGAATCGGTCGAGCTATTTCGGAGTTTAATTACAAACAACGTGACACGAGAATTTTATAAATTAGATGAAAATAAATATAAGTACCTACATAATAATAGGTACTTATATTATATGTATTACGGTCATGATTGTGTTATCTTATCTCTCTATCTAATCTTTATATTTTAAAATTTCGTGTAATACGTTGTTTACCCGCGATGAACAACGCGATGTTCATCGCGGTAGAAACACTAGTGAAGAAGTCATAGTGTAGAACTAGTGCAGATAGGTTCAGAGATTAGATAGCATTGGATACGATAGGTGGCGGTGTCTGGTCATCGGAGGGGAACTGTCTCTGCCGAGCGTCATCGCCGCGATGCTCGAAAACGACGAGTCCTGGATGGCGATGGTCTTTTTCTGGGAGACAGTAATGTCCCAGAAGGAAGCCGAGCGGGTGAGAGAGGAAGCTCCTGACGCGGCCTTCCAGTGGGAGGCGAACTTAGAAGGTGTTAATGCGCCTCCAGTAACGCCCCTGTGCTCGGGTCGGTATCAGGAACCTGAGACCAGTATGGCGCAACGTTGCGTGAAAGCGGCTGAAGGCGATCGCAGGTGGTTTAGTGGGGTAGTGCATTCTCAAGTGCGAGTCCCCATATAGGTCCAGGAGCCGTACCCGAAGTAGACCTGGATCATGCGAAAGCATCAACTTGCATCATAAAAATCCATGCTTATTTAGCAAGAGGTAGTTGCCATGCTGCTTTGCTGCCGAATTGAGCTGGCACGACCGGGGTGGTCCCTCTCGCTCACATAACACCGGCGTCAAGTGACAGCTATGCTGTCGCGTTGCGTGCGGTTTGTGAATTTCCGGTGGCCCATTGGGGGATAGAGAAAAGGAGGGTAACGCATCTGCATAATCTTTGGTTGTGCGGAGGAGTATGGGCGTCGATAATCGCCAAACGGATTCGATAATTCGGCTATAAAAAAATCCAGAAGTGGACGGCAAGTTCTCCCAAACTGTACCGCTAAGCTATCTGTGTGATTGTTCATACATCTATATTATTCAGCGATAAAGCTGTATACGTCTGATAGTCAATAGTTTACAATGTTGCCGACAACTCATTGTATTGTTCTTTGTCGTTTGACATTGGCAATGGAAATGCTGGCTGGCTGTAACGGCGTGTGATTGTCACGCAGGTAATGAGTATTCTGTATATTAGATACACCATACGGACAGACATTGAGGATATAACTGTAAAAAAACTGGGTAAGCAATAAACTGATATTTTTGCAATTATAATTTAATTCCATATTCAGTAATATGTTGTATTAATATTATAGGCTGTTAAAAGCTGCTTCGTTTACGTTTTACTTTTTATAGTCGTTTAGGGACTATCAGCGAGCATAATATAACCGGAATAGACCGGTAATGTTATGTGTTTTGTATGAAAACAAATTCCGCCCAATTTGTGCTGCGACGCTGCACCAGTTCTGTGCTCTAATTGGCCGACAGATGGCCATTGATGGATGATTGGTCGATGGGACGTACATATAGATCACTGATTGGCCGAATTGATACCACGTCAATGACAAATCACTGACCAGTTTCGGAATTTTATGCCTCACATTACTACTCTATCTGGTTGTATACTCGATGGAGACTATTAAGGATTATTTAAATCCGCTTAAATGTCCTTATCTTTCCTAGTATAATAATATTGAGGTGTCTGTTTTACCTGCTAATTTTATTAAAAAAAAATCCCAGGAAAATTTATTTTGTAAGATATTAAAATATTTTATATTATTTAGCAATTATCCCGCGAAAAAAAAAATTGCTAAATAATATAAAATATTTTAATATCTTATATAATGGATTTCCGCAAGGTAACGCCTGATTCTATTAACTATCAAATTTATTTTGTGTCTGTTAACCATGAAGGGATATGCTTCTTAACCAGGTGGGAAGACGATCTCCGTGCGGTGGCCGGTCCGTGTTGGATGCGAGTGGCGAGGGATCGGTCTTACTATACTATACTACTTTTCCGCTGGGAAATGCTCTTAGGCATCGCGTGGGAGAGAGGGGACTCCCCAGGCCGGTACGTGGGACTCACTACGCCTGAAAGATGGTAAGGTGGACGCAGTTTTACCCGGCGAGTGCCACCAATGCCGTCTTTGGTGAGTTGCCCCGGATCTGCTGAGTAACAGAATAGAGGTCCCTCAAGGGACCAACCTCCCCCACAGAGGGGTTGTCCCGCACTACATAATAACTCCTCCCAACGTCGGGACAGTACAATGGGATGAGGTTCCCATCCTCGCCCCTTGTCCCGATACTATACTACTGGTATTATAGTATTATACTATTCACTAATTCGTAGAACTCATATTTATTGTTAATCTAGAATGTTAATCTAGTTTAATTTAAAATATAATTATTACACCTAATCTGAAATTGCTGGTGTAATCATCATCGGTATGTTTACATGGATACCACCATTATCCTTACTTATTCTGCCTAGCAGCTTCATACGTCACAGGCATATCTTATCACTCTTACGGATTCCTTGATGTTTACTATCATACAAGTATGGATTGATCCATGAAAACATTTTTGTTTGCTTGTTTTAGTGCGTGCGTGATGAGCGTACGAAACGCGAGACAAATGTGAAGAGTTAACGGCGCCATGTTACCGGTAGGGCTACCACACGTAAGGTGGCGTCATGAATTGTTTTCTGAGTCTACTTGCCTATTGCGCGATTTTGGTAATCATATACAGCAATACATACATCTCTGTCCAAAATATGGATTTTATCTATCAAATTCAAAACTATTTATAAAAAAGTGTGTGCGTTCAAAGTAGGTACTTTGAACGCACCTACACAAGTAAGAAATGAAACTTATTTGGCAAACCAATTTTTAAATCTCGTTTATATTTATGCTAATCTAAAGCTTTAAATTTCCCAGACTTGCGATGTGACGTTCGCTCTACCTTACTCTCTCTCTCGATCTTTCTCACTCGCTTGCTCCCTACTCTCACTCCATGGATATGTGCTTCATGCTACCTTCGCCCTTTCTCACTCTCTCTCAATCGGTCTAATCACTCTCTCCCTCTTCTTGGACAAAAACGTTACACATTTTCGTATCGTTTCATCCATAAAAATTATACCCTCATGCGCGCAAAGAAGTTTCACTTCAAAAATATATTATTTATATTCAAGTATACTTAACTGAAAGTTACAACTTTTTTAAGTACATCGAATCTCGTCATTGGATTGACTCATTTTGATAAAAAATATCAAAGAGGTAGAAGAGGTAAACAATATTTTATTACTTAATTTTATTGAATATTTTTAAGAAATTTAATTAAATTATTATTCTACGTTGTGGCCTCATATATGAACGTCAACTAAACAAAAGAATAAAATTCCAACACGCCGAGGTGTAATAACCATACGGCAACAAGCTCCTAACAGACTGTTTCGATCGTTATGACGTTCATAAAGACCCATTTTCAGCCGAGACCCATTCCCAAAGTCGTGTGTCAACCCTCGGATGCTCTGGTAATAACAACTCGCGTGTACCTTTCGTGTATAAAAAATACGATCGGCGTTCTTTATTGTAATGTGTGTGAACAAGTACCCAATCGTGTGTCCGGAAATGTCGATATTGATGGTCACTGCGATTTCGAACAAGGTTCATACTTTTAACTGTTTAGGAGAGACTTAGACTTACTAATGGTAGTAATAGATTCACCATCTGTGGAAGAAATAGAAGGTATTTTTAGGCCTAGACGGGCAGAACGAATTTACAGAGAGAAATTGTAGGTAGTGACGTGTTCCTGGAACAGATGATGAAATCTTTATTTTGTCTTTTTTTTGCGCCGGGAAATGTTCTCAGGCATCCCGCGGGGGAGGGCATAGATGGTAAGGTGGACGCAACGAGTGCCACCTATGCCGTCTTTGGTGAGGTGCCCCGGATACGTTGAACTACAGGGCACCTAGACGGCTAGTCAGTCCCCCAAGGGACCGGACTTCACATCCACAGAGGGGTTGTCCCGCACCACAGAACAACACCTCCCAATGTCGGAACAGTTAAATGGGTTCTCATCCTCACCCCTTGGCCCCCCCCCTGCTCTTTTGTCCCCTCTTTTTATAAGAGGGGCACAAAGAGCAGCCCCCTTGGTTCAATTGGCTTTGCCTAAGGTGCTGGGTTCATCTTAGGCTACAACAAGGATTGAATCATGGTGGGGAGATACTGTAATCTGGTGATGAAGGCTACAATCATATAATTCGTTTGTCATTGTGCATTTTCTTGGAGTTCTATTACTATTTTACATACTAGTACTTTCTTATTTTTTAATTTAATCAATAATCTGTGATCTATTAGTACGTTAAGAAAAAGCGTTGTGTTCATTGAATATCATTGCAAAGAATTATAAAAATATCGGGAAAAAGCACAAGTAATATTAATATTTATAGGATTTCAACCCTTACCTCTGGTATATATCTACCTCTATATGGTATATTCATCCATGAATCCTCGAGCGAAGCCGCGGGCTGTTATATAGTGCAGCTTTGTCTCAGCCACTCGAAACCTGAGCTTTGTGCAAGGTCTTGGAACATTGTCAACAACTGTTGGACGAGCATAATAAATACTGTCTTTTAAAATGACTTTTTCTGTCTTGTTATATCAAAGGTATATTTTAAATGTTGTTTTATAATAATTAATTATTATTAACGAAATTCTTGTTTCATTGATCATTGCTGAGGGGCTGGTGCCCTCTGAGTATTAGAAACATCTAACGAAAACGGTAAAAATGGTGGAAAAGATGGGTACGGGCTTGCCCTCATGAGTGAGGGGTATGTGTCCTAGTGATAGAAAGAAAACGGACTGACAAACGGAATGGGTCAGAATCAAGTAGTGACCTTGACATGAAAGAAGAGCAGTAGGTAGAGCCTGCTGCAGCTAATGCCTAACATACTAACACACCCATACGCTTACACACACGCACACATACACACATACATTTAAATACTCACAGATCACATGTGCGATGCAATTTTAAGTGGACATTTTTTCTAAAGCTAAAGTAAGCTTGTTTCTCACATTTATTAGGAGTGATGTATAATTCACGGCAACGTGGGCAAACGTGGTGAGGAATGTTAAGAGTGTTTTAGTGGGGTTTGAAGGTCCGAGGGAGGGTTTGAGTGTTTTATTCAATAACTGTGCCTAGTTTTATGGTCAAAATATCATATAAAGGTTGCGTGAGGTGTATAGAATAGAATATGTTTTATCATCATTATCAGCCTCTGAAATCTGAATACGGACATTTCTGGATGTCTCTTTTAATGAATGCAAAAACGGTTAATCCCCGGCTACCTGAATACTTTACCATAATACAGTAAGTAGAAGGCGACTAAATAAGAACTGCTAGCTATTTCAGATTTAAAGTTGTACCCACACTGTTACTTGTTCTGATTGTGACCTTTTTACACGCCTTATATATTTAGCTTCACTTGTATGTTTGTTTATAGCCGACTCCTTTAGACTTGATTTTGTCCCACTTTAAGACGTCAGATTAAACTGAAACTTTGCACACTTTAAGGACCGATGACAATACAATAATTTAATAAGTTTGTTTCAATGTGCTATCCTAATTATCCTAAACAGGATAGCACATCTAAAGGAGGCATAAGGCACGTATTACCTACCTACATCACTTGTGTGTTTTTAGTCTCTCATTCTAAAGTGATGGCCATAAGTTGAGTAATTTACATTAATAATAAAATCCATATTAAAAAGTAAAAATAGATTATAGTTTAAAAAAACCAAAATACACGTCATAATAGCAAACCAAAATAAAATAAAAAATAATAATTTTTAATACAAGAATTAAATGGATTAACAAAAAAAAATTTTTTTTTTTATTTATGTTAGTTGGATAGGCAAACTGGCAAACGTGCCACCTGATGGTAAGTGGTCGACGTCGCTCATGAACATAAACTAGTTTACCTGGAACGAGCCCAGGCAACTTATTTATGTGTTGCCTATCCTGAGACATGTTAAGTCTCGGTGGCAGTAATTACACTGCCTGTCTTGCCCTTCTCTCCGAAACACAGCAAAGCTGTTTCACGGGAGAAACAAGCAAGATGTACCCATGCAGCCGGGAGCGCTGCACAGCGCTTCCCTCCCACCGGTAAATTACTTATTGTAAAAAGACGTGAGGTGCTCGATATTCATTGTTAAAAATATTTCATCGGTATCTATTTCTAATCTCTTTCTCTTTTAGTATATAGTATAAAGTATCTTTTACTACAAAAACTTAGTACAAAGAACCTCAAGCTTTTTACAATAAGTAGGTAATAGGTATATTTTTTTTGTTAATCCATTTAATTCTTGTATTAAAAATTATTTTCAAATTTTTATTTCGGTTTGCTATTAAAGTCTGTTTTTTAAGTTTTTACTAACTATAATAATTCAGGATAGAATTTAGAGAGGAGATAAATTATACAATAGAAAAGAACATAGGTTATTAAAGCAATCATCATCGGGATAATGTAAATCTATTTAGACGAAGCTGCGGGCAACAGCTAGTTAGTTCAATTCCGCTATCAATCGGAGAATCGTGTCCAACATTTCAATACATGTATTAACTCGGTCGAGAACTACATAGTTATGTACCTATGATTCCCATTACTGTCTACAAGGGTCGATAGAGCTTGGATATTCATTAAAACCCAATGAATATATCGATTAAACTATTAACATTCATTTTGATATTTATGTATTGCGAAATAGGTATATATTTGTATGACGTATAACAATAATCTGGAAAGCAGGCAATATCTACCACGTTGATAAGAAAAGTATGTAATTCACATTGACAAAAAACCATTATCTAAATAACTTCAAGCAAAACGGTATATATATATATATATATATATATAACACTAATTTTCACATATTTTATCGCGGCATATTCTTGTTACGGTATAGTTATACCACCTATTTATTAACGCTAACCAATATCAAAACTCTAATTTGAAGATAAATTAAAGAACAATTAATAACGAGACCAAATTGATTGCAATGTTATGTAAAACTATATTTCAGAGCAATTAAACGCCAAGTGGTCCGGCCGTGACACGATTAGTGCCCGCATTCAAATGAAACATCGATAGTCGATGGCGCATCACTAGATGTTACATGCGTTGATATTATATTGCAACTATGAAGATTTACTTCGTTCCCTTGAGATAATAATTTATATTGTATTTAGGTTGGAAAGGTAAATCCTTTGATGGTGGAACTGTTTGTTATTCAGGAAGTTTCCTTCCAGTTGGATAAGCAAAGGGGCTGACGACCCACTTGATGGTGAGATCTCCTGGAACTAGCTCAGGCAACTTATGTTATAACACCCTACCAGAGCAGCCCCCTCGATTCACTTTGCTTCGCCCAAGGTGCTGGGTTCACCTTAGGCTATGAGCCTCAACGCCACAACAAGGCTTGAACCGTGATGGGGAAAGGACGCATCCATGCAGTAGCTGGTCAAGTCTGATAGTCGGGCATCAGGCGTCTTGCTTTTTAAAATGTATTTTCGTCTAAAAGGAGACTCCAATATCGGTCTCGTGTTCATCGGTTTACTTTCAGTGACTCTGAAACCTATACTTTGGTTGTAAAATACAATGACTATATTAAGACGTCTATTAAGACAAGACTTTGTTGCACATGATTTTTATAGGTGACGTTTACTAAATACGTATCACTCGTTTGCATATTGATGTACATAAACTTGGACCTTCACGCTTTCTCTGTGTTTGCCTATCACTCCATAAATATGCCACGACAGGATCCCAATAATTATATAAACTAACCCAATATAATATTAAGGAGTTTAATTCCCAGACATTTGTCAATGAAGTTTGGTAATCCTGTAACGTAACAGTCAACTATGGACCCTTGTAACGCTGCTGGGCTGACGACTTCCCCGCTAACTACCGCAGTTAGAAGGGAATGTTGTAAATTACATGACCGTTGAAAATGCCTATGTTATGTTCACTGCCACATGCTGAAATTGTGTGGCTAGTAATTCATATTTGCCATTTTTACAAGGTTTTTTTATGTAAGTTGGAAAAGCAAAATGGCAGACGTTCCATGTACTGAGTGGTCAGTCATCTGGACATGAACAAGTTCACCCCAGACTAAGCATATAATTCATGTGTTGACTATCCTGAGATGTGAATTGGTAAGTATCGGCGCCAGTAATTACACTGTCTGTTCTACCCCTTTTTCTGAAACACATCAGTTTTGTAATAATAATTAATATCTATGGACGCTATTACATCATGCCAATCTGGTCCAGTGGTAAGGTCTTGAAGTACTGGTGTTACTGGTACCAGACAACGGAAATATATTTAATACTCTTATACTATACATATATTTAAGATTTTTAATATATCATACACATACATGACATAGGAACAAACTTTTTGTTCCCTGGCGGGATTCGAACCGACTAACCGGTCGTCAAAAGGTGTTTCACGAAAGATATCAGCATGATAGTACCCATGCAGACAGGCGGTACGAAGCGTCCCTCCCACCTGTTCCTAGGTTTTCGGTCGTTCACATACACCGAAGAACTGACGGCCAATGGTATATCATATCATATCATATCATATTCATAGCAGGATGCCTATATAAGTCGTAACCTGAATTTTAAATGTTCGGAAACTCAGCACCAATTTAGTTTTTATAATGTACTTCAAGTTTAAATTGAATCGCCAATCGTTTGAGGTCTAAAGGTCGTAAGATAAATGGTTTTTTCCCCAAGTTCCTAAAATTTTCTTATCTCAGCCTTATCTGGTCGGAGGTCAATATGGCTACCAAGTATTGCGAAAGTAAACAGTTTAAGTGCTTATATTATAAAAACCATTTTAAATGGGATATTGAAATGGTGTTTCAATTTTATAACGCAGCAAATTTCAGAAGGGTCTACGAGTGCTTCGGTCCCATAACTGCTTAAATATCAAGCTCGTCAAATATAAGTTGAAACATAGTTACTATACCATTTTAAAGGGTTAGTACTATAGGGTTAATAATAGTGAAAATAAATATGTTCATTTACAATCGTATGGTCTAATTTTTTAAACTATATGATACCGCGATTTCATTTGACTACAGGTTGATGATATATAGGTGACTTTGATGACTAGAATAGGATTATTTATATACCTTGTACTTGCTGAGCTAAGCTCGTCTACTCATCTCTATTACCTGTCTATCTGCCTGTTTGCGATATTCTTCAAAACGACTGAAAGGATATTTTTCATACAGTTGTTTGGAATCAAAGAAGTCTACATTTAGTGGGGATAACCAGAACTTAAAATATACATACTTTTGGCGGCTATCGACGCCCATACACATCCGCACAAACAGAGATTATGCAGATGCGTTGCCTTCCTTTTTCCTATCCCCCCCTGGGCCACTGGATACTCAAAAACCGCACGAAACGCTATAGCATAGCTGTTACTTTACGCCGGTGTTATGTGAGCGAGAGGTACCAATTACACAATTCGGCTGCAAAGTAGCATTACACTACCTCTTACACTCTTGCATCTCTAGTCTCTACCAATTGTATAAATTGTTGTAACTGAAAGTATATAACATTAGTTCCAATCACAGTTAAAAGTTAACATTTGATATTTCGTAGAACTAATAAAACTAGAACGGGAAGCGACGTTGTCGACGGACCGACGGACCGACATAACATTTTTTCCCCGACACTGCAAACGTGTTCAATTTTAACAATTTGAACACAAAAAAGGCGTTGCGCGGTTTTTTATTGAATTCAATCTGCGAGTTGGAAATGAAACAGGCGGTATTGTCGTCATGTATAGTAAGTTTCATTACCTTTGTCTGCCTGGAAACATATTTTTTATGTTTTTCTTAATAAACTAGTAGGTAGAGGTTTCATCCCCACCATGGTTCAAACCTTGTGGCGGTGGGGCTCAGTAGCCTAGGGTGAACCCAGCACCTTAGGCGAACTCTTTGTACCCCTCTTACTGCTGGGCTCACTTTAAGCTACTGAGCCCCACCGTCACGATAAGGCTTGAACTATGGTGGGGATCGCCTTCCCACCTGGTTGATGGCCGACCAACACTTTGTCTACCTAAAAAAGGCCTGTAACTCTTGAACCATATTGGCCCATCGGATATCCGTTCTCCTGAGTGTAGGACCAGCCCACAGCCACTTCCACGAGCTTATTCTTTGCATGATATGAGTAACCTTAGTTCTTTAGCGGATGTTTTCGTTTCGAATCCTATCTGCCAAAGAAACACCCAGCATAGCACGCTCCATAGTACGTTGAGCTACGGCGCACTTACGGACCAGTCGTCAATTTAGAGGCCACGTTTCAGCCCCGTAAGACATTACGAAGAGAACGTATTGGTAGAAGACTTTCGTCTTCAAACTCTGCGGTATAGACGTGAGAATATGGCTAAGCTTCCTCAATGCTGCACATCCCAATTTAATCCTCCTATCGGCTTCCCTGATTAAATTCAATAATTTCATTCGCTTTTCAACAGATTAAAGAAAAAATCTAAATTTTATTAAGAGTTTGATAGCAATGTTAATAAATTATTGTTAAGTATGTTTGATGTAATTAAGGAAACAATAAATACATGGAATATCTCAATGATGACGATGACTTTGTCAAGGAACATTGTAACGAGATGGTTAATATTCATACGACGTCGGGGCTCTTGTTATACTGGTCTTAATTAACAACATATGTCCATTAAACTTGTACGGTGTTTGTTGAGAGCAAAAAGGGCCTTGTACATGATATGCAGTTATGAGCTGTTTTTAGTCATTATTATTAGTTGTAGTATAAATGATTTAACGTATAGAGTACGGACCTCCAGATCAAACGATGTTGGTCTTATCAGAAACAGGATAAGAATCCATCCTAACCCAACCTATAAAACCTGATCATCAGGTGGACATCTCAAGGATAGAAATACACTCTTAAAGATACTTCTTCTTTTTTATGATTGATAGGCTTGCGTTTGGCCACTGTCTCACCTGATGGAAAGTGATGACGAACGTAAGCTACCTTGAGGATTTGTATGTACCAATGTAATACATATGCATGTATGTATGTATATACGTAATACATTCTTTATAAGGAAACAGACACACAAGAGCAGATATTTCCGTAAAAAAAATACAATTACAAAACTAGATAATTAATAAAAAAATATAAACAGAAGGTTATTGAGAAAAAAATGCATCCTGTACTTTGAGCTTATCTTTTGCGTCGGCACAAAATAACATAAAGTAGACGTGGCTAGTTCTTCAAGTTGAGGGCCCGTCGCCCAGGTATCGCAAATGCCAATGTTACGGCCGTCACTCTGTAGAGCGCACTTGCACGTGCAAAGGTCAGATGTAAACGCTGCACGCCTCAGAAAATGCACCTTAATTCCAATTTCAAATTTTAGTTTTTTTTTGTGAGATCGGATAGGTCAAAGTTACATCACGAATTTCCCCTTTTGTTTATGAGTGTTGACTACTTCCCTATGTTGGCTCGTTTGTATTTGCCTATTCTTAACATAAAAAACCTCGATATAAGACCGGTTCAGCAGTAGAAGGAAAAAGCTTACTGGCTAACAGATGGGCATGAGATAGTGATAATAGTGGTGTATTATTTCATGAGGACATTCTAATATGATCGATACCCCACGAACTATGATGTCCTGGTACCTTTCTAATGTTACTGCATGTGGCTGGCTAGTCCTGTCGCTTTGGATTTTTTTAAATAAGTGTGGATGAGACGATGGGAATCATAATTAGCCAACAGTATACAGTTTCAAAAAAAATTGGTTTACGGACGATAGTTTTACGTGATTACGTCATAAAGAAACATTGATGAAAAATTAATTACCTGTTTTGAGAAAAACAGTTAATTGAAGTGAACAAAATGAAATTAGACTGAAAATAATGACGGAAATCAATTACATCTTATTAAATTGTAGAATTATACACAAAAACACAAAATACGTTGTCACGTTAACATTGTTTGCAAGCCAACGCTTGGACCCGCCAGATTTAACAGCGGAACGAGACACTTTTTCGTGCGCGCTGCCGGTGTTCATCAATTTATAAGACGTTATCACGTCAATATCACTACAATAATATTCACTATACTGAAATGTAGCAGGGGCAGAAAAAGACTGATAATCATGATGATGTTAGTAATACACACCGAACACGTGAGGCGCGATTCTATTGGAACATCGTATAACCTGAGCGTCCAGAGCCCGGAGTTACGTCAGAGACATAAAAACGCCAACTGTCATCTGTCAGTTGCAGATTCTCACCAGCCAGTAACATTCCTTTCCTCTCAAAGTATCTGAGCTCTGACAAGTAAATAATATTTTATTTGTCGTGTCGTATATTTTATATTATTTTACATTATTTTTTGTTTATACAGGCTTGTGTCCAGAAGTTACCTGTACAAAAAATGAACAAAACGTTAGATGACGTTTCCGAAAGATGTTTTAGACATTCCGTTAGTTGACAAAAAAGTGTCTTCACTAGTTTCTTCAACAAAAAAAAAATGCTGCCAATTATATTAATTTGACAATTTCTTGTTTCAGTTCAGTATTGCACCAGATGTTAAGAAATTGTTACAAGTTGGGACAATTTGGTGAGTCTTTTGTGTATGCGTATCGGAGTGTAACTTCAGTTTTGTGGAAACTGAACAAAAAATGGCGATTTCGTCACGGCAATGGCACGATCTTAACTGGGATTAGATGTTTTTTCCCCAGTAAAAAAACGGTGTTTAACAGTCTGCAATACCATGTAGAAGACTAGTATGTTGACGTGATAACGGCTTATAAATCGATGATCTGCATGCACGAAAAAGTGTCAAGTTCCGCCTGAGCCGAACGTGCAAGCGAGAGCGCGGAACAAGCGATAGAGAGGCATGATCGGCCTAAGTGTTCGGCTATGACGCATTATGACATTATCACGTTAAATTATTGTCCGTAAACCGACTTTACACACGACGGGTAGGTTTTTTTCATGAACTGCATAGGATATCATAAAATCATCATGACAAAAGTTTTATTATGTTTCTTGGAGAGGCAAACTGACAAACTCTGATGAAGGCAGTGGTCATCACCGCCCATGAGCATACAAGTCTTGGCTAGAGCCTTGACAATTTATTAACGCGTTACCACACGTTACGCAACTGTATACGCTTTTACAATAGGATCCCAGAAAACGTTCAAAAGCTATCCATAAAAAAATCAAAATAGGAAACAAGGAGCGTTTGTGTGGTAAAGGATATTATAAAGTAAAAGTTTTTAATGGAATAAGGCGTTCTTTCCAGGCATTTCAGGATAAGATGTTAAAATTGTTATAGAATATATGTTATTTGAAAAGATTAGTTCCACTGAGTTTGTTTCGCCGGTTCTTCTCAGTGGTCTTACCATGGAACCGGTGCTAGATTCAATTGACGTTCAAAAAGATACTGTATTAGTACTATTTTGAATAAAAAAAAATGTTTTGACCTATCCTGACGTAAGATGACAAGTCGTCGTGATTAACGCGCGCCAGGGGACATCTTTGCCACCACCACACCACACACACACACACACACACACACACCACACACACACCACCACACCATACTAGATTAGTCTTATAGATTTAATTAGGAGATGTATTTTATACCTCTCAATATGGAGGGAGGGAAGCGCTGTGCCGCGCTCCCGGCTGCATGGGTACCACCATCTTGCTTGTTTCTCCCGTAAAACAGCTTTGCTGTGTTTCGGAGAGAAGGGCAAGACAGGCAGTGTAATTACTGGCACCGAGACATAACATCTTACGTCTCAGGATAGGCAACACATAAATGAGTTGCCTGGGCTCGTTCCTGTTAAACTTGTTTATGTTCATGGGCGACGTCGACGACTTACCATCAGGTGGCACGTTTGCCAGTTTGCCTATCCAACTAACATTAAAAAAAAAAATGGATGTATTTTTTACATTTTGTTCCGACAAAATGGCAGGAGATTCAGTGTAATAAAACTCGACGACGAAGAAATGTGCACCTCAACGCCAATCACTAGTTTTTTTTACTTTTTTCGAGGTGAGTACCAGTAATCATTAAGTGAATCGTCTACCAAATTGCCTGTTGGCAAAAAAACACCTGAACAATCGATTACAACGGCACTGAAATGGTTTCAGGCAAAAAGTCAGGTATTGAGAACAAGCTCTTTGTGTATCAACTTTCGTTTATGGTCTGAAGCACACGATTTCAGATAGACCGTTCATCGTGGTCTTGTCTCGGAGGCTTCATCTATACTAATATTATAAAGCTGAAGAGTTTGTTTGTTTGAACGCGCCAATCTCAGGAACTACTTGGTCCGATTTGAAAAATTATTTCAGTGTTAGATAGCCCATTTATCGAGGAAGGCTATATATAACATCACACTTAGTTAACGCTGCAGGCAACAGCAGCAACAGCTAGTCTGTAATAATGTTGTAACAATTTAATTTGTATGAATATTTTTGTTGTACTAACTAGTCAATAAATAATTCAATTAATAATAAGGAAATAACGACAATGTATAAGAAATATACTGTCCGTGCATTGCTAGACAAACCTGTTTCAATTAACGCCAAGATGGCTGTCATCCCACTTAGATCGATCAATATGAAATCCACAAATACAGTAATTTAAAAAATTAACAGGATAAGGGCGCGGCTCCACCCCGGCGCACGGTGAGGCTACGCGCGTTTGTCATGATTCGCTTTGCAAGAAAATGTATGTGCTTGTTTCCACTGCAACCTTACACACGCTTCGCATTCATTGACATTTTTTTGCATTTGACATTTTAACACACGCGCGTAGTCGCAACAGTATTTGATTTTATATATGTATATTCGACTTTGGGGCGGGTGAAACCGCGAGAAATAGTTAGTTTAAATACTATAGTAGTATAAATACTTACGAAGCACCCCATACATCTTTGGTTAAAGTACCTAAGGTTTTCAAATGTCTGTTTCGCTCAGCGCTTTTATTGACATAAAAAGTCGGTTAAAAATCCCTTACGTTGACACAAAAAACGGGAGTGACAGATGTGTCAATTGTTGTCCGACAAATGTGTCAGAGTTTGGGACGGGATGACACACGGATATTACGAGACCTTTCGAGAACATGATTGAGACATATTTCATTTTTTATTAATATGTATATGATTTATTAGGGTTCAGTTCAGAGGTGGGCTCAAATGTCGGCAGAGAAAATGAAATCTTCTAAATGTATATAGAAGTAACCCGCTGTATTCATGCATTCAACAGCCAATACGAGTCCAGGACTCCCCACGACCACGTACAGGAACTCCCACTAGGTGGACCGACGCCGATGACCTCGTAAAGGTCGCAGCAATCCGATGGATGCGGGCGGCGCAGGACCGGGCCTTGTGGAGATCCTTGGGGAACGCCTGTGTCCTGCAGTAGATCCGCTGTATAATTTTGTAATTAGGTACAACGAAACGACGTCGCAGGGACTGCTTATTGGCGGCCGGGCAGTCCCTCTTTATGTGGCTGATGACGTTAGCAGGTGGTTTAGTTAGGGTGGTGCACTCCCAAGTACAAGTCCCACATAGGTCTAGGAATCTGCCCCGGATAACCTAGATACATGCGAAAGGCATTCCGCTGCGTCTTCAAAAAACAGTCTAAACGATATCATGACGATTTTAATCATCATAATATTTGACAATGTTCATTATTTATGAAAGCCAAAACTATTTCGTACCCAAAATACATAGGTTCCACTAAATCATCCGTAATCGAGACCTGAATCAACAGTGTAGTTATATTACTAGATGTGTTACGTATAATAACAGTATGTTTTAGTTATTATAATATATATTATGCTATACTAGGGTTTCCCAGGGTTTTACCCGTGTTGTTTTATATATTTATCAGTCATACACAACATAGTCATTATTTAGATAGCTCATGTCCTTAGATTCCTTGTATTTTTTGTGGCAGGTAAGGTAAATGTTTTCTGAATATTATGCTGTTAGCCTCAAGATAGTTACAGCTATACCTACTAATATATGTACCTATATTTTTATAGTATAGGAGGGCAAACGAGCAGATGAAACCTTTTGGCGATTATTGCAGATGTGTTACCTTCCCCTATCCCCCTAATGGACTACCGGAAACTAACAAACCGCACGGAACGCGACAGCATCGCTGTCACTTGACGCCGGTGTTATGTGACCGAGAGGTACCACCCCGATCGTGCTGGTTCAATTCGGCTGCAAAGCAGCACTACCTCTTACAAATTATGTATGCTAAAAAGGTAATGTTAGTAGGTTTGTATAGATGCGATAATCTTCAAAACTACATATCCGATTTTAAAAATGTTGCACCTATATGATACGTCATCACTGAAGAACATATAATCATCATCGTTCCGTGTACTACTTCATCTTCTTTAAGGGGCTGATCGATGCTGCGAGCAACAGCTATAGGCAGATTCATTTAAGTCAACAGGGTCGGCGGGTCACACTATACTGGTCTCATTACCAGCCGGATGTGTCCGACGGGTGGCGAAGGTCCCACGCTGATGGATCCAATGGTCTTTTATTCGCTCGAGTTTGTCTCCATTCTGATATTAAGTATGTAAGAAAAGTTTCTATACTAAACATAAAAGGATTTGAATTTGGAATTGAACAGAAATAAGAGTCCAATAAATTAAATAGATGAGATTGGATAGTTGGCGGTCATTAGAAGTGATGATGATGTTGTTTTAACTGATTGAATGTACTGATGGTTCTCGATGGAAATTCATTTTCATAATAAATTCTAAAAATCTTTTTTTCACCTGATGATGACTTTGTCGAAACTGGTCGTGTAATTTCATCTTAATTTGTGACGTATATAAAATAAAAGTGGAAAAGTGAAAAAAAGATTTTTAGAATTTGAGCCCTGCATTTTCACCTGATTCAAGAAAAACCTATTCCCCATAACCCAGCCAAGTGCGGACAATTAGTACGATCAATAAAGATGTATCTACACGGGTCATGGATGTGTATAATGATTTTGTTTATTTTTGATACCCAATTCCCTTGGCAAAAATTATTGCAGCTTATCAAAGGAAAAAGGTTAAAGTTTTAAATATATATTTATTTATGAAATGATATATATTAGAGATGGGCCGAATGTGATTTGAACCGAATTTGAACATCAGCTCTATTTAGCGCTTTTAAATACTAATGGATAGATAATAAGATAATTTTAGTGTTGAAAACACTCTTTAATAATTAATTAAACAAGAATTAATGTTTCCGAATTATTAGTTTATGATTGTGAACAAAAAGTGTGATTACGATTAATTTCTAATTTCGTGATAAATTAAGAAGAACTAATTTCATTTTTTATCTCATACAAGTTAAGGTATCTAATTAAAATGAATGACTATAAATATTAAAAAGAGTTAATTTTATTTAAATATTATGACAGACTTGCTTTTAATTAATTTCCGTCAAAATAGTTCAAGTAGATATTTTTTTCTAGAGCCAAATATTCGGCATTTAAACTGAACTTAGGCTGAATGTTCGGCTCAAGGTGCCGAGATTCAGTTAAAGCTAAAGAACCTAAAACTAATTTCGGTTCATCCCTATTATATGTGTATGTTGAATAGGCTAAAATAAAAGTTCCATCTCAATTTGTGCCATACTAGAACTTGGGACACTTGTAAAAATATCGGCACAAAAATATGGGCACAAAAATATCGTTATAAAAATATCAATATATTAAATGCACCAATCATATGGAGCACTATTTCATATCTAATATTCTTTTTGGAAAGTCTCAAGTACTGGAGTGCTCGTGGGAATGAATCCAATACGCTATTGGTGTATTATCGAATCCCTTTATGCAAGAGCCACTGTAATGCGTTTCACTTTGTTGAGTCGACACAAATAAACCAATATCAACAGGCCACTTGGTAATTGATGCCTGAGACTAGTGTGACGAGTAAAGTTTGATGCCTTACACAATCATCAGCATCGACTGTTTGTGTCGTGATTTTGTGTTTGTATGTGTTGTGTTGTGTTCCACTGAATCAGGAGGTTGTTGCCTGTTGGACCGTAGTTCACCTATACGGTCGTAGAACTTTACACACCTTCAAAAACTTATGTCATCAGGTATGCAGGTAGGCAGGTCAGGCATCACGATGTTTTCATTCACCGTCGAGCAAGTGATGTCTTCATGATCAGATGCACGAGATATAGAAAACCATTTTGGCCGAACCCACTGGCCACTGTACCACAGAAAATATTATGGAGGTGAAATGTCTGTTTGTTATCGTAAGCTCTGAATGAACTGTTAAGTGTCGTTTAGTATTTTTTACAAGAAAATGTTATGAACATGTAAAAATATCTATATTGATTAGATTTGAGCTAAGTTTACGCTTTGAGATTCGTATTATCATTAATAGTATCTGTAGTATTCACGAAAGATAAGAGATAGCGATAGAAAGTGATAAGATAAAAGTTTCCGATCTCCTATGTAGATATGTGCACGACAAATAATTGGCAATGTGGAAAATTTCATTTTTGGAACGTAGTTCCTTATCGCACGTTAGGAAAGGGGGCTAGACGGAAAAAATTAAGATGAAAAGTTGGAACGACACTTTTTTCTATAGTTATAAACCGTGCGGCTTTTTGATTGACACATCATTGCGTCGGGAGCTGTTTTTGTTACTCTGTTGGGGCTGCTTAGTAAAAAAAACCCCAGTTCAAATCCCACCGATCTAGGTGACTTTTTTTGTTTTTTTTTATTATTATTTTACGCCGAAGGATGTCCGAATAATTTTCCTTACACCTTTTTTTGTTTTTTATTACAATTCCTTCACTAATTAATCGAAAGGAACTTCGTTTAACCGGGTGCCCCTTGACACCTCTCTTTAGTTTTTTTATTTCAATTTAAGGAATTAAAAATATTATTTTTTAATCACGTGACTACAAACGCGCCACGATTGGGCGCCATTTTTGTGATGTCATTATTTTAAAGGAGCTGTGTATATTACATTGTGACGTCACACGTGCTCGGGTTGTTCGGGAACTCCCTACGTTTTTCGGTACTGAGTTAAAAAAACTATTTTTAATTTAAAATAATCTTTGGATTAACAGCGAAAAAAAATTGTTTATAAAATATGTAGGTATTTCAACATTCCATTTACGACCTTAAAAGAAAATTTTCAATAACCAAAATTATAGATATTTTAAAAATATTATGTGAATGTATTCTTATTTTTAAGTAATGATAGCTCAAATTAAGTTATTTATTTTTAACCGACTTCAAAAAAAGAGGGGGTTATCAATTCGTCTGTACGTTTTTTTTATTATATGTATGTGACACGATTACTCCGCCGTTTAAATGAAAGCTGGTGTTTCCAATTTGGTCCCATATTAATTTTATTAAGATCTGACAAGCCGTTTTTTAGTAATTCCCAATAATGCCTATTTGGATGGTTTCTTTTACCTCGACGATATGCTCATTTTATTACTTGTGGATGTAGCAATTGTATAGAATGCTTTGGTAGCACACCCTATGGTGTGCTCCCAAAGCATTCGGTGTCGTATTTGTTGCTGTACCCCCCTACCTACCTACCTAATTTGGCTGACACCGACTCCAAAAGTAACTATAATGACGTGGGAAACGCAAAGTTTGTACATTTGTAGAAAATTAAGTTGATATAAGTTGTAAGCACTAAAATTCAAGAAACACAGTTATTTTATTACTTTTTAGTTTAGTATTTTTGAAGTCGGTTTTAATTTTTTTGTAAAATTATTTTATTATTATTATGCTAGCCCGTTCAACCTAACCTTTTAAGCATGTGTAGGTCGTTCTAAAAGCACCTTACTTTGTTTCAATAGGTACAATTTAAAATAGTTGAATAATATTTTGCGTTGCCACTCCATTCGTTAAACTTTGATATTCGAACAACGATATGACTAAAACGATTCAATTGTGAAGATTACATTGTAAAAATTTGTTCTCTGTTAAATACAGGAAAAATATAAATGACTAATTATAATATGTTATATACTAGCCGTTGCCTGCAGCTTCGCCCGCGTTAACTAAGATTCACAACCATATGCAAAGTGATGATGATTATTTAATTTAAATTATTTGCAGCCTAAGTTACTCCCTATAACATCAGCTATCTTCCAGCGAATATATAGACCAAAAGCAAAATAAAGACCAACATCCACCAACTGCGCTCTACTTGCCCATTTATAAAAGTCAAAGTAATATCGGTATATTAAAATTCCGCCCTAGTTCTTCAGGTCGTTGCACCTGGCTGTTTCAATCATCTCTAACAATATCGTTTTATATTTGTATAAATATTAAAATAAAGGCCCTGAACTACTTTTGAAAACCACAGGTTTGAGAGGCCCGAGTCATTTTTTGGGATTGAGTATCTTGGATTTATGTTCACTAACAAAATATTTGGTCATTTATTTTCCTAGTAAATGGATTAAAAATATCGCTTTGAAAGCGTCGTGTGACCGACTTATACCGAAAGTGTGGTAATCTTAAAGATGTAAATGACTTTTTGAATGTACCATCATAGTCTTATACTCCAATAGTAAGTATTATAATTGAATCTACTCACTTTAAATATAAATCCAGACTCTAAAAACTTTAAATTATACACATACCATAATTTTATGTGAATATAGATAAGGGCAATAAATAGCAAAATGTCAAATGCGAGTATTTAAATAAATACCTCCGTACAAATCCGTTTTGCATGTGTATGTCTAATGCCAAAGTAACGGGGTATACCCGTTATTATGGTGGCAAATACGCATTCACACGAAATTTAAAAAAAAAGATTGTCTATGAAAAATGTTGTAAAAGTATTTATATTAATAAGAACACATTAACTTAAAACAGGGTGGGCTTGTAAGATCTTGTGGTATTATGGGTAACGAAAGGCGTTTACCGCTAAAATCAGCCATTTTTTTTTCTTTAGCGCCGGGAAATGCTCTGAGGCATCCCGCGGGGGAGGTCCCCTGGGGGTCTCCCCAGGCGGGTATGTGGCTTTGGTGAGGTGTCCCGGATCTGTTGAGCAAACAAGGCTGTCTGCTCTATCTATAATATCTGGAGATCTAGGTGCCCACCTAGACGCCTAATCAGTCCCTCAGGGAACCGACGCCACCTCCTTGCTCCATGCTGCTTTGCATCCGAATTGGGCCGGCACAACCGAGGTGGTATATCTCGCTCACACAATACCGGCATAAAGTGACAGTTATGCAGTTGCGTTTCGTGCGGTTTGTGAGTTTCCGGTGGCCCATCGGAGGAGATAGGGAAGAGGAGGGCAATGCATCTGCATAATCTCTGGTTTTGCGGATGTGTATGGGCGTTGAGAGTCGCCAAAAGGCTTCGACTGCTCGTTTGCCCCCCTATGTTTTAAAAAAGAAGTTTTGAATGGTTTATTATTATCTATACTATATAATATTATAAAGCTGAAGAGTTTGTTTGTTTGAACGCGCTAATCTCAGGAACTACTTGTCCGATTTGAAAATTTCTTTCAGTGTTAGATAGCCCATTTATCGAGGAAGGCGCTTTGACTAACAGTGGTTAAGTTGAGTAAATTAACGCGGGCGAATCTGCGGGCAACAGCTAGTTTAAGATAAAGTCTAATTACAATAAGTGAAATTCCCCCTCTGCTACCGGGGTGGGATCATTATTTAACACATATCATTACCTAATGATTCGATTGTACACGCTCCATATACCCTGGTCTGCGCGTACCTACCATTGTTTTCATTGTCGCCCGTGTATCGGAGCGAAACGGAACCGCTTAATAATGTACATTCGATGTTACGACAGTTAATGTTCTTGATTAAGGTGAGAGTTATGGGTCCTCGATTAAAAACGGTGTGGGAACTTTGGTGCTTGGAAATATTTCGGCAAAGATGAGCAAAAGAGGCAGTACCGTGGTTAAGAGAGGGATTCGCTTGTGTCGCGCCCCCATCTGCATGGGTACCACCATCATACTTATTATTATTATTTAAGGGGTGGGGACACCAGCAAGGCCAGACGGGTGATCAGTCCTCATTAACGGGACCATTTCACCCAATTCCCCGGACCATCATACTTATAACGTATGTCAAAAAGCGGTAAAAATTGATGCCTGTAATTGGCATTGGAATTGCCTGAGCTCATCGAGCATATAACCGGAATAGAGCGGTAATGTTATAAAAACAAATTTCGCCAAATTTATGCAGCGACGCTACGCCGGTTCAGCGCTCTGATTGGCCGACTGATGGTCATTGATGCATGATTGGTCGATGGGACATACATACAGAGCAATGGTTGGTTCAATTGCTATTACGTCAGTGACAAATCACTGACCAGTATCGGAATTTTATGGCTTACATTACTACTGTATACTGTATACCGCTTGTATACTGAGGATGCCTGAGCTAGTCGAGGATGAACCCGTTTGTGTTCGTGGGCGACGTCGACCATGGCTCTCGTTTCTAGTTTACCAATCCACTTACGGTGTTTCCGAACCGTTACGACTTAGGGACCTTCAAGAAAAGAGCGTACTCCCATTTGAAAGGCCGGCACGCACGCAACGCACCTGCTAACCCTCTGGTGTAGCGGGTGTCAGTCGATGTCGCTATCACTTACCATCAGGTGAACAGACTGTTCGTTTGCCCACTCTTGTATAAAAAAACCAACAAACAAAAAAGTTGATCTACAACGCATGGACATTCGAGTTTTCCTTACATGAGCCGTAATAACGATGATGCCGGGCATCAATGAAACCTATTCTGAAACACAATGTAGGTCGCGCTAGTAATTAC
Source organism: Helleia helle (assembly GCA_963853865.1). Classification (NCBI taxonomy): domain Eukaryota; kingdom Metazoa; phylum Arthropoda; class Insecta; order Lepidoptera; family Lycaenidae; genus Helleia; species Helleia helle. The sequence continues at coordinate 5,184,927 of OY971426.1, read as the reverse complement.
ACGGTCTTTGCCTTTCCATAACACAGTAGTGCTGGTTTGTAAGAAATAAGCAGGATGATGGCATCCACGCAGACCGGTTCCGTAAAAAGCTTTATTAATGTACTAGCTGTTGCCCGCAGCTTCGCCGGCGTTAACTTAGATTTACAGCCGTACCAGGAACATCAGCTATCTGTCAGTGAAAGTCCCATTAAAAACGGCCGGAACAAAAAGACAGACAGACAAAAATGAAAAAATGGCCATTTTGATATATGTTCCGTGTATACATCCATATGCATTAAATAAAAAGCGGTTATTTTAATATTACAAACGGACACTCCAATTTTATTTATCTGTATAGAAGATTATTAACGTTGGTGACAATTAATCATACTTGTGTCACTATAAATGCGAAAGTAAGAGAAATATGTATTGGTGTATGTTTATTGCTTACTAGTGATTCGTCCCGGCTTCGCACGGGCACTATTTATAGCTTATGTTACTCACTGTTACTATGGCTTTCTATAGGTGATAGAATTTCTCAAATCGGTCCTGTAGTTTCGGAGCCTATTCAATGCAAACAAACAAATCTTTCCCCTTTATAATATTAGTATAGATAATTTATATAATTACTACCTATGACTCAGACCTCGTCCTGCTGTAGACGACAGCGCCACCTATCGGTTTCAAAACCATCAATAAAGTAAAAACTAACTGCATACAGTGAGCGACATTGTATTAGGAGAGCATTGAACAACGTGATGCGATTAATATATAAATATATTAAAATTACTACTACTTATATGAAACATAGCTGTTGCCCACAGCTTCGCCCGCGTTAACTTAGATTTACAGCCGTATACGGATTGATGATGATTATTTTTATAGCCTAAGTTACTCCCTATAACATCAGCTATCTGTCAATGAAAGTCCCGTCAAAATCGGCCCAGCCGTTTCAGAGATTAGCCAGAACAAACAGACAGACAGGCAGACAGAGAAAAATTGTAGAAAATGCTATTTTGATATATGTACCGTGTATACATCCATGTGCATTTAATAAAAAGCGGTTATTTTAATATTACAAACAGACACTCCAATTTTATTTATCTGTATAGATTAAAATTACTACTACTTATATGAAACTTGTAGAGCTTTTTATTCAAAACATCTGTTTGCAGGCGAAATCATGTGTTCTTAAAGCGTTAGATACTGATTTATAAATTCCGTCACTTAGGTTTCCCTTTGTCCAAATCACTCTTTTGTCCTTCTGTCTTACCGTCTGTCTGTCAAACTAAAACCCTTTGAATAGAACTATGAATTTGACAAGACTATAAGATACTTCCTTTTGATAACAATTATAAATTTGATATGAAGCTAAGTCACAGCATGAGCCCCACCATGGTTCAGGCCTTATCGTGGCGGTGGGGCTCAGTAGTCTAGAGTGAGCGCAGCACCTTGGATATAGCGAATTGAACAGAGGAGGCTCTTTGTACCCCTCTTATAAGAAGAGGGGACAAAATAGAAGGGAACAAGGGGCGAGGATGGGAACCTCACCGCAGTGTACTGTCCCGACGTTGGGAGGGATTGTTCTGTGGTGCGGGGCAACGCCTCTGTGGAGGGACTGACTAGCCGTCGAGGTGCCCCCCTGTTTGCTTAACAGATCCGGGGCACCTCACCAAAGGCAGCATTGGTGGCACTCGCCGGGTTTTAGTGGGTAGAGTTACGTCCACTTACCACCCACTCCCCAGCGGGATGCCTCAGAGCATTTCCCGGCGTTAAAGAAAAAAAAGGTCACAGCATGGACGAAAACATCAGAAAACCGATTATTGGTTTTTACATTAAAAAATCCTTTTACGGAACCCTCAGTAAGCGTGTCGGACTCGCACTTATCTGGTGTTTATGAGACCGTTCTTATCTTGATGTTTGCCTCACTATTTAAAAAGGTTTTAATGAAGTTGTCCCGATCAAATCGAACATGTTAATGATTAAAGTCAAACGTATTATTTGAACAATGTTTATCTCAATTAACTCGGTTAACTGCCCGTTTATTCATGGACTACATTGCCCAATAAATTAGTTAAGTTTGTTTATGTTTGAGTTTACTGTTTGTTATGAATTTCGTGTCACATTCAATTAATGGAAATTTAATTTAAGAGTCCACATTTGTCTAATATACAGATTGTTTATCTATACAGATAAATAAAATTGAAGTGTCTGTTTGTAATTTCAAATTAACATCTTTTCAATAAATGCATATGAATGTATAAACGGTACTTACGTCAAAGAAGCAATTAAAAAAAAAATTGTCTGTCTGTATGTCTGTCTGTTTGTTCCGGCTAATCCCTGAAACGCCCGGACCGATTTTGACGGGACTTTCACCGACTGATAGCTGATATTAGGGAGTAACTTAGGCTATGAAAATAATCATCATCAATCCGGTACGGCTGCGGACAACAGCTAGTTTAGTAATAAATTCGGCCAGTAAAAACCAAGCCAATAACTATTTATCACTAAGTCTTTAACAGTATTTAAAGAAAGAAAAAAACATTTATTCGACACAAACAGGAGACACACAGAGACACAAAGACATAACACATACTTAAATTTATGTGATTGGCACATACACACATACATCATTAGGTGTCCTTCTATTAGACGTAATTTATGCTGTCGGCCGGCAAGTCTAGTGGTCAGGCTACTGGACACTTTACGCAGCGGACGCGAGTTCTAATCCTGCCACGTCCAGATAATTTGTTTGATTAATATATTATGTAGATGTCTGCACTCTGCACCAGACTATGGTCGTGTATGTATTTATACAAATTTCTTAAATGTATTTTCGTTCCTAGTACCCGTAACACAAGTTCATACTTTACCACGGGACTAGGTTAACGTGGTATTTTCATCCCGGTAAATAATTACCTATTATATCGGCGCAGCGGGTCATCGCGGTAAGAGTGATCCGGGGGTACCGTACAGTATCGTGGGCGGCAGCCACTGCCCTAGCCGGTGACCCCCCGTGGGAGCTCGTGGCGGAGGTTCTTGCCGAGACGCACTCCTATGTCTTGGATAGGAGGTCTCTTGGTGAAAGCCTTACGCTGGACGGGATCCTTCGGGTTCGCCGACTAGGGCTAGAGGCGTTAATGCGAAGGTTGGGGGAGGATCTGGCGTGACAGCCGTACGGCAAAAGCCTAACGGTTGCTCTGCGTCCGGTCCTTGAGCGGTGGATGCGCCGTAAGCGCAAACCCCTCACCTTCCGTCTGACCCAGGTGCTCACTGGGCATGGTTGCTTTGGTGAGTACCTGTGCCGGACGGCCCCCAGGGAGCCGTTGACAGTTTGTCACGATTGTGGCGCAGCGGTGGACTCGGCCCAGCACACCCTCGAGGTATGCCCGAGATGGGCGGCGCTGCGTCATGATCTGAAATCGGTCATCGGAGGGGACTTGTCTCTGCCGAGTGTCATCACCGCGATGCTCGGTGACGACGAGTCCTGGACGGCGATGGTCTCCTTCTGCGAGGCAGTAATGTCCCAGAAGGAGGCCGACGAGCGGGTGAGAGAGGAGGCCGCCGACGAGGCCTCCCCCCGTGGGCGACGAACGGGGGTGCGTAGGAGGCGCTACTTAAAGCGCCTTCAGTAACGCCCCTGTGCTCGTGTCGGGTTCAGGATGGGAACCTGGGCCCAGTATGACACGACGTCGCGGGGACTGCCTAAGCAGCCGGGCAGTCCCCCCTTAAGAGGAGTAGTCTGGCCTTCGCCGGGGCCAGCCTGTCGCTGAGGTGATCCTGTTGCCTGCATATCCGGGACCCTCAATAAGCGGCTGAAGACGCTCGCAGTGGTTTTAGTTAGGGTGGGCACTCCCAGGTGCGAGTCCCACTTTGGGTCAGGATCTACCCAAGATCCTGGCTGCATCCATAAGGATTTCCCTGCGATAAAAAAAAAAAAAAAAAAAAAAAGCTTGTAGTGTATGTCATAGAGGAAGAATATGTAAGATTAAAGTATAGGTATACATTTTTTAGCATTGTAGGCTTTGTTTATATTGTTATTAATCGATATCTTTATATGCTCATCGTTGACTTAGCGTTCCAGTTAACTAGGCTAGTAAATGCCTCATTTTGGCCACTTACACCACTACTTATGAAGTAAGATTATTAAAACTTTAAGATTGATTCGTTAAATAAAAAAAATGGGCGAATTTGGTTGTAAATGGGTTCACCCCTCTCAAGTGATAAACAGCACGCTCCAACCTGTCACTCGCGCCACCGGTGTAAGGATAATTTACGATTCGCGCCGCACCACAAGCGCCACGCTTTCACCGAGATGTCTCAAATTGTACCCAGAACTCCTCACCTGCTCCTAATGTACAACTAACATCAACATCAACGTGACAGATTGTCTCACTATTTTTATGTTGGATAGGCAAACGGGGCAGACGAACCACCTGATAGTAAGTAGTCATCGTCCCTCCCTCTGGTAATATTATAGGTGCAGAAAAACGCGTTTGGGAGCAATCCATATATTATGTCACACGAATCTCATGCTCTATGTCTGAACGATGAAGACATGAATTTTGGCTATTTAAAAGACGGAAATTGTAACGAATGTTCACTGAAATCTAAAAAAAATGACTTCATCTTTCCTTAGTAGGTACTATGAGTTTTGGACCGAAATAATTTAAAGACAGATTTTTAAAAATTCGTTTGTTCGTGTTCGTATTATGACACTGAAGGCAGTTATTATATTAAAACAAGTCATAAATATTAAAAATTATGTATGTCCCTATTCACTGAATCATCACGAATACAAAATTTCAACATTTTTGTCTGTCGAGTAAATAACACATAAAATTGTTTATTTTTGCAAAATATAATTAACATACGAGGAATTCTAGTAATAACTTGGTTTATAAATTCTAGATAAGTTTTAGATTTAATATATTTTGTACAAAAGTATATAAGTGTAGGTAGTTTTTCCTGCTCCTTTGAAGGTTCTATAAAATTAATCTATTCCACCATGAAACTCTTCTTAATTTAAAATGACAAGAAGCGAATACCCAGCGAATCTCGTACGGCCCCGAAATAAAAGGAATTTTATGTTTGTTAATCAGGAAATTCCTCCGTAACCCCTTTAGTTCAATAAATTTGGTGGAAACGCCCAGACGGGATTAAGGTGACTATTTTTGAAATCTAGAGCGTTGTTTTTATTAGCTTGGACTTCTAAATTTTGGGATTGGAAACTAAAAGTTGGACTGGATGCCTCTTCAGGCTATGCCAAATTGGCATTGCCAATACTAAATAATTATCTACTAATAATAGATCTTTCAATTCTCCTTGTAGGTTGGTTTTGCATCCGATTCAATTCCGTCTAAATATTCTCAAGTGATCGTAAACTATTTGTCGTGAATGTTATCTGTTATCCGAATCTCAATTTCGGAAATGATTTGAAACGAGCTCTAGCTTTATTTGTATATGCAAACGATTTTTTTATGTTATAAGGAAGCAATCGAGCACTCGGAGCCTTACAGTGACTACCGACGCCCATAGAAATCCGCACAAATAAAAGTTGTACAGATGCGTTGCCCACCTTTTCCCTATCCCCCCAATGTGCCGCCGGAAACTCAATACGGCTGAAAATCTAAGTTGAAGTAGGCGAAGTTACTTGCACTTTGATCTACAGGCACTTCTTTGGGCATTTACAGGCATTTAAGGATCTACTCCATTAAGAATGTCGCAATCGTAAGTTATGGATCAGAGGATCCCTCTATGAATTTCCAAGGTTGATCCTAGAAAGCAAGATCCCGGGGAGGCCAAGCCCAGAGGCTTCACCTCCCCGAGATCCTCTGACGTCCTGGCGTCAGAGGTTATGCAGATGCGTTGCCCTCCTTTTCCCTATCCCCCCCCCCCCCAATGGACCACCGGAAACTCACAAACCGCGCGAAACGCGACAGCATAGCTGTTACTTGACCCCGGTGTTATGTGAGCGAGAAGTACCACGCCGGTCGTACCGGCCCAATTCGGCTGCAAAGTAGCATGGCACTACCCCTTACTGTTAGAACGGAAAGTAGGAAACCCTTTTTAAAAAAGAAAACTTTATTTATCTAAAAGGATAAACTACACGATTAATACATTAGAGTGTTTTATGATTATACACTACACGATTAGGGTAGTTTAACAGGTGTCTGTGATTGATGGCGTCCAGCTCCGAACTGACTCTCTGAGCCCCCCTTATGGGTTAGCTTGGGAGTAATATTCTTAGTCAGTATTGTTTTCTTCTTCTCGTCTTCACTTCTCAATCTTTACTCTCTTGTTTACTCACTCATTCACCTTCTTTCTCTTATTCAGGGATGTGAGATTTGTGAGATTATATTTCTTGGGTTGTGAGACTTATGAGATTATATTTACCAGCGCGACATATTTTTTTGCATATTCAACTTGCACTTGATTGGTATCTCTTTAATTAATGTAATTCTGTGAGATTTCGATGATAAGAAATATGAAAGCTGATTGAATTACCGGAATATTCGGTGTATTTATGAAAAATTAACCAATTACTTTTTTTAACACCTTCGTATTGCTTTTGTCGTGTTTTATGTAACTTATCGACTTATTGCATTTTATATTCCCGACTCAGCTATATTACAAGAAATTTATTTAAAGTAAATATAAAAATTAAGTGAGTGGTTCAAGAGTGGAGGTCGCGCTCGGGTAGACGAAGTGTTGGTCGGCCATTAACCAGTAGGGCTAGCATGCGCGCACGACAAAATTTTGTCTGACACCTTTTCTCGTATTAACTGTATGAAATAATACGAGAAAAGGGGTCGACAAAATTTTGTCGTGCGCGCATGCTAGCCATACAGGTGAGAAGACGATCTCCGTACAGTGGCCGGTCCATGTTGGATGCGAGTGGCAAGGGATCGGCCGTCTTGGCGTTCATTGGGGGAGGTTGTTCTGGTCGTCGTCATCATTGCTAACCTCCAGTATTTCCGTGATCACAATGATTGCTGTAAAGTATCCAAAACGTCGGCCATCTCGATAAGATCCGTTAAAAGTTGTTTCATTATAGTAAGTGAAATTTGCGTTAACATTAGAAAACAATCCAAAACGTCGGCCATTTTAAAATTAAGATTTTTTAATAAATCGCGATAAGATCCGTTAAGTTGTTTCATTATAATAATTGAAATTCGCGTTAACATTAGAAAACAATATTACCTATCAATCTCTTTCTGTCTACCGCTGGACGCCAAGGCCAAGAAGGCTGATCCCCGCCTCGTACAAGAACCAGCCAACGCTTGTAACAAACATTGTATTTGAGGTTTGATTTAATATCCATTTTTCCCTGTATTTAAACATGGAAAGAAAAAACAATATTAAAAAAACTAATTTCCATCGAAATCGTCAGAGCCGTTTCTGCGATACAAATGTATATATACCAGAATTACTCGATTAAAGTGAGATAAACGATATGGCAATTGATAAGTTTAATCGATGTTGATTAATATAATAGATAAATTATATCTTTATTGCTAATTCGTCGATTCTTGAACAGGGAATTCTTCCCTCAACATAACAAATAATCCAGTGCTTTAGCACTTTTGGATGGACTAGATCCGGGGCACCTTACCAAATGTTGCATTGGTTGCACTGGCCGGGTTTTAGGGGTTAGAGCTGCGTCCAACTTACCACCTTACGGGCGCAGCCAGTCTCACATACCCGCGTGGGGAGACCCACTCTTACGCAGGATGCCTCAGAGCATTTCCCGGCGTAAAAAAAAAGTCACTTACATACTAACGAGACTAACCCATAATCATTTTACATGTTCGTCATAATATTATCCTACTTATTTCTTATGAAAACCTTTTATGAATATTGTGTTGTGGATTCACTGACATCACGCCACGGCATATTATATCTTTATTCGATGGATGTGATACAAGAGCTAGATTATGTTTAATAGCGAATCGTTTACCTATAAATTTAAGGTTCCAATTTATATAATGTAGACTGTAGACATTGTAGACAGAACCTGTTGTATGAAATTAATTAATCGCACGAACTAAGTCGGCCTATATTAGCTAAGTTGACTTTCGCCACTTACAATACTTATCAACTTTCCTTCGCATAAAATGTAAAATATCCCCCAGAGTTAAATTATTACTGGTAGAAAACGTTAATCGAGTTACGGATTAGTCTAGATCAGTGGTTCTTAACCGGTGGTCCGCGGACCACTCGTGGTCCCTGGAGGCATTCCAGGTGGTCCGCGAAGCCATCTGTCGATGCTTCTGAATAACAAAAACAAGCATCGAAATCGGATGGTCGTCCTTAATCGGCACATACATAAAAATGTTGTTTACGGATGAAATTTTACAATTGAGCAATATTTTAACAAACAAAATGTCCGTATTTATGCTCAAAGCTCTAAGGAAGCTTCTCAATTAGTCAACAGAGTACTATCCGACTTCAGTGCTGGTTTGTTGGGGTGTTAGCTATGAAGGAGTAACTGAGCCAGTTACTCCTTCATAGCTAACACCATATTTTTGTGAAAAAGGCATCAAAACATCGGCACAAAATTATCAAGATACCATTCTTGAGAAGGTAAGTTAAGCTCCATAGCAACACCATGTTTAATAACCAAGAATGGTCCTTTCAGCCAGACTCAACGCGGGGTCGTAACGCTCGATCCACCCAATCTTGATTAGAAACCAACGTTCCGTATTTCATCAGAGCTTAAGACTGGCCGTCATCTAGTCCTGGCGCAGTGCCCGGGACCGGGACTCTCAGAGTCACAATTTGGGTTTCGAGCATGCCGGTCGACCGTCGACGCCCTCATACGTCTTCAGGCGGTGATGGGTGAGGTGGAACACAGAGGGGAGGTGGTGGTCGCGGTGTCCTTGGACATCGCGAACGTCTTCGACAGCCTCCCTCACAGTGTGATACGGGAGGCGCTGAACTTACTTCGGTGTCACCCCGTATCTAAGGAGGCTGTTGGAGGCGTACCTCTCCGAAAGGAGGGTAGCCTGCGAGAACCGGTGTGGGTCCGTAGAGAGGTGGTGAAGTGAATGCGGTGTGCCACAGCGATCGGTTCTTGGTCCGATCCTGTGGGACATCGGGTACGACTGGATCCTGCGAGGCCGTTTCCTCCCTCGTATGGGTGTCATCTGCTTGGCGGATGACATCTTCGGGTATGCCCGTGAAGGAGGCTATAATGAGGGGGTGCGGCTGGCCGTGGCCGGGCTCGACCTCGTGGCTCGATCAGACGCATAGAGAGGTTAGGGCTTCGGGTCAGACATAAGAAGATTCAAGCCCTTCTCTGCCGCGGGCTGCCCTCCAGAGGGGTAGGGTCAGGATGAGCCCCCATATCAAATATCTAGGGCTCATCCTTGACGGAGGGTGGACCTACGGCCCACAATTCTTATTTTTGGGACCGAGGGTTGTGAAGGCGGCAGAGCTCTGTGCAGCGGGTGATCGCGGTAAGAGTGATCCGGAGGTACCGTACGGTATCGTGGGTGGCAGCCAATGCGCTGGCCGGTGACCCCCGTGGGAGCTAGTGGCGAAGATTCTTGGCGAGATGCACTCCTATGTGTCGGATAGGAGGTCGCTCGGTAAGTGGACGGAATTTTGCGGGTTCGCCGACTAGTGCAAGAGGCGTTAATGCGGAGATGGGGGGAGGACCTGGCGCGGCCGCCGTATGGCAAAAGCCATACGGTGGCGGAGGCTGCTCTGCGCCCGGTCCTTGAGCGATGGAAACGCAGTAAGCTCAAACCGCTCACCTTCCGTCTGACACAGGTGCTCCGAGCAATCATGGTTGCCGGACTTGGGCGGCGCTGCGTCACAGTCTGACGTCAGTCATCGGAGGGGACTTGTCTCTGCCGAGCGTCATTACCGCTATGCTCGGTGACGACGAGTCCTGGACGGCGATGGTCATCGGCCGACGAGCGGGTGAGAAAGGAGGCCGCCGACGAGGCTGCCTCCCGCGTGCGATGAATATAGGTAGGCGTTGGAGGCGCTACTTAATGCGCGCCTCCTACGCCTAATCAGAAACGCCTCTGTGTTCGTTTCGGGCTCAGGAGGGGAAACTGGGTCTGTATGGCACGACGTTGTGGGGACTGTTTAATAGCGGTCGGGCAGTCCCCCCCTTACGAGGAGCCTTCGCCGGGGCGAGCCTGTCGCTAAGGTGATCCTGTCTGCTGCCTGCATATCCGGGACCCTCAAAAAGCGACTGAAGGCGCTCGCAGTGGTTTTAGTTAGGGTGGGCACTCCCAGGCGTGAGTCCCACATTGGGTCAGGAACTAACCGAAGATCCTGGCTGCATTCGTAAGTATTTCCCTGCGATATCAAAAAAAAAAAAATCTCGGCAAGAGCCTTATGTTTGACGGGATCCTGCGGGTCCGCCGACTAGAACAAGAGGCGCTAATGCGGAGGTCTGACGTAGCAGCCGTATAGCAAAGGCCTAACGGTTGCTCTGCGTCCAGTGCGCCGTAAGCGCAAGCCCCCCACCTTCCGTCTCACACATATGCTCACCGGGCATGGTTGCTTTGGTGAATACCTGTGCCGGACGGCCCATAGGGAGCCAGTGACAGTGTGTCATAATTATGGTGCAGCGGTGGAGTTGGCCCAGCACACCCTGGAGGTGTTCCCGAGATGGGCGATGCTGTGTCGCAATCTGACACAGTCATCGGACGAGATATAATGCCGAGCGTCATCACCGCGATGCTCGATGACGACGAGTCCTGGATGGTCTCCTTCTGCGAGGCAGCTATGTCCCAGAAGGCCGACGAGCGGGTGAGAGAGGAGGCGCTACTTAATGCGCCTCCAGTAACTACCGTATTAGGTAAAATGGTCCCTCATGACCTAAAGGTTAAGAACCACTGGTCTAGATCCATGATAGGGATCTATGACTTAAAGGAAATGTGTGATCTATGGTTCATGCAAATGTGACGGAGAGAGCACGGGTTTTGATCTATGCTACAATAATTTGTTGTAAATGGTCGTGAAAGGATTGTTTTATTATAGTTTAAAGTTTGAGTTTTGAACGCGCTTATTCCGATACTACTGGATTTGAAAATATACTAACTAGTTTATGTTCATGGGCGACGTCAACCACTTACCATCAGGCACGTCTGTCAGTTTGCCTATCCAACTAACATCATTTCATACGACCAACCTTCGATACATAAGTTCAGGATGATCATGCCCGTAGACGAATTGCAATTTAAATTTTTCTTATATTCACTTTGGATAGCTGACCACAATATATTCTAAAAAGTTGACGAAAATCATAAAATACAGTTACTTTTTTATTTTAGCGCACATCTTAAAACTTGGCCGTAAAATGAGATTTAATAAGACATCTTTATACTTTTAATTTCCAAAATAAGATCATAAAACTTTGATGTCTTTAATTAGACGGTCAGCATCCAATATGTTAAAAAGGGTTAATGAGATTTTTAAAACGGATTAATGTGTTAACAATGAACTAATATATTGAGTTCCGTTTTCACGCTATAACTTTGTAATGATATAATTAATTAAAGTAGTTTTTTTGCCGTCGATGTGTCTGTTGCTCAACAGATCCGGGGCACCTCATCAAAGACGGCATTGTTGGCACTCGCCGGATTTTAGTGGGTAGAGTTGCATCCACCTTACCATCTTTAGGGCGCAGCGAGTCCCACATACCCGCCTGGGGAGTCCCACCTCCCCCGCGGGATGCCTAAGGGCATTTCTCGGCGCAAAAGAAAAATTAGATAAATACGACGTGTCGAAATTGCTGGGAAGAGCTAGTATAATATACACGTAGCTAAGTTAGGATTTTATTGATCTGAGCTTTTAAAGAGCCTTAAAAGTCGTTATCACCAATTAAGAATCTAAGGTCCTATATCCCTTTACTTTGAAAATATTAGTTTCACTGAGTTTGTTTCGCTAGTTTTTCTCTTAGTTTAGGTACTTACTAAGAACCCGATGGAACCAGCCAGAGAGAAAACGCATCAAGTAACGGCTATCTATAAGCGTGTGGTCCACAGAGCAGTATAATGACATACAGCTGTAATTGTTATCCTCGCAATCAATTTGTATAAACATTTATCTGTGGCGACCCGGGGTCAGTGGTGATAGATGGTAATAATTGAACCCTCGACGGCGCAGGCGGTAAATCTTGGGATACTAGGTTAATGTTTGCGAGTCCTGGAGTACACTAGCTGGTCTCTGCGACTTCATATGCCATAAAACATAGTGTTTAGACATTGCTTAAACGGTGTTATCCTAAAATTTATTATAGACATACCTCCATTAAAAATTTGAGCTATTAAAAGCAAAAAAAAAAAAAACAAATCTCACTGGTAGTGGCGTTTATCATGTTTAAACAAACCATCGATCATATAACCGGAATAGAGCGGTAATGTTATGTGTTTTGTATGAAAACAAATTCCGCCAAATTTGTGCTGCGACGCTGCGCCGGTTCTGCGCTCTGATTATCAACCATTGAGGTATGATTGACTCATGGGACGTACATACAGATCACTGATTGATGAATGCTATTACGTCAGTGACAAATCACTGACCACTTTCGGAATTTTATAGCTCACATTACTACTCTACCCGGGTGCTCGATGAAATAAACAAAGAGATTTTTAAGGATTATTAATCTTAGTATTCTAACCTATCCCAGCATTTTATGGTAAAGAACGGCGCGCATTCATTGTTTCTCCTATTTTAACCCTTTATCATTAGGATTTACAAACCAATGTACTACTATTACTTACAGTAGCACCTCTATGACACTTGACATCATGAAAACTCTAAAACACGTAATAAGTTAACCGGCTTATTGAGAGTCTAGCAAAAACAAGCATTCCAATAAGATTAATCAATCAATTTTTAAAAAGTACGTTTTCAACAATTTGAAAAGAGGTAAAATTGAATAGTTCGTCATATTCACATTTTTTTTATGTTATTTGGATAGGCAAACTGGCAAACGTGCCACCTGATGGTAAGTGGTCGACGTCGCCCATGAACATAAACTAGTTTACCTGGAACGGGCCCAGGCAACTCAGTTATGTGTTGCCTATCCTGAGACATAAGATGTTAAGTCTCGGTGCCAGTAATTACACTGCCTGTCTTGCCCTTCTCTCCGAAACACAGCAAAGCTGTTTCACGGGAGAAACAAGCAAGATGGTGGTACCCATGCAGCCGGGAGCGCGGCACAGCGCTTCCCTCCCACCGGTAGAAATATATTATATGGACATAAAACAATGCTGTTATCGGCTTATAGTGGGTGTGGCTGATATCGTAGGTTACAATACTACTACTACTACTGACTCTCCCCGTTGTTTCACTCGCCCTGTAGCAAAAAATACGAAGCGAGTTCAGTCTACTTATTCACGTGTTGCCTATCCTGAGACAAAGTCTCGGTGCTAGTAATTTTATCCTATTCTTTGCAAGGTGGTTCCAGGGACAACTAGAAATAATAATATCTATGGACCTTTTACACCACGTCCATCTGGTGCCGTGGTAAGTTCTCGGAGAACTTTGTTACGGGTCCCAGACAAATTTTATACTATACATATATTTAAGATTTTTATTATAATTTATACAAATATTTAATACACATCCATGAAACTTATAAAATAAATAAATTTTTTTCACAGAAAAAAATTTATTCCCTGGCGGGATTCGAACCCGCTACCTCCGGCTTGAGCACCGAGGTGCTAACCATTGAGCCACGGAGGTCACTAGTGATCCGCGGATCACCAGTTAATAGCCACTGGTCTAGTGAGTATGGGCTCCTGAGTCCTGTGTAATACCTAGACCCCAGACACTGCCCTTTAAGCGACTTAAGGCAACTGGCAGTGGTTTAAGTGCGATATACCAGCGCTGGGGGTAGTTCGGGGGCGCTGGTAGCCCCACATATCCCCGGGGACGACCCGTCCCCGGGGATATAATGAATGAATATAATGAATGATGAATAGGCAAAGCGTTCCGGTATGGGCTCGGTCTCTTGAGTGAGAGGTCTGAGGGGGTTCAAAATGGATTCTAAATTTCCCCGTCCTTTTAAACATGAAACATCGTGAGAAAACCTGCATTATCTTTGGAGATGTGTGAAGTTCATTCCGCATTGGGCCAGTGCGTAGCTGAACTATGGCCAAACACCCTTCTCCTCATTTCGAGGATAACCGTGCCCAGCAGTGGGACATAGAGGTCGATGATTATACACACAGATTCTGGTCTCATTTTCCACGAGTATAACCTGATATCGACCCGCACCGGAGACTGGGCCTTCAATCACGTACACTATTAAATTATTTCACTACATTTGTCACCGTTCCATCTCAAACGCCAATTTGTCTCTGTCAGTGTTTTGTGATGATGTTAGGCCGTTGGTGTACTTGTGTGCTGTTAACTTGAATATAATACATATTATTTGTCTCTTAAACATGTATATTATACAACAGATATATTGAATAAATGAAGTTGTATCTGGTAGAGTTCCTTGTTGATTTGCGATTTTTCACTGAGCACTTTGTAAGTTTTTTACACTTTTGACATAGTCGTAAGAAGACTTGGTTATTTGGTATCTGAAAATTATACGGGAGGTCACCACTTTAAATTATAAACCTTTTACACACACACACACACACACACACACACACACACACACACACACACACACACACACACACACACACACACACAACAAAGGGTACGTCATTATCACTATGAAACACTGAATACTAATACAATAAATTCTTACATAGGCTGCACTAAAAGTATCGGGAATAGAATATTTCAACTGTTCCTGTCATATTAAAATCTTTTTAATTGAAAACTCCTTGGTTTTAAAAATCGAATACCATTTATTTATTTAAAAAAAGCCTCCAATTTTCGCCGTGTGAGCGTGTTGCGCGTACGTATTTTAATTTCGCTCGCACCACTTAAATATTAACGTAAAACAAAGCAAAATGAATAAACTAGGATACCGATTAGTAGACATGGCAGTATCTAAAACCAAATTAATCCGTAAAACTTTAAAAAATAACAGACAAAGTAAGTACAAATAAGTTACACATTCTAGTGTTAAAAATTCATTTATTTTACCAATATATTCAATGACTATTTTATGTTATGTATAAACAATTGATAAAAATAAATAATATGCAAGTAATATCGTATGTTATTAAGATTAAGCAGTTGTTTAGTCAAAATGGTTAAATAAATTGATTCATTTGTTATTCAGTGCAGCACTCAGTATGTTTTGCTTAACTCCGTCGAAAAAGGCCACTATTGTTTTAGTGGCTTTATACCACGGATTTGTCAAATTGGTTATAATAGAGAAGAGGTGGAGCCCTAATTACTTTTGTGTCCTTATTCTAGGTACACTTTTTATTTATTGATTTTTCGGTACTTATTACAATTTGTATGTATGAACTTACTACCATATTATACTGTTCTCATATTAATGATCCCAGATAATATAAAATAAATGATGAAAACATATTTTAGGACTAGGTTTTCAAACTTCTAATAAGATGCCCTTATGGCGGATGTGGCTTTTTAACATAGGGAAAGACGTCTTTGGTAAAAAATTATGACGTAACGTTTTTATAAAAAAAAATATAAATTTATTTTCAGCTAGCCATATAACTATATTCCCCGGCGCCAATAGGCAACAAAATATGGAACATTTAGCAAATGATCTTAGTAGTGTAAGTATACGTAGTAAATGCAAATTTAGCCATTTTACACATCTTATGACCAGAAGTATCAAACAAAAAAATCGGGAAAAAATCGTGAACCTTAAGAATATAGTGCTTGATAAACGAATTTTATAATAGTTGCATTAAGTTAAATCTTTAAATATTTGACCGAACAACGTATTACTGCAAACGAATGATAAAAATGTATATAATGTAATCTAACTGAAACTTGAACGCTGTTTTTAAAATTAGTAGTACCTAATTTTAAAAACAGCGTTATCATTTACAAATATACATACACATATATATATATATATATATATATATATATATATATATATATTAGATTTCTTTGTGTTTGATTGCAGAAAGAAGATGAAATAATTTATTCTACAGAAAAAGATGTAATGCAATGAAATATAGCATACCATTTGCAGAGATATATAATGTGATTTCTAATCGAATATTAGAAGTTCCTGTAATGATATGATCACCTGAAAACTCAAAACAAACACCTGAACTTTCGATAAAACGTAGAATTGTAGGAGATGATATAGTTGTTCCTGACGAAGCAGAACGAGAGAGTCATTCCACACCTGAAAGTATTTCACTTGCTGAGGATGCGAAATTACTACTACTGATTATTATGATAATGAAGTGTCAAGTTTACAGCCTATTATCTATGCCTATAGATCCAAATCCGAATATATTACAGATCCGAATGGCCTTTACCTACTGAATACAAAACTTTACTTCCAAACTTATCTGTTGATACCGTCAATGTCACGACTTTCCAAATTTTTGATCACACTAGCTCTGTTATCTGTATCAGAAAATCAGCTAATTGAAGATGCGAATGTATATTTTTATGAAACGAATGAAAGTTTTAATTCAAATTCAAATAATTGTATTCAAATGATTTTTTTACATCCATATTTATCAGTAACAAGGGCCTTAAATCTAATTTAAGTGAGCCACTGTAGCATGGAGCTGCATCCAAAACTTCAATAGTTGGGAGTCCCATCGTCTACCCGGCTCGTCTATCGTTTTAGATAGTCCTGGTTTTAGTTTCACTATCCCATCTCCTAGTTCTTTTAATAACTTTCCTGTGGCTGGTAATAAAGAACCGGGCTTTTCTTTTTTTATGCAGTTTAATTCTTTCGCATGATCCAGATTTACCTCGGGTAAGGCTTCTACTTACTGATGCTCTGTGTCAATGTAAGAAATTAAAGTGGCGCTGGGCTGGACATATAGCTCGGCTGGCAGATAACCGATGGACTCACTCAAAAGACTTAAAGAGAGGTAGAACAACTGCCCGATGGACAGATGACAATAAGAGTTGCTGCCAAACACTGGATGAACACAACAAAAAATAAAGAAACTTGGAAATCTCTAGAGGAGGCCTTGACCCTCGATTAACGAGGGGTTCTTGTTAGTTAACTAAGTTTGTGTTAAAATTTATAGTATTAATATAAGTAGTAATAAATAGTAAGCATGTTTTTTTTTGTAAAAGAATTTTTAGTAAGAAATATAAAGCTTTTTTATTTTTATTATTTTATTTAAGGCTCCTAGACCTATGTAGGGACTCGTACTAGGGAATGATCTTCCCCACTAACCTGCAAGCACCTTCAGCCGCTTTTTGAGGGTCCCCTATCTCCAGGATCACCTCAGCGACAAGCTGGCCAGAAGCACAGGGGCGTTATTGAAGGCGCATTAAGTAACTCTTCCTACGCACCCATTTTCGTTGCCCGCGGTGGCACCAGATCCTCCCCTCACCCCCGAGAGGAGGGATTCGGCGAACCCGTAGGATCCCGCCCAACGTTAAGGTACTCGACAAGATCCCTCCTTTCCGAGACATAGGAGTGCGTCTCGGCAAGAACCTCCTCAACGAGTTCCCATGGGGGGTCACAGGAGATGTAATAACAGGAAAAAAATAAAATCTCCGATATAAATCTATCTGTGGGAAGTGGATCACATTAAAACTCAAAGTTTCCGGTACATACATACTATACCATACTACTAAAGTCTTAAAAAGCTTAAGGATTATTTAAAGATGTTTCTTAGATATATATTAGAAAAGCCCTTAGTGCTATTACGACCCTGCATATTCCGAAGAAAAAGGGCATAATGTCAATTATGTCTAATATTACCTCTTATATTCCCGCGAATAAAGATTTAAGGGACAAATTTACTATAAATATGGGACTATAAGCCTGATTATCAATTTAATAATAAACCTAGAAGTCTTTACATATGTATTAAATGTTAATATTTCAAAACTGTCAATTAGTATTTAAATAAAACACAAAAGACCTCCTCCTCAAAAGTTGCTCATTTGTAATTACGCCTTTATTCGTAGGATACGACGATGTGACATACCGCGAAATTCAGGCAACTTTAGACATTGACGTGAGTCAAATACAAATAATCTTGCATGAACAATTAGGTGTAAAAAAGTTGTTTTCCCGATGGATACCGCATTTGCTCTGTGAAGAGCAAAAAGCGGCTCGCGTTACTTGGTGCGTCAGAACTCTCGAAAGATTCCACGCAGGATCCTCAAATGCTGTATAACAACATCGTATCAGGTGACGAATCCTGGATATACGCGTACGAACCCGAAACAAAAAACCAGTCATGAGTTTGGGTGTTCGAAAATGAGTTAAAGCCAACAAAAATTGTTCGTTCACGGAGTGTTGCAAAAAAAAATGGTGGCCACGTTTGTCTCCAAACCAGCCATGTTGCGACTATTTCTCTTGAGGGACAAAGAACGGTTAATGCAGACTGGTATGCTAACATTTGTTTGCCACAGGTCGTTTCTGAACTCCGTAAAGAGAACTGCAACCGCCGCATCATCCTCCATCACATCAATGCGAGTTCTCACACCGCGCACAGAACAAAAGAGTTTTTAGAGCAAGAAAACATAGAATTATTAGACCATCCGCCGTACAGCCCCGACCTAAGCCCTAATGATTTCTATACTTTCCCTAAAATAAAGAATAAATTGCATGGTCAGAGATTTTCATCGCTTGAAGAAGCTGTGGACGCCTACAAAACGGCCATTTTGGAGACCCCAACTTCCGAATGGAATGGTTGCTTCAATGATTGGTTCCATCATATGGAAAAATGTGTCAAATTTCGCGGAGAATACTTCGAAAAGCAATAAATACATTTTTAAATAGTAATGTTGTGTTACTTCCTTGATTCCCGAAATTTTCAGTGCCGCCCTCGTAATTCCACGCAAACGCTGCGCTGTACAAATTATTATCGTTCAGACAAAACATCGATTTATCAAAATACTATAAATCACATCCAAATAGTTACAGCCTTTTTGAAGATACTACCGACATATTTACTAGAAACGCCATTAAAATAAGGCGACAATTCAAACATTATATTCCACACGTAAAACAAGAAGCCGTTTGTATTCAAGATGTCAGAAGTTAACAGAAAGTTATATTAAATACAACCACACTTTATTTTATCTGGATACAATTTGAACATACAAAATGGCGGTTGGTACGGAATAAAACGCAGCGTGGTGCCGAGGCTAGTAATGTTTGGTTGATGTACTAGACTTAGGTCATGACGTGCCTCATGGCGTTAGCTTTCCATGGATTGTGTTGGAATGAACTGATTTTATCGTGAACAATTTTAGTTGTATATACAATAAAAATCTTTATATATATGTATACAATTATTCTGTGCTTGTGTTTGTCACTAAACTCCTCCTATATGGCTGGACTAATTTCGATGAAATTGTTTGTGTGTTCAAGTGAATTCGAGAATATATTAAATCAGAAAATTTATATTGTTTAATAAATATATTAAATTCCGTCCAGTAAGATATGTTTTGAACGGAACAGTTAGAGGTAGTGCTATGCTGCTTTTCAGTCGAATTGGGCCGGTACGACCGGGGTGGTACCTCTCGCTCACATGACACCGACGTCAAGTGATGGCTATGCTGTCGCGTTTCGTGCGGTTTGTGACTTTCCGGTGGCCCATTTATAGGGAAAAGGAGGGCAACGCATCTGCATAAATTTTGGTTGTGCGGATGTCTATGGGCGTTGGAAGTCAAAATAAAGCTCCGATTACTCGGTTGCTTCATTATGACAAAAAAAAAACAACGTTCCCACAAATCACACGTTAACAAGATACCTACTAGGATACGTGCATGACTCAGTGCAGACATCTATATGCATTACACAAATTATGTGTACTTGACCGGATACGAACCCGCGACCGCTGCATGAAGTGTTCAGTAGCCTAGCCACTGGACCGGCCAGCCAAGTAGGTACAAATGAATATTTTGAAACGATAGAGGCCAGATAGAAGATATTATACGTATAGGATTTGATGCGTGATGCTTTTATTTAAATTCCTTTATCTAGTACTTGTAATACAATAATATAAGCTTTCGCGTGGGATTATTTTAATGTATTATCGTTGGTAGTAAGTATAAATTTATTTCCTCCATTTGCTTTAATACTGTAGATAAGATAACAAAAAATGAATGGGTTGTTCAAAATCAAATATTACAGAACTAATAATTCGAATACTTTACGGTGTAATAGGTAACTAAGGCCAAATGTCGATAATCATTATAAGTAAGTAATACGACGCAGGGTTCCGTACCATTATATAATTAAATTAAATCTATAATATTAAATATACATTAGGCATTAAGTTTTACATTAGACATTAATAGCCATACATTTTTTTTGTTAAAGCAAAGAAATGTATGGTTATTGATATATTTATAAAATCGCTATCTTGAAAGGCGCTACCACGAAATATATATTTTATTTTGACTCTATTTTTAAAGTAAAAACTAAACTAAACATTCTGTGAATATTTTAAGTATCTAACTGTAGCCATTATTAATATCAAGCAAAAAAAAAACAGCAAAAAAAATCACGTTTTTTGTTTGGGAGTTTCTTCTGTTTATAGTTGTTGTTATAGCAGCAACAGAAATACATTATCTGTGAAAATTTCAACTGTCTAACTATCACGGTTCATGAGATAGAGCTTGGTGACAGATGGACAGACAGACGGACAGCGGAGTCTTAGTAGGATTCCCGTTTTACCTTTAGGGTATGGAACCCTAAAATGTGTAGGTAACACTAATAAAACGTAAGAAATGTATTTTTATAAATGCTAGAGATGAAAAACGAAGAAACGTCTACCGACTTGAAATATAATAGGACTATTACCATATCGTATGACGAAACGACATACAAAGGTATTTGGAAATATAGTACAGTATAAATTAAATTGCTTTCATCAAATATGAATAATATATTAAGATAATATCAATGACAATGTCTCATTTGTGTGTAATGGCGGTCGTAGTGTTGCGTCAGGTAATGTGACCAATTTATCGACTCATTCGAATAATCATCGATAATAGGGATGTGGTCGATATCAATATAATAAATTGATGTTAATGTGTGGTTGAATCGATGACGCGAATTGGGCATTTCGGTTCGATATTGGTGACAGATAATATGTGCGATTTTTGGTATTTTTATGTTTGTGACTGAGCTAAAAAGAAGCGGCAGTAGATTATGTACGCCAAAGAAATGGTTGCTGGTGGGCCAGTGGAGTTCTTTAAAGAGGTTTATATCCAAAAGTAGACGGAAACTGCTAATTGCTAATGCTGATGATCGGTAAACTGGCAGATGGGGTCATTATAGTAAAATTATTTCGCCTTACCCAAAGATACGATTTAAATTTTTGGCCGTACCTATTCATAAACTTAAAATTTTATATAACTATGTTTATTTTCAAGAGCACAAGACAATCGCAGTTAAAGTTTCCACGAATAGTGTACATATGTTTAAACATTTTCATACACTTTTCATACTTTCAAAAGAGTGTTTAGATTTTGAGATTTCTCGATCTGGCAGCCCTAGATGTCGCACACACACATACATATCGTTTTGTGGTTTGGGTACATCGAGCACATTTGGATAGTAGTTTGAAGACATTTTTTGTCATTAGCGGTCTCTTTAACATTCGATACAAAATGTATCGTGTGTCCCAAAGAGCTTCCGATATCAATATTCAGAATGGTATTAATTATATGGTTATTATTAGTAGAGAAATGTAAGTCGATAGTCATTTGATAGAAATGGTCAATTACATTAAGAGTATAGGCTGATGGCACCGAGACTCGTACGTCACAGGAAATTGTATGGCAATGGGTGCAGGACATAGAGCATATAACCGGAGTAGAGCGGTAATGTTAAGGTTGAACTAGTCGATGGTGCGAACTCTAACAAAATGATTGCTATCTCACCTGACATACTGCGCGAACATGCGTGCTAGAATGAAATACACAATGATTCATTCCGAAAATGTCCTTTTAGTATATGTATATATACTATATATACATATACTGTATATATAGGTATAATAACTGTTTTAGTTATTATAGAAAAACTAATAAGTGTATCTTTTCAAAATAAATTTATTTTATCTTTTGAATAACTAAACTATATCTGTACGGGCTTTATTTTTGAGCTTTCGTACTCGGTATACTATTTATTTACGAAAAAAAGTTGGGCTAAAATCAGTGTTGAAATACGAAAGTTTAGAAGCTTGTATTTTTTAAATGTATATTTTGTACGATTTTAACTAAATACACACATAGATAACGACGAGATCAATTTATACCTAGGTAACAATGAAAATGTTTAGAAAATGAAAAACGGCTTAATGTAGAAAGCTGCCAATACTTTTATTGTTTTTCGAAGTAATCTCCGTTTCTTTCTACACATCGTCGCATTCGATGGAACCACTGAGAAAAGCAGTGGGCCCATTCTTCCTTAGGAGTCTCTTCAGTTTTAGATTTGCCGCCAATTCACAAAAACAAATGACAAATGAATGCAATATACTACATTAGGTTACCAAAGAGACCATCTCCCTCGAGCACCTCGGTGATAGCCTTCGGGAGCTGTTTGATCGCTGCCTGCGGTCCGGACAGTTCCCGAGGGCATGGAAGGAGGGTCGGCTCTGCCTGCTTCCGAAGGCAGGGCGGACCCCGGACTCGGCATCGTCGGTGAGACCAGTGGTGTTGCTGAACGAGGCTGGGAAGGCCCTGGAGAGAGTCGTGGCTTCTCGGCTCGTTCAGCACCTGGAGGAGGGCCCGGGATCGGGACTCTCAGAGTCCCAATTTGGGTTCCGGGCACGCCAGTCGACGATCGACGCCCTCAAATGCCTGCGGGCGGTGACGCGTGAGGACGAACAGGGGTGCGTAGGAGGCGCTACTTAATGCGCCTCCAGTAAAGCCCCTGTGCTCGTGTCGGGCCGAGGCTGGGGTTAACCTGGGTCCAGATAGGCACGACGTCGTCGGGGACTGCTAAAAGTATCGTGAAAACGAACGGCCGAGCAGTCCCCCCTTTCGAGGAGGAGTCTGGCCTTTCGCCGGGGTCAGCCTGTCGCCGAGGGTCCTGTGTTGCCTGCAAGATCCGGGACCCTCAAAAAGGCGGCGGAGGGCGCTTGCAGCGGTTATAGTGGGTAACGACACTGCCCAAGTGCGAACCCCACACACGGCTAGGTTTAAAACCAACCCCGGTCCTAGCTATGGTTTGGGCTGCAAATTTCCGCTGCAGACCAAAAAAAAAAAAAAAGGTTACCAAAGAGTTCTAAAATTGAAATTCAAAAACGTTTTCATTTTCAATGTTTCTAACTGGCCAGTTCTAAACATTTTCAGTGTTACCCACGTTCAAAGTCAAACATTGTAGTAATTACTGTTCTACGTTTGTATGGAAAGATGAGCGACTTGTGTAACCTTAAGTTGTATGAAAACAGATTCCGCCAAATTTGTGCTGCGAAGCTGCGCCGATTCTGCGCTCTGATTGGCCCATGGTGCGTACACCCAGATCACTGGTTGGTTGAATTGCCATTACGTCAGTGACAAATCACTGACCAGTTTCGGAATTTTATGGCTTATTACTCTATCCGGTTAATTTTATGGCTCACATTACTGTTCGGGCTCGATGGTGCAGGGTGACGTCAATCACGGTCCGTTTATCCAGTTATTTTGCCAGTTATGCCAGTTTGCCTATCTTAATAACATAATTAAAAAGTCTGGATCGGGAACTTGTACAACGTCATTACTGACTATAACACTATTATTGAAGGTCGTAGCTGGGTCAATGTCACACAGCAGTCATGCAGTCAGTTTCACAAACTTGGGTTTGTAATAACTATTTAAAACGAGATATC
The DNA here is from genome assembly GCA_963853865.1 of Helleia helle. Lineage (NCBI taxonomy): Eukaryota > Metazoa > Arthropoda > Insecta > Lepidoptera > Lycaenidae > Helleia > Helleia helle. The sequence goes on along the minus strand of OY971426.1, from coordinate 5,161,039 downwards.
ACAAGCCCTGTGAACGAGACATACGCAGACAAAAATCCCGAAATATCGAGCTCTACGAAATAAAATTGAAAAAAAAAACATGATAAATATTCAGTATTAAATAAATTATCTTTATAGTGAAAGTTGCCTTGTTTTAAAATCCTAGGTGTAAAAAAATATCCGTAAAAAAATACATTAGAAACATCAAAAACACAAATAATCGGGACCCAAACGGAAAATGTCACGGTAGCTAAACAAAACGTTTGGTACGGTGAACTTTACGCGCGCATAAACTAGCCGGCCCTTAGGGATCCCTGATCAAAGGACGTGATTTACAGCCAACGGAACCCACTGATGAAAGGGAACACCTAAATCTTGCGGTCGGTGTAAAATTTAAAATCGCCGAGTCCCATCCGATTTCAACATGGCTGATTGATTTATGTTGATTTCGGATATAATCTGGTTTATTATTATCGTTACATTAGTTCGTACTAGAGATGCGCCGAACGGCCGAACAATTTGGACCGAATATTCAGCCAAATAAATATTCATAATCGGTTGAACCTACATTCTGCGCATCTCTAGTTCCTACTATACAGACGGATTGACATAGCGGGAGTTTTGACCGCTTTTGAATTTAGGTTTCTTAGTTCTGATAATATGTATATTCTTATAAATAACTAGCTGTTGCCCGCAACAAACAGACAGACACACAAAAATGGTAAAAAATGCTATTTTGGTATAATATGTACCGTGTATACATTTATATGCATTTAGTAAAAAGCTATTATTTTAATATTACAAACAGACACACCAATTTTATTTATCTGTATAGATGAATTTTGAATAGTGTGAATTAAACGTATATTATAATATATTGCAAAAAATTTCGTGTATAGAACATTCGTGTTCATGGATAGAGGCCTGTTCAGCTATGGATGGGAAAACGTCGATGTTGATAGAAAATACGATGATAAATAACAAAATACATTTTATGTCACAAGGAGGCAACCGAGCACTCGGAGCCTTATGGTAATTGCGTACGCCCAAAGACATCCGCACAACTAAAAGTTATTCAAATGCATTGCCCTCCTTTTCCCTATCCCCCCAATGGGCCACCGAGAACTCGCTAACCGCACGAAACGCGACAGCATAGCTTGACGCCGGTGTTATGTGAGCGAGAGGTACCACCCCGGTCGTGCCGGCCCAATTCGGCTACAAAGCAGCATGGCACTACCTCTTAACAAAATTATTATGGAGTAGCTGTTCTACTGCATAAACTGCTACCTTCGCTTACTGGCATTACTGGTACTGACGATGCCTGGTCATCATATGTAGGTATTTGTTTTTATGTTAAAATGATGAAATATGATGTGCCAATTGGTAATAATGATTCCTGGAAGCAAAATAAAAGAAAGCAATAAACATACAAAGTCTTAGCGTTCAAAGAGGGGTGCCTGTGTTCAGCAGTGGATGGATAGATGCTGATGGTGATGATGATGAATGTCCTAATTTAAAATATAGAATTTTTTTAATGTATTACGCATGTAACGTCACTATCGCAGCGCTTTACTATAGATAAATATCTATATAACGCATCTGCTTACGATCGGCACAATGAAGCGGCGTGACAGTAGCACTATATATTATGTATATTCTAAGCCACTCTAAGGTGTCAACTAACTGACTTATTAAATCTAGTTTCACGCGGGCAAATAAAAACTTTCAACGTATGAAAGTAATTTTGATGATGATATTATGAATTTTGGGAAAAGGGATTATGGCTTAAGAGAAAATTCTGGTTTTGAGTATAATGAAAATAAAAGCAACAATCGAAATTAAAAGTAAACGGAGGGTCCGAAAGAAATTTTAATATTCCGCTAACTTTCCGGTTCACCCCAGTACATAAACGCTTCAGACTCGCTTCGTTTTCTTTATTAAGTAATGAGATTCTTTGAGAATGCCTTGATGAAGATAACATCGTCTGCACTTCATTACTGACTATTCAGAGGATTTAAGGTTGCAATGTTAGAATTTTTATGTATTTTTGTATGGGATAGGAATAACGGCAGATGAGTTGGTAATAAAGTCATCAGCATTGCAAGATAGGTGCCGCTTCTTGTAATGGCCCTTATTTACAAAACAGAGAATTTTATTCAAGATAGAAATAAGCATAGTATATAGTAGACTTAAGCAAAACACGTAACGCATACCTCTTAGTTACAAATTCAAATACACATAAAAATCTATTTCAATTTCTCTGAATTATGTACATGAGCCGCATAAATTTCGGCACGTTCGAGCGCATAAATCATAAGATGTCAGGCATCCGGAAGCGTTTAGCGCATAAAATGTGGAATATATGAGGGCACCGCTCGCTGACGCATCAAAAAGGTGTTCGGCACAATCAATAATCGCTCCAGTTTCTTTGACCTTTCATTCCCCCCATCGTGTACCTCACAAATACCAATATCCGGAGTTACTTGACGGCGGTAGGGATCAACTTAATCTGGTCTAGCATAGCCAAGTTCTCACACGTCCTTAAATATAATCCGGTCAATAACATAAATTTGCGCCAACCTTTAGTGGATTTGTCGGCGACGAGGTGTTGAGCATTTGGCCAAGAATTTTAGGACCTTTTGACAGGAGTGAGTCAATCACGTTTATAAAGCTTATGTCTTTCGCCCGAGGCGAGGCCCGAAGGAGTTTAAACTGCCTTCGAGTTTAAACTGTGCTTAAGTCAATCATGTTTATAAAGTTTATGTCTTTCCCCGAGAAGACGCCTGAAGGAGAGTTTTCGAGCTAAGAATGTGCTTAAAATCGTTTTTACTAAATTCGCACCTGTTCTCAAAAACGCTTGCTCGTCGCTGTGCTATGTTTAGGAAAGCCAGGCTCTGAGATTTTCCATCTTTTTTTATGTCAGGTAGCAAACGTAGAAGGAGGTAAGCTGAGAAGGAGGAGGGGACGCCATCCCCCGCATCCAGAGAAGAGTGCCGTATGGCACACCGTTGTGGCCCGGTGGGGACGTCCACAGCTCCCTCGCCGGGTCACCAAGACGACGAGGAGAACATCGCTGGGTTTTAGTGGGTAGAGCCTGCGCCTTACTTTACCATTTTTTCGGGCGCAGAGAGTCCCACATAACCCCCGGGCTCCCCCGGGCCCGGTGGTATGCATAAGAGCATTCCCCAGCGGCAAAAAAAAAGGCAAACGAGCAGTTCAGCGCCTCACGGCGCCGACGCCCATACACACACGTACAACCAGAGGCCACGCAGATGCTCCGCCCTCCTTTTCTCTATCCCCCCCTCCCCAATGGGCCACCGGAAACACACAAACCGCACGAAACACGACAACATAGCTGCCACTTGAAGCCGGTGTTATGTGAGCGAGAGGTACCACCCCGGCCCAGTTCGGCTGCAATGCTGCATGGCACTACCTCTTGCGATCATACCATCTTAGTTTATTAGTATTATCGTTAGCTCGTATCAGTTCACCATTCACCTTGGTCCATCTACAGTGCCCTCCATTCACTTATTTTAATTCATTTGGACGTATATTTTTATTGCTCGCGTCAAACCAGTTGAAACATTTAAAAGTGTCTTAAACTGTGTTACGATTGTAAGGATCTTTTTGTGCGTTGACTCACTTGTTGTTCGTTTTAAATCTTATATATGTCTTTTATAGACAGTAAGTGCTAGACGTGTGAATCCCGCCAAGTGCGCATATGATAAATCGTATGTTTGTTGTATTATATTGTTGTATATTCACGAATGTGTGTTTGAATTTCCTTTTTTTAAATCCCAAGTACATTGTGATTTGTAATTCAAGCACTTGTTGATGTTATTGTATTCCATCATCATAATCATCACCATCAGTGTTTACCGTCCGTGCTGAACCTAGGCTTCCTTCAATGAACACCAAGTATTAGTAGCCTGATTTATTGTATTTATCCTGTTTAAATCTATCAATTAACTATAAAATATTAAATCTTAGATCAAGATAGTTCGGCTGCCATTCTCGATGGTCTAATTTTGTATGTTAGTGCGTTATTCAAACACAACGCAACGCATAATTGATGGAGTGACATGAAGAGCTGCAGACAGTCGAAATTCTTCATCTCGACGCTTGACAGCAAGAAGACCAAAGAGCTGCTTAAACTCAATAGGAACAACATCAGAACAGTTGTAGGAATATTGACGGGACACTGCCCACTCAACAGACACCTGTCAATAATGAAGCTAACAGAGGATCCTCTATGCCCAAAATGCAAAGAGAAAGAAGAAACCAGTCTGCACTTCATAACGGAATGCCCAGCATTTGCATACGCAAGATGGGAGCTGTTTGGAGTGGACGAGCTGAAGAAAGAAGATTTAGTGTACCTGACTATAAGTCAGCGAAGTAGTTTTTGTAGGTCAACACGTTTTGAGGGGGTGACATCGGAGGGGCAATTGGTAACCCGTCCCCGCATCTAATCCCAGAGACGAGCTTGGGGAATTGGGTGAAATGGTCCCGGAGATGAGGACTGATCTCCCGTCTGGCCTCGCTGGTGTCCCTACCCTTAAATAATAATAATAACGCATAATTGAGTCTATGGTTCCTGCTATTCTTCCCGAATTACAGCTAATTATTTCACGGAAAAATAAGCTTGACGAACGCAATCCTCTCACCGTTCTGGATCGTGTATACTTATCTAAATATCCTAAATTTTCAGTAGGAAATGTGAAACTTTTTTACAATTGCGATAATTGGAGGTCCCCTCGATTCGAAGTCTCAAGAAGTGCTCTGGCCAGCATAGCAAAACAATTAAACTTTTGAAATTGAAGCGGTTTAAGGGTGGGGTGAAGATTAAGAGATTTAGATACTTTTGCTCTGAAAGTATATACTATTTTTGCTGGTATTCAAATTTTAATCGTTGATTGTTAAAAAATATGATTAATCTTTCTTCAAGATTTACAATTGCAGAAGTTATTATACTTTATTTTTATAGTAAATAAGTTAGTAAATCTTTATAATGAAACAATTTTTACGGATTTTATCGCGGTTTATTAAGATTCTTACAAGCCCGACGTTTCGGATACATGGTCAACAACCATGGTCACGGGAGGACGGGAGAACTGTCATAAGTCCTATCATTACAAAGTTATTTGAAACTACCCTAAGATTCATCAATACTTTGGTTAGTCCTATCTACGCAGAAAGTGAAATTGTTTCTAAGTCTTTAATCTGTGACATATATGTATTATGCTTAGATTTTGATTTGATCATTTTAATAATGGGATCCCAAGCCGGTGATAAGAGCCAGCCATCTTCTATATTGAAATTAGGATGTTTTTTTTAAATTTCAATAGCCTCACGGATCATTCTTGGTTGGAATCGGCGTTCTGTTGCGAGGACTTGTGGTTTATCAAATCTCATATAATGGTGAGCTTTTTCAAGACTATGTTCACAGATGGCAGACTTAGTATAGCGACGGTGTTTATCTTTATATCTGTTAATAATTAACTTAAATAGATGATCAACCTGTATTCTGTCTTTATAACTAACTTTCGTAAATCTACCTGCAAGCTCAGAATTTACATTTCGCAATATTTAATTACACTTAAGCTGGTTATTTGTTAATTTATTAATACCTTTACCGGTGGGTATCTCATATAAATCCGCGTGTAAAACTGCTCTCTCGCAACTTACCTTAAAAGGAGCTCGATTTTTCTTCAAGAGAAAGTTTTTGTATGCAAGTTGGGCTCGGACGTCCCGAAGCTTTTAAATATTTGCATTTCTTCGTATAGCCGTCCTATAAAAAAATAGCCGCGTTTGCGTCGAGTAATCCTTTTTGAGACTTTTCTTTATTCAGTTTTTGTACGGGTTAATATTAAGTTTATATTAGTGGGTAAAAAATCACACTTAAAAAAATCGATATTTTGGCGAATGAAATTCGATAAGGGACGATAATCGTTTATGCACCTTTTTAGTATCCTGGCCTTTCTAGTTTTATAAAATATAGTAAATCCATATTTATTTTGTAAATGCCATAGAAACTATGTCGCTTGATTTCTTTGTTTGGCTTTCAAAGATCTTAGTTTAACCGATGGAAACGATGCGCTGTGCCGTCTGTGTAGGTACCACTATCCTGGTTTTTTCTTCATTCAAACAACTTTACCGAGTTTCTGAAAGAAGGATAGGATAAGCAAAGTGTAATTATCGGCACCGAGACTGGACGTCTCATGTCTCGGGACATACGTATGAATACGTGGCAAGTCTGCCAGTTTGCCAATAAAGCTTTAAAAAAAATCCGCGGGCAAAGTCGCAGATAACCAGTAAACAAGCCCTTTATAACTAATAAAGTCACCTTTGATGGCATGTTACACAAGATCCCTGGATCCAATCGCTTTGTTCCACGTATGCTAATTAAGTGCCTAAGTGCCTCAGGTGTAAAGACGTCGTTTGATTAAACTTGGAAGCATCAAGCAATCCGCCATATTGTCGCGCCGATACGACTCTTGACTCGGATTTTTGAATTACCTTTAGGAGTGGCTGTTTGTGTGTTGTGAGAGGTGTATGGGGCTATATCTACTTTATAACGTATTTCAGCGTAGGTTTATTATACAAGTTGTTTCCCGCAGTTTCACCACTCTAATAGAAATGACTTGTAGGTAACTTCCGTAAAGCACTCCTCTAAAATAACCCTTCTTTAATAGTTTACTATCAGTGCAATAATAATTTTATAGATCATCCTGTGGATAACGCAAAAAAAGAAAAAACTCACAGACTTTATTATATTTTTAATTTAACCGCGCTTATCCATGAAAGGTTTCATGATATAGGTACGTACCTACTAGAGAATTTAAGAAAAACGACTACTAGTGATTTATTTTTCTTTAACGCCGGGAAATGCTCTTAGTCAGCCCGCGGGGGAGGGGGGACTCCCCGGGCGGGTATGTGGGACTCGCTGCGCCCGAAAGATGGTACGGTGGGCGCAGCTCTACCCACTAAAACCCGGCGACTGCCGCCTTTGGTGAGGTGCCCCAGATCTGTTGAGTAAACAGGGCACCTCGACGGCTAGTCAGTCCCTCAAGGGACCGATGCCACATCCACAGAGGGGTTGTCCCGCATCACAGAACAACACCTCCCAATGTCGGGACAGTGCAATGGGTGAGGTTCTCATCCTCGCCCCTTGTCTCCTCCTCTTTGGCCCCTCTTATAAGAGGGGTACAAAGAGCAGTCCCCTCGGTTCACTTGGCTTCGTCCAAGGTGCTAGGTTCACCTTAGGCTACTGAGGCCCACCGCCAAGATAAGGCTTGAACCATGGTGGGCTATAGCGATGGAGTAAATACACAAATAAATTGTAAAAAGTAGGAAAATCGGAAAGACCCCTTTTCAGAAATAAAAGTTATAATTGTAGGTACATTTTTTAAAAACTAAAAGTGAGTGATGTTCTTTATTTATATCTCATCTTAAAAATTGAGAAGATGCGTAAACAACAACTTACAACCTTGGCTTAACAATAATTAACTCTTTCTTAATAAATAAGTAATTTAAGAGTCGAATCGGACAGTTTTAAGATGTTTGACGCGATATTAATTAAAATTTCGGAATTTGCAATTTATATTATTAATTATCATTGAGAATACACATCTTACAACGTTAAGTGTAAGATGAGAAATAATTTTGGTTTTTAGCAATTTGGTTTCGAATTTTAATTAAAATCTTTCCTAAAATAAAATTTGAATTGCTGATAAAATCAGATCATATTATTAAAATTATTATCTTTATATTTTAGGTATCTTTATTTATCTTAACCTTTTTTAAGATAGTTAAGGAGCTAGGGAAGATTTGACGAAGTTAAGAAAAATAAGAAAGAGTAATGCAGATTACCTTAAATAGGTTAAATTAAATATTGTAATTATTATTTACATAGACAGTATAAAACAAAATATCAAACACATAATTGACACTATTTTATATTTTTTTCTCATTTTTTTTTTAAATTAATACAGTAAAAAAAACAACATGTCAATCAACCAATTTTGGAATTCAGGCAATTAGGAATCCAATATAAAAATATAATTATTATAATTATTACACGAATCATCATTATCAACTCGCATTTACACCACAGCACATAATATGCCGCATCCAATAAAGGTGATATAGATATGATGTTGGTGATGAACGAACAAAGGAGTTTGTATGTCTTTGAAGCATAAGTCGCCTGCATTAATAAGTTATAATCGATCTAGTCGCAGTACCTTAGATCCGGCGGGCTCTATTTATCATGTCCCCTCTATGTGGAAGGGCGACGAACCCGAGAGGCGTTTCCATCATTTAACCGTTCCGCCATATTGAGATTTGAAATTCGAATATTGTTTTTTTATTATTGAGGGACCATCCGGCAAAGGAATCGATTGCATACTGCATTATCATAAAGTAAAAAACTTTTGAGAAGTTTTCGTTTTGAATGTGTATATGCACATAATATAATAAATATTTGTTATATTATATTGTATTGGTGCAGCTTATAATATGACTATTTTTAGTGCATTAATGAAACCCTTATTGGCTAGCATTCTCGTATTTCATTGAAAAAATGAACTTTGTTGTTGGTTATTTATCTAGTAATATCATTAAAAATATAATACAATTTCGGATTTGCGGATTTAGACGTTTGTAATTGTTATTAAATGTTGATATTATTAATTAAGTGTCAATATTGATTGATAAGGATGTAAGACAAGGGACTTTATAAGCATTACGATTTTATTTAAATATTGATTTGTTTGATAGGTACGAAGGATAGGTACGTTGATGAAAAACGTCGACACGGCGGACAACGAAACGGCTGTTATCCAAATTTTAGTTTTGATTTAAATTGAAAAGTTCACGGTAAAATGTATATTATAAATGCGAAAGTGATTTTGTTTATTACTTGTTTATTACTCTGTCACGTCGATCGAATTTTGATAAAATTTTGCAATGGGTCTATTATATGTTGGGACAACTATTATATATACTATTATTATTAACACAGTAATCAAAAGTACGTCTGAAAATAGCTATTATGCTATACATTTTTTTTGACGACAGAGATACTGCAAAATACAGCTACTTCATAAGTATCCAATTTCTTCGCAATATATTGCGTGTTATATCTACCGTATGCAAAATTTTGTTTGACCCCATCTGTCAATGAAGACTTATAATGATGCATGCCTATCATGCATATCAAATTGGACCAGATGCAGGCATATGTTATGCACCTTGTAATGAAACACGCGAATTTTTTACAATTTTGACACGTTATCACGCGCCATTAACAGATGTTTAAAATTTGAATATTAACGTTTTTTGGTAATTGTAGCACGAGTCTTCCTTGTAAGCCTTGTAAGATTTCTTGTGATGTACAGTTTATAAGTTTTTAAAATCAATATGTGGCAATCGGTTCAAACGATTAGATTGTTTTTTCACACGCTTTATATTAGATTCACTTGTATGTTATTTGTATGTTTGTAACCGACTTCTTTGGACGCTATTTTAACCCACTTCTAAAGACCAAATTTCGTTCAAAAAAGTTACGTTTGTAGATTTATCGAGGACCGATGACAATTCAATAATTAGATAAATTTATTCCAATATCCTGATCAGGATAATCAGGATAGCACGCTTTTTTACAATAAGTAATATAATTTATTTATTTTGTTAACCCATTTAATTCTTCTGTTAAAAAAATATTTTCAAATTTATAGTTCGGTTTGCTATTAAAGCGTGTTTTTTTATTTTTTTTTAAACTATATATTTTTTTAATTTTGATGGCGTTAGCTTTTCATGTTTTTCAATACGTACCTTGCCTTAGGAACTGGATTTTTTCTTCGTGGATATTTTGGGCAGGGAAAACAGCTATATTACGTTACGAAAGCTCAATCTGCCTTTTACCCTTTCACGCCTTGGTTGTTCAGATTTGAATTCAATTTAGCAGCGATGTAGATTATATACTGAGATGAGAAAAGATACACTATCCAAACAGAAAATACGACCATGTAATATAATATCGACGCTCATTGAAAGAGGAGATAGTGGATGGCTACGGGCTGATAATCATGATAAATCGAATTATATTCCTTGGCCCAGTAGCGTGTGGGCATGTTTAATAGAAAGTAAGAGATACTTACGGTCGGTAACAGTAATTATTACACTTAAGTTGGTAAAAACCTCAAATTAAAAAAGATAAAAAACGAGTAATTGCAAGCCAACCTCCTACGAAGGGTTCTGTGCATTTAGATGAGATATTTAAAGTTCTTATTGTAGATATAAAAACGTTTAAAAACGCTTCCTATGTAGAAAATTTTCAACTGAGCTTTTTTTGTATAAAACAGTTACCCACAGAAAAATTACAAATCTACCAAAATTACGATTCTGTTCAGACCTGTAACGGACAGATAAAAAAAATATATTACCAAACACAGGTAATAAAAAGGCTGAAAAAGCTCGTTTCTTGTATGGGATATTGTCAACTTGATTTTAATATCAGTAATAAGGTTCCGTTACCCTTTTGGCTTTACGTCTATCTAAAATTAAACAAATAATATTTTCGTTTGAAATATAAAATATATTTTCTGTCAGACGTATGTACCGAGCCTTTTTTTGGTTTCGCTGTTAAATCCAGAAACCTGTAAACCGATGCAACGTGGTTTTTCCACGTTTTTCAGACGTCAAAACGCCATTACGTTTTCTTTTGTCTATGACCAAATACTATTGATTTTACCCTGGCGTTATTCCAATATTTCTTTGAATAGGTAAAAAACTGACATTGACTTTTGGTAAAAACTCGAAGTACGGGTATATTTAAATCGCGTGCTTAATTTGTTTGATTTTATCTAAAACCGACATTAAAAAAGAGGTTATTCTCAATGCGTCTGTATTTTTTGTGTTACCGCGGAACTATTTTCCTCTCTGGACAAATTATCCGCATAATTGTCTATTTAACTTAATCACCATTTATATTCTGCTTTATTAACTCACTGACTGATAATTATAATTTTATCTGTCTAAAATTTATTTTAATGGTTACGTAGTATTATTATTGGTGAAACAACTTTTTAAATCGGATGAGTGGTTTCGTAAATTGCCGTCCTACATTCAAACTTACAAACATTATCCTTTTATATAAGTACCAGCGGACCCGACAGACGTCATGTACAAAACATATTGAAGTGGACCGAATTTTGAATCTAAACCATTATCGAATACACTTGAACACACGAAAAAAATCATCAAAATCGGTCCAGCCGAGACTTTAGAAGAAGTTCAGTAACATACAGACGCACATAAGAATTAAATTTTAGATAGATAAATATATCTACAATCGGATCTAAGATTCTAAAATATCCACTATATAATGTATGGTCACACTCTCGAAATCTATATCTTCATAAAAACCTTTTAGACCTTTATATCAATATGCGTGGAAAATCCAATCGGGAGTTGGGATCATGGGGGTATGATAAAGGATGGGAGGGGGGGAAAGAATGGGCAATCTGCAAGGTAACGGATAAGTTGAAGGTTCGGTCATGGCTCCCCAGGCGGATCAGATTTGCCTATAAATAGGCTGGCGAGGGTTCGACCGTTCGGGTAAATTGACGTTCGATGTTTTGCGTGGAGTGATGATAGTTTAAAGGACGGTGAAAATATAATTGACTAAACATGTACGAGTCTGACTCGCGCTCAGACAGAAAAATCTATTTTGTCTGTAATATAGCAATAACGGATTTTTGAAGTGAAACTTCTTTGCGCGCATGAGGGTAAAATTTTTACGGATGAAACGTCATGAAAATGTGCAACATTTTTGTCCAAGAAGAGGAAGAGAGTGATTGAGACCGATTGAGAGAGAGTGGGAAAGGGCGAACGTAGCATGCAGCACATAGTTATGGAGTGAGAGTAGGGAGCAAGCGAGTGAGAAAGATAGATAGAACGAACGTCGTATCGCAAGTCTCGGAAATTTAAAGCTTTAGATTAGTATAAATACCTATAACCGAGATTTCAAAATTAGTCCAACCCGACGCCGGCAACCCCCCACTTTTACAAACCAAAAGTGAGCCAAATGGGCTCACACTAATCCGATGTAGCATTAGGGCCTTCGGGCCGTTAGCATAGATCCATCCGAAAAAAAAAATTCAAAATTAGTTTGCCAAATGAGTTTCACTTGGGTACTGTGTACGCACGCACTTTTTTTCCTTTACATTTAGCTTGTGTGTAATGATTTTATAAATTAACATCAAGACGTTCATGTCCAATGCCAATGTCCGACTGAATATCTTGAGATACATCTGTACGTCAGATCATCATTTAACTGAATTTTAAACCTCCATTTCCCTAAATATAAATGTAAAAGCTACGGCAAAAATAAATGGAATTGGTCAATTTTTAACTCGTAAAAATATTTGCTATGGAGCACGAAGATGAAAGGAACACAAAAAATAGCGCGCCACAACCAGTCTTGAGCCATTAAATTAAAATACGACGAAATTCCGAATAGAACGTTGGAAATCCGAACTTGCATTTGTATGCCTCGCGCAGAAATTGAGTTTTCATCTTAGTTTCGAAAGCTTCCGACAATACTGTTCAAGTTTGTTGCCCAGATATTGACGTATTGACGTTTACAATTAATAGTTGTTACTGAGTATTTAATGGTTTATTATGTTTTATACAGGATATTGAATTTATTGTGTTTGAAATATATACCGATATGAAGGGTTTGTTTATTTAATACGTAAACCTCCGGAACTTTAAATTGAATCAATGTCTGAGGAATAGGCTATTGTGAGATTTTTTTTCAATATTAAGACGGATGAAACCGCAGTGAACGGCTAGTATCCGTATAAAGAAGAGATAAATTGTTAAAATACCATCCATACCTTGTAGAGCTGACTTATAAAAAGTTAAAGCTTGTGGAAAATCTACCTTATGACGAAGACGAATCACTACAAATTCGAAAAAATATTTTTACGTTTGTAAAAATGTCGGCTATTTATTTAAAAACAAAACTTTTCAATTTCAGTTCGGTTAAACAAACAATATACCTATATACCAATTAGCAACACCATCCTAATGTTTCTCTGAAACTAGTAATTAGAACCAAGTTACACATGTATATGATATTCATATACATATGTAAAAGCTAGGATAAGAACACGTATACAAAATCATAAATATGTGATGTAACTAACATAACTTATCTAAATACGTAGAAATAAAATTTAATATCATTCTAACACTTTTAAAGATTTCCTTTTTACTTTTTGCAAGAAATAAACTACTTTTATATATTATTATTCGTATACAAATGGATGTTCCATCTGGTACGGTAGCACCGTGTAACTGTAGAATTTTGGATAATTTTATTGGTGCTTTAATAAGATATATTAAGATAAACAAGTCGCTTCTGTCCGTTGCCTCGTTTGGGAAGATTAATGTGAATTTGGTTCGTTTTCAACCACCGTTTAATTGTTTATACTTACACGCTTAACATATCCGATTACACTAATATATGCGTATGGTAAAGTCAAGTATCAAAATCGTTGCAATGTTTTTTTTTTACAATTGACTCTTAGTGGTCACGTGAGTGGACTACACGCAGCGATCGCGGGTTCGAATCCCGCTAAGAGTTTATTTGTGTTATGAGAATGTAGATATTTGTACCATAGTTATGAAGCTTATAAATACTGGGTTGCGGAAAGCAGGGATATGTTGTGTAATTACTAACTATGAAGCATATTCTCAAGTAGGCAAGATGTGGAAGAGCCGTCTGCCTTTTTATGTCAGTTGGATAGATGAGGCAGACGTGCCACCTGATGGTAAGTGGTCGACGTCGCCCATGAAATTAAACGAGTTTACCTGGAACTATGTGTTGCCTATCCTGAGACATAAGATATTAAGTATCTGTGCCAGTAATTACCTCTCTTGCTCTTCTCTCAGAAACACAGCAAATCTGTTTCACGATAGAAACCATCAAGATGGTGGACAGCGCATCCCTCCTACCGGTAGAGCCTAGCACAATAGGAGCTTGTACGGAGTGCGTCCGTCTAGATTTTGTCATTCACCTTTTATCATTTGGTGGTCTTACCTATTTTTTTTATCCAAACATAAGATCCCCAAAATTAAAAACAAGACATTATTCTAATTAGCAAAATATATTACCAAAAAACCATTGAATCTTTCAAGCGCTTGTAAATAAGATGAAAATGTATGCAATTCATGCAATATCCTGATACATGCGCGCACAAGTTGGGATTTTTGAACTCCGTCTGAAGAGCAGACGGTATTTAATATTGAATCCATCCCAAAACTTGTTACGAGTGAAGTTTGTATAAAACTTCGACATGAAGTGATCCGTTATGATTATCGCGTGTATGTTCTTGATGTTCGTAATGTAGAATGCAAATAATCCTTTACGTTCTAGTGTGTTCCTTGAAATGTTTTATTTAAACATATATAACCTTCCTCTACTGAATTCGTGGTAAAATTATTCAAAAAATTAAATACTACTCGTATTAATCGTACATTTCAGACAAATGTTCATTTGCCCCCTCTTCTATATAAAAAAAATTAAAATCAGTCCTAGTAACCACAACATTTACTTTCATACACGCATATACATATACAAACATACATAATAAACCTATATACATACATACATACATGATTCCACATATTATATACTTACATAGATACCTTTGATAAATCCGGTTTCTTCTGGGGCAGTCAGTTAAGTATTCGTCTCGCCTATTTTTGGGTTTTCTTTCATGTTTGCTAAACGAAATGTACACTTGTTTGTTCTCGGTACTAAACGTGTCAACGCGGGGATTGGGCTAATCATAAAACAAGGTTTACCCTGATCAAACGATTGTGAATCGATTGGGCAGAGTCGCAGAATAAGTTTATGCCGTCACTTTTGCTTAGATTCACAGGCGCACTGAGAATATTTTAAAGGAGATAATCTAGTTTATAAACTTCATTGCATTGTCTCAAAGTAAACATGCACACCAAAAAGGGTTATTTATGTTTAAATTCATTAAATTTCTAGTTTAGTCTTGGTAAAATTATGGGAAATCACACCACATGTAAGATGGCTAATTAACCTGGTTATTTTCACATTTGAAACGGGTTATTTTATTATTTACCACCTAGGGAAAAGGAGGGCATCTGCATAACTTATGGTTGGGCGGATGTCTATGGGCGTCAGTAGTCACTATAAGGCTATGACTGCTCGGTTGTCTCCTCATAACATAAAAAAATAGATCATGATATCGGTAATGAAATCTTTATTGATCATATGAATTTTTCTGGCGAGATTCGAACCCAGAATCCGTTACGCGTTTGAATCTATACCATATCTATCTACATACACTAGTCACTTCTTCGCAACGAGTTTTTATGGAAGTGTTACACTGTGGTTGTAGTGCTAAGTTGTCTGACATAATTTGACAGGCGTTTGCCGGCTAAACAACTAATAATTTTATGTGTATGGTGAGAAGTAAAATATAAAGGCAGCGAAATTGGTTAATTCTGGCCGTTAGTTTTAAGATTTTAGCGATACTCCTCATATATATTTCAAACATCCATAAATTTTCTTTGTCCGGATAGAAGGACAAGACAGACAGTAGTTTTGTTACTAAAACTGAGACCTAAAATCTAGCTTATCTAAGTAATGTTGTGTGTGTAATGTGGCTGTTCCTGGACGCCTACAGATGTGAATTATCTTTGTTATAAGCAAAATTCTTACTAATATTATAAATGTGAAAGCGTGGATGTTTGTTACGCAATCACAGGAAAACTACTTAACCGATCATCAGGAAACTTTGTACACATATTGTTGGAGGTATTAGAAGTAACATAGGATGCGTTTTATAAAAAAAATTAAAAAAAAATAACCTGCGCAGACGAAGTCGCGGGCACCAGTTAGTTCATAATAAAAAACCCAACCAGTCACAGGGACTGCCGATAAAAGTTATCAGAAACAAAACAATTAACTTCAATTACCTAAAATACAGACTGTAAAGATTATGACTACCTATACACAAATATTATTAAATTTAATATTGCATAGTCTTATAATAATAATAATAATAATATATTGAGACAACTCACACACGGCCATCTGATCCCAAACTAGGCAGAGCCTGTAATATGGCAACCAGACAACTGATACATACTTATATATTTCTAAATACAAACAATATTATAGATAAATTACACCCAGACACAGAACAAATGATCATAGTCTTATAATATAAATAAATCATCCGTCAAACTGCGTCTCTAGCGTTTCGTGTGCGGTGTCGCGACTTCAGAGTTTTTATCTCATCTAAAATATGCGTACCGCGCTAAAAGAAGTTTACACTTCAAAAAAACCTATAATAAAAGATGGAGTAACAGAAACGACAACGTCATGACGTCACGGCATTCGATTTTACTAACAAGGTGCGCGATAGATGCTTCACATAAAATGATAATGATGTAATGCTAGCAATATTTTTCAAGTGTTTTTGATTCTCACACTCAATAACGATGTATTTCCTTGTCCACAGGTAAACAATGTTTCAAAATTGGTGACATTAGGGCCCCCCGAGCGTGACGTAACGTGAGCCACTCAACCTTCACTTATGTAAGCTTTTGTTTTTTCATCTACCTAAACGTGTACCTATTTATACTTTAGCTATGTTTTGTTTAGAAATAGGAATAGGAGGGAGTGTAACATCGCTATGTTTGAGTGAGAGGAGCAGGAGAGAATGTTAGAACCAATTATGAAAAAACTCTTTTTCAGAGTGCGTCACTTGAAACTAGATTGTCCTCTTGAACCTAGAACCTCGAAAGTTTCTCAATCTTTCTTTACATGGGCTATCAAAAGCAAAAAATAATTATTCAATTTCTATTAGTAGTTTCGGAGATCAAACGAACCCTGCATCTTTATTATTTTACTATAGATTCACGTAGCGCCAAAGGAACTTAAAAACCGAGATAAAACAACACTAATGTATTCTTTTCTTCGAATTAAGAGCCGGACAGTAATTTATGAAGGCAGCTGACATTTTCATCTTTCTTTAAATGAATTTATTCTTATGCTAATTCTATTCTTTAAACTCGATAACAAATTCGTCGCCTCATTTGTAGTATTAGATATGTATACTAACGGTAAACGATATTTGAGTCATAGATATAATCTATTACTATCTGTCTTTAAAAAATGTAGGTGTTGTACATTATGAAAAATATTTTGAAATTTGAAATTTTGATTTGCTTTAAACGAATTTTACGATGTCCATGAAATATGAATCATATTTATAATATAATAATAATATCAACCCTTATATGTCCCACTGCTGGGCACGGGTCTCCTCCTCGAAGCCAGCCAGCTCCTTTTTGGGCCATAGTTCACCGATGCGCTGGCCCAATGCGGGTTGGTGAACTTCACACACCTTCAAAGACTTTTAATCTCATCAGGTATGCAGGTTTCCTCACGATGTTTTCCGTCACCGGTGAGCAAGCGATGGCCTATGTTAAGGTGCACGTAGAAATTTAGAAAAACCCATTTTTAGACATCACAGGGGGAGGGGGTCAGGATCGAACCCGGACCTCTCGGCTCTCACTCAAGAGGCTGAGCCCATACCCACTAGGCCATCGCCGCTCATCATATTTAGTAATAGATAATACGATCTACAATAAAATTCGATCAGTAAATACATAACTTTAATTTTTAGGACACAATCTTAAATTTAATTCGTAGACAATGCCGAAAGCTCCGCAATATATATAAATTTAAAAAAAAAAACATTTTTATAGATATAATCCTTAAACAGACGGAACCCATATAGGATCGCTCATCTGTGCGTCTCTGACGCTATGTCAAACCAAAACTATAGAGTATAGGGTACTTCCCGTTGATATAGAAACAATAATTGCTATATTACTAAAAAAATACGTTTTAAGGATCCCACAATGCGTAAATCCGACTCTACATGTCTGGGTTTATAGTTAAAATAACCGTTAGCTTGAAATCTAGTATGGATTCCTTTTACTAAATAATATAACTTAATCCTAACCGTCTGTTAACTAAGACTTACTGTATTGGTACAAGCTTGTTCGACGCGTTAATATAGTTTTATCAGATTTTACGATTAAGTGTTATTTATAGAATACTCTACATTCAATTCGAGGAAGTAAATTCATACTTATGTTATAAATGGGAAACTAAATTTGCCTCACACCTAAACCGCTGATTTGATTACGATAAAATTTGTGCGGACATAGATATTCTTAGAAATAATGTTGGTTTTTTCTGTCTGTTTGTTTGTTCCGGCTAATCTCTAAAACGGCTGGGCTGATTTTGACGGGACTTTCACCATCGAAATCCATTCACAATCGTCGGAGTAATCGTGTCACATACATACAAAAAAGATAGAGACGAATAATTGAGAACCTTCTCTTTTTTTTAAAAGTCGGTTGAAAATAGTCATCATCAATCCGGGTACGGCTGTAAATCTAGTTAACGCAGGCAAAGCTTTAGCAACAGCTAATACATTATTATTTTCGTAACCCTTTCCTTTCGCTTTTGGCGTAGTCGCGTAAAAACACGCCAAAGATTTTAGTCGGATAGACAGATGATTTCCATGTTGATTTTAAAAGTTAATAATAGCGATAAATACGATTAAAAACAACTATGATCTTTGAAGCACAGCATTTTTATCCCTTGTTGATACACGACCTTACAATGAACATTAAAGAAAAAAGTAGCAATAAATACAAGATTTCGTAAATAATTGTATGTACATATATATGTGTGAAGTGAATGTAAGTAACTAATGTATATTCTGGAGATGCATCAATCTGGTGCCGCGGGTCGGCGATCGTGTTCTGGAGTAATGCGGTTTCGCCAAAAACGGTGCATTCACATTCTGCGGTCGGCACTTGGCACGAGAGTGTGCACTTAGGTGCGATTAGCGATTTACTGCCAGGTGCGGGTTCAAATCTGCCCTATATCATACATAAGATTCGAGAAAATAGAAGATAGAAGATAAGAGAGAAGTATTCGATAATTAAATAACTTTTATGGATTTTATCGCGGCTTATTAAGATTTTCTACGACCGACGTTTCGGATACTCTTCAGCATTGCGGTGGAATGTGTAAAAAATTGTGTCATTATCATGAGCGAAATTCGCCTAAAGATTAAAACTATACTTGTAATTATTATGGGTGACTCTACCGGCATATTAGTAGGTTTTAGTACCCGTAACATACTTATGACCAAGCCTAGGTTTATGGAACGAACTTGACGTCTTATATTGGCCAAAGTTAGCATATTGTCATATCAGATACACACACATTGTGTTACGAACTTATTTTATCACGGTAACGACTTGAACGAAATGTATGGATGAAATAACTTAAGATAGCCCACAACAGATATATTTATCGTAAAAAACGTTAAAGTAGTAAGTACGGTGACATGAAATTATATGTTTCCAATAGATTGTTATAAAAACTCAAAAAATTGTGCATTTATACTTAATTTTGTGAATCGCTAAAACGCTAATCCATCCGCTGCACGCTCCGCGTCTTTCAGTACCGGTCTCTAGTAAACTGGAACGAATGCGGAAGCCTTGACGTATTAGGGAGCGGTCGTACCATCTTCAAGTTCGTACCAACTGGAAGGGCGATGGTGAATGTCATCACTATTCATATATCGATAGTGGTACGTGGATTGGTTATCATCATTTTACGGTAACGGTTTTATATTTTATACTTTATGAGCTAGAATTATATAGTTGGCATCTAATAAGCTAGGCATTGATAGGCACCCCACTATGGTTCAGGCCTTGACGTGGCGGTGGGGCTCAGTAGCCTAGGGTGAGCCGCTGCACCTTGGGCAAAGCGAATTGAGGGGCTCTTTGTACCCCTCTTATAAGAAGAGGGGACAAAAGAGCAGACGGTAAGGGGCGAGGACGGGAACCTCACCCCATTATACTGTCCCGAGGTGCCCTGTTTGCTCAACAGATCCGAGGCACCTCACCAAAGGCTGAATTGGTGGCACTCGCCGGGTTTTAGTGGGTAGAGTTGCGTCCAACTTACCACCTTTTGGGCGCAGATAGTCCCACATACCCGCGTGGAGAGACCCACTCCCCCGCGGGATGCCTCAGAGCATTTCCCGGCTTCAAAGAAAAAAAGGCATTGCACGGACCATACAATACCTCTTAAATTCTAATAAAATAAAAATACTTGCGATATTGCTAGTTCTAGTGTCCAGTCACCGGACCACCAAGCAAGCAGTCCCACAAAATAAATAAATATATTAAAAGAAGCTCATACAGACATAATACCTGCTACATTTTTCTCAATCTTTACTTTTTGTATGGTTTTTAAAATTAATATTGAAGTATTCTGTAATTATTCATTTATACACTAAGGGGCCATCAGAAATGTCGGTAATAAATTTTCAAGCGACAGCGGTAGTTTTATACTTTGATATATTTTTAATGTAAAAGTTTAATTAAGAGCTCTTAAAAGTGTATCGGTTCCGTCTTGAGTATTAATGAGAATTATTGGAAATTCATTCAATTTCATTTTGTCCCCCGCTTTTACTATAAAATTGTTTTTACTGAGTGTCAATATGTTTTGGAGTTTTCAGGTTTTACTCATTTTAAATATTACCCTTTATATTATGTCCAATAATCTCTAATGGCGGAACTACTACCACTGCTGGATACCTATTTTTAATTATTTTTTTCGGAAGGGCTAGACTTTTTGGCCTGATGGCCTTTAAGCTCAATCGGTACAGTAAGTGAACAGATGGCTTACTTAAGAAATATTCGAAAGGGGGTCGCCCCCCTCCGCGCCCCGCAAGGACTTTATTTGGACTAGTCAAATCCGATACGGTTGACGAATCTTTTAAGGTTGAATTTAACCTATCATCATGAGGGCCGGCCCTCACCCCTCCCTCTGTGGAGGGAGGCGGGCCACGCGCGGTGCCCAAGCAAACTAGCGGTAGCGTAGTGCTACCGCTGTAAGCGCGATCCGGGTTTGTGTCTACTCGTATCGGATTCGAACCTAAGCTTCCGCGATCGATCCGGATCGATGTGGTTTCCATGTGTAGGGGTCGACGTCGCTTACGACCCCGAGGCCCAAGCAGTGTGCAGGTGTACCTAGCACCGTTTGTTGTGATTCTGTGAAGGATACCTATATGTCTATATTAATCATCGAGCATATAACCGGATAGAGTAGTAATGTGAGCCATAAAATTCCAAAACTGGTCAGTGATATTTCACAGTTCAGTGACCAATCATCTATTAATGCCCATCAGTCGGCCAATTAGAGCGCACAACCGGCGCATCGTCGCAGCACTTTGGCGGAATTTGTTTTTATACAAAACAACATTACCGCTCTAATTCTGATTGTATACTCGATGATTTTAAGGAACGCCAAGATGACCGATAACTGATAAAGGTCGACGTCCCATCTAGCTGGAGTTCCAACTACTCTTCGTCTTGACTACCGAACTTGAACTATAGAATGAAGAATTGCATAAGTGACTATAAATAGATACTCTTCAAAATTATGACCTTTTTTTATTATTATTTCGCAGTGTAAATGCATTTAGGCACACCGCCAGTCCTGGTGGGATCTGGCGGTTATGTAGGACTCGACATAAGCCACTCCCCACTAAAACAACTATAGTAAGGTGCCCCGGATCTACCTGCAACGGGGCACTAATGCGATTATGTGATTCTAAAGACCAAAGACATTCGCTAAGAAAATTCATGTCCCAGCATTGTTCAAAAATCATTTCCTTTAATTCAGAACATAAAAATGCGGTAACGATTCAAAGAGTTGGTTGGTGGTCTTGGCGTTTATTAAATTAATATGCAGCAGGAATTCATTCATGTCTGCGTCGGGACTACACAATAACGTTGCGTACTGAAGCAATGTATGATCACAATTATAAATGATATAATGTCTTAAAATGTATGTTACATAACATAATATATTGAACCTTTTCTGCTAAAATTAGCAACCAAACTAAATATTTAACTTATGTTACTTGCAGCTTTGCCTGCGTTCATTTAAATTGATATCATTCGGACTGATGAATATTTTGATAGCCAATTCCTCAATGACCTACCAAATTTTATTTAAATCTAATCAACGGTTCAGACGTGATAAGGTAACATAACAAGGTTACTTTCCCATTTAGAATATTTGTGTATTTTTATGGGCGACGCTGACCACTTACCATCACAAATCTGCCAGTTTTCACATAAAAAAATGGAAAAGTTTGTAATGAGCGGATTCGAAGTTACTATCTCTCGGTCTATAATTTAATATCATCATCATTATCAACCTTTTTCCGTCTACTACTGGACAAAGGCCTCCTGCCATAAACGCCAGGACGGCTGATATCCCGCCACCTAACATAAATTTAATATTACAGTAATGTAATTGATGCTGACTATAAGTAAGTCTTAAGTTAACAATGTGACTGCAAGTTAACCCACAGTTAAATAAGGTTTTTTTCTGGTTAAGATCAAATTATATAGAATGGACTGGTCACTTTGTTATTTGTAGACTGACGTGTGTTGTGACAAATGGAACTTTCGAGAATGTGTACTTAATACAAAAAAAAATGTAAATATGTAATGTTTTCGCTTTTTTAACTCGTCTGGCCCGAAATATTTGAATTTCTTTTAACAAAAATTTCGATGGCAGTAATCAGTCTTTGATTGAATTCGTAATATTTGGCCATTCGGTCTCAAGTGAGAAATCTATCGTCTTTACGGTTATGGGCGACGTTGACAACTAACAAAGAGTCCCATCTACCGGTTTTTGTATCTGTATTTCTATTCTATAACCGGTCATAGGTCATGCGTTATTTAAAATGGCTCATCTGTTTGTCTACCTATATATACATGAACTATTTCGACCTCCTCACCATCAAATTCATATAGTAATCCTCAAAAGGGTCTTATAATCCCCCCACTTTTATCCTGTCACTTGGTCGTTGAAAAGCCTTTACTTAGCTTAATGAACTTTGTGCTTCGGGGTTCTCTAGTGAAATAGAAAAATGGTTAAAAGTCTGTGTGGAGATTTATAATTATCATCAAAATACAAGTTGGATTGGTATCGATGAATCTCCAGCTACTTAAAATTTTATCTAGTTATAAGTTTTAGTGTTTAGTTTGCGGAATAATTTATAGCATACTAGTTGTTGCCCGCAGCTTCGCCCGCGTTCACTTAGATTTACAGCCGTACCCGGAGTGATTATGATTATTTTTGTAACCCAAGTTACTCCTTATAACATTAGCTATCTGCCAGTTAAAGTCTCGTCAAAATCCCAGCCGTCTCTAAAGATTAGCCGGAACAAACAGACAGACAGACAAAAATTATAAAAAAGGCTATTTTGGTATATGTACCGTGTATACATCCATATATGCATGTAGTAAAAAGTGGTTTGATTGATATTAAAAACAGACACTCCAATTTTATTTATCTGTATACATAATTATTCTAATATGATTCACAATGAACACGCGTCCGGTGACTGCTTTTTTAGATTTTCTTTCGGACCACAGATATGCTGTTTGGCAAAAGAAAGAAGATGATTTTAGTCTATATATATATTAGTATTGGTTGTTTTTAGTCTCTCACTCATTTCTAAAGTGATTGATTGCCATTAGTTGAGTACTTTAAATTAATAAAATCTTTAATTAAAAAAATCGACACTAAAAAGTAAAAAATGAATTATAGTTTAAAAAAAAAACTTAAAAACACGCTTTAATAGCAAACCGAACAATAAATTTGAAAATAATTTTTAATAGAAGAATTAAATGGGTTAACAAAATAAATAAATGATATTACTTATTGTAAAATAGCGTGGTGCTTGTAACTTAGTTTTTATACTAACTTCACCTATTATAATGAAACAATTTTTTCGCGATTTATTCGGATTCGGATTTTATCGCGGTTTATTAAGATTTTTACAAGCCCGACGTCTCGGATACTTTACAGCAACCATGGTCATGGTCCTCCATGACCATGGTTGTTGTAAATTTTGCTATTAAAGCGTGTTTTTTATTTATTTTTTAAACTAATTCATTTATTGTTTTCTAATGTTTACGCGAATTTCACTCAATTGTTTCATTTTTTTTATTTATCCTAATCTATAGGATATCTTTATATACATATATATTTCTTGCGTGCGTGTGTACGTCACTGAACTCCTCCTAAGCGGCTGGACCGATCTTGATGTTTTTTTTTGTGTGTGTTCAAGTGGAATCGAGAATGGTTTAGATTCACAAAAAAGAAAATATTTTGTACAGGACAACGTCTGTCGGTGCCACTAGTATCATATATACCTCGTTATCCTATAGGATAAACAAAACGTATAGTATTGTTTATCCTATTGGATAAATATAATTTATATTAAGGAGTGTTTTAGAAAGTTGAAACATGAATAAATATAATAAAGACGAACAGATGGTACTCTAAATACGTTGTGGCGTGTTGTTTGTGTCAACTGGCTCAGTCCAGTCGTTAAGATGTAACCGATGGGAGCGGTACAGACGAGCGATTTTTTATCACTCAAATAAATGGTTTATATTAAGTTGAAATGATGCAAATGATGGTGCATCAAACGTTTTACCAGTGGAACTTACTAAGTGGTTTACCAGCGTTGTGTCGTGTTCTCATGGGCACCACTTTCCTGCTTATATCTCCCGTGAAACAGCTTTGCTGTGTTTTGAAGAGAGGGGCAAGACAGGCAGTGTAATTACTGACACAAAGACCACATTAACATCTTATATTTCAGGATACAATTGCCTAGGTTGGTTCTGGGTAAACTTGTTTGTGTTCATGGGCGCTCTTCTGCCCTTTTGAATATCAAATCAGAAATAAAAAAGGCAACAAACAAAAATATAAGTCAATATAGAATAGAGTAATTTATGATTTTCTATGAAACAACTTAACACGGATTTTATCGCGGTTTATTGAGATTTTTATATGCCTGGCCTATCGGATATTTTACAGCAACTATGGTCACGAAAGAACTAG
This sequence comes from Helleia helle, assembly GCA_963853865.1. Lineage (NCBI taxonomy): Eukaryota > Metazoa > Arthropoda > Insecta > Lepidoptera > Lycaenidae > Helleia > Helleia helle. The sequence continues at coordinate 5,135,976 of OY971426.1, read as the reverse complement.
TGGCCCTATTAAGCATCAGTGTATTACGAATTTCATATACTTAACTTAAAATTTAAGCATATCTTAGGTGTACTTAAGAACCCCACCATGGTTCAGGTCTTGTCGTGGCGGTGGGGCTCAGTAGCCTAGGGTGAGCCGCTGCACCTTGGATGAAGCGAATTGAGTCGAGGAGGCTCTCTGTACCCCTCTTATAAGAAGAGGGGACAAAAGAGCAGAGGGATAAGGGGCGAGGACAGGAACCTCACCCCATTGTACTGTCTCAACGTTGGGAGAGGTTGGGAGGGACTGACTAGCCGTCGAGGTGCCCTGTTTGCTCAACAGATCCGGGGCACCTCACCAAAGGCAGCATTGGTGGCACTCGCCGGGTTTTAGTGGGTAGAGCTGCGTCCACTTACCAGCTTTCGGACGCAGCGAGTACCACATACCCGCCTGGGGACACCCACTCCCCTGCGGGATGTCTCTGAGCATTTCCTGGCGTTAAAGAAAAAAAAGTTGTTCTTTAGAATCTGAAATCGCAGCTGTCGTTGGACTATAGTTGTAAGATGTATAATAAAACAAGTATTTGTCGTCTGAAATACGCCCGTCTGCTGTAGTCTTGATTCGCACAACACAATTAAAAGCGACCATTATGTCATATATTAGTCGAACAGAACTCCACATGTTATGAAATAGAGCTCTCGAGTGTTTTGTAGTGGAAAATAAACTTAATAGAAAACTGAATCAATGACATGTATTGCTACAAAAAAGAAAGAAAGAGAGAAAAGAAGTGTTATTTAGTGAACAATAATCTTCATAGAAAAGATAATCAATGGAGTGAATTTATAACTACAAGTTGGAGTAAAGAGAAAGAGAGAAAAGAAGTAAATAGAATGTTACATGATATTTGTGTGTAATTTCAAAAATGAGTAGAAGAGAAAGAGTAGAGTAAGCAAATAGTTAAAGTAAAAAAAATATATGCTGAAGTTATTTGTTTTTATCAACTTTAGCTGTTGCGCGCTGCTTCGCCCTTAACTTAGATTTACAGCCGTCTTATCGCTGATGGATGGATGGATGTAAGAATCTTTTACTAGTAGTAAAATACTCCTACATCCAACTCTATCAGTAGTCTATCTTTTACTAATAGTAAAAGATTCCTACATCCAAAATTACAAGCATTTTATCTACCTATTTATAAATTAGTATATGTATAAGCTTGTCTAAAGTCAAAAGTACAATCTAGTATTTGTTTTATAGCGACTTATTAAAATTTTAAATTCTCAATGTCTCGAACTATCATCATCAGCCTCTATCCGTCCACTGCTGAACATAGGCTTCCCCCAATGAACGCTAAGTTGGCCGATCCCTCGCCACTCGCATCCAACACTGACCGGCCACTCCTCCCCACCATGGTTCAGGCCTTGTCATGGCGGTGGGGCTCAGTAACCTAGGGTGAGCGGTGCACCTTGGGCGAAGCTAATTGGGCCGAGGGGGCTCTTTGTACCCCTCTTATAAGAAGAGGGGACAGAAGAGCAGGGGTGAGGATGGGAACCTCACCCCATTGTCCCGACGTTGGGAGGGGTTGTTCTGTGGTGCGGGACAACCCCTCTGTGGAGGTGGCGTCGATCCCTTGCGGGCCTGACTAGCCGTCGAGGTGCCCTGTTTGTTTTCTAGATCCGGGGCACCTCACCAAAGGCGGCATTGGGGGCACTCGCCGGGTTTAAGTGGGTAGAGCTGCGTCCATTTACCAGCTGTCGGGCGCAGCGAGTCTCACATACCCGCGTGGGGAGACCCACTCCCCGCGGGATGCCTCAGAGCATTTCCCGGCGTTAAAGAAGAAAAGAGAAGGACCGGCCACTGCACGGAGATCGTCTTCCCACCTGGTTAATAGCCGACCAACACTTCGTCTACCTTATGTCTCGAATACTAATATTATATAATATGACACTCGTTATTAAATTTCAAGGGTTGAGTTGTAGTATGAGTCTATAAATATTGTGTCTACTAAATACACGCCATTATGTGTAGGTATCTTAACTGTTCTGTATTAACGGTTAAACGTATCCAGTTTTATTAACCATATAACCTAACATGCCGTCACTAAACAAAGCCTAAGGAATAGATAAAATCTAAAACATGCTATCAAAGTTGGCGGGAAAGACTTTACTTTCTCTTCCTTGTTACTTCCACTCTTTTAATAGTCACGCCTATAAGTTAATTTTAAACAGATACATATGCAATAGTTTCGATCATACGGTAACATATAGTGAAAAATATCATCTCTTCATTAATTCATTACATCATTACTCTATCCGTCCACTGATAAACATTGGCCTCCCTAATGAACGCCAAGACGGCCGATCCCTTGCCACTCCAACACGGACCGGCCACCGCACGGAGATCGTCTTCCCACCTGGATAATGGCCGACCAACACTTCTTTCTACCTACGGGTGAAAAATATATTTTCTAAATATAAATCATACCTACATTTATTTCGTTCTATTAACATAATATTCTAACTCTTAAAGTATAAACATATATATCAACACTTTATAAAGAACCTAAAACTAGAAACCTTAAAAAATATAATAAAATAACTTAAGTATATTAATAAAAAGGAGTCATTTTAGGCAAGGTCCCGAAGATACTGGCAGCCTTCCCCCTTTGAATTGCTAGACTAATTCTTTGTCCGAGGTAGCTGCCAGCTCTTCGGTCTCATGTGATGTCGACTAACCTTTTTGTTATTTCCTTAAAGAGCCTTAAAGCGCTAGGACCCCACGGACCAAGGGTCTCGACACCGAATGGGACAAAAACATATTCGGAGCCTAGACCCCTGTATTTGCATATTTTAGCTTTTTCAGCCGCTTCACAAGCCGCACCAGCTCTGTTGTTCGTTCCATGTAGATGGGAAGGGGTCAGCGTGTCTGAACAGGTTGCATCCCACACCAGCACCCGGCCCATCTTCCATGGAATTAAACTCATACCGTCCTTTTTTTTTTCGTTTTATTATACTTTTCATATTTTATTTTAGTAAAACATGAGTCTCGAATATGATTAAGTAATTCGTAAAATCCTTTTGTATATTTATAATATTGTTTTGCGATTTGCATTTGAAAAAAAAGATTGCGATTTCCAAAAATATATTAAAAAAGACGATTGCACATTCAAGTATATTTTCACCATATTAGTATTAGGAATTAATATAAGTTTCCTTTAAAACAAAGTTATCGATAACTTTGTCCTGTATGAAATATTCATTAAGCTAATGGACAACGTTAGCTCTAAATCTCTGTCATGTTTATTTTCCCTATAAGCCGTAAGGGCCCTTCTAATCAAGACAGGTCCAGTGCCTTTGTCCCCACCTGATAATATAATTTTAATTCAAACCAGCTCTCAATATATAGGCTCGCAATGTTAGGGAAACTTGAAGAAAATTCCGGTTTCGCAATGCACCCTGCTGTTGCATCTCCCTCTGGTTTATTGAAATAGAAAAGGACGCATGTTAATTTAACGGCCCGTGATAAGATTGAAAAATTAAAGTGATTATTAATAGTATTAACATAGTGGAGTAACTTGTACTTGTAAGTCCGATGTATTGGAGTGGTAAACGCGATGTAACGCTCTTTGATTTATTGATTTTACTTTCTTTGATAGGGCTTACATTTATGTAAATGGCCAGCAGTTAGTAATCATTTTGTAGTATTATTTATGCAGTTTGTTGCTAAAAAACTTAATTAATTATTGCATTGTTTGTTCGATTTTTTGACAATTGAGCTCTTAATCCAATATGAATGACACTTCTTCTTCTTTTACTTTCGCTCCCTGAAGGTTTTGTTAAAAAGCTGGATGATACTTATGCCCTTGTCAAACAAATATCACCATCACTAACAAAAGGGCTTTTGACGTGTCTTCTTTAAAATACATCAGAAGAGGACAAACACAACTAATTTTTTTTATAATTTGTCAATAAAATTCTTCGTGTCTTATTTATTTCAGTAATTAAGCCATCAGTTATAGTTTCGTGCTAATAAAGATTTTTGAAACCAAAAGCGAGTTATTACGCATAAAAGTGTCGTCATTTCACAAGTTCATAAATCATGTCGATTCGAAAGTAAATTACGCTTTGATTTTTATATATGGAATCATTAAAATGTTTATATCAAGCAGATTATAGGCAGTATCGCGTATTCATGTGTCAGAGAAAACGAAGTAAAAAAGGTGTACTTAATCATGTGTACATAGCGCGGGAAAAATGACAGCTGACACTTGTCAAACAATCCGACATGGCGGCGTACCTGAGTTTTTACCAATTATGTTCAATTAACGATGTATGTTTTAATTTACATCTTATTTGCACATAATAATAATAATTTAGGATTTACCAGTGGGAGGGAAGCGCTGTGCCGCGTTCCCGGCTGCATGGGTACCACCATCTTGCTTATTTCTCCTGTGAAACAGCTTAGCTGTGTTTCGGAGAGAAGGGCAAGACAGGCAGTGTAGTTACTGGCACTGAGACTTAACATCTTATGTCTCCAGGATAGGCAACACATAAATAAATTGCCTTGGCTCGTTCCAGGTAAACTAGTTTATCTTCATGGGCGATGTCGACCACTTACCATCAGGTGGCACGTTCGCCAGTTTGTCTATCCAACTAACATAAAAACAAAAAAAAAGTAAATATTTTTGTGAATAACGTAAAATTAATTCAAATTTTTATAAAGAGAGATAGAGAGAGATATCACAATGAAAGGCATTTTTTTTTTCTTTCAGCGTAACTAATCATATTTCTACTAGAAAGCTGCACATAGATTAAACAGATTACTAATATGCTATCAAAGCCTCTTTCTAGATTTTTCTCTCTTTTTTTTTAACCTTTTAATTTCAAAGTTATTCGCTAGTTTTATGCAAATCTACTTTCACTTTTACCTATAGCAACGGGAAATAGTAATCTAAACCTACTATAGGCCATAATCTAATGTCAGATACGTGTTGAGAAAACACGATACAAAGACTTTCCCGGTGAATGTAGTAAATATGGTCTATTGATAACGTCTTTTCCCTAATCTGTGGCGATGCGTTAACCTCACTCTCGTCAGAATCCGATAAGGTGGAGTACCTAATCAAGCGTGATAACAGGTCGTTGGTCCTATCTAGGTAAAAAATACGTTTTTCGGATGAGAAAAATCTTGCGCGTTGGTGGTAAAATCGACTCGAATGCCGCGACGACAAACGGCACGTTGTCATTTCTTTATTCTATCCTGGATTTTTATTTCATACTAGCAGTTGCCCGCAGCTTTGTCTGCGTTATCTTAGATTTACAGCCGTATCCGGATTGATGATTATTTTTATAGCCTAAGTTACTGCTTATAACATCAGCTATCTGCCAGTGAAAGTCCCGTCAAAATTGGCCCAACCGTTTTAGAGATTAGCCGGAGCTCGGAACAAACAGACAAAATTAGTAAAAAAAATGTTATTTTGGTATATGTACCGTGTATACATCCATATATGCATGTAGTAAAAAATGGTTTGATTGATATTAAAAACAGACACTCCAAATTTATTTATCTGTATACATAACTATTCAAATATGATTCACAATGCGGTGTACTACGCGTCCGGTGACTGCTTTTTTAGATTTTCTTTCGGACCACAGAAATGCTGTTTGGAAAAAGAAAGGAGAAGCTATTATCAAAACTTTTGCGTTTTAGGTGAAAACGTAAGAGACAGTTTACTTTGAATGTACGTATTGTATGTACACGTCGTAGACAAAAAGGAGGATTCCCTAAACATACCTGTAACTAACTACTCGTACAATTCGCGGAACAATACAAGCTAACATAACATTTTCATGAAACCCCGTAATGACGGAGACGCACTCCAAACCCGGGGGAGAGAAACCCTCGCCACTAAAAAAGATTCGCGACGTTATCACACAATAACACGCCTATGTGCGGTACACTAGTTATATACAGAGACATGAAGAGATTTTTCTGTCATCGTTTCATGGGTAAAATGGGTTTTAATACACTATAAGGAACATTATTTTTAGTAGTCGTAACACGTTTAGTGATAGTGATACAAAAAAAATTAAATGCATTACGCCTAATTGAGTGATAAACCTATCGTTTAGATTTGTGTAACTTTATAACCGACTCTTTTGCTATGTTATTCATCTCTAGTAGACCACCATCAGCTTAAGTAAACATTCACCTTAATGTCGTAGACTTTTTTAAAATATTATACAGATTGGCAAACTGGTAGACATGCCACCTTATGGTAAATGGTTATCGTCACCCATGAACACAAACGCGCTCACGTCGTACTGGAAAAGACAGTTGCGGGTTCCCCACCATGGTTCAAGCCTTGTCGTGGCGGTGGGGCTCAGTAGTCTTAGCTGAACCCAGCACTGCGTAGAGCTGCGTCCGCATTATCATCTTTATAAAGTCCGGTAAAGTCAAGTTTTTTATTGCATTGAAACTATTTATATAACTTGTTTATACTTCATCTTAAATTAGACTTAGTATATTAATTAAATCGTGTATGTAAATACAAACAACTTGACTGTTGTTAAACAATAGTCAACTCAAACTTGATAAACTATCGGCTGAAATAGATTGCGTTATCTACAAACAAAAGACTTAAGTCAAACATTAACTTGTGAGGCAAAACTTACCCTATTCAATTTGAAAGACGTTCAAGGGTTAAGTGCATGTTGAATTTAAATTAGCATATTTTGTATATAATACCACTGAAACTGTACTCGAGGTAAGTTCGGAACACTCAACACGATATTTATTATGTTAATCAACTAAGATACAGCGTGGGTCACATTCTATATGACAATCTCATGTAATATATAAGGGTCCATAATATTATAATTTTGCTGATTCTTAGATTACGGTTTATTATATTTCTTTTCGCGGATTACTGTTTTTCTTATTTACGATTATTGTTATTTTTACTATGAAATATGTAGATAATCTTTCGTCATCAGTTTTCTCACAGCTTGACTTTCATGAACATTATGGTTTTTATGTTTAAACTGGCAGACGTGCCACCAGGTGGTAAGTGGTCGAAGTCACTCATGAACATAAACTAGTTTACCTGGAACTAGCCCAGGCAACTCATTCATGTGTTGCCTATCCTGAGACGTAAGATGTTAAGTCTCGGTGCCTGTCTTGCCCTCCTATCTGAAACACAGCAAAGCTGTTTGACGGGAGAAAAAAACAATGTGGTACCCATGCAGCCAGGAGCGCGGCACAACGCATGCCTCCCACCGTTACAAATGTTCTGAATAAAATATAAATTTTGCTAAAAAAATATTTAAAAAGCTTACTTATAGGATAACTTAATTCTTTCATTTCGAAATAAGCAATCTACTCACAAAATGGTGAGCTAATGAACATGAACTAGTTTTCCTGAGGTTATTTATATAACCCTCCTGACCGAGTATCATATCATTGATGTTATGTTTTGGTGCTAGTAGTACTCCGTCTGCCTTTTATCCAGTTTTCAGGACTAGTATTAGAAATTAGTTCATTTGTGATACCTAAAAGTAGAGGTAGGTACCTAGAGGTTTAATTTAAGGCCCCCTACTGATGATAACAAATTGTTATAATATCACCAAAGACTTCCTGATTAAGACATTATTTCCAAAGACAAATTCGAACCCATCAAACACTACATTGCCACTCTGCTATTCCATTCGAATTTGTTGGAGAAGAAAAATGGGACCTGCAACTAAATGCGTTTGGAGGGTGAGCTTGGGGCCCGTTTGAAGTGCTCTCATTTGGACGCAGTCTGCAGTCGTGTTATTACGCACATGTGTCAAGAGGGGTATGGACAATTTTGGTAATACCATATAATAATACGAACTTGCTAGAGAGTTCTATTTTATTCCAAAGATTATTATGGATTTCGGAAATTGTTTCCTAATGTCTCGTTACATTAAAAGTACTTCTTAATGATCTTTTTGCGATTACCTCCTTCGGGAGTCATGTTTTGTTGAAAGTTTTAATATTCGTACAAACAGTTGTTTTATAAAAATTGTTTTTCTGTAATAGTCTAATAGATTTATAAATGTTTGTTTTCTTATCAGATATTCTTTATTCGATCTGTGTTACGTGTTATTTTATTAATAAATTGTTTTATGTGTACATTAAGACTTAGTAAGTATTTAATCTAATAGTGGTTAAATCCTTATGGAATTTTTTATTTAGATAAACAAATATTTTATTCACATTTTAGTCAAATAATCTCTGTTTTAAACCAACATAATCCTCCATAACCTTGTTGATTATATTTTGATTACATGTGATTTCTAATCAATTCTATATTCAAATTAATTTTTATTCCGTCAAAACTTCGCTGATATAATTAATTAATACACACAGGGAAATAAATTACCTATTTTCCCTGTGTGTGTACTCGTATGACCTTTTTTTAAGTAAACATGGTTATTTTCATTACTAAAACTATTTTAAACGGGATATTCATCATGTTTTTTACTTTTATTTTCCGGAGCTCGGTATTTCGACATTATCTACGAATGTCTTGTTCACGAGACTGAACTCTTCACTCTTTTTTTTTCTCTCGTGTTCTCGTGAACAAGACATTCTTAGATAATTTCGAAATATCGAGCTCCGGAAAATAAAAAGTGAAAAACATGGTAAATATCCCGTTTTAAATAATTTTAGTAATGATAATTATTAATGTATTACATTACTAAATAAAAGTACTCTATTATCGACGAGTTTATGTAATAATTATTATTGCTCAGTGAATAACTGAGCAATAATTTCGGAATGAATACGCTATTATTCGTTGTTGTGAAGAAAAAAACTAAAGAAAATAAGGTTTTACTGTAAATCGGATTATATTATTAAGTTTAATCGGATTGGATTATTTTATGTTTCTAAGCTTGGTGTTTTTTTGGAAAATCAAATCATAAAACTCATTTCATTTTGTGTTTCCATTTTTGTATATTATTTTAAGACAATTTTCAGATTATTTCACAAGATTAATGGAATCGTAAATTAAAGAGAATTAAGAAATTAAGTATACCTCACATAAACTGTATTGGGAATTTCAGACAAAAGTTTATCGTCTGTTAGGCTTTGGCGTAAACACTCGATTTTATGTTCCTGAAGGGTGGGCTCCTGCACGTGATGTGTAGGGGTGCAGTCTGAAGGCTTCCCTAAGTAGTTGATTGTTGTCATTTGCTTTCGTTTCTTTTGCACCATCAAACCTGTTCACTTTACACGTGTTTTTATTTTGAGCTTTCCAATTATTTTTAGTTACACTTGTGAAGCAAGGTGTAGCTAGTTTGTTGCAAGTTCGAAGTGCGTACTGTAAATACTTAGATGTTCACAGTGCACGTTAAACATTTTTGTGATATTTGAAAGAATGAATTGTTATCTGAAGCTTAAACGGGACATCCGTTTAAGCTTCAGATAACAATTCATAAAAATGACGTGTTTAACTCCCCACCATGGTTCAAGCCTTGTCGTGGCGTAAAGCTAATTGAGCTGGGGGGGGCTCTTTGTACCCCTCTTATAAGAAGAGGGGACAAAAGATTATATAAAAATTGAGAGTCTATAATTGAGGAAATTAGGCTTGATTGATGATGATCCTTATCCCAATGATTTTCCTTATCTTGGAACCTATACACCAGTTTCTACTCAACAGCAGGATATGACTGCTTAAATAAATAACTAAATATAAATGATTAATCAATCTAAAAAAAAATATTTGCGATGGAAGCCCGTGGCTTCTGTGAAGTGGTTATAATAAAATAACTTTTACGAATTTTATCGTGGTTTATTAAGTTTTTTACATGCGTTTCGAATACTTCATTATAGTATCTATGGGCCTGTTACACCAATCACACGCTTTTTACGTCAATCTGGTCTTGTGTTACGGGTAAATATATTATGTATTAAAGATTTTTATAATATAATACTTACACATATTTAATACACATCAATGATCCAGGAACACAAAAAACTTTTTGTTCCCTGGCGGAAGTCAAACCCGCTACCTCCGGCTTGAGCGCCAAGGCACTTACCATTGAGCCACAGAGGTCATCACATTATAATTGGTTAAAGTCTCGTAAATGAAAAAAAAGACAATAATTAGTATTGTGTATTTATTTTATTAGTAAACGCGTACGAAGCGGCGGATAATTTTATAAAAGTTGATTTATTCAAAGTACAGCCGATATTAATACAGTTATTCCCAATGATCCCCGTTATATACTCCGTGGATATAATTTCGGCCATTTTGTCCCGGTTATTAGATTTTCCAACTCGGGATAAAGTCTGTAATAAAATTTTATTCGTTTTCGAGGTTTCATCTTTCTTTGTTCGTTTTATGGTGTCGATATTTTTTACCGGTGTATTCGATTTTAGTGTTTATGACTGTATCAATCACACCCTAAAACCTATACGATGTTTAAAAAAAAACAAATACGAACGAGATAAAAGTTTGAAAAAAGAACATCGTTTTTTCCATATAGTTTATTGTAGTCTGACATCAGTGAATGTAGTTGCAGTGTACCTATATAATTTAAAATAAACGATAATAGAGTAAAACATAAATTGTTGTTTGTAAAATACGATTTGTATCCAAGAGGCCACGCGGGCAAAACCGCGGCCTACAACTACTATATAATAGATATATTACTATTTACATCATGTATATTGAAACAGATGAGTTCGTGTATTTGTCTGTTTGAAAGCGCTAGTCATCGGAACTACCGGTCGAATTTATTTTTGCAGTTCATATCCCATTTATTATTGAAGAGTTTATTTAACGCTATTTATTTTGGGAAAAATACATATTGTTTGTAGTCGACTATAACGTTATTATGCGTCACAAGCCGAACGTTTAGGCTAGTTAGATACTTGTTCCGCGCTCTTGCTTGCTCGCTCGGCTCAGGCGGAACGTGACAATGAGTCGTACGTTTTCGTGCGTGCAGCCAACGACGTCAAAAACTTCTTTCGTCTAATATAATAAGACATCTTGAATTTATTATAAATCCTTTTTATAATTAAAAAAACATTCAATGTTTGAATTGATCGGCAATTTGATGACAAGCCATGGGAATGGTGAGATTAATCTCATAGAGTGTAATCAGTTAACCGCCTAATAGCAGAATATCCATCTGAGATCGGCTAAGTGGGTGATTAGTGGGTATCATTGGTGCGGTCCACTTTACCCCGTTAATGTGAGCATAAATAATTACATGAAGTAGTATAAAATACTTACTTACTGGCCTTGGAGAATATTGAAACAAATGTAGACTTACTGTACAAATAGGGAAGATTTTGAACATATTTAACGGACGCCTTATGACTTTTTATGTTATTTGGGTAGGAGAACAGGTAGATGACCTATCCAAGTGTTGTCTATCCTGAGACATAAGATGGTAAGTCTCGGTGCCAGTAATTACACTGCCTGTCTTGCCCTTCTCTCCGAAACACAACACAGTTATTTGATTGAGGATTGTAGTTCGTGGACGGGAGCGCGGTGCAGGGTATCTCTCCCACGGATATGAAGGTTAGCGCACGAACGGTCGCGGGTTCGAATCCAATGAAATGCGTTTTTTACGATCAATTTTAAAGTCTAACAATCAGGATATGGTTGCAAAGATAACAAGCGAAGCTGTGGGCAACAGTAGTATGAAATGTAATATAGTACGTTATTTCACACGGCCATAATTCAAAGCGAGTGGGCGGTTATTAAAAATTTCCTTATTCCGTCCACATCACTTTCCAATGATCTTATATCAATTACTCAAGAAGGCTTAAGCGGGCACGCGGCCTCCGCTTGGAGCTACGGGGAAATTATAATATACTAGCTGTTGAACGGTTGCTCGCAGGAATGTCCCATTGTGGTATTTTATGTGATGTATATTAGCGCACCTTGGCAGTGAAATCGACTCGAATGCCGTGACGGCATGACGGTCTTTCTCTCTTCTATCTTTCGTTATAGATTTTTATGATTTATGAATTCTAATATGTCTTACATCTGCTGAGCGTGCGGCCAACTATTTATATTTACGAGTGACAAGGGATCGGTCGTCTTGGCGTTCATTAAAGGAGGCCTATGTTCAATAGTAGACGTATAAAGGGTGATGACGGAGATGATGAGGCCTACTGGTTCCCACCGCCGGTCCAATTCTCTTAAACTCTTTCTAAAACTGTAGTAGCGAGAAACACCTGACTAGCTCTGTCCTGCCATGCTCGACGCGAAGAGGAAGTCGCGGTGGCAGTACCTAACTGCTGTTTTGGAACATAGAATTGGAGCCTAACACGGTAAACTAAAATATGTTGATACTCTTTTGCAATTATTAGACAACATTATGTGAAGTTCTTTTCATGATAAAATTCTAAAATAATATAATTATGTTTGTTTATAGTATTTATTATATAGTTTTGGTAGCTTATAGGCGTCCCATACAAGTATATAGAATATTTGACGAAAACGTCGTAATATCGACTTTTGTGAAACTATGTCTTTAAATTTCGGTATTTGCTATATAAAGCAAAAACAGTTATAAAACACGAATATTTATAAGAAACGTGCATGAGTTAAGGCTTTGTTCGAAGACAAACGCAGACATTGTTCTTACATTGTAAGAAGCCAGTTTGTTCTAGAATACATTATTTTTTTAAACCGGCGATTACAGCCTCAAACGAACATAAAACTAAATTATAGTGTAACCATAATTATGGTTGCAGTAACAACCCTATTTTATTTTATTCACCTTTATTTTTTAAATATCGAAAGTCACATCCCTCTTTGTAACACTTTTATTGCGTAATTATACTACTTTAGTACTATTTATTATTCTGTGATTATACGTCCAAGACAGACATCGCGTTGCCACATACAACCGTTATCGTAGCCAAAACTACCGCTTAAGTTGGACCAAACTTTCGTTGGTCAAAGTTTGCAAAATTTCATTAAGATCGATTCAGTTTAAGATGGATTCAGTAGTTGAGAAGTTCATTGCGGACAAACAATGTGAAACGTGGTTTGGCAGTAAAAGTGACTCGAAAGCCGTGACGGCCAACGGCATGACGCTGTCGTGCTACGCCGTTGATTTTGTTTCTTTATTGTATTCCAGCTTTAAAAATATATGCTTGGTAATTAGGAATTTTAAAAAATCAATCAAAATCATCAAAAAATCAATGTTGGACACAGGCCTCTTTCAACGAAAACAAAGACGGCATATCTCCCGCCACTCACATCCAACTGACACCGAAAACATTCAGATCGGCGTCATATTATGTCGTTGAAGTACGACCTACTCTATTTATAAGAAGATATCGATATAGGGTTTTGTAAACCCTATTCTCTCTTCTGTTTAATCGTTATCGATAGAGTCCCAACCCTCGGGCCATTTTTATTCCATTTTCATAAACGTCATCTTGTGGCGCATTTAATATGAGAACGTTTTACAATTTCGACGTATGCTAACGTACTCTGAGTTAATTAGTGAGCGCTCTCGTCTAGCCCTTAGGTTTGATATTTATACAGGCCGTAATTATAACGTTCCTAGCTGGGGGCTCTTGAGAATAAAGTTAAAATATAACGTTAGAATCGATGTTGATAATATTCAGTTGTATCTTGTCTGTAGCAATCATGTATATCTCCAATAGAAGAGGTTCTCTAACGTTTTCATGTGGATCAGGTTTAAGGCTATCAATGCTGAAGGTCACGTCATCATGATTATTGTGATCCTCTCTTTTCACTGTTGGACATGGCCGTTTTTCTTTTCTTTTACGCCGGGAAATGCTCTGAGGCATCCCGCCTGGGGAGTGGGTCTCCCCAGGTGGGTATGTGGGACTCGCTGCGCCCGAAAGATGGTAAATGGACGCAGCTCTACCCACTAAAACCCGGCGAGTGCCACCAGTGCCGCCTTGGTGAGGTGCCCCGGATCTATTAAGCTAACAGGGCACCTCGACGGCTAGTCAGCCCCGCAAGGCAACGACGCCACCTCAAAAGAGGGGTTGTCCAGCACCACAGAGCAACCCTTCCCAACGTCGGGACAGTACAATGGAGTGAGGTTCCCATCCTCACCCCTAGCCCGCTGCTCTTTTGTCCCCTCTTCTTATAAGAGGGGTACAAAGAGCCCCCTCGGCTCAATTGGCTTCGCCCAAGGTGCTGGGCTCACCGTAGGCTACCGAGCCCCACCGCCACGACAAGGCCTGAACCATGGTGGGGTTGGACATAGCCTCATTCTATGAATTCCAAGACGCCAAGGGAGAAAAATATATTTTGTACTTTGTCATCTTTGTGCTTTTTCATCACTATTACATTATAACCGTCTACGGACATAACCCTCTCTCCATTAATAAAAACGAAAAAAATATTGTACCATTTAATCGATGCTAGGAAACGTAAACGTTAGAACAAAGTTATATCGATTTCTTCAATTCGATTTCGGATGGTTCTATCGATTAGTAATGTTCGGTTTTGATTTAATGGGATTACCTATTTATTAGCTGACGAGATAAATTGGTTGTAATGATTATGAATGTAATAAAGAAATTTATTGGATTGCTATTAAAAGTAATTTATTTAATGTGATATTAATTATAATTGAATATCTAAAGATTGTAGTCACAATTAATATGGTATTCGAGATTTTTGGTCGGATTTCGAATTATGTACATCACTATCATACAACGTAGTTAGAGTAAAAATAGATTTTTACTACGAGAGCTATTAAAATGGGATATTAATCACGCTTTGGACTTTTATTTCGCGGAGCTCCTTATTTCGACACTGTCTACAAATGCCTTGTTCACGAGTTGATACTGGATATCCGGTCGTAAAAAAATATCAGCATAAATAGCCACGTCAGTTATTTTTTTTCGAATTGACCTATGTTATGGTCCAAAGACCTTTAAGCGAATCGGAAGAGTAGGAGAGCTGATGGCTTCTACCTAAAAGCCACGTTAGTTTAAAATCTTGATAGATTTGATTATATTAGCCACTTCATTTCGACTAATATATGGAATGAGCTGCCTCCTACGGTGTTTCCGAACCAATACGACTTAGGTACCTTCAAGAAAAGAGCATTCTCATATCTGAAAGGCCGGCAACGCACCTGCTAATCCATTGGTGTAGCGGGTGTTTGTGGATGTCGCTCTTCACTTACCATCAGGTG
Organism: Helleia helle; assembly: GCA_963853865.1. Classification (NCBI taxonomy): domain Eukaryota; kingdom Metazoa; phylum Arthropoda; class Insecta; order Lepidoptera; family Lycaenidae; genus Helleia; species Helleia helle. The sequence continues at coordinate 5,120,818 of OY971426.1, read as the reverse complement.
AACCGACTATCCGTTTGCCTCTTCTATAAAAAAAAAAATTAGTTCATTGAGTTAAAAGCCATATCTTATCTTAACATGCACATAGAATATATTTTTATCGACTTAGTTTAAATGACCTTTATTTAGTCCACTATAGTTCAAGTCTCTCCTCCTCGAAAACAAGCGAGGAGGAGGCACATAAGATAACAGTTCACTTCTACTATGGTTTAGCGCACTTTACACACCCTCATGTTAGTAAACCAGCATAAGGTTTCCACAAGACTTCTTTCACGTGATAAAACATTTTCTATTTATTAAATCGTCTGGAAAGCATTGATATATACGTTTTAAACTTTTACCTGGAACACGACGGATAGCTCTCGGAATGTTTTCTGTCCAAGTTGTTGACAGTTCCGCATTTTCCGCATGTTCCACAGGAGTATTCCAGTGGTTCCGCTTCAATCGGTTCCATGTGATATTAAAGTCCTCTTTGTATAGTTCTAACTGCTAAGGTATCACAGAATACCCTTTAACGATATTGGTAAGTTTCATTCGATTTCTAAAACCTATATGGAATATACTATAACAAAATAGTAGAAGAATCTCTGTGATTGAGATTTGTTATTGAATGTAAACCTATATTAAAATGAATTAAAACAAACGAACCGACATAAAAAATTTAACTCCGTTGTATTCAAATCATTATAACTTGAATATTTTTATCACTATTCGTTATTCCCCACCATGGTTCAGGCCTCGACGAGGCGGTGGGGCTCAATAGCCTAAGGTGTGCCCAGCACCTTGGGCTAAGCTAATTCAGCCGAGGGGGCTCTTTGTACCCCTCTTATAAGAAGAGGAGACAAAAGAGCAGGGGCAAGGGGCAAGGACGAGAACCTCACCCCATTGTACTGTTCCGACGTTGAGTGGGGTTGTTTTGTGGTGCGCGACAGTCCCTGTGTGGTGGTGGCGTCGGTCCCCTGAGGGACTGACTAGCCTTCGAGGTGCTCTGTTTGCTCATTAGATCCGGGTCACCTCACCAAATGCGGCATTGGTCGCACTCGCCGGATTTTAGTGGGTAGAGCTGCGTCCACTTACTAGCTCTCGGGCGCAACGAGGCCCACATATCCGCCTGGAGAGAACCACTCCCCAGCGGGATGCCTCAAAGCATTTCCCGGCGTTAAAGAAAAAAAAACTGTTCAGTATTGATATAGTACATATAATTTTTGTCACAATTTGCCTCGTGATAATATTTAAAATATGCAACGGTGTGGTTTGTGGAAAGTGATTTTAGAGTTACAACTTTTACATTAATTAATGTTTCAACCGGTACATAAGTGGTGGTGTAATTACTACCATAATGACTTTAAAAGCTTCCAAAATGTGCCTTAGCACTTACTGAATCATGTGTTTGAGCCGGCTTAAGGAGAGCCTTGTTGTAATTTATATGGAGTATCGGCCATCTTGGTGTTCATTGAAAAAGGCCTATTTCTATCAGTATACAGAATATGGTTCTTAATGATGATGTATGTTACTTGAAGTAGATTCAAATTTTAGCAGTAGAAGTATAAAACAGGTAGGAACAGATTGGAAGTGCGCTTCATCTAGCGCTTTCGTCTGCATGGCCATCTTGCTTATTTCTTCCGCTCAGCAGCTTTATTGGGTCCAAACACTTGGATACGCTTGTACCACGCTCCCGTGGTTACCAACATACTGCTTATTTCTTTCTTGAAACAGCTTTTCTGTGTTTCTGATAGAAGGGCAGACTATTGGCATTGAGATCTTAAGGTCTTGCTTTCCAGATTATACAAAATGGGACGTGTATGAGAAGACTTCTCTGCCTCCCCAAATATATAGTCAAGTCAAGCTTAAAGGACACTTTGGTTGTTTGAACGCGCTTATCTTACGAAATAACGCTTAGATTAAAAGCAGCTAGTATATAACAAACAATAATATAAAGAACTCTACTGGGCTTTTAAACGAGAACGCTATCTTTAAACAATAACAGTACAATTAAAGTTGATAAAGACAGTATATTAAAATGTGTATTATGATACGGACATAGTTTTAACGAGTATTGAGCAGTAACTGCCGTGCGGATTAGTTTCCAACTGCCGTAACGCCATTACACTGCAAAAGACTGTTGTTGTTGTGTTACTGTTTTACTGCTTCACTGTAATCCAGCTACTGCTACACCGAACATATTTAAGTCGTGGATAAATTTTAATATGATTTAATGTAAGTTGATATAAGTGTTTTTTATGCCTGTAATCACTTGTTGGACGCGAGTGGCGAGGGATCGGTCGTCTTGGTGTTATTTGTTCTTTCCTATGTTTAGCAGTGGACGGATAGGGGCTGATGATGATGATGATATGAGTGTTAATTCTAGTGCAAAAAAAAATTGTATGATCACCACAATGTTAGTCAGTCTCTGTCTCTCGTCTTGTCCCTCTTTTTTCTTTGAATCTGACACACGTCGTAGCATGAGTTTAAGTACGTCTTAAATTTGAGATTCGTTTGAGTATTTAGGGGTGTAGCTCTTAAACGGGTGATCCGATTTGGATGTGTAGGAGTAATAAAACATTTCTAACCTCTAAGCCTCGATGCCTCATTATTGAAACTATTTAAAAGGGTTATTTACCATGTTTTTCACTTTTATTTCGTAGTTAGTATTAAAATGTTACAAAGGGGCCGGGACGGGACTCTCGAATTTAATTTCGCAGAACTTGATATTTCAGCATTATTCACAAGACTAAGCAAATATCCCGTTCTGAATACATTGAAATATATTGTTATCGTCACTTTTGTATCAAGCATATTTATACAAATACAGAAGAAAGGATAACTTGGTCCATGACAAATGTAATTCATATTTCTCCAAGAATTGGATTAAAGTGAAGCCGTAGGACGGACGGACGAGACTATATATTAAAAATTACTGGTCACGCAACTGTGTTTACTTTTCACCTTGCTACTTTATGGAGGGTCAGGAAGGGCGGCACCCTTTAATGATAATGGAGATGATTAGTGGATATTAATGATAACAGCCCTCTGGAGTCATATTAAAATTGAAAATATTTTTATTTCATACGTCACGAAATATTTAAAACACCAACAAGGATATAGGTAAATACGTTAATGGAATGTTCCAAGTAATACTGGAAAAACTGATTTCCAAAAACTCTTCGTATGCCCTCTGTATGTTGTTGTGTATATGAACACACCATCTTGTTGTATACAAAACTATCCTATCTCTTAAAATCATCTAAACTGAACCAATTTTTATAAAAATTTTCAGAATTCATAGTGTGAAAAATTTCATTAAAATCGATTGAGTCTAATATAAGGTCATCCAACATAGTATACGTATGTACAAATATAACCCCAAATAAATCAGTTCCTGGAAGATTCCAGAGCATTAATGAATTAAAAAAACCCCAAACCTTTTCTGTAACCAAAATAAATGCGAAATGAGGCGTCCAATCGCTGGGGGCCCCAGATATATGACTTGTGTCAACTGTGATGGTGCCTTCTCCTAAATCAATACCCTCAGACCTTTGGCTACGGAATAAGATATCAAAAGCCTCACTCAAGTTAATGAAACAATATTGAATCTATGAATCTTGCATTTTAAGACTGACAAAACCTGGTGGAATAAAACTAATAAAAACAAAATATGTAAAAAAGCTTCTCAGATAGATGATGGACCTTTGATAATAAAACTAATTAAATATGATAGGATGATAATCGATCGGCCGGTATCCGTCTACAGCTGATCTCTCACAATAAACGCATAGATATAACGTTACTAGTACATAGTAAAGAGAGCTTTATTATTTCATAATCATCAGCCCCTATCCATCCACTGCTGATAGACCTCACCTCCCCTCAAAGAACGCCTAGACGACCGACCCCTCGCCACTTAAATACTTCTTTATCTGTACCAATATTTTATTACTTAAATGTTTGTCTATACGCGTGATATCGATTGAATCGTTTTACATTTGATACGACATTTATTCAGGAAGATTTTTCAATTTTCATTTCCAAAACCCCGAGTTAAACCGCAGAAACTGCGCAGAAAGAGCAAGTTGCACATAAAAACATACTAATGAAATAATATTCCCTAACAACAGAACGCAGCGGATGCGAATGGAAGAATGTGATTCAGTCGTAAGTCTTTTGGTTGAGGAAACGTGTAGCGGCCAAATGGGGCTTCCCTCTCGCGCTACGTAAATCATTTTCACATGCCAACACTGCGGTACAATTTGCTTTAACAAAATTTGTACACTGCCGGTCGGAAAAACTGGTTGATGTTTTCTTCTTTTCTAAGAATTTCAATCACATCATGATTTCGGCAGCGAATAAATTCTAGGTCAAAATTGTCCAATAGATCTGGCAACTTTAATTTATGTGTCAATTTTACAAAATTATTTTAGGAAAAGGATTTTTAAAAAGAAATTAGATACGTAATATGTATAATATATTAAGACATGTAACATACACGAAATATATTTTAATTATACAATAAATGTAAATATTTGTGATTTTCTGTGCTTATTTTAATTAATGAAAAAATTAAATTGAACGATTTAAAAAAATTACCAAAGAACATTAAAATCATTCGGGCTCAGTCTAAAGTTTTTGACTACACTTCACTTTATAAGTTGCATTGACGGCATCAAACCACACACACAGGTTGACTGCCGATATCACTACCATAAACCATCAAATTGACCATTGAAATCAGGATAAATAACTTTAGAATTTAAACAACTGTGTTTGTTTTCCTGCCATAATATTGTAGAGTATTTTAAAACTAGTATGTATTTACATATTAACACTCACTCACTACTACTCCTCATGAACTAATGTTTAAAAATTGTTAGAGGAACAGAGAAATTTTAAATTTTTTCATTATATAATATAATATACTGCCATAATTTTCATGCACGCGAGTGTAATATGGTTTACACGTTACACGTGTGCCGACTTTATTTGGCAATTTGGCGTCGTTGCGCTACAAAACTGAACGTTTTCCTGGGCGCCTGAGAAATATCGGGCCCGCCTGAAGATTACGGCCGAAACGGACTTCAAAACGTTATGAATTGGGAGAATACGATATATTTTAAATTAAATAGTTACAATTTAAACCGTTTAGTTTATTAGCCATTTTTTCACGAAGCTCAATATTTCGGCATTTGTCTACGAATGGTATATAAATTCTGAAAAGAAAAACCTTTCTGGTTCTAAAGGTTTAATAGTATTGAGCAAAGGCACAACCATACCTGGGGCTCTGTTTGAATCGCCGCTGGATATCTCGTCTAGTCTGTGGTGGATTTCATTAAAAGTATTCAAAACGAGATGTTTACTATGTTTTTCACTTTTCTTTCTAGATATTGATATTTCGGCATTGTTTGAATGCCTTTTAAATAAATCTTTTTAAATTCAAGGTTGCTGGAAAGGAATTTTATGAACATATTTATTTGAACACGTGTTGGAAATGTTAGTAGAAATAGACTTTATTGAAAGTGTGATTAGTTGGTTGGGAACTGGAACTACGAGATGGAGTGGAAATAAAGTTCCATTTTAATAAGACAACTTTTCTAATCTCAAAGTAACGCCCTCATGCAACTAGAAAATAAGAAAAATGTAAAGAAAAGTTTCTTATATATTACTAAGGCTAGATAAATTAGACAGCAATTCAGCTAGGATCCAAATCATCTGTTTTTTGGTGAAGTTGTAAGGACCAATACGCCATAAGCATTTGCGTATTCCAAATAAAATAGTGAAAATACTAATGATATTGTGATTATGATAGTGGTTTTAGTTTACGGGTAGGGCACTCCCAGGTGCGAGTCCCACATAGGGTCAGGATCTACCCGAGATCCTGGCTACATGCGTAAAAAGCATTTCCCTGCTATAACAAAAAAGAAAAAAAAAAGGAGCAGTAGATTTATCGCCTCATTAATTCTCATAGAAAAAAATATATTGCATATATATGGCTCCATAGTTTCTGTCCTTGCTTTAACTTGTACCACCGTAATCGGATTAATAATGATTACAATTTTCTAATGTTTATCCGAATTTCGGTCATTTTAATGAAACGGCAGTCCCGTTTCATTCGGTCGGAAAAGTCTAGGACGTCCTATGGCCGTGGACCGATGATATGGTAAGGCTGATGGGCAAAACATGGATGAGGCAGGCAAGGGACAGAGGAGATTGGCAGAAAAAAGGGAGCTTTGATGATGATGATGATGAATGAAACGGGAGTTACGTATTTAGGGTATTTCCGAACCGATACGACTTAGGGACCAGCGTACTCATATTTGAAAGGCCGGTAACGCACCAGCTAATGATGTGGCTAATGATGTGTCTATGGATGTCGCTTACCACCAGGTGAAACGACTGTCCGTTTGCCCCCTCTTCTATAATAAAAAAACCTCACGTGGCCATTGGTGCTGCTATTCAAAATATAGGGCATGTGAAAAACTTGAATAATTTGCGAAAAATACATAAAATCAAATATGAAATCCGTAAAAAACAACTTTTCATAATGATTATTTTGACAGTGCTTTTTATCAACGTTTAATTTACTAATTAATTACTAACCCCCTGTTGAGGAGTGAAAAGAATTGTTACTTTCTCGAAAAAAATATAAGTGGAATGAGGTGAAAGAATGTACCACATAAAAATGGACAGGAAACAGGTAGCATGCTGGTAATACGTGCAATTGATTCGTCAGGGCGGGTTCGAATCCCGAGTGAGATCTGTAATGACTGTCTGTCTGTTTCACCGCACTACTAAACTAATAATTACCGACACTCTCGCAAGTAATAATATTGTAAAGTAAATGCCGTCGACTACCATATTTTGTTCTAAATATAAATAGCGAAGGAAAAAAATTAAACAAAACAGCCTAATTTCCACTTTGCGGCTACTAATTAGTAGAGATACAGGCGTTGTAATGACTGGCGCCGAGACGAAAAATGTTCGTTTATTTTTATGTTAATGGGATAAGCAAACTAGTAAGTGGTAGTGCCATGCTGCTTTGCAGCCGAATCGGTCCGGCACGACTGCGGTGGTACCTCTCGCTCGCATAACACCGGCGTCAAGTGACGGCTACGCTGTCGCGTTTCGTGTGGTTTGTGAGTTTTCGGTGGCCCATTGGGAGGGATAGGGAAGAGAAGGGCAACGCATCTGCATAATCTCTGGTTGTGCGGATGTGTATGGGCGTCGATAGTCGCCAAAAGGCTTCACTGCTCGACGCTCGTTTGCCCTCTAATGCTATATAAAAGTGATAGTAGTAACACTACTACTATCACTGGTTCGTGGGCGAAACTGACCACTTACACAAGTGGTCAGTTTCCCCCACGAACGGTTTTTTTTTTGCCGCGCTCACGATAAGCGAGTTTGGGAGGGAAAAAAGTAGTTTTATCGTCAATTGTACTTTCTTTCAAGAACTTTTACACAAAATGTCCGCTGTCGTTAAATATGTAAAATATCAATTGTAAAGATAATAACCGGTGACGTAACACCCAGATATCTCGCATAATTAACCCATATTCAATTAAGATGTGAAGCAACAGAGATAACGGATTCGACTGATTGTGATGTAAACGACAGCGCCATATTGGTTAAATCGATTTTTGATATTAATGTTATCGATTTTGATTAACGACTTGTTAGCAACTTCGAGCTTGTGAGCGACATTTGTCTAGACCAGTAGGTATGAGGTCGGCTTCTTGAGTGAGAGGTCCAGGTTCGATCCTGACCGGTGCCATTAAAAGAGTTTTTCTAAATTTCTCCGTGCACCTACGTATATGAGGACATCGCTTGCTCACCGATAAAAAACATCGCGACGGAACCTGCATGCCTGATAAGATTAATAAATAGTCTTTGAAGGTTTGTAAAGTTCACCAACCGCATAAGGCCAGCACATCGGTGAACTGTGGCCCAACACCCTCCTCGCCAGATTGCGAGGAGACCCGTGCCCAACAGTGTGACATTTATTATTATTACTATAGCAACTTTGCCCCCGTGAAGTAAGATTTATTTTATATACGTCACCCAGTGTTGACAACATTATACCGATGATTTTTATAATGAAACATTTTTTACGGATTTTATCGCGGTTTATTAAGATTTTTACAAGCCCGACGTTTCGGATACTTTACAGCAACCATGGTCACGGGAGGACTGAGGTGTCATACGTCCTATCATTACAAAGTTATTCGAAACTACCCTATGAAATATCAATATTTTTAACCGACTTCAAAAAGGAGGAGGTTATCAATTCGTCGGAATCTTTTTTTTTTTTTTTTTTTTTTTTTTATGTATGTTACCTGATTACTCGAAGATGGCTAGACCGATTTGAAAAATTCTTTTTTTGTTCTAAAGGGTATACTTCCCAAAGGGACTCATGATAAGGAAACCAGGATCTGATGATGGCATCCCAGAGAAATCGAGGGGAACTTTCGAAAATCGTAGGGGCAACTAATGCTTTTGATATTTTTTTTATAAAATGTTTTGAAGGACTTCAATTTAATGAAGGTCTGGAGTCGATCTGATGCTGGAGCCGAAAGACAATCGAGGGAACTCCTCAACTATTTACATCAGTAACCTTGTGTTTGGGCTTGATTAATTTGTAATGATGAGAACTTTACACCTAGATGGGTTGTGACTGTCATTAGGGGTCTGATGATGAAGACAAAGGACAGTTAAGGGAACTCCTCAACAGTTTACAGTAGCTACCTTGTGTTTGGACTTAATTAATTTAAATTGATGAGAACTTTGTACCCATATGGGTTATAAGCGCCATTACAGGTGTGATGATGGAGACCATACACAGTCGAGGGGAATCCTCGACGATTTACAGCTTTAATTGGGCTTACTTCATACGGTAAATAATATTATGCCAAAATCATGTAATTTTATTACTTGTCGTTGTTAAATGAACAAAAAATAACTGTGGCTTGGAAGCGCATCATAGTTTTTCAAGGTTATCATAATATCCATTCTATATCTATATATTGGTGATGTTCTATACCTATATATAATGGAATTATTTAACGAATAGCAGCAAATCTGCCGTGATTGATTTCAATTACATGTATATAAAGTTTTACACAATTCCATTTCGGTTTTTTCATTTGTTATGTAATGATTTAAACCCTTTCTACGTTCATCTCATTAATACAGCGCTATCTAATCTGACCAACGCGTTTAACAGTTCTACCCATATTTCAGACAAATAAAATCAGTTATCGAATTTTGAAATCACTAAAAATTAAGAAATAAAAAAAATTTAAACAAAAATTAAAACCGACTTCAAAATTAAAATTATTTTATTACTTTTTAGTTTTTTTTAAATTTTGAAGTCGGTTTTAATTTTTGTTTAAATTTTTTTTAATAATTCCTCTCTACGCAGTTACCGTGCTGTAAAGTATCCGAAACGTCGGGCTTGTAAAAATCTTAATAAACCGCGATAAAATCCGTAAAAATCATTTCATTATAATAGGTTAAATTCGCGCAAACATTAGAAAACAATACCGATGATTTTTTTAAAAATCTGAATTTAATAGATTACCTCTTATATCCAAAGAGGCAAAATACATCATCTACATATCGGACAACCAAATTATTGATGAGTCTTAGGGTACATCGAATAACTTTAGGTCAATACGACGTCGACGCCTCTGTCCTCCCGTGACTACGATTGATGTGAAGCCTCCGAATGTCGAATGAACGTCTTGAATGTCACAATCAACTAAATAATTAAAGAGCTAATCCTTTTTTAAATCCTCCCAATAACAAAAAAGCTGAACCAATTTTGATACAACATGTCCAAGAATCATCGTTATTTACAAACAAAACGACGCACCTAAATTGATTCACCCGCTACAATACCATAGATAGACAAAAAGCGGTGAAACTTATAACACCCCTCTTGTTACATGGGGAGCTAAAATCTATAAAAGGTGGTTTAATTATAATGATTGAAGATCGCGTTAACATCACAACAACCACACATAAAGGGATCTCCATCAATTACTTAATTTTCTGTTTTCACAAATCTTTCCAGCGATAACGAAATTCCATAAAGAAGCCACTAATTGATTTGATTGGATAGTTCATTACCAAATTAAATCTTCTTAGCATTGGGACAAACACCGTCCTTTTTCTAATGAAGCAAGTTTTCTGTGTTCTGGATGAAAGCATATGCTGTGTCGCCGGTCGCGCCTGTCTGAATGGGTACCACCATCCTGCATAATTCTTCCGTGAAACAGCTTTGCTGTGCGGAAAGAAGGGCAAGATAGGCAATTTCATTAATGGCACCGAGTCCTACCATCTCGTCTTAGGGCAACGAATGAACCCCACCATAGTTCAGGCCTTGTCGTGGTGGTAGGGCTCAGTAGCCTAGGGTGAGCCTAGCACCTTGGTTGAAGTGAATTGAGCCGAAGGGTTTCTTTGTATCCCTCTTATAAGAAGAGGGGACAAAAGGGCAAGGGGCGAGGACGAGATCCTCACCCCATTGTACTGTCTTGACGTTGGAGGGGTTGTTCTGTGGTGCGGGACTACGGAGGTGGCGTCGGTCCCCTGACTGACTGACTAGCGGTCGAGGTGCTCTGTTTGCTCAACAGATCCGGGGCACCTTACCAAAGGCAGCATTGGTGGCACTCGCCGGGTTTCAGTGTAAGTCCACGCAGCTCTACCTAAAACTATTTCGGGCGCAGTGAGTTCCACATACCCGCCTGGGGAGACACACTCCCCAGCGGGATGCCTCTAGAGTATTTCCCGGCGTTAAAGAAAAAAAAGAAAAAAGGGCAACGAATGTATAAGTTCCTTAAACTAGTCTCAAATGAACTCATTAAAAAATATTTTTTTAGTAATTTATATACACGAAGATTTACTTTCGTAACATTAAGTGGTAGGTAGTACCCTGGCTATCGTGGTGATACATAAATATTTATTTATAACCGCATTGTAATCGAATAAGAAACAATAATTCACAAGTATACAAGTTTCAATTTTGAATACATTTAGCGTACATGTAAAAAAGTTAATAAATAATACATATCATGGACGTCATCGTAAAGTATGAAAGTTCTGATTTAGGGGAGTTATGAGATGACGTTATGAGATCCCATCTCATCGGAGGTCAAGTTTGGACCCACTTGTGACCTACCGGGTGGTGCGATGGTGAGATAGCCGTAAGTCGTTTCTGCAGCTTGTAATTATTCGCAGATTTCGAGATTGGTATCGCGTAATGGCGGTAAATATATTATTATGTGTTCATATTTAAATATTTGTTGTACAATATACAAGTTCTGTTATGTTAGTTAAGTTAAAACAACTAACTAAAAGTAGAAAAATTCCCCAATAATTAAAAAGGTTGCCCGCCTTAGCCAACACATAAAAACTAAGGCATGTTCTTACCTTGAGGTGTCAGTTACATTACGGTCCTGCTATTGTTGCTATGCAGTTTGAGGACCTTTTATTTTTTTCGGCCGCAAAATTTTTTTGCTCTTAGGCATCCCGCGGGGGAGGGGGGACTCACCATGCGGGTACGTGGGACGCCCGAAAGATGGTAACGTAGACGCAGGTCTACCCACTAAAACCCGGCGAGTGCCACCAATGCTGCCTTTGGTGAGGTGCCCCGGATCTGTTGAGCAAACAGGGCACCTCGACCGCTAGTCCGACGGGACCGACGCTACCTCCACAGAGGGGTTGTCCCGAAACACAGAACAACCCCGCCCAACGTCGGGACTGTACAAGGAGGTGAGGTTCCCGTCCTTGCCCCCTGTACCCCCTACTCTTTTTCTCCTCTTTGTCCCTCTTATAAGAGGAGTGCAAAGATCAGCTTCCACGGTTCAATTTGCTTCGCCCAATGTCCTGCGTTCACCTCAGGCTACTAAGCCCCACCGCCACGACAAGGCTTAAACCATGGTGGGGTCTTTTCATATACTTCCTATTTTTATGGATCCTCTAAAACTTCGAATCCTAAAAAGAAATCCTCTTTTATTCTCATTCGAATGTCTAATTTATAATAATATTGTAAAGCTGAAAGAGTTTGTTTGATTGAACCCGCTTATGATAGGAACTACCTAGGATTTTAGATGTTTTTAGGTTATTACCTAGGGAAAGCTATTTAGACTTTAGAGTAAAGATTATTTGTTAATAAGGGCGGGTAGAGCCGGTGGGCCTTCAATGCAGACGAAGCATGGCGCAAGCTAGTTATGAATTTATAACTTTCGATACATTTGAAAGGGAGAAAATGTGACCGGACGAGGTACAACTTTCCCGCCGTTTCCTTGCGTTTGATTTTTTTATATCCGAGCCGTGCCGGTGCCTGTTTTCGAGTGGTGTTTATGTGTCTGTTATGTAAACGGCTAAAATATTTATAGATATTACTAACTTTTGCCCGCAACTTCACCCGCATACTCAGTATACGGTATACCGTGTATGTCTAAGTACGCGGCTGGGCCTGGGGATCTGTAGCACAGATTTGTAATCTAGTACGAACTCCAGTCTCTCATAAAGGTTGAACATGGACTAAATGTGACTTTGTGAAATAAAATAATTATGTTATTATTATTATATCCTACTGCTGAACATAGGCCTCCCTCAATGAACGCCAAGATGGCCGATCCTTTGCCACTCGCATCCAACACGGACCGGCCACCGCACGGAGATCGTCTTCCCACCTGGTCAATGGCCGACCAACACTTCGTCTACCTAAACGTGGCCTCCACTCTAGAACCTTATGACCTAAGTTCATCAGTGGACGGATAGAGGCTGATGATGATGATGATGATAATGATGATATTATATCCTTATAAAGATAATTTGTATAGCCTACGTTACTTGATTAAACGTAGCGTTATACTGGTGACAGATAGAGATAAGATGTGAAAGGTGGTGCTGCTATGCAGCCGAATTGGGCCGGCATTACCGGGGTGGTAACTCTCGCTTACATAACAGTTACAAGTGACAGCTCAAAGCTATGCTGTCGCATTTCGTGTGGTTTGTGAGTTTCCGGTGGCCCACTCTCGGATAGGGTAAAGGAGGGCAATGCATCTGCATAATCTCTGGTTGTGATGATATATATGGGCGTGTGCTAATTGCCAAAAGGGTAGGACTGCCCTAGGAGGGCAAACGAGCTATAAACAAAGGATATTTTTAAATCGGATCAGTAGTTTCCATTGAACTACTGGTAATTTCATAGATTGCGCTTCACTTCCAAACTAACTACTTTACTCTTTATCATAATATTAGTGTTAGTATAAATTATTTTTTGCATTTATTTTTGAGCATAATCAAGTTATCCTTCTTAATCTCTAATATGATGAGAACCATCAAATATTAAAGACGTTATGTACAGCTAGCGCGATAGTCTCAATATTTTTCGGCCAACTATTCCTGTTTTTATAGCCAACTATTATTTTATGACCGATCTGCCACTTAGAAGTTAGATGTTAGACCTCTCAGTAGAATCGATATTTCTTGGTGATTCCAAAAAATGGAATTGGATAACAATATAACTTACCAAATGGGAGTAAAGATGTCGTTGTACCCAGGTGCTGGGTTATTAATGTTAGAACTACATACGGTCGAGTGTGTTTTGCTTTTAGGGTTCCGTAATCAGTGTAAAAACCATTATAAATTCTCGTTTTTGTCGTCCTTATTCGACCGATTTTTTTACGGTTTTTACATTCCCGATGTTAATAGCAATGGTTACGACAAGATTTCTTCGCCCTTTATATATTTTAAATAATGTAACGTGGCGTTCATGTGTTTTTACTACTTTTGGTTTAAATGGAGAATGGAATTCTTTGGAAATAGGAATATGACTTTTGAAGTTTTTTTTAATTTTTAATAAAAGCATAATATTAAAAAATAAAACGGCGGTCATTCACTTTGTCTGATTCCTCTAAATTCAAAGCCAGTTGTGGTTTATCCTAGACGTATCTGACACTTCACAACCATGATTATGAATAATGAAAATTAGCGTTTTTACTTTTTGAAATTTCCCTAAAACATCACCACTACGGAACCCTGTGTTCACGTATGGATACGCACTTCTCTATTATCAAGTGCGGACTAAATAAATATGGTAGAGCGATGAGTGGCCATCCGATTTATTTATTTTGTAGCCCTCGGGTGCTTCCTGATTCAATTATTGTAATTGTGCCGTTGATAGATTGTGAACGATTATTGTTGACGGATGTTTTGGTGCACTTTCTAAACGTGATGCATGTGTTTGTGATGCAAGAGTTCCATTCCTTGTGATGCAAGGGTTTATATGAACTATCTTGACGTTCATTGGTTTATGATAAAGGATTGAAAATGACGGTGAAGTAGTAGTTTTTGTTCACAGAAACAATCAACAGATTCGATTGTTATTAATAAAAGGAAAATCAAGTTTGTTTTTAGTTCTGGAAGGTTCTGGAAGGTTGTTGGGTTGAATGAAGGGCCTTTAGAATCCAGTGGAATATAAAACCCATCTAATCTATGTTCTAGTTTCTTTAGAAGTCTGGAAGGGTTTCTCGTCCATTCTAAGAGTACCTAAGTGTTTGCTCTGGTGATGAGTGTGTTCATACAAACAAACTTATCAGATATATCTTTATATATAAAAATCAATGCCACTTTTCGTTGTAATTTTATAACTCAAGAACGGGCTCACCAATCCCAACCAAATGTTTAGGCTTTGTTCGGACTATTTAGGAGATGGTTTATGTGAAGTTTGTACTAAATCGGTCGAGCGGTTCTTCATTTATTAAATTTTTTACTTCAATAAATGGCGGATCATTTTGCTAATGAAGATTTTGCTGTCAAATTGAAACTTTTTCAGTTGGGGTCATATTGAAACTTTTTTCAGTGTTGACAGTACAACATTAAGTTTTAAAATAGCTAGCAAATAATAATATATTTTTTTGTTTGTATAAATTAATTTGATGTTTAATTTTTTTTTATTTCACTTTATACGTAGCGAAGCACGTGCCGGGTCGCTAGTAATATATCTATAATAAAGAGATGTTTCTTAATCATTCAACATACTGTATACAGTATAACATATGTACCTATACATTTTTAAACTAGCAGACCCGGCCACGCGTTGCTGTGGCTAAGATATAGGTACGTTTAAATATATTGTAGTAAACTATTCAATACAGTAAAATTATTATTTATGAATAAAAAATTGCGATTATAAATGAGATATAAACTATCCTGTCTCTCAAGTTAGATCAAACTGCACGTTGTGCAAAATTTGGTTTAAATTGGTTCAATAGTTGAGGAGTTCATCGCGGACAAACAAAGTGATATGTAATTTTTATATATAAAGATTTTGTAGTATACAGTACATTTTATGATCAATATTAATATCGGAATACCATATACAGTCTACGACTCCACATAAAAGAGTAACGTCACACACAGCTGAATTGTACTGATAGCTATAAAATAAATTCACACCTTTTTATTACAGGAACGTTCCAAAGGTTAAAGATATTGAAAACAACATTAACGGGACTGTTAAGAAATTTGATTTATTATGTCGTAGATAATAATTTGAATAGTACAGATCGACGATAGCTATAACTGACATCTATTTGTTCACAATACGATTAATTTAGCACCATATGAATCTGTGGTTGACATTTGAATAGTTTACCTAAAATGGCGACTGTATTGGCGGGAAATTGTTCCGCCATTTTGAAAACATTTAAATTCCGTCGTTTATAACTGAATGTGTTTATTTACATTTTATTGAGCGAGGTTAGGTTCGCTTTATGTATTTTGTGTGTGCAAATAATTTATAATAATAATATCTATGGACGCTTACACACCACGTCAATCTGGTCCCGTGGTAAGTTCTTGAAGAACTTGTGTTACGGGTACCAGACAACGGAAATATATTTAATACTTTTATACTATACATATATTTAAGATTTTTATTATATAATACACATATTTAATAAACATCCATGACCTAGGAACACAGAAAATATTTTTGTTCCCAGGTGGGATTCGAACCCGCAACCTCCGGCTTGAGCGCCAACGCGCTTACCACTGAGCCACAAAAAATATCGTCATTTCGAACGTTAAGCGGGAGAAGGTGCAGGTTACAGCTAGTACGTATATAATATGTTCATGTGGTAAGGCATGTTCCGTTGAAACTTAAATACGATTTTCATTGAAAGATAGTTCCAATTTTTCTAAATATTCATCATCATCATTCCCTATCCGTCCACTGCTGAACATAGGCCGCCCTCAATGAACGCCAAGACGGCTGATAATAATAATAAACAATCTAAATTTTATCAAAGTTTAATTTATGTGATGTCTTACATAATATGAAGATATAGTTTTTCCATCTAGCGATGAATGAAACGTCTTGTTTGAGGAGACCAAGAAGTATTAATGCATGAGCAATACCAAGACATCCTGTGTTTTGTCACTGTGTACATTTTTGCAAGGTTTTTTGTGTCTATTTGCAATCTTGCGACACCGTTGCTAGGTTAACTGTTACCTTTCTGATTACTCACCTAGTATTTGTACTCGCTGTCTAATGTTTCATCCGTTATATAACAATAGTACCTAGGAGTTACCAGGTGTCTAGATTTTATATTTCTGACTAATTCTACACAGAAATTAATCTATACTTCAAAAATAAAACTAAAGAGTTGTCATAAACGCTAGTCCTCTAGAAGTGGATGAGATTTTATTTGATTTGAGTAAATGACTACTACTGATAGATGGTATGGCAATTCTTTATTATTATTTTTTATTATAGGATATATCAATTAATATTTTTATTATGATATTTAATTAAAGGGAAAAGCTGGCAATATTATAAATACTATTATTTTACCCCTGATCAGATTTCGATATAGGTCCTCCTATGGGAATTGATCTATCTCTTTTCAATCTATCAGGCTATCTAAATATTATCAGCCCTGATACAATTATAAACAAACTTATAGATGCCAACTGCCAAGCCGTAGGCAATACCTAGTTTATAATATTAATAGGATTATGTACTGAGATTCGTGTTGGCAGCATATAAATGTCAAGGTATCTTTATAATCTGGAATTGCTGTTTTCAAATTAAATCGTTGCTCGTTGAGGAATCGCGCCCGGTTTGTGAGGAATTTCAAAACTGTGATAATATTGAAGCTGTGTCAGTTGTAGTGTACTTTTTTGCCTTTTGCTTGTTATTAATATTGAAATTGGAAGAGTTTATTAAATTTTCATCATCACGCTCTCTCTCTGTAAGTAAAGTAAGTAAGTACTCTATAAGTAACCGATGGAAGGACTGGTGAGAAACGTAACTGCCAAGACTAGAACAATCTTGGTAGGTACTGGACTTGTTGTGTTTTACATAATTGATTTTACTCGTTTGATTGTTTTTTTTAAGTAATTTATAAACATGTCAGCCTTTTATAAAAAAGCACATGAAGTTTAAGTAATAGTATTGACAAATATTTGAATCTTTAACTTATAAAGGCGCGACTCCACCGCGACGCACGCAGAGGCTACGCACGTGTGTTAAAATGTCAGTTGCAAGAAAATGTCAGTTAATCTACGCCTTAATTACAACGGGATATATATATTTTTTTCGTTTAGTCTTGCTTTTGGTCTTGGTCTTGTCCATTCAGTCAGTCTAAAGCCCAAGACTGCAAGAATAAGACCAATTCATAACAAAACATCACTAGGTTGACCTAGTGATGACTAAAATTGGTCGAAAAAGCGACGCGCTTTGCGAGCATGGGTTTGATGCCCATGCAGATTGTTCCGTACCCTATACTGCCCTTTTCTGCCGTAATATAGACTCGCAAAACTCTGAAAAGATTGTTATGGTAAGTAAGGGTTGTCGGTACGATGAGACCTGGATGAAGTAAAACGACCCACGGCTATGGAAATACACGAGGTATTGTCATAGCCGTGGGTCGTTTTACAGTTCTATAACTTATGTAAACAACAGTACTAGAGTAAGTATATTGTTTTCTAATGTTTACGCGATTTTCACTCATTATAATGACACGTAGACTCATTATAACGTTTAGGTAGACGAAGTGTTGGTCGACCATTAACCAGTGCAGTGACCGGTCCGTGTTGGATGCGAGTGGCAAGACGTCTTGGCGTTCATTGAAAGAGGCCTTTTTCAGTTGTGGAGAGGATGATGATGATGAAAAGACTTAATAAATTATATTATTTACGATGTTTCATAATAAAGTAAGTACACTAGAAAACAAGTAGGTACTTATTAAATTCTGGTTTATATTATGATTTAGTAAAACCTTGGACAGATTCGGAATAAAAATTTTGAGTCGGAAGAATAAAATCTAGATTTAAAATACATTTTAGCTCGTAAATCTGTAGTAATAGGATTTGAGTACTTGGTATGCTGTGTACGTACGACGTGGCGCCGGGATAGCGTGTGGTCACTGTTAGTTCATAACGTATGGCCTGGGTTCGATGCTTCGTTATGGCAAATAGTGGGTTCGAATCCTGTCAAGATAATTTGTATATGTTATACATTCGTGTATAATAAATGTTCATTGTATTGTCGTTTATTGTAAAAGATCCTACGAGTTGCGAGTTTAATACTGATGTAATATGCTGTGGATTGTGATCGTTGAAAATTATTATGTTAGCTAAATATACTGAAATGGGAGTATAATTGTTAATTTAGTACCGTTTTTCTAGTAAAAAAGAAGAACGGTAACTATACTGTCATTAACTAGGATTAAAATATAATAATGTTACTCTTTAATACAAAAACTACTTAATGGGTTTAATGAAATTTTTCAAGAATAAGTATAGCTTATATCAGAATAACACAAGCTTTAATTTATGTCTAAACCCTCACGGGAATGGGAAGTACGCAGGTGAAACCGCGGGGCGCTGCTAGTATAAGCATAATCGTTGACGTAGTAAATATAAGTTAGGTAATTAGTGAGTAATATAAAAAATATATTGTTAATTTATTTTTTTTACTTGCTATTTTCTCTCGGTAACACTAATGTTGAAAAAAATATTTTCGTAGTCTCCTTATTTCTGGAGATTAGCGCGTTCAAGCAAACGAACACTCCAGCTTTATAACATTAGTTTTCTTATTTTAGTTGGGCAAACTAGAAGACGTGCCACCCGATAGTAAGAGGTCAGCGTCGCCCATGAACTTATTGAACATTGAACTAGCCCAGGCAACACATTCATGTATTGCCTAATCTGACACATAAGATGTTAGGTCTCGGTAATTACACTGCCTATCCTGCCCGTCTCTCCGAAACACAGCAAAGCTGCTACGGAAATCAAATAAGTATGGTCTGTACAGATTTTTCGCTCGAACTTCACGTTATTGACGCTCAGTGGACTTGCACGAACTTCACGTTGAAGAAATGCAGAGGTGTCAAACCGTTACGGCACGCGGCATGTTTCTGCTCCCTGTAAGTTATTTATTGCCTTATAATTCGTAAACGTAGGTAAGCATAAAATAATGTATGAGTATTTGTAGATTGACGGATTATGTTAATTAAGTTAACAAACATAATATAAAAAGTACCTATTAAATAACAATGTAATATATCTACATAATATAGTGATAAATTTTGACTTGTGAATTTGACTTATTATATTACTAGCTGGTGCCCGCGTTTTTTATATAAAAAGTATCCTATGTTACTTCTAATCCCTCCAAGAATATGTGTACAAAGTTTCATGATGATCGGTTAAGTAGTTTTCGTTCTCAGCGTCTTGGCTTATCCGTGTTCTGAGGAAGCCAAGGAGTTGTATAAATTAGTACTTTTAGGTTTAAAGAATCGTTAAAATTAATGTTTTTTTTTTGTATTTAATTGTAATATTAATTTGAGTTCCATTATGAGGGTGACGTGTCTCAAGACAAAACCCTCTTTCAAAAAAAAGAAAAAAAAAGCGCGTGAAAGCGTAACAAACATCTACGCTTTTACATTTATAATATTAGTAAGAATGTAGGTACTGTTATGAAAAAAAATATCCCCATGTTTTAAAAATATATATTTTTCTAGAGACTTGCAATATAGTAATAAAGGCATATATATTATTATCTATCTTGTTTCTTTTATCAAAAACTGATCAGGCTTATACGACGGATATCTAGGAAGACTCTGCCACATAAATGAGCGCTACTTATCATGTCAAAATTAACCTATCCCTCCAGTTAGATCCAACTATAATTTCATTAAAATAGATTCAGCAGTTAATAGGATTTTATTCAACTAATACGATAATAATAATATAATTAGTGTTAAAAATCTCCGACGTCCATTTTGTGTGGGTTTATTGAACTTTCGTCCTTTCGAGCTACGTGCCTTACCCTTAATTGGTCAGGGATGCCTTAAAGAAAGCAAAACCGAACCGGCTTCTACACAAATAAGAGAATGAACCTTTAGATTGTACTCGAAAGTTCTAGAATATTCTGTCTGATAGTTATGATGATAATACAGAATTACAAGAGTCGAGAATTTTTAGATGGTTCTGCAAATCTACAAAGATCTTTTGTAGTTGAGTAATTACTATGGAAGTAAAAAAACGTAACCTACCTTATTTATTCGCTATGCAGCTTTGCAGGACTGGCAGAGTTATTACTGGCGTGGAATACTATTAGAATTAGACTCGTTTCCTGCTCATGATGTCTGGAAAGTGGGGGTTCAAGAATGTGCTCGACGCATTAACTGCCCAGGGCAACCTTCACCCCACCATGGTTCAGGCCTTGACGTGGCGGTGGGGCTCAGTAGCCTAGGGTGAGCTGCTGCACCTTAGGCGAAGCTAATTGAGCCGAGGGGGCTCTTTGTACTCCACTTATAAGAAGAGGAGACAAAAGAGCAGGGGGCAAGGGGCGAAGATGGGAACCTCAACCCATTGTACTGTCCCGACGTTAGGAGGGGTTGTTCTGTGGTGCGGTTCAACCCCTCGGTGGAGGTGGCGTCGGTCCCTTGGGGGACAGAGTAGCCGTCGAGGTGCCCTGTTTGTTTATTAGATCCGGGGCACCTCACCAAAGGCGGCATTGGTGGCACTCACTCTCGGTTTTAGTGGGTAGAGCTGCGTCCACTTACCACCTTTCGGGCGCAGCGAGTCCCACATACCCGCGTGGGGACACCCATTCCCCCGCGGGATGCCTCAGAGCATTTCCCGGCGTTAAAGAAAAAAAAGGTAAACCTTCAAGGAAGCAGCATACTCATACAACAGCATACAGAAACAGCATATTAGTGATATTTGTGAGGTGGCAATGCAACTGCTAGCTCCGGTGTGGCCTGTGTATAAGTGTCTGTGAGCACATACCTCCAGGTATACCGACTGCCCGTTTGATCCATCTTCTATAAAAAGAAAAACGATGCTAACTAGCTGCAGCAGGTTTAACAACGTAATTTTTTTTATTGAAGATAACACACCTTGGGCATAAGACATTCATTCTTAAGGTTTTACATACAGTATTTATAAACTATGTGTTATTTTGGTTGACAAAAGAGCAACCCCTAAGTTTTCTAGTTTTTCTTAAGGGGCGCTGCATTCCAAACGAGTTTTTCTCATACATTTTTCACTACTTTTTTGACATATTTCAAGTGTAAAATCTATATACGAAATAAAGATATTTTCATTTGATTTTCACTGCACGCAGTGTGCTAAATTGGACTAAAATCGCTTCAGTAGTTTTAGTTCATTGCGTTTAAACAACTTGAAAGGAAATTCTATAGATGTGTAAAATGCGACGTTGACTACGTACGAAGTCGGTCTTATTACACCTTTTTGTAAATAATCATTACGTAAATTAATCATCATTTTTACTAATGTCTCCGTCCTTCCGGATCCAGGATCCCCCCATTAAAGGGCAAAATGGTAAAGGTTTATTTATTATATTCAGCTAGTTTAATGATGTCCGGAAGCCCGTGTAAGATTCGTGCTAGGCTATTTGCCAGACTGCCAGGGTAAAGCATAAACAGGATTACTTGTTCCCAAACCGCCTAATACCCGAATCTGGCTTACAGCCAAGGTCAATAAACTCCACACAAGCGCCATCTGCGCGAATCAATTTCAGTCTTCACAAAGGCTAATTAAGATTGTATTTCGTCTAACAGTTTATGAGAAGGGATGTCCTAAGCAAATACACAGGGTTTCATGGAGCCGAGACTAACCTACTGGTTTAAAATCCCTCTTATCGTGTTTACAGGATTGCGGATACAAGGGTTTGGGTTAATTGAGGCGACGGGAGCCACTTTGTAGATAATAGGAGGAACCGTGTACATAAATACCATATAGGCAAGAGTTTAAAATATTGTAAGACAGTCAAGTAACCCTGAAGAAAGGTTGTGAATGTGCAGTAAAATGTGCATGAGTGGGCATTATCATATTATAATATATATTTTTTTAATCTTATTTATTTTATAAGCCATACATCAAATGATTAAGTTGGCTTAATATTCATTACAACGATGCTTTTACTTTAGGTGTTACGTTAATAATTGGGATTACTACCTAATGAGTATTTTTATAATAGTCAGATCTAAGATTCTATGAGAAAACTTACAAATCTAGCACTATGTTTGGCAGTGAACCCTGAACTTAAGATTTGATGGAGAAAGAAGAGGAAATCACCAGTAGAGCATCGAGTTTCATTTAAGAAATCCAACCTAGATTGTTCGTTGATTTTACACTCGAGAACTAAGTGAAGGAGGTCCTCTTCCCTCTCACGTCGTATACAGTTTGGATCGTCTCTTTTTTTCATGATGAAGTTAAACTTGTTAAGTGGGATGTGATGGTGATCATTGAAAGGTCAATCTAACTGTGATCGAAATCGAGCAGGCACATTGTTTTGTTTTAGCGCAGAGGACGCGCCTATAGTATCTTTACGAGTTAGGACTCTAGTTAAAAATCAGGCATCTTTTATGTTATTACCTTGTAAAGAATCAGGTAGCCTAAAAATGAGAATGTGGATAAAATAAAACTTTGAATAATTGACTGGCGAATATATTTATATACTTAAATATTTCTTAACTTTTTTACATTTCCGAATTCGTTTCGAATTCTTATTAGCAATCATGAAACTGACATACTGATCTAAGCTTTTTGCTTTAAGTTTTTAAGGTTCAACTAGTCGACGGCGCGAACTCTAACAAAATGATTGCTGTCTCACCTGACATAGTGCGCGAACATGTGTGCTAGAATGAAATGCACAATGATTCATTCCGAAAATATCCTTTTAGCAAAACAGTTATTATAGAAAACTATTAATTGTGTCTTTTAAAAATAAATTTATTTCTACTTTTGAATAACTAAACTATATCTGTACTGGCTTTATTTTTAAACTTTCGTGCTCCAATATTATCGCCCATATTTTTTTTACAATTTTAGGTACAGTCATAGACAACGACAAGATCAATTTATTTTATACTTAGTTTTTCATGGTCAACGTCAAACATTGTAGTAATTACTGTTCTGCGTTTGTATGGAAAGATGAGCGACTTGTGTAACCTTAATGTCCAACAATTGCGCTATTACATAGGTATACAATAATAGCAATAATATGTTGGGACAACTCACACACGGCCATCTGATCCCAAACTAGGCAGAACCTGTTCTTATGGTAACCAGACAACTGATACATACTTTTAATACTAAATACATAATATTATAGATAAACTACACCCAGGCATACAACAAATAATCATGCTCATCACACAAACATTTGTCCTGTGTGGGAATCGAACCCACGACGATTTAGCAGTCAGGGTCGCTAACCACTAGACCAACAGGCCAGTCATAGTCAGGCCATACAATTACAACAGTCAATGTTTGCTCAGGACCTAGCTTGACACTAGCGGGGCACGTTTATGGTGGTACCACACGCGGGTTCTGTTAATATCCTTGTGACATGTCATATGTGGAGATATACATCATATGTTGACGTGACAAACGAGTCGGTTACACATTGTTTATTTTATTATTAGCCAGTTTAAAATAACGCAGGACAAGCAATATTCCTATAATCTTTCCTTTGTCTGGCTTGTCATGGGAATAAGATTATTAATCTTATTTTTTTATCGCATAAGTAACCAAACGAGCAGTTGCAGCCTCATGGTGACAATGACGCCCATAGACATCCGAACAACCAGAGGTTATGAAGATGTGTTGCCCTCCTTTTCCCTATCCCCTTCAATGGGTCACCGGAAACTCACAAACCGCACGAAATGCAACATCATGTCTGTCAACTGTCATTTTACGCCGGTGTTATGTGAGCGAGTTTTACCCACCTCATTATTTAAAAAAACCATTCTTCTAAAATAAATAGTCTATAACCATCCTCAACAATTGGTCCAGGCTCATTCACGTGTGAAGAGATATCCTGAGACATAAGAAGCGGTAAACTGTCGCCCACTCCAGTAGGCCAGTGTTATTTATTCTGATGTCTTGTTAATACTGATGGTTTAATTATATTTCATTATTGTGTTACAATATATTTCTATGTTCATTAAATTGACGAGTATTAAGGAATCAATATGTTTTACCTAGTTTTGTAATTCTTGAAATGTTCTGAAACAACGGTGTTCCGTTTTTTTTTTTTGGCAGACGTGTTACCTGATAGTAAGTGGTTGACGTCGCCCATGAACATGAACTAGTGTACCTGGAACTAGCCCAGGCAACTCATGTCTCACATGTGTTGCCCAGGCAACACATAGATGAGTTGCCTGTGCGCGTTCCAGGTAAACTAGTTTATGTTCATAGGCTACGTCGACCACTTACCATCAGGTGGCACGTTTGCCAGTTTTCCTATCCAACTAACATAAAAAAAACATGTGTTCCCTATCCTGAGACATAAGATGGTAAGTCTCGGTGCCAGTAATTACACTGCCTGTCTTGCCCTTCTCTCCGAAACACAGCAAAGCTGTTTGACGGCTGAAACAAGCAAGATGGTGATACAATGCAGCCCATCTTACGTCTCAAGATAGGCAACGCATGAATGAGTTACGGGCCCTTAGAAATATGGCGTGAACGCAGCTCTACCCACAAAAACCTGGCGGGTGCCACCAATGCCGCCTTTGTTGCCCACCTCCACAGAGGGATTGTCCCGCACCACAGAACAACCCTTCCCAACGTCAGGACAGTGCAATGGGAGGAGGTTCCCATCCTTGGCTTGAACCATGGTGGGGTCTACCAGTTAGCCTTATATACTCACACTGATCGTAAAATACATTTAATATGTATGATTAAAAATTCAGTTACCTAATCTCGACATAAATTTAGCTAGGTTATATTATTACAAAGGAAAGTATTAAACGTATAGGCACATACAATATTTATAGGTCATGTTTGGATATTTCAGGATTTGAGCGCTCGATTCTGATTCTTTTACCAAACAGATTCGAACCTTATACCCTTTTACTTGGGTTGGGATTGAGACTGTCTTATACACGTTGAAACATCTCGAGAACCCCCATTCACAGCCTATGAAAGGCTGTCGCATATGGGCCAACCTTCTGAATTGAGTGGACGTTCGACGTTGGAACTATGAAATTTTCGAAGAAAATAAAAATATAGCTTCATCGAAATTCAGGTCCGTTTCTGCGAGAATGTGAAATGAATTCACCGAACGATTTTCAATTTATATGAATGTAAATATGATTTAAACTAGAGGTGGATCGTGTAGATAAATAAAGGGCGTGTTGCTCTCTGTTGTTTTACCCATTTTTTATCTTTTGTTGTTGACATGTTTTTTATCTGTGACCAATGTTGTGCTGATGTTGTGATTTATTATGTGCTACGAGGAAAAGGATTAAATAACCTGGTGTTGTGATAAGAGGAAGGGGTAGTGAGTTCGAATCTCGTGATTATTACAAGCGTATGAATATCTATCTATACGGGTTTTTGTTCGGACTGTTGATGATGATAATCACGATAAAAATGAATTGACATAAATATAAATATTTTTTTTAATTTATTTACGTTTACTAGTTTTTAACGAGCTCTACATATGTATAATTAATTTAATTTGCAAAAAAACGTGGTAGACGTGAAACCTTCAAAAATCACAAACATAAGAAACACTGTATCATGCTTCCTATGTCATTTTCTCCCATGTTAAATCTTATGAATTTGTGTCTCTCTGTTTACTGTCGCTTTTTCGTTTCATCGATTTTAAAATCACACCGATGCTAAAAAAGTTTTCAGTTAAAAACACTCATTTATTATTCACCACATTATACATACAAACAGTTCTATCCGTCTGTTTGTCCAACATTATGCGAAACGAATAACATAGCTAGTTAGACGTGATCTAGTCTAGCTAAGATATTCGCTAGTCTAAATCAACATTGTATTTTGTCTGTATTCTAACATCGCATTTTGACTGTATTCTGTATTCTAGTGGAATTGTGTTTGAAATGTCTTGATTATCTCATGCGAGAGGACGTTTCAATCAAAAAGGTAATATAACTATTGTTTTTGTAGAATTTATTTTTGGAAAAGGTAGTTGTGATAAAATGTTGGCTGTGTATGTTTTCACTATGTCCAAACTTGTCGCTAAAGTAATTATTTTTTTCAGTTTCAATATATTTTCGAGATTTTTGATGAGAGCGGTGATTGGATTGCCTCTCTTAATTTCAAGTAAACTTAGTATAGTGTTAGTGAAAATTCTAAAGGTTGTATATAATTCTAATAGAAAAGCTATTTCAATGTTTATGAGATGCAGCATTAAAAGCACTTGAGGTTTTTTTTTTATGTTAGTTGGATAGGCAAACTGGCAAACGTACCACCTGATGTTAAGTGGTCGACGTCGCCCATGAACATAAACTAGTAGACCTGGAACGAGCCCAGCCAACTCATTTATGTGTTGCCTATCCTGAGACATAAGATGTTAAGTCTCGGTGCCAGTAATTACACTGCCTGTCTTGCCCTTCTCTCCGAAACACAGCAAAGCTGTTTCACGGGAGAAAATAAGCAAGATGGTGGTACCCATTCAGCCGGGAGCGCGGCACAGCGCTTCCCTCCCACCGGTCAGGTTATTTTATACTGAACCCAAAATTTTGCTGGAATTTGTAGTTATAAAGTATTACCCGTATTAAGGCTCACCCTTGGTAAATGGGATGAAAGCGTGACTGCCGTGGAAGTCATTACACTCATCTGTTCTTATCTCGGCACAGGGGTAGTATTTGGCAGAGTTCAACTAAGATGTGGGATAAGATTTTAATTTAATACCTTTACCCGACTACGGTAAAGGTAAAAATGATTTGAGCGGTCTGTTTGTATGTTCGTATATTCACGTATGTTCCACCTTAGCGCCTAAGCTACTAAACCGATTTAAATAAATGAGCTGTTAGTCAATCCGTAATTATGTATGCCACAAAGGCATTGAAAATAATTCAACCAATTTAAAAATAGAGGTTTCCGTAGTTGGGTAATAGTTTTTCAACCTGTTTAAGAGATATATTTTAAGAGCTTAAACTTTTCGTACCCCAGCGACGAATGATATCTTACTGCTTATTTATAACAACAACCTGTAAAATTTCTGCTTCTAATTTTGAAAATCTAGTTCAAGTACAAAAAAAGAAAAAAAATGTATTCTCAATTTTATGTTAATATTTGATTGTGTATTTAAAAAGGAAAAACAAATTTAAGATCAGGTTCTTTTTTCTAAATTTATATATCGAACTGTCTGTGTGTAACCTCGTGTCTACGAGGGTCAGGCCGGACCAATGATTAATGGCGGGTCTACTACGTCCCGATCACTGATTGTCCCATATTGTTTCTATCCGTAACTCACATTCATTGGAATGTACCAGGATAACAAGAGTGGGTAAAAGTGGCTAGAACATTGGCTGCCTGAGCTGGCATATTTATGTGTGTTTTTGGTTAATACTCGTATTATGGATATTATGATGATAAAAAAATATTTTTGATGGTAAGCCATTTTCTTTGTTTTGATGACGCATGGATCCAGGTTTACCTCCTGTACCTGTACCTCCCGGTAAAGCTCCTGGAACTATGTGGGGACTCGCACTTGGGAAAGCACTAACCCCACTAAACCACCTGCGAGGGCCTTTAGCCGCATACAGCCTTCAGGGTCCTGGATTTGTTGGCAACAGGATCACCTCAGCGACAGATTGGCCCCGGCGAAGGCATGACTACTCCTCGTAAGGGGGGACTGCCCGGTCGCTACTAAGGTTCCCATCCAGAGGCCGATACGCGCACAGGGGCGTCACTGGAGGCGCATTAAATAGCGCCCCCTATGCATCACCGTACGTCGCCCGCGGGGAAAGCCCTGTTGGCGGCCTCCTCCCTCACCTGCTCATCGGCCTCTTTATGGGACATTACTTGATGATAAGCCACGTTTGGCGTGCCTTACATTAAACTAGATTCGAATGCCGAGACGGCAGCATGAAGCTGTCAGCGTCCCGTGATGCCTATCTTTTTTATCTTTACTAGAACTGTGTTATGTAACTATGTTACCTATCTTTTTCGCTCGGTAATGATGATCTCGCTTAGGACATTCACCGTAAACAGAAAACAATACCTAAACAATGATATTTTATGATGCATGGATCATCTAAAACCCTACCGAGCAAGGTACAAATAAATAAGTACATTCGTTAACAGAAGTGCTGACCTTACAGGGTCATTGATCGTCAATCAAAAAGCGCTGTACGGATGAAGCGCTGTACGGAATGATGTCAAACAGACGAGCAGACATAAAGCGATGGTACTTTATTAACAGCTAGAACCTTTAGTTTCGTGATGGGAAGCTTAGAAAACGGATAAAGACGTCATTATGATGATCGTCCATTGTCGATACCCGCTGTGTCGCGCGCCCGTTTGGTTGGGTACCAACATCCTGCTTATTTCTTTCGTCAAACAGCTTTGCTGTATTTGAAATTTGTATGAATACTTAAAAGTCCTGATCTGCTTTGTATGTATTTTCAATTATAAGTAAGATTTTTTATCTATTTATTTAAGAAGCTTACCATGCTGCTTTGCATCCGAATTGGGCCGACACGACCGGGGTGGTTGGTACCTGTCGCTCACATAAAACTGGCGTAAAGTGACAGCTATGCTGTCGCGTTTTGTGCGGACGAAAAGGAGGGCAACGTGTATGGGCACCGAGAGTCGCCAAAAGGCTTCGACTGCTAGTTTGCCCTTCTATGTTTAAAAAAAAAATATATCATATTTATTTAATAAGGTTATAAAGTTATTAAGTACCTACATTAGATACAAATACTATAAAAAAGTACTGTACCTACTTGTAACAGAAATAATTACATTACTAATATTTACCTTGAGGTAGCGATAAAATATCTATTTTTTACGACTTTTTACATTACAAATGTAAAAAATGAACCTCCACTCGGACGTTACCGAAACATATGAATAAAAAGGACAGGGGAGCCTGACCTAAAAAAACAGACGGTGCATGTTCCATACCACCAGCGGACGGGGGCCCTGCAGGGCCTGATGCCCCCGACCGCCGCACCTAAATCCGAGCATTATATTAATCACACTTTAGTGACCGACTGTATTTGGCTTGTCATATTAAACATTTTATGCGACTCGTGTTAAAAGGTTTTGCGTTCTGAATCTGTATGTTATCAAAGATTCTGATTGTGTACAATTCGTCGGTTTTTGTAGTGACATGAAGGGGTCGTTGGTTTCAAATCTCGTCGATGATTATTGTATATTGAATATAAATATCTGTATAGGGATCATGGCTCTCTTTATATATATTTTACTAACCACCCAGGCAGACGTTCTACCAGACAACTTACCTTGTCTAAAACTATCCCAGTAACTAATATCTCTAGAGTTGGACCAACCTGCACAATATGCTAATTCATTAAAAAAGGTATAATAAATACCGGTGAAGGAAACATCCTGAGGAAACCTGCACGCCTGATGAGATAAGAGATTACAAGTCTTTGAAGGTGTGAAGTTCACCGACCCGCATTGGGCCAACGCATCGGTGAACTATGGCCCAAAAGGCCTCCTGATTTTGAGGAGGAGACCCGTGCCCAGTAGTGGGACATAAAAGGCTGATATTATTATATTATATTGTAATTTATTAATTCTTCGCGAACAAACGACACATGAATGTTTTATGTTCTTATAAATATGTATATATTATATTAAGATTAACTTTATATGTTCGTTATTTCTAGACAATATTAAAAGCTGTTATAAATCAAAGTAAAATAGAAAAGTTCGTAAAAAGTACACACAATCTTATACATATTTGCTGAAGTAGATATATAATGAGCACTTAAGGGTACTTACTTTATGAAACAATATCATAAAACTTGTAGCCATCGATATCCCAAGACAGGCATTTTCTTAGTCTTGAGATTTATAAAATGAGAGTTGAAATAGGTCTTAAATAAAATACTTATCACAATATTATACTTTTTATTTTTGTCTCACTAACTTTGTTTCGCTGCTTCGTCTACATTTGTCTTGAAATGTTGATGAATGTTAGAAACACCTGATGTTAGCCAACCTCGCCCCTAAATTTAAATAAATACACATGGGACTTTTTTCATGATATTATATTTATGTGTTTTGAATAATTATGTGTATCACGTGACAATTTAAACAATATAAAATTTGAACAGACCGCAATCAAAAAATTAATATGACTACTGGGATATAGTTAAAAATCTCGACGAAGATACAAAAGCGCTGTTTACCTTGAAATGGCTGAACTAATTTTGATAAAACACTTTTTTCAAACACCAAATCGATACACCGGTTTGAAAAATACGCTACCATAAACAGATAACACCCTACCCGTGTTGTTGTTGGTCAAAAATGTGTCTCGAAAAAAGGCATTTGTAAAAAAATTGCAAAACATAAATGATTAATTCTAATGCCATTAGTGGAACCGTTTTATCACAAGTATTCGCCCAGCGGGTGGGTCAATTTTTTACGATGACAAACAAACAACCCACCAACCCCCCGCCGTTACGAACTAATTCCAACCCTGGCGGAATATTTCTTGCATGTCTAGCGCATGTCTCCCGGTAAGGGAATTTCGATTCGAATTCCGAGGTATCAAATAGTCGACATCGCTAAAGTAATAGTAATGCGAAAGTATTTTTTTTACCTTTGTTTAATTTAATTTAATTATTTGAGCAATAATTTCTAAACCATTGTTGCATATTTAGTAATGTGCAATGCGCCATTATTTTAATTCTTCAATATAATCATAAATTCACTTCGTTCCTGAGTTACAACACACTAAATCTGTCAAACGGATTTTGATTTATTTATATTTATATTAAATAAGTGGAGATGAACGTGGGTCTCGGAGGTTGGAGTATGTCCATGTCGAGCTAGACGCGATGAAGATCTCCTTGGTGTGGCCAGTTTTTCGCAGTTTTCAAAAGAGTATATTCAGTAATGGACGAAGAAAGGTTGAAAATGATAATAAATATTGTTAAACGGCTTCATTTAAGTAAGTAATTGACTTTACATTTCATCATTAAGAGAAAATATTTCAAAGGGACAAGTAACCGACATTAAAGACGTATTCAATAATTAAGACTTATTCTTCGGCCATCAACACTCTCTCCACATCGACATCTGTATCGAAAACACGAAAGCATAACCGGCTTTTTTAAGGTTAAGTATAATAAAGGCGGGAAGCAGACTTTGCGCAAAATATTTGACTAGTCTAGACTGGGAAAGAACTGTATTGTCGCAATAAAAGGCACGGTCTATTTTAATATCGTTATCCACTCGGTTGGTTTGTGCTGTAGTTTCAAGCTTGTGTATCTTTAATAATTTGATAACTGCGCTAGGTAGGTTACGTAATATGTTTTATTAGTAAAATGTATATTAATATAACATTTTACTAATAAAACATATTTATTTATATTAGCATATAATAAAATCTTTAGCACACTCTGTAAACATGGTTTCATTTTGTGTGGTGTTGCTAGATTCGTCTTTATTTGTGTTAATTGACTTTGGGTTAATATATTATAATCAAAATTGTCTCTAAATGGGTATGAAAATTAAAATGGCACATATTTGTTGCCAAATTAACTCTTCAAAATTTTGTTTGAACGTTTTTAGGTTACAGTTTTCCATATCGGCTATTTTGTGTTATCAAATAATTAACTACTTGATCTAGGGATTTTTGGAATGGATGTAATGGCATATTATATAAGTAAATATAAAATAATTTGGCGTCCTTCCCAAAAAAAATCCGTTCCTAATTCTAACAATCTGGATTATGTCAGTGTTATTTCATAGCTAGTCATAACTATATTTCTTCTAGTGCGCAACGTTTTCAAAGTATCTCGGTAAATTTATGTTTAGTCTAGACTTAGCTTCATTGTAACGTTGAAGAATGTTGGTGTGAAAGAAAATGCATATAATTAACAATGATGTATCTACTACCGTGGCTCTTTCCAAGTTGACGCCTTCAGTGTGGAAATTGTGAATAAAATCTGTCTAAATCTCATAGTTATAAAATAAATGTTGTCATTGTTAATTGAAAATTGTTAAAAAACATTTGTTGTTATGGCGTTCGTAACGTCTTTAAAACTTTTTTTTATTTGTTTTGACAAAAGATCAAACCCTAAGTTTTTTCTCTTTTTTAATATATTTTAGTCTGTTTCTCAAACGAATTGGTGTTTTGTTTTCTTCTAAACGTTCTTTTGTTGCTATGTCTTAGCAATATATAATTTTTTCTTTAAAAGTAGTGGGCGATAACAGTCTGAGGATGCACCTTGCAATTCCAAGTTAATCGAAACCTCATTCCATGCAACCTCTTTTGTTCGCGGGTTATTTGAAACACTAAAATCCGTCCGCTTTCTTTGGAAGCATTAAATTCAGTTTAATGATATTGCATGTTTACGGTGTCATAAATAACATAGGAGATTTATAGGACGCGGGGTCCACTAACCATTGTCAGGGTTTCATTATTTTAGTCAAATTCTATGGTTTCTTTTTGATTTATATGATGTTATAGCTTTGGGATGTCAGGTCTTTATATGCATCTTTAGTGGTCTCCTTTGAATAATAACAATAATGGAATATTTACCACAACATAACATGTTCACGAGACGAACTATGAAAAGTTCGTTCGTAGATAATGAGGAATATTGAGAGCCGTAAAACAAAAGTCGAAAACATTTTAATATTTCGTATTAAATAGTTTTGAATTTATTCGGTAATTTAAAACACATGTTAATTTAAATTAGAATCTTAATAACAATGATCATCAATTAATCATTAATTAATTAATTAATATTTTCAGTCCCTTTTCATCCACTGTTGGATATACTTATTTAGATTGGACTTACCTTATTTTTTAGTAATTTCAACCACACCTCCCTTTTTAGTGGATTCGTCGTAGTATGCAAATTAGGCTAAAGTTAGAGGTAGTGTCATGCTGCTTTGCAACCGAATTGGGCCTGCACGACCGGGGTAGTACCTCTCACATAACACCGGCGTCAAGTGACAGCTATGCTGTCACGTTTCGTGGGGTTTGTGAGTTTCCGGTGGCCTATTGAGGGGCATTAGGGAAAATGAGGGCAACGCATCTGCATAACTTTTGGTTGTGTGTATGGGTGTCGATAGTCGCCATAAGGCTTCGACTACCCGTTTGCTCTCCTATGCTATAAAAAAAAAGTTTTTTTTTTTTTTTACTTGAATTATTATCCTTCAAACTATCAGAGACTAAGCTAATGTAATGAATTCAGTGATCGAAAAAAAAACAAACGCTTTCAATACAAGTAATCGAATCTAATAGAAATCTTTGCCTTTTCTAGAACGTTCGGATCTTCGTCGCAGAATATAAATCAGCTCTCGTCTCGCAAACGTTGCAAACAATATAAATGTATTCCCAATAAATTTAACTTCCTAGAACAATACTTACCTATTTACGCCCCTTTTATGCTTCGAGGGAATTTAGTACGCCCTTAAAGATGGTTAACAATGTCTTCCAAGTGCAGAACAGAAGCATATTTTTTTGGAACCTATAATAACTTTAGGTCGATGAACTAATAACGTCTATAATAATAATAATATATCTATGGACGCTTTCACACCACGTCAATCTGGTCCCGTGGTAAGTTCTCGAAGAACTTGTGTTACGGGTACCAGACAACGGAAATATATTTAATACTTTTGTACTATACATATATATTTAAGATTTTTATTATATAATACACATAATTATTACACATCCATGACCCAGGAACACAGAAAATATTTTTGTCCCTTGGCGGAATTCGAACCCGCAACCTCTGGCTTGAGCGCCAACGCGCTTACCCAGTGGTAAGCGCGTTGGCGCTCAGAGGTCGTCATCTATACTACTATGATATAATGAAGCTGTAATTTAATCTAAGTAAATTTGTAATTGTGGCAAGGGTGTAGTTTAATCTAAGTAAATTTGTAAGTCTTGGCGTTCATTGATGGAGGCCTATGTTCTGCAGTGGATGATGATGATCAAATTTGTATGTTTGTTTGAACTAATCGGAACCATCAATGTCATTAGATTTTTTTTTTCATTTTATAGCCAAATCGCAAAGAAATATCGGAAGCATGGAAGTCCAGTCTTTCGGAAGAGGTGGCGGTGGGCTTCTTTTTCTATGTCATAAGAGAACTAAGTATAATACCTACCGAAACATAGACGACTTTTAGCATCAAGGCTTACTTACCATAAAATAAGGATACGATAAGAATACGGCCTCTGATGGGTCCAGGCCCACATAGCGTGCTTTGTCAGTATTAGGGTGGTAATGGGGTCAAAGGAACTAAGATCTTTTCTGCGATTGGAATTGTAAACTCCCACTAAGTTTTAGAAAACCTTTATCATCTAATTTACGATTACTAAGATTTTCTAAATTGACAGGAGCGCCTTCCGTAGATATTTCCGTAGATTCTTCTTCTATGTTTTTATCTAGCTAGTTTTGCATACAACCGTCCACTTATTTTTTTCATACCACAGGAGGGCAAACGAGCAGTCGAAGCCTTTTGGCGACTATCGACACCCATACACATTCGCATAACCAGAGATTATGCAGATGCGTTGATCTCCTTTTCTCTATCCCCCCAATGGGCCACCGGAAACTCACAAACCGCACGAAACGCGACATAGCTATCACTTTATGCCGGTCGTGCCGGCCCTATTCGGCTGCAAAGCAGCATAGTACTAACTCTTACAATTATTATTTAAAGTAGTTTTCCTGTTTACATCGGGGAGGGATCATTTCTGGCACCGAGGCACTACCGTCGTGCCTCTCAGACAACTTATGTTTGAGTTGCTCGGGAGTCGGGATTAGCACAATAATTGGTAACGGACGTATTCATTCGTGGGCGAAGTATTCCACATCTACAGTGGTATATTAAAGCTGAAGGGTTTCTTTTTGAACACGCTAATCTCCAAAACCACAAATTGGATTTGGAAAATTCTTATTGGATTGGAATACCAAAATATTGAGTTTATAAGCTATTTTAGAAGCAAGTTTTTTTTTACTTTTAGGTCAGATGAAGGTCATATATAAACATTTCCTTAATCCCGTAAAGGTCTAATTCAATGGATTTCTTTTCTCTTTTGGATCTCCGAGTCGTATGAATAATGTCGATAAATCCAAGCCAACTAGATACTTGGAATTAATCTACCGACGTTAAGATGTACCGAGTACACAAATCAATTACATTAACTGTGGGATGAGGTTCGTTGGGTAATACTGATGAATCATTCATGACTATGGTTGGGATGTGCCTTTGTGCAAAGTTTGAGCCTTGATTTTGTTACATGCATATTGATTATATATAGTACCTAAGAGGTATTGCAATGCTGGTATGCATTGGGCCGGCACGACGGGGGTGATACCTCTCGCACACATAACACCGGCGCGGCGTCAAGTGAGAGCTGAGATGCTGTCGCGTTTCGTACTGTTTTTAAGTTTCCGGTGGCCCATTGGGGGGGATAGGGAAAAGGAGGGAAACACATCTGCATAATCTCTGGTTGTGCAGATGTGTATGGGCGTCGGTAGTCTAAAGCTTCGACTCCTTGTTTGCCCCCCTATGCTATAAAAAAATAGACTTTCGTTCACCAAAAAGCTAAAAGAAACTCTGATCAGTGTGGTTTCCGTCAAACTAAAACCTACTACTTCTCATATAGGGTACTTCGCACAAAATGATACATTTGGCTAGAAGCTAGCTAGAAACCGATTTCTTACATAAAAATTACCTTTTACCGAACTATGTACTGAAGTACATATTTTTTACAATACCATAAACACAATCGTATTTCCAACTTCCTTGTCATTCGAGTTTGCAAACGCTTTACGCAAAATTGTTTTATTATATGGTATTTTGTGATCGCAAATATTTTTTCATGTTTCTGGATTCTTCGAATTCCATACCTATACTAGGAAAAGGAAACTCTACATTGTATAAAAGGAAGTAAATTTGTATTAGTTTTTTAGGAATATTCAACTAAATGTTTTTGATTTGAAACTTCCGTTGCCGCGATTTCACAGTCAATTCGAGAATTTGGACTTCTAAATTTACGTTGTATTATGTTTATTTAATATTATTAAATGTAAGCCATTAATAGTAACCTTGTACAAATTCTTAGGAGCTTAACATGGGACTAAGTTTACGTGATTTTTCAATACATTCTATTATCAAAAGATGATTTTCTTTGTAGGTATAGCCTGACCAGAAATAAATAAACCCTGCGTGGTGTCGCCACTGTATCTTTTTTACGCCAACACATAATATCGTCCATATAGAAATTAGTTCCCAAATTTTCCGCAATATGGCGAGGGTTTTTATTTTTCTGGTCAGGCTATAACGACTCCCAACAAGGTCTAACAGATTGTGTCCGTTAAGAACATAATGTTAAAACAATCCCCCATAAGTGTAACACACGATGGCCCGACGTCATTATAGAACATAAATCTGTGGTGATTGCGCGTCTCCATATAAGTGGCCATTACATGAGCAATGAGATGCCCAGGTACTTGGTTATGCTGCAGAGAAAGAGAAAGTAATAAGGATTTTGTATTTAAAATTGTATGTGTTCGCTTTTTATGTCGGATGGATTAGTAAATGGTCAACGCCATTATAGCAAGTTCAAAAGAGACCTTTACAAAGAACTCATTCATGCGTCGCCTTTTTTTCTGGCTAGGCCCACCACTCGTTCCCAACGCTGCTACTCCTGTATAGCCAGGATCCACAGCGGGAACCACTAAATGACCCTTTGATACAATCTCAGGGAGCCCCGAGGGATACGTTAAAAGTTTAAAACTGCCTTGGGACCCGCAACGAATTTAATCAGAAGAATTCAAGTGTAGTAGGAAAATTTCCAGTTTCTATCCCCGGTTAAAGCGGGAGACAGTACAAGATTGCAATGACTTACAAGAGTCAAGAAAAGACAGCAGCCGGGGGCAGCCTAGCTGCAATGCACAATTTGTATGTCTGCATAGTATGATGCGTCGCCTTTATGCCTAACCTGAGACGGAATATATTTCTCGGTCCTAGGAAGCAGTAGTCTGCAGCTTTAGTGACTAGGATTTGTGGATGTATCCGGAGTGATTAAGATGATTATCTTTTTTTTATCGAAAATATTTGAAATACTAGCAAGCACTTCATTTTGTCCAACGTGATTGAAGTAGTCTATACAGATAAATAAAATTGGTGTGTCTGTTTGTAATATTAAAATAACCGCTTTTTACTGAATACATACGGTTGTAAACACAGTACATATAGCAAAATATATTTCTTTTATAATTTTTGTCTGTCTGTTTGTTTGTTCCGGCTAATCTGTAAAAGATTTTCAGGGAACTTTCACTGGCAGATAGCTTATGTTATCAGGAGTAACTTAGGCTACAAAAATCATCACTCTGGAACGTGTGGGGGGCCAAGCTGCGGGCAACAGCTAGTATCGAAATAAAAACAGTATGTAAAATAAAATCTGTTTCTTAATTTCGCTAGTATCATTATCGGCAGCGTGGCCGAGTGGTCTAAGGCGCTGGTTTTAGGCACCAGTCCGAAAGGGCGTGGGTTCGAATCCCACCGCTGTCAAGAATTTTTTATCGTTTTGTGTATCTTTTGTAATTTTTCATGGTTTATAATTTTTTAAAAGATATTTTATTTTTATTTTCAGGTAACACATTCATCAGATTCGCAATTTGAGTTCCTCGGGGGTAAAACTATTTGCCTTATTAAATAATATAATTATTTTTATGTAGAATTATATACCTATGTAATTTAATCTATAGTTGTAAAATATATTTAACTTTATATTTATAATATTTAAAAAAAAACATTTTTTTTAACTGACTTAAAAAAAGGAGGTTATTACTTCGTATGTACCTATGTATTAATATGCTTTAAGGCTTTGTCTGTCTAGGTGGAATTTTATAACCAACTTCCGGGCGAGTTAGAGACTCGAAATTTCAATCATAGCTCAGAAGCGGATGACAATGCATGAAAACATAAAAAAAAAAAAATGTAGTCCGAAAACATGGTACATTATTAATGAGTTATACTAGTTTAATTTGAGGGCGTGTGAAACCGTGGGAAGCAGTTAGTATACCCGTGGTCACGTATATCGGACATTAATACTTGTAAGACGTAAAGTCGGCTATTCTGAACACAACCCCTTACAATTTCAATATGGGAACGACCTTTCCAGCTAGGTCCTTAAAGTGGTCGTCATAAAATACTCATTACTGTTAACGGTAAAAATAATGTTTTGTTTTGTTAGGTGAGGCTTGCCTGATAGTGAGTGGTCAGGGGTCACCGTCGCCCTTACGAACGTAACGGACTAGATTTTATGGTTCCGAGTCCGGACTCATTCGTGCTAACTATCTTTAGACGAAAGCACCAGTCCAGTAATTACTTTCTGGTTATCCTTTCTTTCTGTGAAACACATTTTCTTAGTAGAAAAGACTAAATGGAGCATGAGATCACATTCCTGCGACAAATACAGTGTTACATTGGTTAGGCGGCCTGAGCGCAACCTCTGCTTGCAAGATAATTACAACTAATATAAAATGTGTCCAGCAGCAGGAAAAGCAGATTGGAAATGATGATGATGATGATGATGATAATGTGGTGGCACGGAACCCTCAGTGAGATGTCCATGTCGCGCTTGGCCAGTTTTAATATTTAATTGGCTATAAAGCGAGACATAGAGCACAGCGTGCGCAGTACCAATACATCTCATTAACAATCTGAGAACAGAACAGTTGGTGGACGTGTGAACTGTAATCAGTGCGGGCTAGGGCTGACACTCGCGTTAATAAAACTAATAAAACGGCATAATTGTATTTATGTATACATACATATTATCACTTGTATTTATTTCGCAGAGCTCGATATTAAAGCATTATATATACGAATTCTTAATTCATGACAAGTGAGAGATTCATAAAAAGAATTAGTGAAAAAATATGTTTTTTTACTTGTATGTTTGTAAGTGTGTAGAACAAACAAATCAAAAAATTTATGCAATTAAATTCTAATGCTGCTTTTATTAAATTCGCAAGATTGTGTCAGTGGACTTTTACTTATGTCGCTTTCGTACACGATTCTGATTTCTATACGATTGTATACGATATTATTATTTTATAGTATATATATATCGACGACCTCTGTGGCTCAGTGGTAAGCTCGTTGGCGCTCAAGCCCGGAGGTTGCGGGTTCGAATCCTGCCAGGGAACAAAAATATTTTCTGTGTTCCTGGGTCATGGATGTGTATTAAATATGTGTATTATATAATAAAAATCTTAAATATATGTATAGTATAAAAGTATTAAATATATTTCCGTTGCCTGGTACCCGTAACACAAGTTCCTCGAGAACTTACCACGGGACCAGATTGACGCGGTGTGAAAGCGTCCATAGATATTATTATTATTATAGTCTACACTTTTTTTTCTCTAATGCCTTTTCTCGCCGGGAAATGCTCTGATGCATGCCGCGGGGGACCGACGCCACCTCCACAGAGGGGTTGTCCCGCACCACAGAACAACCTCTCCCAACGTCTTGACAGTAGGTAGAATGGGGTGAGGTTCCCTAACTCGCCCCTTGCCCGCTTCTCTTTTGTCCCCTCTTCTTATAAGAGGGGCACAAAGAGCCCTCTCGGCTCAATTAGCTTTGCCCAAGGTGCAGCGGCTTACCCTAGGCTACTGAGTCCCACCGCCACGACAAGGCCTGAACCATGGTGGGGATATTATAATCTACACTAACTACCTACATAGCAAAATTGTTATTATATTTTAACACTGATACAACTTAAATATTTAAAAAATATAACCTTATTGTATAATATTTTAAATAAATCTAATCCTAATAACAGCTGTAACTGTGCTCAACTATTGCATACGCCTACGAGTATTTTAATTAAGCAAAAAGTTCAATACTCAACATCTGGTGTAATATGCCAGTCGACAGCCCTGCGCGTTGACCTTCCTGACATGTGTTAGTTTTATTTGAACATTCCGCGAACACATTGTTGACAGTATGTCTACTCTAAAAGGTTTGTACAGTACGGTCAAATCTTGACTGTGTTCACAGCAACGAATGGCATAGGTACTCATTGCTTTACGCGAATTTTATTTATAATGAAACATCTTTTTACGGATTTTATCGTGGTTTTTTAAGACTTTTACATGCTTGACGTTTCGGATGTGTAAGAGAATTTATTTAAGAATTTATATTTTTTTTATGTTAGTTGGATAGGCAAACTGGAAAACGTGCCACCTGATGGTAAGTGATCGACATCGCCCATGAACATAAACTAGTTTACCTGGAACGAGCCCAAGCAACTCATTTACGTGTTGCCTATCCTGAGACATAAGATGTTAACTCTCGGTGCCAGTAATTACACTGCCTGTCTTGCCCTTCTCTCCGAAACACAGCAAAGCTGTTTCACGGGAGAAACAAGCAAGATGGTGGTACCCATGCAGCCGGGAGCGCGGCACAGCGCTTCCCTCACACCGGTAAAATAAATTAAGCTTCATGTAGCCATGAATTCATTCTTTAGCAGAACCGGTTACAAATATTATGTATGTAGGTACAACACGTACTAAAAACTTTGCTTATACGATTTAACAATTTACTAATATACGTAGTATAAAAACATCATCATCATCATCAGCCTCTATCCGTCCACCGCTGAACATAGCCATAGGCCTCCTTCAATGAACGTCATGACGGCCGATCCCTTGCCACTCGCATTCAACACGGACCGGCCACCGCACGGAGTGTAACATATTGTAGTAGATTTTAATTACTACGATATGACTGAAAAAATTAATCGTCAGTCCGGCTGCGACTGT
The DNA here is from genome assembly GCA_963853865.1 of Helleia helle. NCBI lineage: Eukaryota > Metazoa > Arthropoda > Insecta > Lepidoptera > Lycaenidae > Helleia > Helleia helle. Next base: position 5,079,509 of record OY971426.1, on the reverse strand, counting down.
CAAACCAGCAAACGCGGGTGAAGCTGCGGGCAACAGCTAGTTATTAGTTACTGTCTTTTGCTTATACTAAATTCAATTATGGAGAATTGCTTTAATTGCGTTTTGAATGTTTTGATAATATGTTACAAGAATCATTTCGCAAACCGCAAAATGTAGCCTCGACGCGAAATATGTAGTACTAGCAGCGCCCCGTGGTTTCATCCGCGTGCTCCCCATTCCCGTGGGAGTACAGCCTATATGTTATTCTGATGTATAAGCTATGTTATTGTTAAGTTTCATTAAAATCCATTCAGTAGTGTCTGCGTGAAAGAGTAACAAACATACACAGTTTACACTGACATCTGATGCACATTGAATGTACAAATTAATCATGTGTTGTGACCAAACTATTCACAATTTTTGATTGAAAATTTGTATATTTGTATATACACGAGGAACATCCTTTAGGCTAATATAACAATATTGAAGAGTTTGTTTTTTTAATCTAATATCCGAAATTACCAGGAAGTTGAGTAAAAATTTTTGTATTAGATATGTCAACCAAGAAGATTATTGGCTATATACGCTAGGGAAAGGATTTTTTAATTTTCGAGGCGTGAACAGCTAGTTATGTGCACATTGCAAGTTTCGTTATGGTGATACGACCTTATCACCAGGTGAAACGTCTGCCCTTCCTCTGTAATAAAAAAATATGAGTATAAGTGTATTCTTTATACGCGATTGAAGTAAAACTACATAAAAATCTGAGTAACCCCCTAGTCGCGCCTAAAGAAATTTAACTTCAAAAATATGCGTAACGTTTTTGCAAAAGTAAAATATGCGTACGCTAATAATCACTAATCAGCAAGTGAAAAAGAGTACCACAATGAGGTACTCATAATTGAAAGGGCCAAGGGCGGCAACGCACCTGCTAATGATCTGATGTAGCGGTATCCGACTGCCCGCTTGCTCCCTCTTCTATAACAACCGCAAGGAAACTAGCTTTCAAATGAAAAAAAACCGCATCGAAATCGGTCCATCCGTTTGAGAGCTACGATGCCACAAACAAACACACACAGACGGACATCGACATCAAACTTATAACACCCCTCTTTTTGCGTCGGGGGTTAAAAACTTGGGTAAAATTATCAACAACTGAATTGAGTCTTCCGTTTTGAAGTACATATATCTAAAATAATAATGTCAGTCCAATACGACAATCGGATGTAAATTTCTAATTTGTCCGATTCTGTGAAGCCGCGAACGTTCAAAGCGTAGGATGTGGCATAAATAATGGTCGCCATAATTGGGCCACCGTCGGGAATAGTTTTACGATGTATGAGAATGTTGGAAAAATATTGTTCCTACTACATTAATACTGTTCCATAGTTAGGTTAGATTAGTTTTTGTGCTAAACAGACTGGTATTATTTTAATACAAGATCAAGTAGTTAGAGTTATGGACTTCAAAATGAGTAAACCTTAGATTTTAATTGATCATTTTGACAAAAGCCATCCTTAAATATTTTTAGTTGGTACTTCAATTTTTTTGGATCTTCTAATTAAAAGTAATTCAAAATAGATCTCTATTCTCTATACGAAATACGTTTTATATGGGTGCTATTTTGTTCGATCTTTATAATGGCAGTATTTGTCTACTTTTTGTTCTTTTGTGTTAGATGACAATGATCAGACCCGGAGGTTCTGTGACGTGAAAAGGTAATAATAATCAGACAGACAACATTAATTCCGTGTTTATATTTTAGTATGGATTTAGTATGAAACATGAAAACAGTGTTAAAAACGACGGTACGAAACCTTCTCATGCGAGTCCCACTGGCTCTTTTTCTCATATTTTGCTTTAAAAATTAGATATTTTTTTTATATCCAACATACACAAACGATACTACACTCTACTTTAATGCGACGTTATTCGGTGAATACTAATTAAGATTTTTCAAAGGATGAGAGCGACAAAAACGACGAACGCCGAGATTGCAGCGCTCGTTATGGGTTCGGGTTTTTTGGGACATTTTTCAAAGTATGGCGAATCCTCAATTGAAATTGTCGGAGTTGTATCGTTTTAAAATTTGATACTGATTGGTGCGACTAGTTTTATCAGAGTGAAGTTTGGACTATCTGTCGATCTCAATGACATCTAACCAGATGCTAATAGCGACCCCACCATGGTACAGGCCGAGAGGACTCTTTGTACCTACCCCTCTTATAAGAAGAGGGGACAAAAGGGCAGGGTACTGTCCCGACTTTGAGGGGAGGGGCGTTGTTCTGTGGTGCGGGACAACCCCTCTGTGGAGGTGGCGTCGGTCTCCTGAGGGACTGACTAGCCGTCGAGGTGCCCTGTTTGCTCATTAGATCCGGGCACCTCACCAAAGGCGGCATTGGTGGCACTCGCCGGGTTTTAGTTTGTAGAGCTGCGTCCACTTACCACTTTTCAGGCGCAGCGATTCCCGCCTGGGGAGACCCACTCTCCCGCTGCCTTAGATCATTTTCCGGTGTTAAAGGAAAAAAAAAGATGCGAATAGCAAAACCGACTTGGTGTTTATAAAGTGTGGCTTGTTGGTGAGCAATTGCAGATGAAGATAATGATCATGAAGTTTTTTTTTTCTGATGGATCTATGCTAACGGCCCGAAGGCCCTAATGCTACATCGGATTAGTGTGAGCCCATTCGGCTCACTTTTGGTCTATAAAAGTGGGTTGTTGCCCCCCGCCAACCGTGCAGTCTGCGACCTCACCTGGCGTCGGTTGTGATCATGAAGTACTGTCGCTGATATAATACGAATAGTGCAATAAAGGCGTGTTTTGTAACTTTAAGCTTGTTTTCGACTATATGTCTATGTCTTACATGTTGTGTTTGAGTTTCAAATTGTTCTTTTTTGGTGTTTTTTGAGCCTATACTCAAACATGGGTAAATAGCTTTTTAATTAAATGAACGAGCTATTTAAGAATACAAAAAGTGCGAAGGTTTTATCGCACACTAACTCTAAGTGGTTTGGAAATTCTTATGCAAATTAAGTTTTCGGTGTTTTTTTTTATATCAGCTGACATAATCAAATATATGAACAAGATGATAATTATCAATTTAGCACTTGAACAACATTATTTTTCGATCATATATTTACTCTATCTTATGATGTTGATTTGCGAATTGATGTGAGCGACGATGGTCTAGAATTCTAGACTCTAGTCACTAGTGGGTATAGACTCGACCTCTGTGCTGAGCCGAGAGGTCTGATCCTGAACCCCTGTGATGCCTAGAAATGGGTATTTTTTAAAAATTTCTACGTGCACTTGAACATGACCATCGCTTGCTCACCTGTGAAGAAAACGTAGTGAGGAAAACTGCATGCCTGATGAGAAAAGTCTTTGAAAGTTTGTGAAATTCACTAGCCCGCATTGGGCCAGCGCATCGTGGCATCGGTGAACTATGTTCCTAAATAGTAAACACCCAGGGTTGATATTATTAATATCTATATAATATATGGCATGGAAACATCTCTTAAACTCAGGCGAGAAGCTTTAGGAGATAAGGGAGAAGCAAGAGATTAAGTCTTAGTAGGTACTGTAAAATATATCTGATAAAATTTGTCTAGGTGAATTTCGTCCTTTCATAGACCAACGCCAATTATCGTGTCCAAAATCCTATCATTCAGATTGGACGCACAATACACGCAGAATTTCATTAAAATCGGTTCAGTTGTTTAGATGTACATTGCGAAGGGTTGTGAAAATTGTGAAATGATTGTTCCATCACCCCTCTTCAATTAATTAACTTAGTGTAAATAAAATCGTCAAAAAACGCCCCGCTCTCGGTCTGGACTCTGGCGTAAAGGGTGACTATGTTTACAGATATTTTGTTTCTTTTTTACGTTAAAGTTGAGCCAATTTTTTACTCCCGACGCAAAAAGAGGTTATTAATAAATTTCCCCATATATTATGTCTTTCTTGAACGGGAGGCCGAACCGACGTGGACCGAGATGCAGTTTCTTTTATTTAAAAGCAGGTTTTCTAGCTATTTATCTTTGCAATAGGTTCAGCAGTTTCAAGGTTGTTATAATATTACAATTGGCATCTATTATCACGTTTCTGGTCTTTTTTAAATAATATTTTCCTTGTCTAAACAAAGCTTCTTAATTTTTGAAGTGAAACTTCTTTGCGCGCATGAAGGTAATTTTTTTACGGATGAAACGTCATGAAAATGTGCAACGTTTTTGTCCAAGAAGAGGGAGAGAGTGATTGAAACCGATTGAGAGAGAGTGAGAAAGGGCGAACGTAGCATGAAGCACATAGCCATTGAGTGAGAGTAGGGACTAGGGAGCAAGCGAGTGAGAAAGATCGAAACAGAGAGTGAGATAGAGCGATCGTCGCATCGCAAGTCTTGGAAATTTAAAGCTTTAGATTACATAGTATAAATTTAAATATAAACGAGATTTAAAAATTAGTTTGCCAAATAAGTTTCACTTCTGACATGTGTACTTTGTACGCACGCACGAACTTTTTTTTCTATCTTCATCATCATCATCAGCCCTTAACAGACCACGGATATTATTAACTAAAACTGTTTAGCCTATCTATTAACATAAGCTAATATACAAAAATTAAACTACCAAGTTTCAATTTTAATAAATATCTGCTGTTAGAAAATACATGATAATGTATTAATATGATCTCGCTGACGTCTCCGACCGCACAAGTAGCTTAACGACTTATTAAAGAGAGTATTATATTATTGTAATCCTCGTTCCCGTGTTCGTCCGTCTTTGTTTATACGGAGGACCACCTAATGATAGTATCTTTTAGTTTAAGGGGCTACACTACCTCAGCTCGAATTCAGATTTTACCCCCACTTCGTCACAACCGCACCCCGCTTGCGGGGAGCGCGCGCGGCCGTTCGACGCCATGGATATTGGATAAAGTATAGTAGTTGCTAATTTATGAGTTGCCTATCCTGAGACGTAAGAAGTCTCGATGTTAGTAATTATCCTGTCTATCCTGCCCTTTTTCCGAAGCACAGCAACGCTGTTTCACGGAAGAAACTAGCAAGATTACACAGCGCGGTACAAGCATATCTCTCCCACATAAATTCTATGATAGTCCATCGTATTCATTTGTTGTGTAGTGATTTTCATAATCAGCTCCTATAAATCTACTGACCATAGGCCACTTTTGTGGACTACCAAAATGGCGGACTTGACTTCTGATCTGATCAATGTGTCTTTATAAAACCAGTTGAAACGAAAACTATTAGAGAAGTCGATAAATTGTAAATTTGATTCCCAAAGTCCCCAAAATTGGTAACCGTCACAGTAACCCTATCGCGCTAACGAAAGCTGGGCAATTACTGAGGCGGGAAACTTAGTGTCGAGTTTCCCGGTTTTTGTGCGACGTTCCCGGGAACTAGTGATGTAACATTCCGCGACAATGGCGTTCCGGCGTGTCCGGTTTTTTGTTACTTTAATTTCACTATTGTTACGTGTCTAATTTTTTGGTGTCGTGTTACGGTTTTAAACGTTTTGACATCAGCTGCTCTTAGATTTTTTTATGTTTTTGGTACACTTTAATTTAAATGTTAGTTAGGCAAATTAGCAGATAAACCATAGTGAAGGCCAGCGATGCAACTGTATGATTTCGGTGTAATATGTGCCTGGAATCTGGATGTCTGTGATCTGGTGATAACAGACATCCAGATCTGGTGGTCCAAATGAAACACCTCCTATTTTTTGCCTCCTCTTCTATAAAAATTGTCTCCATTTGTCTCCATTTCAGAAGTAATTCAAATTCGCCCAAAAGTATAATTAGTTTTAATCTCCCTTCACCTTAGTTTTTAATAGTGTTCTTGGTGTTCTCTAGTATACAGGTCTGTTCTATCGACGCAGACTTTCCTCTTCATCTAACACGTGCTAAGCTCGGCTGTGGTCGGTGCCCCTTTTGCGCCGAGCCTAAGTTCTATTGAGAATCAAATTCACTTTTTTTTAAATCTTTTTTTTATGTTAGTTGGATAGGCAAACTGGCAAACGTACCACCTGATGTTAAGTGGTCGGCGTCGCCCATGAACATAAACTAGTATACCTGGAACGAGCCCATGCAACTCATTTATGTGTTGCCTATCCTGAGACATAAGATGTTAAGTCTCGGTGCCAGTAATTACACTGCCAGTCTTGCCCTTCTCTCCGAAACACAGCAAAGCTGTTTCACGGGAGAAATAAGCAAGATCATGCTAGTAGTAGTAGTAGATGCTAGTAGAGCACCTCTCTCCAACGGCAAGCAATTTTGTAATACTCTTCTAACTTTTTTATTATTTACGGGCAAAGTCACGTGCACCAGCTAGTGTTTCTACTCCGTATCAACATCGTAGAGAGCTATTTCAGGTAAATCTAAACACCCAGCCGAGCGGAACGTAGGTGCAAACATAAATAACTCTCTTTTCTTTTGGAAATAGTTACGTAAGAATTTATATTTGTAAAATGTACTCTATATGGACTTAGAATTCAGTATCGGTGGTCTCGAATTGTTTTTTTTTATTAGAAATTTTGCGTTTTTTGTTAGTTTGATAAGCAAATAGGTTGATGAGCTATGTGTAGATAAAAAGTAGGTCGACGAGATCTTTGTACCGACTAGCACTGAGATAAGCCGCCCAGACTCGCTGGCGGCGCATTGTCTTCAGATATGGAACTTAAATGACGCATATTGTAGAGCTCTATTGGTGATATTAATATCATGAGAGTTGAGACACTGGCATTTTTTTTTTATATTTTTTTTTATGTTAGTTGGATAGGCAAACTGGCAAACGTACCACCTGGTGGTAAGTGGTCGACGTCGCCCATGAACATAAACTAGTATATCTGGAACGAGCCCAGGCAACTCATTTATGTGTTGCCTATCCTGAGACACAAGATGTTAAGTCTCGGTGCCAGTAATTACACTGCCTGTCTTGCCCTTCTCTCCGAAACACAGCAAAGCTGCTTGACGGGAGAAACAAGCAAGATGGTGGTACCCATGCAGCCGGGAGCGCGGCACAGCGCCTCCCTCCCACCGGGCATCCTTGAAGTTGGGCCTCCGAGGAAGGGATGTTGGGCCACAGTTAACGTGACCATTTATTTTTAAACTCAAAACGGGAAATAAATATATTTCACAAAATTTGTTTTTAAAATGATGATGATAATTTTTTTTGGGTCTGTAATGTAGTAAAGAATTTATATTTTAATTCACTCTCTTGTTTTTGTTCAAAAAAAAAATTCCAATGCGTCCTCTCAAAACTACTAGGGACTAGGTTAACGTTGTATGTGTTGTGTTTGTTACTTAATATTTATGTATTTCTTAGTCGATAAAGATAAAGGACAACGAGTATTTTACACCGATTTTAATTATAAATATAATTTATATATTCATGTATTTAAAATTGTTTAGTCCTCATAGCTGCATATCTGCTTAGTAATTCTGTTATCTAATCCTAACCTTATCTAATTAGGTCTATGTGAGTGATAGAATGTAACGTAAATATATTCAAAACTAGACATCAAGATTGACATGTTATTTATATATTGCTATTATATTATAGATGTCTGCGACTATGCCTATATGCAGGTGTTGGCGTTTCATAAAATCAGAGTGTCTCTTTTGTGCGCGTTAAAAGTTTAGTAGCACTTGTTGCCCACAGGCTTACAGATTGATGATGATTACTTTTATATCATTTGTCACTCAGTGGTAACATAGCATTACGACAGAATATTAATAATAAGAATATATTAATAATAACATACATAATAAACTAATAGTTACTTTTTTTTTTCTTTTACGCCGGGAAATGCTCTGAGGCATCCCGCCTGGGGAGTGGGTCTCCCCAGATGGGTATGATGGGTGGGACTCGCTGCGCCCGAAAGATGGTAAGTGGACGCAGCTCTACCCACTAATACCCGGCGAGTGCCACCAGTGCCGCCTTGGTGAGGTACCCCGGATCTATTAAGCTAACAGGGCACCTCGACGGCTAGTCAGTCCCGCAAGGGTCCGACGCCACCTCCACAGAGGGGTTGTCCCGCACCACAGAACAACCCCTCCCAACGTCGGGATAGTACAATGGGGATGAGGTTCCCATCCTCCCCCCTTGCCCCCTGCTCTTTTGTCCCCTCTTCTTTCAAGAGGGGTACAAAGAGCCCCCTCGGCTCAATTAGCTTCGCCCAAGGTGCTGGGCTCACCCTAGGCTACTGAGCCCCACCGCCACGTCAAGGCCTGAACTATGGTGGGGAATAATACTATTATTAGTATGTACTATTATATACCTATCTATTTATATATCAGAATGAAAAAAGTCCCTCATCATAAATAATGACGAGGGTTTTTTTTTTCATTCTGATGAGTAGTTTCAAAGATTACCGACCACATTCAATCGGACAGATAATCCAGTTTTGATATTTTTTCTATTGAATTGAATCAACTTTCATTTCGTTTACATCTTCTACATATATTATAAGCCTTTTTGGGTGCTATATCTGTACTCCAAGGAATCCATACGAGTACATTAGATACAAAAAAGTGAAAAAAATGTGTCATATATTATGTCGGATCAGTTATAAATTTTGTGTATGTAATATATTAATTTAGATAAAGATTTATAATGACTTATAATGGCCATCCAATGTCCAAAAGTTATTATACTTTATTATTTATTAGCCATAATTTTGTTATTTTTTTCAATAGAGCAACCCCTAACTTGTTTTTGTCATTTTGTATGAGGTTGCTGCTCCAACGAGTATTTTTTTCTCCGTTGTTTTATCCACTTGTTTAAAATAAGTGCTGACTGCTGAGAATGCGAGATCTGTATATGTTCCTCAAAATCAGGCGAAGATAAGTCATACTTTACCTATGCGCTGATCAAATGCGCGAAACACCCATAGCTATCACTTTTTTCGGACGGATCTATGCTAACGGCCAAAAGGCCCTAATGCTTTTTCGGACTATTGTGAGCCGATTTGGCTCGTTTAAGATTTATTATTAGTTGGGTGTTGTTCCCCGTCAACCGTGGAAACTACGACTGCACGGCCTCCTGTAGGGCTAGCTAGCATGCGCTCACAACAAAATGTTGTCTACTCCTTTTCTCGTATTAACTATATGAAAAATACGAGAAAAGGCCTAGACAAAATTTTCTTGCCCTACTTACGTCGGGTTGGAGGAGCTATCACTCAGAAGCCGAGTCTATACCCACTAGAATCTAGAGTCTAGACTCTAGACCATAATCACTCTCGCAATGACTTCACATCACATAATTTGTAATATTACCAACACTCCTATGTCATAACTATCACTCTCGGAAGTTTCATCAAAATCGGTTATGTTTGATTGAGAAATAAAATTCTTTTGACCGACATTACTAATACAAAGTATAACATTATAATTTTTATACAATACCCTGAACTGAATCAACTGAATATAATTTTATAATACATATACGTGTGATAAAAAACAAAAAAATGCGTTTACCCATCATTATTCAAAGTGGGGATCAAAAAAACCCAACAAAATCGGGGTTTCTTGAATCGAACTCCAAAAAAATAACATGGGATGCCAAGGGTCCAAGCGACCTTGTGTGTCGACCTCAAGATTCCAAAACGACGACTCCATCCTGTAGATTACAAAGGAGTTTAGTTTTTTTTTTAGTTAAGTTTCAACCTTGAGAAACTCAAATATGTAGAGATTTGACCCTAATAATCTTTTATAAACTTTTCGTGTCACGTTTTTTGACCGCGATAAAGTCTTAAACTTAACCGATTTTAATGAAATGTAAAGGAGACGGGCGAAAGTTCATAGAAAGTTGGGCCCGACGTTACAGTAACAATTACTTCATTATTTTATTTATATGTTCATACTTGTTCGAAAAAACTAAAATTTTCATGACTGATCCATGGGAGAGAAAAGTTGTAGGGTGTTTTTGATTGAACAAAAAATTATATTCTAGCTTGTTTATAAATTATTCATAGTCCATATTCTACTGTTACTTTAGGAAAATAATTATAAGACCTCGTTGTAAATTAGATTTACCAAAGAATATACCAGATATTATTGTAGGGAAACTATTAATTACGCCATCCAACCAACATCCAACTAGATATAAGATGTTTCATACGGTTATTATTCAAGAAGACGAGTTTGAATTAAAAACATTTTATTTTTTATTGATTTATTGTCAACTTCATCGTAAACAATTAAAATATCATCTAAATACTGTGCAGGTGGTATCAAATTCTCTTGATGTCTTACCCAGCTTAGGTACCATATTATTGATATTACATGACAAACAGCAACCCACTGTTTTTTCTCCTACTAGGCAATTACATTAATATTGTTTTATGTCCCCTATACTATCAAGAGAACAGTCAATTAAAATATAGCTAAAATAGGTTTTTGTCTTTTGAGCTTACATGTCACGGTTGTTGTTTGTTTTAAACGTTTGACAGTTCACAGTTATTGCCTGTATAAAAAATACTATTGATTGTGAAATCGATTTTATCATCAATTTCAAATACATTATACGATATATCTAAAATTGTATTTATAAATTAATATATTTATGATCAGTATACAATTTTTTTAGGAATATTTGAAGTATGTATTTTGGGAGGTAAATATTTCATAAAAGAAGTTTTGTCAAAAACTTGTCTTTAGAATAAACATCACAATAGTGTTCAAAGTAGGCACGGCACGTCGATAATACTAATTTTTGAAGAAACTTAAATAAAAGAAATATTTATGACTCGAAATACATACTTAAAATATTTCAAAAAAAAAAAAATTGTATCGATAAAGTGTATTAAATGAATTTGATAAATCGATTACCTTTTTCTTACTCTGGCAACATAGAATATCACCAAAATAAACATGAAGGAAATCAGTCATCTTATGAATATTTTTTTTAATTTGTTATCCCATGATAAAACTGCTTCATATTTCACTGTTTAATTTTTAAAAAAAGATAAAAAATATTGATTTTTTTTTATTTGTGTAACGTTTGGGCCCAGATTCGCCCGTCTCCTTTGCAGTTTGGTTCAACTTGAGATATAGTTTTAGACACGACATGTGGCGCTGTGACATGAGGTCTACCGCGGCCACTGGCGTTATACATGCCACATAGACAAGTGTGTGTTTTTATTAGTTCTTACATTTTCTTGAGATTTTCGTAAAATTAGTTTCCTTCGTCTACGCAAGAATATAGATTTTATCATAACGAAGGACGAGGAATAGTAGATTTTATCATAACGAAGAACAGATTGATGTGAATAGAAGTTAAGGAATGCAAGCTGCACGCACATAGTGCTACATAATTTATATGATTTTTTTTTTATGAACGGGAACTGGTGCGCATATTGTGAGAAAACTTGATAGCTGCATGCAACACGATTAGGAATATAACATTAAGAATAGTGTACCTATTACCTGTATGACTTTGTCCGATTTTTTATACAAGAGTACTATAGTCAATGATACTTTAGAAACTATTTTATTAAATAAGCATTCAAATTCAATATTATAAATCACTTCTAGCAAAGCTATCATCTCATGGGCGTCCCGAGAAATTATGTAAATGGATCAGCAGTTTTTTGGCAGACATAAACATCAAGGTCGTTGTCTACGGACGACGGTGCAAACTCGGACCTCAAGTCTGTTATTGCTGGTGTTCCGCAAGGCTGTGTACTATCTCCAACCTTGTTTTTTCTGCATAACAATGATATGCTGCAAATTAGCGGCATCCATAGTTACAGTTAGTTAGTGACGACGGTATCGGAGATGCTTCATATACAGGCCGTCCTAATATTTCTCGGGAACAAGTCGATGAGTGTCGGAACAAACTTGTGTCTGGAATTGAGTCTCTGTTAGCAAAAGTCTTGGAATGGGGACGACTTAACTTAGTCCAATTTAACCCCAACAAGTTTGCGCGTTTAAGAAATATTGGGACTTTTAACAAGTATTAAAATACTTGGCGTTGACATATGAAACAATGTGCAATTTCGTGGTCATTTGGAAGGAAAGGCAAAACTAGCCTCTACGAAACTCGGTGTGCTCAGTAGGGTGAAGCAGTATTTCATGCCTACAAGTATACAAGGCGCAGGTGCGGCCACACATGCAACGCTGCTCTTACCTCTGGGCTGGAGCACCCCAATATCAGCTCCTTCCATTTTACCGTTTTTAACGCCGGGCGGCTCGAATCTTCTATGACAATGTTCTCTCCGATCGGCTAGATTCATTGGCGTTGCGTAGATATGTCGGAATAACTCTGCATCTTCTTACGCATCTACCACGGAAGTGTTCTGAGGGATTGTTCCGGACTATTACCTGTAGAACAATTTTACCACCGGACATCGCGTCAAAATTCCAAATTTCACCAACACTAGTTTCTTATAATCCCCGAATACAATAAGACATTTAAACAGATGGACGGATATTCGAAGGACCTATAGTTAAGGAACCCAAGATGGGCGACCTACGGTTAGACAGGCTTCAATATTAAAGTGGGAACGCTTTGCTGTCGTAATTACAGCTATCAAATATTTTGATCCCATTGATGAATGGTGTGGATGTTATGATTAATGTAGCCAGCTCAAATTGCTAAAATAAAGCTTAAACTGCTAATGATTTATCTGAAAGCGACTGCATTTTTTCTTAATTAACTTATTTGCACTTGTCGTATTTATAAATTTACTTGAATGAAAAGACTTAATTCTAAGTAAAATATCTGAATTGTGAATATTTATTTTTATTATAATATCTCTAATAGCATGATTGTTAAGTTTATCATAAAACAAATATATGTCGTTTTCTTCTCCCTTTTCGTTATTCAAGAATATCTTTTTTAAATTGCATTAATCTTGAAAGTCCCACCTTTAATTGTGTCAGTAACGTTACAGTCTAACCAAGCTATCGTATTCCCGCGTAAAAATCGTAAATATACAAAGGTGAATATAATCTAATAAAGCAAGTCACGACAACCGCGTCGCTCGATTTGTCGGGTGTTGTTGGGTGTCGGCGGGTGCTGTCGGGTGCAGCGCGGGGGGTGGGGGGGGGAGGGGCGCAGCTACCGCCGACGCGTCATTCGTCGACTGCCGAGTCGAGTCCGGAGTCAGTCTAGCGGCTGCACTGACACAGTGCGCACGTGTCTGTACAGCTTCGCGAACGGCGAACTAAACTTATATAGTGCGGGATATTTGCAGTGTTTGTGACGTTCAATGACATCTAGTGTGGATTTTCTAGTGCTCAAACCATTTACACGCACGGTCGTATAAATAAGCCGATGGTCCTTTTGAATAGTAACATGAAAATAAACGGTAATGTCCCATCGAATGCATGTTAAATTTACGTTTAATGTTTACGTCTGATGATCTTGGCTTGCACGAATATGTTTTATATTCATTTCGGATTTTTTCTCACATAAACATCTCCAAACTCGACCCTATTGACTCATTTAAATGAGGAAGCATGAACAATTAAACATAGTGCATTATATGTATATGAATAAAGGCTGTGTGTGACCCTTTGCGCCTACGGGACCAGCCCCAGTGGGTGGACGGCATAGTTTCCGAACCGACTAGAAAACGACAGTGGGTGTTTGAATGGAGCCAGTTAATAATAATGGTGAGATTTAATCACCGCCATAGGTTATGAAGCATGCCCATGGCTCGAGTAGACGAGAAACTATTGAAATAACCATTTGAAAACTAACAAAACGCTTTAAGTAGAAAATATTGGCTTTTAGAATACGTAGGTACTAATCATTAATCCGAAATGCTTGTACGGAGAATCGAGGCGTCCTCAAACACCAAAATGACGGAAACTGATAGAAGCCATAAAAGGTTATCCTGTTTCGTGCCGAATTTTGCACATGTCGCCTTACGGGCCTCAGATGTCGAGCGACAAAAAACACAACACTTCCAACTAGCACATGTGTCCTATTCGGGCCACTATATGACACTAACAAAAACATCTCCAACAAAAACTACGTTATTACAATCAAATAAGACATGTTAATGGACCTAAAAATAAATTGAAGGGGAACGGATTGTGATTAAACAATGAATTATTTTTGTAACCCTTTTTGTACGCATCTGGTGGATAAACAAAAAAAGGAGAAGAAACCTGCGTGGGCGGAACCGCACGTGGGTCGGCAGATGCGCCCGTGCATCTCGTCCGCCATGTTTGTTACAAACGACCCTTTATCTCGCAGCTTCGCTAACCTGGATTAATTTATGATTCATTATTTCACCCTTAAGTAATATTTAAAAAAAATCCACATTACTCATAAAAAGCGCGAAAAACAAAATTGTAGTGCAGGAAAGGTCGGATCCGGCTCGAAGGACCGAGTTTTTCTATTGATAATAATCGAGTTTACTCGTAGACGGTCATCGCCATTTATGGCAAGTTGCGCTTGTATCGACCATTGTGGGATAGTCAACGTCAATGTCGGTCCCCTTCTGATAAATATCTACTCTCTAGGCGTTTTCATAATTTCACCATCCTTATTTGCCTCGCTAATCGATTCTTGACTGTTTAATTTTTTTTTAACAAATAAAATTTTGATGACGAATCTTTTCCATTTCAACATTCTCGTGGAAGTACAGGGATAAATTATAGCCTTATATGTTATAATGATGTAGAAGCTATGTTATTGTCAAGTTTAATAAAAATCCATTCAGTAGCTTTTGCATGAAAGAGTAAGAAACATCCATACATACAAATTTTCTTGTTTATAATATTAGTAAGGATTGATATAGGTAATAAATAATTTTATGTAATAAAATAATATATTTAGGTGTAATGAACGAATTAATTATTATTATTGAATTTTATCTTCATTATTCTCTGGTTCAAGTTCGAAGCGACTGGTACTGATTGGTCGTCGTAGGATATTTTTTTATTCTATCCAAGACAATCAATGACTTCTGTTTTAATTGGATAGATACGTTTATGATTAAAAAAAGAGTATTAATATAGTGTGTCCTAACTCCTATAATAACAGATGTATATACAATTTTATACTTTGTTTTTTTCTTTTGCCTTCCGCCCACATTTCTAGGTCGTTGGTCCATATGGCAAAGCTTGTACCATGTTTTACTTCATAGCGCACAAGCAATGCTCAATATATTAAATATAATGTACCTACGACCTTTCGCGTTCCTTTTAAACGATCCATTCTGATTCCGCTGTTCTTGCATGTTTTGTTTTATTCACATTTGCTATTCGGGATTTCTTAGAATTGCAAATACGAAGGTAACGCTTTTGTAAACATCAACTATTTCAAAGTTAGTTCCAAGTAGGAACGTGGTAATACAATGCGTCTCAGAACCGTATTGGCGTGAGCTGCAGTACGCTGTTTGTAGAACAAACTTAGATGGGAACAGCGTACTTTGTAAATTTGTGTTTGTATAATTGTCGACTGTTTACTAATGAATATTAATGTTCTGGTGTAAGTATTAAATTCAACTACCGGTAAACAATTTAGGATAAGTGCGCTTCGAGTTTTTATTTGCTTTGTATAAACGATTTACCGTTTTACGCTGCGGTTTCTGGCATATTTTAAACGATGACGATTATTTTTTGGTTCTTTTTAAGTGATTATTATCATTTACGTTCTAAATATGTTCACGTTACAATATTGTTTCAAAAACCTATGTAATCGTTTAAATTTAAATCATTTAAAAACTGTACAGTTGGACTTTCTAATTATAGTCATTATTCTTTTATTTTTTTTATTTATTATAGTTACCCTTAGTGGTATAAATTTTTAATTAGGGTGCGAAATAAAATTTTAGTACCAAATTATATGCTTCTGAAACATCTGGGGAACCGGCAGATTTATAATTTAAATGCACAAAATTACAAGTTGCAACAAGACGTGGGTAAAAAATGATCCAATCAAAACTACGGCACGCTCTCACCTGGCCCCCAGCTGCTATGGATATTCCTCCCCAAAACGAGCAGCTGATATTGCAACTATTTTGACAGCTTCGAAGTTTTTCGATGTCCCGTTTTGTAAAATGGGTTTGTGACCGATTTTGTCATATTGAAATTTATTTTAATTGAAGTTCAATTTCTTATTTGGATGATTTACTTGCATATTATTGCACGTGAACTTCAATATTTGACAAGATGCATTTCAATAAACAATAAAACCAAACTTGAAACTGTAACAATTCCTGTACCCTTTGAATATAATAATTAAACTAAGAGTTATTAATTAATTTCTTAATTTGGTTCTCTAAAAAACAGGATGCGGGAATCGTTGCACTTCCATCCGAAATTTAATTATATTTCCTTTTTGAACTAATTTATATCGTCGACTTACATTTAAATAATTTTGTCAGTCGTGTAACTGAGCTACTACATAAATTGGCCTCGGCGTAAATGACTATTAGTGTAGATAACAATGAGTGACTCTTATGTGGAATTTATGATGATAAAGATTGGACATCAAGATATCAGATATGATATCATAATTTACGAGTCACGCTTTGAAAGAGTAAAGCAACTAATAACGTCATTTTTGGAATTGTCACTTAATGAGGCTTATTTGACACTGAGTGGATGGAGCAGCTCGAGAAATATCACTCCACGCCGCTCCGTCTGGGAGGAAATATGGCTGAAAATAAATCGCCCTTAAACTAATACTAAAATAGTCGAACGCCTCCCACCATAGGCCCATTACCATATCCTGTGCTCTAATACGTTCCTGGCACGTGTCCGTTATACACCGGAATCGTGTTTTTCATATTTAGAATGTTTTCTGGGAAATAAAACTATTTTTTTCGGATTCGAACGTGTTGTTTTAAGACTTCCGATGTTTCTGATACTCAATGATAACTGGAATACCGTAGTAGTAGGTACCAAGTACCGTAACTTTGGAAACAATACGATTTAGAAAACTCTTCATTTTCTTCTGTTTTCAAGATTTACATCATCTACGAAAATTAAGTCACGCTGGTTCTATTTTTAGTGTTCTTAAGTAAATATTATATTTTATTTGTACCGGAGTTGGAAACATGAGCTGTATAACAAACAAGACCATATTAACAGCTGCCGCGGCCGTGTCGTTTCGCTAGTTTCAACTTTTGTTAACTTTTTCGACGTCAGTTACAAGTTGCCAGTAATTGAATATGTTCTTTTTGGGCAACGTAAATTAAATTAACATATGTATTTCGTATGAGTTAAAATTACAAATGTTACAAAATGTAATCATAGTTTTATGTAATCCTGGGGTTAACATTAAGTTTCATCATCAAAAATATTTTGCTGATGAAATATAATTTTAGTAAACCATTAGGTCACTTAGACACAAACATAGTTAGCTTTATTCCACTGTAAGCTGGATTTTGATGATCGCTTCAAGTTTTATGATCTCAATATTCTTTAGTATATATTAAGTCAATTATGTACCAGTAATTTACAACACAATACAGCTATTATGTGTCGTGACTTGCGTTGTTTGATGGGGGTGAGTGGTGACACGTCGTTAATCATCCTAAATCATTTTTGACTTCCAATACCAATGGCCGCTGTGATTACAAAATTCGACACAAGATGAATGGTACCGGTTAATTAAAGTTATTGTTTTTGATACAATCGCTGATGACATTTTTGTTTGTTGAAGGTTTTGTTTGTTTTTTTAAATAGTGAATTTTTATTAACGTTTTTATTATAGATAGATTATGTTATGAGTTAGCATCAGTTTAAGTAAAGCCACAAATATTTTAGGAAACTCATATAAGTACATTTTCCTTATAAAAAATATATTTAGTATTCCCTTTTAGGTAGACGAAGTGTTGGTCGGCTATTAACCAGGTGGGAAGACGATCTCCGTGCGTTGGCCGGTCCGTGTTGGATGCGAGTGGCAAGGGATCGGCCGTCTTGGCGTTCATTGAGGGAATCATCATGATGATGATGATTCCCCTTTAAAACAACACTTTTCCTCTTGCGAAGATTGTATGAGACGTCCAATGAATAAGGCATTCTTATACATACTTAATAAATATCGAGCTCTATAAAGGAGAAAAAACTGTACATATCCCATTTTAATCAGTTCAACATTGAACATAATATGTTACTTTAAAATCTTATACAGGCAGTTATCTTGTCCTTACGGCTTTAAGGTACGTTAAAACCGTACCCCGCGTGATAATGTATACTACTCTATTCACACCTGTGTTCGGATTTGATTTACCGGATGCATCTTTTTTACTTTTCTTCGATCCTTATTAGTTTTTTATTAGTTTCACCTTTTTAATTTGTTGCCAACAAAAACTGGAACAGATGTTTCCGTGGACTGATTGTTTTTTGATGAATGAAAGTAGACAATTTTGATTTACTTGCTTATAAGTGTCGAACTGAGTATGGATGAAGAACAAATAACTATATATACGACTATCTCAAGAAAACTGTTTACCGGTGGGATGAATGCGGTTGTACTACGAACCAGAGTGCGTAGGTACTTCCCTCCTGGTATTTCTTCCGTCAAACAACTTGGCTATGTTTCGGAAGGAAGGGCAGATTTTTAGCGGGAAAAATCTTACTGTGAATAAATCCTTACTTAAATTTCTAGTATGTTAAATGTCGCCACGGAATAAATCGAAGCAATATTATCAATGCGATAAGTAGGTTAGTTTCTGTCAAACTTATCAGCCTAAAGGTAAACATGATAAAATATCTTGAGATTTGCTTGGCATGTTTACGTTTTACATTTTATTATCGGCTGAATCACAACCCGCTTCATTTTGATATACTTTGGATGTATGTAATACAAAATAAATAAATGGATAAAACCCCGTTAAAATAGCCTCGTCTTTTTGTAATATTTGATTTCCGTGCGGGATATTAAAAACTAGCTGTTGCCCGCAGCTTCGCCTGCGTTCACTAACTCAACTTAACTACTATTAGTCACAACGTGATGTTATATAGCCTATAGCCTTCCTCGGTAAATGGGCTATCTAACACCGAAAGAATTTTTCAAATCGGACCAGTAGTTGCTGAGATAAGCGCGTTCAAACAAACAAACTCTTCAGCTTTATAATATTAGTATAGATTTAAGAAATCCATACAAGTACGAATGAATGTCATTCATGTTATGTCATTTCAAATGTCTGAACTTAGTGGAATTCTATCCCGCGTCACTCGTTAAGGTAGGCCGTGTAAAATTAATCGAAATTTGCCAGTTTCAAATTGTTCCATGACCGACTTTTTTTTATCTAAACTGGCCAAGTACTCCACAAATTAAATAACCAAAAATGTCATAACCATTACATCTTAGGGATCATGATACTAAGTTCGCTAAGATTAAACTATCAGACTCATATTTCAACGTGTCTCAACTTGTACGTATCTAAATCAAAGGACTCCCCAATCACTGAGATCGTCCTTGGCATTCCGCCAAACTCTGTCAAACTGCCAGGCTCAAGTTACGGGGAAACTATGACATTATAAGGAGAATAAAGATTTACGGTGTCATAACTTTTAACGGGTTATAATTTTTAGTAGTTTGTCGTTATGGGGAATGATGGGAAATTTACAGGAAAAGGAGAGTAGGGTGTGGTAGACCGTAGATATCTGATATCTAGACTAGTCGAATCCCCCGGCCTCCCTGAGATCGTATCAAAGGCTACGTAGGACTGGCAGCGGTGAGAATGAGTGACGTAATCAAGTACGACAAAAACAGGCAGATAACAGAACTGGCACGTCCAAAGATGGATGGTATAACATGCGCGCAGGTTCGATTTTGGCTATCCTGTTGGTACCGTAGGCTGGAAACGAGGTCGTCGCCTCCTATAAACACTTCAGTAGGCGCAGATCGTTGGTTGCGCAACGAAAAAAAAATGAGCCGAAAATAATCTCGAATCTATTAAAACTAAACGAAAATGCCTGTCAGCCCATAACCGAAAAATTACAATAACGTCCGTCTGTATAAGAGCATGTTGCGACACAACAGAATAAATTTAATGGAATCACAGATTGTGCATGAATTCCTTCGTGTAATCGTTAAAATCTTCACGGTCTGCCTTCATTTCGAATTACGTAAACTTTGCACGCGACTAAAATGTATTAAATTTAAACGAGGAAAATGATATGTTAAATTTTGATTTTTATGACATTCGAAGATTATGGATTTTGACCAGTATCAACCATCTAGCCTAAAGTTAGCTTGGCACACTTCAATCAACAAAAGTTGGCACAAGTCTCCTTGTGCGTCAGAGGGTTGCCCTATAAAACTTAGGAGGTTTCGGCTTCAGTATTGTCACTTTTTCTCTTACATCTGGAATTAAAAAAAAAGATCTTAGCGTGAGAAATAAATAGGATGTTGCAAACACAACAAAAACAAATATACTTTTGCATGCAATTGATTACGAATGTACTTATTTCTCATTTCAATATTTTTCGTATTCACTTATTCTATATATTTGGTATATTTCCTTTTTTATTTCCTGCTATTTCCTTGTATTCCTTATTTTCTATTATGTAAGTTAATAACTTGTCATACGGATATTATATTTGCCAGGCATGTGACCCATTTCATCCGTCAACTTATTAGTGGAGGTTTTTTGCAGCGGCCATGTTTGGCAACTGACGTATTTAATCTCGATTCCATTTTCGAATAATTAGCTGTTACATGTTCTGTGCACGTATTTGTCTTGTCGTTTGACACGTGGTATTGTTGTATGTTAAATTGTTGTTTCTTTGTTTAGTTGTGAGATAGTGATCTGTGATTGCGATTAATTTATTTTTATTTAAGTCGTCTATTTGTAAGATATGAGTATATATCTAGTGACAAACTATGTTCCTAGAATGTTATATATGAGTAAAAACTGCCTTTACCAAGTATAACAATGCCTAAATGTCAGTTGGGATCGATGGTAGGTAGAAATTAAGGCTAGGAAGCTTGTAATAGTCGGTTTCTCTAATCGGTTTAGTGCTACAATAAGCATATTCAGAATCTGTTTATAAATCCTGTGTGACAGTGGACAAAAACATACTGATGATGATTACATAAAATGTGTAAAAATAAATTGTTGGACGTTACACAGTTGTAAATTATGTTGAGTTTAAATGAGAGAATCGTTTAAAGACACCGGTAGGCAAGATATATCTCAGGTGGAGATAAACTTAAATGTATTGCCGGCGTTTCAGAAGATGCGCTGTAATGGACATATCGTAAATATGGCTTTACATTTAAATATATTGATATAAGCATAGTTTGGGAGTCGACTATATTATAAGGGATAGAGGACATTTTTGTTGAGCAAAAGTCGTGTTGTACGTATTTAAAGACAAGAAACGGTTATTTTCTTGGAGTAAAACTAATTTTGAAGTGAAAACTTCTTTAGCATCGTTGTGATTTGAAAGTCGATGAAACGAAAAAGCGACAGTAAAAAGAGACAGTCACATAAATTCATAAAATTTAACACAAAACATCATACATATATTTTGTATTCTTCAAAGTCCATTTCTCATTTATCAATGTATCAAGACGACTTTATTTTATGTTCTCTTTGCAAGCTAATCGTCGATTTGATAGCTACATGATATATTTATTAACTTTCTTTCTATTAATAATGCTTGTTACTCTAATTTAAGTCATACCTAATTTATATAATTGTACATTCACCGGATATTGAATGCATGTCAAGACAATGAATGAATGAATAATTATGAACAGTTATGACCATTATAAAATTGTTCATAAAAATATACATTACCAACCGAATCGATAAATAAGAAAATAAATTTATTTTATAATTAAGTTGTTTGAAATTGGTGTAATCGCTGTTTGTATAACAAATTTAATTAGATGGTAATTTGAATAAATTAAATTTTGATGAGATTACAACAAAAAGGCGGCACTTACCAATCCATCATTTCATACATATACTTAGCCTACACTCATTTATGAGCGTGGGCGTTGGTATTAGGGGCCTGGGTTCGAATTGAAGTAAGACACCTAAAAACCTTGTTAAAGTGTCTCACTTTCAATGAACAGCAAGACTGCTAATCCCCCGCCACTCGTGTCTGACTAGGACCAGCCACAGAAACATGGCTTCCTCACCATTAAGGAAGATACAAAACTATACACTATATACGGCGTCAAGTGACAGCTATGCAGTCGAGTTTCCGGTGGCCCATTGCCCCCCCCCCCCAAGGGCAAAGGAAGGCAACACATCTGCATAGTCTCTGGTTGTGCAGATGTGTATGGCGTCTGTAGTCTAAAGCTTCGATCTGTTCATTTGCCCTCCTATGATATAAAAAAAAACTAAATTTAATTGGTATTTGAGGATATGTCCTATTCCCAATCCTTTAGGTTCTCATATATCCTGGCCTGATTTTGATGAGACGAGAATTAGTGATACAATATTGTTGGTAAAACACATTAATCACATCACACATTAATTTTTTCGCAAATTGTTTTCGCTCGATGCTCAATTAAGGCTAACGACTGAAAGCACGTATTGGAGCTGGACGTGTTTTAACGGTACGTTTGGCTTTCTAATACGATTCGTCGTGGGATTTTCGATACATCTGATATGATCGATAAGGCATAATGACTGGCACGATGATTTATATTGTTAGAAGAGCCCAAAATCCCACGGATCTTTTATATAAATGAATAAATGATAAATATTATCCAACAATCACACCACGTTAACCTAGTTCCGTGGTAATCTCGTAAGAACTTGTGTACGGATACTAGGAACAGAAATAAATTTTAGAAATGTATGTAAGTCCATGACCCGATGCAGACATCTATATTCATCATACAAAATATGATCTGCACTCGGCGGGATTCGAAACCGCGACCGCTGCGTAAAGTGTCCTGTAGCCTGTCCACTGGACCAGCCGACCGTCATATGATATATTATATATAGCTTAAGTAATAGAAAATGTGCTAAGGTTACTTTCCGGTGAGCTCTGTACAAAATATTGTCTGTACTATTTCTATGTACAGACACTGGAATTAAAGATAGAATTTCTGAGGCGGCCGATAGAATTACAAGCCCGGTTTCGATTGATAGATCGTTTTGCTTCATTAGAATATCACTTTACCTTCTCGGTTTTAGTTCTGTTACCAAAGAACTGACAAAAGCTTTTGTTATTAAATGGTGACCATGAACAGACGAATTCGTCTCAGAATTCTATCTCTATTGAAAGTCCAATGTGATTCAATTGTCTATCTACAGAGACTCTTAATTTTTAGAATATTTCCACCGCTTATCCTTTCTTATAAATACAAATCAGGTGACGAAAGAAACAAACTAGAAGGTACTCGTACACGAATTCGTATAAAGCACTCTTCAAAAAGTCAAAGTGCAAATCATAATGTATCTCGTTTCTCGGAAATCCAAGACAATATACGAACAATCTTGAGACAATCTGCGTCATATATCCGTTAGCGCCTTTTTAAACGCACGCAGCATCAACACATGTTAAATGTGTTACTTAATCACCATAACTCGGAGCTTATCATAAAAGATACTTAACCTTATTTGTCTTCGTGAATAATGTGTTATTGATGTGAGAAAAGTGGATTTTGTGATGTTTTTTTGGAGGTTTGCTAAGTGATTATAAGCTTAGTGTTGTATTTTGCCAGGCTGAAGAATTGATGAAAAGATTTAGAAGATTGACAGAGGTGTATGTCCAGGACTTAAAAACATTGATGATGATAATGAATAATTTTAAAATAATTATAAAATCATTTTACAAAAAATTAACTTTTGGAGTCGGTGTCAGCCAAGGTAGGTAGGGTACAGCAACAAATACGACACCGACTCCAAAAGTAACTATAATGACGTGGTAAACGCAAAGTTTGTACATTAGTAGAAAACTAAGTTTATTATAAGTTTTAAGCACAAAAATTCAAGAAACACATTTATTTTATAACTTTTTACTTTAGTATTTTTGAAGTCGGTTTTTTTTTTTATAAAATGATTTTATTTCTTAATTTTTAGTGATTCCGAAATTCGTCGTCTTGGCGTTCAAGAACGATGATGATGATGATTACGATGACCGTGACATGGTGTGTACCAAAGCATCCTATACAATTGTTACATCGACAAGTAATAAAATGAGCACATTAGCATAATATCGTCGAGGTAAAAGGAACCAAACAAATAGGCATTATTGGGAATAACTAAAAAATGGCTTGTCAGATCTTAATAAAATTAATATGGGACCAAATTGGAAGCACCAGCTTTGAAACAAAAAAGTAACTATCGAAATCCATTCACAAACGGCGAAGTATCGTGTCACATACATACAAAAAAAAACATACAGACGAATTGTGAACCTCCTCTTTTTTTTTTAAGTCTGTTAATAAAAATTTAATAAAAAGAATTTGTCAAATTAACGTCGAGTATTGTATTTAAACTTTGCCTCGTTATAGTTTGTTAAAAAATATATCCTTTGAAATGTTCAACTCGAACTAACAGCTCTTAACAACGTGAAATTGGCAATGCTGGAGAACGGTAACCGAAACCCACAAGTGTGGTTTTGTTCTGAATATCATGCGAAATCATTTACTGCATTTATTTACTTAAATGTAATTTTTAATTCTTTTCCTATTTTTTTTTTTTTTTTTTTAATAACTCTGCAGACCATTGGTCCGCACCATTGTTCGATTAAAGTAGTAAAGTAATGATTTTTATTTGCTTTAGTTTTGTTGACTTTTCCTATTATTTGATTGCAGGTTATTCCCACTGTTGCTTTGTCCGATTTAACTTAGATCTTCACGCATCCTGACTAACTAATGATTATTTTATAAGCCTAGGTTATATTTATCAATTTTTTTCGACGGCTTAGGCCGTCCTTCGCACATTTTATAATAACTGTTAGGTGTCTTATGATTGCTTTTTCCACAAAAAATTATTCCCACCTCCAATTATTATCTGATAGTCCAATTTCTCCATTAAATACGGCATTCTCGCTGCTACTCTACCAGATACATTCACATGCTTCAAGAAACAGCTTTAAATTTCCAAACGCCAAAGTCGTTTGAACTCGTTTCACAACACGCCACTTTTACACGCAGATTGATGAATGATTTATGATTTCGCTGATGATCTTCTTGTAATAACCCCTTGGCCCGGAGCGATTTAGGATCAGCGCTCGCTTTCACCTCATTCAATGACCCCATCCTTTTCTCCCATCGACCTACACCAGTCGTTTTCCTTTCATCGCTCTCGCTGTCTTATTTACATGAAATTTCATTTTAAATCCCCAAGTGTCAAACGGACACGATGTTTGAGATTACCTTTCAACGGGTTTTTTCGTTAGTAAAATATGTATACATATTCTAGTTATAGTATAGAGTTAGCCTATATTATACTGGCCACCTTTGTGAGTTAACGTCGCCCACTAGCCGGGAGTAGCACTACGCGTACAAAGTTCTTGCGTTGATTATTCTAAGACAAAATATTGTAGAGCCTTATGTACCCAAACAACTTATAGAAATATAAGCGAGAGATCCACGCAGACCAGTCCAAAAGCGTATCTCTTCGTAAAACGCGTTGATTATCCTAAGATGCATTACGATGTGCCCTGTCCTTACCGAAACAAAATAAGGGGATAAATTATGTAAAATCCACCAACTTTTACCAGAAGAAGAATCTTTTGGTAAAAACCCGTGGTTATAATTAATAATTGCCGGTATATGATGTGTTATTATTGCTTCTACAGAACTACGAGCTTGGAGGACTTGAATTAATTGAGCAAAAGTAACTTTCTCTAGGGTCAGCCATTGTTCGAATCTCGTATATGTCTGTAATTCAGTGTAATCCAACGTGTGGATTTCTCTAACAATTAGTAAGACACTTTAATCATATGTTTTAATGTTACGAGTGACCTATGCTTGCTTGTTTTAGAAATTAAATGTTATGTCCTTTGCCTCTCATGTAAATAGTTCATCGTCATCAAATTTTCCGTTCACTGCTACACTCGCATCCAAGATAACGTCGTCCCATCTCATTAAAATCCCATCTCTACCTAGGGTAGATGAAGGCATCTACCCTAAATCAAAAGTCAAAATATCTTTATCAAAGGCTTAGATTAAAACTACTTTTAACGTTTATAATATTGAAATGTTTGAATATCTGTACGTAATGGACTATAAAATAAATGCTTTAGTTTACGTTCAAAACCAAACTGATTTCTCCTATTTGTTCTGACATTTTAAGGACAGTGGTCTATTTTAATGGTTTGAACTTTTAACCTGTATATGTTTATGGAAATGCGGTTTTCATTCGCAGTGATGGAGTGGATAAGGGCACCATATAGGGGCCACACATCACGTTGTAACTACAATCGTTTCTTAGCCGTGACTTCACCGTATGTCGTGTTTATGTCGTGGTTTGCCAATGTCCTAATTAGAAAAAATGTTCAAAATACATTGCTTGTCTGCCAGTTTCTCTATCCAACTAACAAAAAAGGTAGACTGTAATGAATTAGTTCTCTACAGAATTTGAAATAATAAGTTTCAGGATTTCAAACATTATCGCTCTTAATGTTTTCACTTTTGTCTTATTTTATATTTTGTTGAATCTGATCTTACTGAATCTTTTTACTATTGCAAGAATATACGTGGGTAACACTGAAAATGTTTAGAACTGGCCAGTTAGAAACATTGAAAATGAAAACTTTTTTTGAATTTCAATTTTAGATCTCTTTGGTAACCTAATGTAGTATATTGCATTCATTTGTCATTTGTTTTTGTGAATTGGCGGCAAATCTAAAACTCTTGTTACACGTGAAAATGAACATAACGCGAGAAAATTTTCGGTCAATGATTTATTATGATTTTCGTTGTGGGCTTACTCAACAACAAAGCTATGATAGGCTGCGATTAGCATTTTTTATTGAAGCCCCATCTCGTGCCACTATTTACAATTGGTTTAACGAGTTTAAGCGTGGACGTAGCAATCTCAGTGATGATCCGCGTGAGGGACGTCCTTTAACAGCGACCACTGAAGATAACATCCGTGCTGTGCGACGCATGATAGAGGAAGATAAGAGAGTGACCTATCAGCAGATACGGGCAAGCCTAGGCATTGGTATGAGTCAAGTTCAAAAAATATTACACGAACATTTAGGCGTCAGGAAGCTTTGTACCAGATGGATTCCCCATACTTTAACCGACGACCAGAAACGCCTCCGCATGGACTGGTGTCGCCAAATGTTAGATAAGTTCAACGGCGGTAACTCAAATGCTGTATTTGACATCATCACAGGTGACGAAAGCTGGATATATTGCTACGAATCCGAAACCAAAAGACAATCAGCTCAGTGGGTGTTTCCTTTCGAGGATCGGCCAACTAAGGTAAAGAAAGGAAGAAGTCAAGGAAAAAAGATGATTGCCTCATTCTTTGGTCGGAAAGGTCAGTTCGCGACAGTTGTGCTAGAAGATGGAAGGACAGTTACTGCAGACTGGTATGTCAATCGCTGTTTGTCTGTTGTCTTGGAAAAAATTCGACAGCAGCGCCCTCGAAGCAGGATCATCCTTCACCACGACAATGCTTCAGCGCACTCCGCAAAACGGACTGTTGAATATTTGACTATGGCAGGTGTCGAGATAATGAGTCATCCGCCTTACAGTCCTGACCTGGCGCCCTGCGACTTTCATTTATTCCCAAGAACTAAAGAGGTATTCGCTTTACGAGCCCTGAAGATGCGGTGAAAGCGTACGAAAATGCCATAGAAGAGACTCCTAAGGAAGAATGGGCCCACTGCTTTTCTCAGTGGTTCCATCGAATGCGACGATGTGTAGAAAGAAACGGAGATTACTTCGAAAAACAATAAAAGTATTGGCAACTTTCTACATTAAGCCGTTTTTTCATTTTCTAAACATTTTCAGTGTTAACTAGGTACCTACGATTTTATACGTCATAAAAAACAAAATATTAAAATTTTGCAAATTTCTAAGCCACCATCTGTGTGGTCTATTCTGGGAGGTCGCGGGTTCAAGTTCTGTCAAGGCCATGTAATTTATTTACGATGTTTGGTCTGTCACGGGTGTTTCTAATGTATGTAAATTTATCATTTCTCCTAAATGTTATTGAATTTTAAAACAGATACGATTTAAAAGTTACAAGACTTTTAAGTAGTAACATTTACTTCAACGCATAGAAACTTTAAAATCAAAATACCTTCGAACTATTCCGAACTGAATTCTTAAGTTAGAATACTTTCTTTGAAGTATGTTTGTAATCCATTTACATTTTTAAAAAGCTTCTCCATATAAGCTATTTGGTTAATCGGAGCTTCCTGTTGAAGTTAAAACATTCAAACGGTGTTTAGTCTCGGCACGAGGGCCACTTGCGCAAGAACTAATTTCAGCTACTTATGTACTTACAGATCAGGGGAGATCTCCGCGACTGTACGACGCATGATTACTTTGTATACTTTAATTTGATGAATAGTGTTTACTGGAATTACTAAGCACGAGATATGATGAAGTGTCTTTCTTATACTTGTGAATATCCTGCAAATTGTTAGGGGTTGCGAAAGTATAAAAGTTCTTTGTATCTTCGCTATCAACAAATATTGACTAAAGGACTATGGGATATCAAAAAACAATTGAACCACCTGTATTCCTTTTTTTTCACGCCGGGAAATGCTCTGAGGCATTCCGCGGGGGAGTGGGACTTGCTGCACCCGAAAGGTGGAAAGGTGGACAAAACTCTACCCATTTAAACCTGGCGAGAGCGACCAATGCCGCCTTTGGTGAGGCGCCCCGGATCTGTTGAGCAAACGTGGCATCTCGATGGCTTGTCAGTCCTCAAGGGTCCGAGGGTTATCATGCACCACAAAACAACACCTCTCAACGTCGGGACAATACAATTGGGTCAGGTTCATATCCTCGCGCCCTTGTCCCCCTGCTCTTTTGTCCCCTCTTATAAGAGGGGTACAAAGAGCAGCTCCCTCTGCTCAATTTGCTTCGCCCAAGGTGCTGGGCTCACCTTAGGTTACTTAGCCCCACCGCCACAACAAGGCTTGAACCATGGTGGGGAATCCACTTGTATCCCTAAATTCATCTTCAAAAATCTATATCTTACTAACAATATATTTAAAACCTTGAAATATTCTGCTAGAAATCAAGGCATATTAAGCCACAGTTCACCTATTTTGCTGGCCCAATGCGGGTTAATGAACTTTACATTATGTCAGACTTAATCTTGTTAGTTACATGCCGATTACTTACAATGTTTACCTTTACAAATACGTATTGTTCCTTTTAAAATATAGTATTTTTATTGACTCGGAACCCGGTGCCCTTTAATGTGAAAGGTCTGTATAAAAATAGTATAATATTTAAAATCTATATATATATATAAAAAATAAGTATTTAAAATCATCATCTAGTATCAGATTTTATTCGAAAGAAAAAAGTTTTTTCGTGTCATTTCGTCATTACAATGCCACTATCCAAGTCTTTTCCGAAGCCTATATAAATGGTGCGAACTTTGACACCGGTGTTTTTCGTGTCAATCCGTCATAACGCGTCTCGTGTTGTAATGCGGTTGTGTCATTACGATGCCGTGTCATGACGTGATCTGACATAATTGGAAACAGAACATGCTCGTAAAATATTGCCCTTTAATGCTATTAATGCATACGCCGAATCCACTTTGTCTTTTTATGTCATAGCGCTTCTGGGTTTGTCATAGTTTTGATGACTTCGTGTATTGTTACATATGGTTTCCTTTAAACTATTTTGGTTTCTAAGTTTCCGCTAGAGGCGCTTTAGTGAAGTGTGTTTATAAAATTGAAATGGGGGAATTACCGCGATGCGCTTTGGGATTTCCGATTTTACCAATCGGCTTGCAAAAAAAAGATGTTCGGTTTCGATTAAGTACCTATTTCTAGTGCCAACATGATTTAGTAGTTATGATGATGATTTAATTACAAATATTTTACAATTTAAAATTCTAATAATTCTATATAATATCATAATAATCGTTATCTGTTACTGAAAATCGACGACGAATCGATTGTAACAAAATATAACAATATTTTAAGGTATTTCTTATACATTTTTCACTTTGCATAAGGCTAAAAGCGAGATAAAAACAGACGCATAAAAAAGTGATAAGCGAGCTTGTTCATTCATAAAATCGATATTGAGCATAAAATCATTCGATAAAGCATAATCGTTAAATATAATCGACCTTAACGTAATTGATTAAAAAGAAATTGAATTTTTAAAAGGTATACAGTTTTATAAGTTACTTTATGTTGAACGAACGCTTATTAAAAGATAAAAAATAATTAAAAAGTTCTCTTCCCACAATACAATGTGACATATATATAGATAATGGGAGAAAAGTAAGTGGGACAATAAAAAAATCGTACAATAATATTGTGACAGTCGATATCGCTGTGTCCAAACACTACGAAACGGGCGTTCCATTAAGAAAATATTTGAGCACGGTGTTTCGAAACATAAATGTTACATAAAATCGATTTCTTAAAGTAATTCGTATTTTACTTTTTCGTAACTCTAAAAGACGGCTTTAATAAACGGGCTAAAAATTTTTAATCTAATATAGATTTAAACTTAAATAATGCTCTAGTTGTTTTTTACTTTGTCTAATTAATGTGTATATTATGTTATAATCTATCTTTAAATTATGTTACACGTGCATTTTTATCACGTTACATCACGAAAGTATTTAATTTATGAAAACTTAAAAAAAACTTTTGGGCATTGCAAAAAAAAATTCTATTTGTAGTAAAAACCACAAATTCTGTAGTACTCCTAAAACCAAACAATGGATGAAAGAATTAGGAAGTCTAATCGGAATGTAAAACAGGTTAATAGCCGCAGCGAGCAGGAAGCTCCAATTCTATAATTGTTAGGAAAACATCTTTTAGTGGGCAAAGACGGCGGTTTGTTGACAACATGCGTCTAATGATGTTTGGAGATACTGATTCTGATCACGACTTAAGGAATAGTATTATAAGAGAACTTATATTTAGTTAGGATATCTAGATTTTCTTATAGAATTATAAAAGACTATAAGGAAGGAAAGATAGGAAATAAGTTTGATAGGATACAGATATTGACCCATAACCACGTACTGAAACACATATAGTTGAGTTTGAATTCAGGATGTTGCGTAATAGTTTTTATAAGTTCTTGTTCTTCTTATATAATGGCTCCCGCGAGGATTTGCCAATGTAAATATCTTTGGGTGTATTTGCCAAAAGATAGGTAAAAGGTTCTGTATAATGGTGTTTTAGGAATCCAAAAGTCAAATATATACCATATCACATACAACAAACCATTATTGTTGAACTACCAAACGATTTTACAAAACTCCAGGAAAATTTTAACATATTTTATAAAGCTACTCGTGAGAACGGTTCTCATTACTCCGTACAAAATATATTATATAGAATAAAAATGAACAAACATCTCGCACAAAATCTACCAATGCCACAATTATATAAGGCCGTCGGATTATTGTTTTTCAATTATAATTATTTAATAACAACATAATCGCCATTGTTTTAGACAAAGAAAATGGCGAAACGATTTGTTCCGCAATTATTTTAATTATTAAATTCACCATTGGCATCCTAACAATAGGAATCAGTGGTCTTCTAATACGAGTAAACATTAAAGGTATGTATGTGTATATCCAATACAGCGGTTTAGTCCCCACTCGACCGACCATTAGCCACTCCAGTATCTCAAGTGCCACCGCTATTCAAACGGGTATCAGTTACAGATACTCCGAACCTTCCCCGCGATACCACATTACAACCTGATAATCATTTTGCATCACTTTTATCATTCATTACACAAATTATCAATATTCGGATTCAGTTGGAACAAGCAAGCCAAGACCATCGGAAGATCTGCCAACACGGAACTAAACGTAGGCGTTTCTTTGTCAGGTTGCTGAAGTAATAATGACGATAGACAGAGCTGGTAGACCTCCCGCGCCGCGACGCACCTCCACGTACAGGAGCTATGACGAACTTGGTGTTATGGAAAGAGGAAGATCACTTAGATGTCGACACGGAGGCGTCGAGGATTTGTCAGAAATCGAGCAAAGAACATACAGAACATACGACAGTCAGGAGTTAGACAACATAACCGTGATAAGCTCCGAAGAAATAGCGAGACCGAAGAAGAAGACAATGGAAGGTTTAGCAAACGGTTTCCGAAGGACCTTCTCTGTTAGAAGCCGAAGAGAACCAGAGAGTATTCAAATGGAGAATTTGAATACCGGTGAAACGTTTGCTACGGTTAGAGGAGCGCCGTTTGGAAGGCGCAGATCTCTTTCCAGAGACAGAGGTTCGTCTCTGCTCGGTAGAAGTTCGTCGGAAGGTGATGTGCGTATGACGCTACCTCGGCCCCCCGCCACCACTCCCGCGCCGCGGTTCCACCGCTGTCTCCGAGCGCTAGGCGGTAGCTGGAAGAATCTTCTATTATGTGAGTCTCCGGCCTTGCTAGTTTAATTAACTCTCATAGGCCTTAATTAACATTCCAACTAACTAAAAACAAATGTGTAAAGCTAACCTTTTCAGATCCGGTTCCCTTGTATTATTTAAACGTCAAGTTAACTAGTAGTCGGAGATAATTAACAGGACTGATACAAATGGTTCAGGGAAGCTTGGATAGTTTAGACCGGCGATTAGCAGGTTAAACGAATTAAACGCTTTTTTATGTAAATTTATTTGTTTATACAATGATAAATATCTTGTCTTATTGTGTTGGATAATTTGTATGTTTTATTAAATAGAATCTCCCTGTGATAAGGATTATTAATACGTTTGTTTTTTTTTTTTAATTTGTAGCTTTTATTTGAATTGGTTAAACTGATGCATATCGTACAATGCTACTTCTTGCGTCAAGCAACTTCGTGTTCCGGGTAGAAGGGCAGAACTTTCAGTGTCATTATTGATACTGACTCATGACTTGCTTTATTCACTTGTTATTGTCTCACGTGTGTCATGTTTTTTTTGTCTAGTTTTACGTGCATTCAACACCGCAACCACACTCACTGGAACTAGTAATTCTTCATTTCTTTCATTTTTGACTAGTGTACATTTAAAAGCATATATTTCAAATAATTTGGTTCTATAACATTATCTTTTTTTTAATGGATTTGGAGAAGAGATTGGTTTATTGAAATGCAGATTTAACATCAATCGAGGGATCAGATAAAATCTGGATCAATAAAAATCTCAGATTCGAGATCGAATATTGAAAGCGGCCGTTGAAAAGAGCATACTCCTATTTGTAACGCAACGCACCTGCTAATGATATAGCGGGTGTTTATGGATGTCACTTATCACTTACAACCAGATGAAATGACTGCCCGTCGCCCCCCCCCCTCTGTAAAAAGAAACGATTTTTTCAAACGAGAAATACGTTTCAAATATCTACTTTTATCCTTAAAATTTCGTCGAAGCGCACCTACGCCTAGTTATAAACCTTCAATATTAGAGATAAAAGAATATGATCAGTGTTTTATGTTGCTCGTGTGGGAAGGGGCCTTGATGTTAGCATTGCTTAATTCCTCAAGATACAAGGGAGGCGTGGGTATGGGGCATATATTTACTACATTCTTCACCAAATGCTCATGTTTTCCAAGATATATTATTGAGCAAATGGGTCATATGAGGAGATCCTTCATAATAACTAATGTCAGTCTGTTCTACGACTGTCGGACATGTTCTATATAAATGCAGACGCATTTTATTTTCATTCAGTTTTTTTAATAAACGTGAAGGTTAGCTATTGTTGATTTTATATTGATTGACATTGTATATGTCATTATGTTCGTTGAAATGTTCAAGTTGCTACTTTATTTTACTGGGATCAGATATAGCGTTTTAAAATCAAATTATCTGTCAGAACTTCTGTAAAAATCATGATAATCACTTTAGCTGATTATTCCTAAGCAAGAAAACTAAATACTTCCACATTTATAATACAAGAACTAATTTTACCTCCTCGAAACAAAGAATTCGATTAAACAACGCACCTACGTGAGAATTCATTACGTGAAAACATCTCTTATCTCCCGTGTCACTTAACCCTAGTAGGCTCATTTAGGAAATTGCCTTTTTAATTTTCCGTTACACCGGGCCCAGAACAATAGCGGACTTAAATGAAACCGGCTGTAGGAGCCTTACGTGTATGGCTTGTGCCATTTAGGTTGAAAAAAAAAGAAATGTTCCATATTTGAAAATTGAATAAAGAAAGTGTTTGTTTGAATTTAAGTGAAATTGACGCCAGACAGTAAAAAAAACTCATTGCCATAAAAAAGTGGAATTGACGTTTATGAAATTACTTGAAACTTTTAGCGTATTTTATAGTTTTATAGATGTTTTCGTTCAAAATATTTCGAAGAATTTACAGACACCATGGTTGTGGGAGGACTGACTACTCCTCCCCACCCAGGTTCAAGCCTTGTCGTGGCGTTGGGGCTCAGTAGCTTAATGTGAACCCAGCACCTTGGGTGAAGCAAATTGAACTCTTTCTACTCTTTGGGGTACTTATAAGAAGTGGATAAAAGAGCACGGGAACAGGGGGCGAGGATAGGCACCTCACGCCATTGCACTGTCCCGACGTTGGGAGGGGTTGTTCTGTGGTGCGGGACGACCCCTTTGTGGAGGTGGTGTCGGTTCCTTGAGGGACTGACTAGCCGTCGAGGTGGCCTGTATGCTCAATAGATCAGGGGCACATCACCAAAGGAGGCATTGGTGGCACTCACCGAGTTTTAGTGGGTAGAGCTGCGTCCACGTTATCATCTTTCGGGCGCAGCGAGGCGTTTAAAAAGGACTGACTACTCCTGGAGTATTTGGATTTTATATTGCTTAGATAAAAATAATTAAAGTATTGTAATATCAAACCAATACTTAAGTATCTTGAAATATATATTCAATCGATTCTGACTTTCAGAAATTCTTGGCATTAGTTATAGTTAAATAAGCAATAATCATTTATGAACAATCACATAGCGTTAACCTATTTAAATCTCGCTCATAAAAGCTCGTTTTACGGGTTCCACATAGCGGGAATAAAATTAACATTTTTTTTTTTAATACACACCGATACATTCATATTCTTCATATATGGTGATCTGGCGCCATTTGAACCCAAGCCGCCTTATTCCAAAACGAAGACTAAATATAGTACAGAGTTTAATACCAGCTTTAAACCATGGTCTAATATAAATGTTATTACAAAAACTAGTTTAACGCTAGTAACAGGACTATCTATGGTACTAAAGTTAGACCACCGTGACCCCTAGTTTAACTTCGGTACTAACCTCAAAACTTTAAATTATCAGATGTCTTATGCGTTGAATTTGCGTTTTTTCGTATTAATTGTATTGAAAGGTAATTAAATGAACTCGATGTAGACAAAATTATGGAATTGGACTAACATTTAAAATAATTATTCTGACATCCTTATATAATTTAACATTCTATTTCTGTAATTTTGTTGTATTGTACTTTGTCATTGATATACATACCTATTTTATATCATATGTAATAATTCTAATTAACTCTGATATTTTTCATGTATGTTTGGATTAAATAAACACTAACCTTTTCTTGAGAAGTCCAATTATCATCCCTTTTTTCTTTTGTTGATACATTTTACAACATAAGTAATGTTCGTGGCACACAAATTCACAACAAAAAATATTATACTATTCTTATGAACAACATACCGTCTATTTAGAATCAAAGAACAATAATGGCTGTATTGTAACTATTGGTAAGTGGTAACTCGACTTACATTGCAATAACTAAACATTAAACAATAAACATTTCGATGACATTAGAACTACGCGCGCTTTGTATTTCATTCCCTTATACGCTAGCTATATAAACAACTTAACAGCGAAATATTACAATATTTGTGTGTAATAAACAAGAATTTAAATCACACTACCTCAAAGTACAAAGTAGTAAAGATTTCAGGTATTTTATATAACACAATAAATTTTATTATAAAAATATTGATGTATTTTCCACATTATATTTAATTATAAATTAGCGAGCTTTGCATAAAAAGGAACGGTGTATCAAACTAATCAAATATTGAACGAACAAAATGAATGATATGTTGCTCAATAATCTGTGGATACAATTAAACCAGGGACGATCTTTGGTACTACCTAGACCTCGGTTGGTCCTCGATTTGTAATAAGAATGAATTTTAGTCCATGGACTAACGTTAATACCGTAACAAACCTGGACTTTTCAGTCTTAGTTTAATCCTGGTACTAGATAAGTTTTTTGTAATAAGGCGGAAGATGTCATCTGAAGTAATACTATGCCAAAGAAAAAACGCAATTAATAGAAAGTTAAAATAACTAGGTAGACCTAGAAAGTACTTTTGGCGGATTTCCGTGCACATAAAATTAACTAGTAAGTTTTAATACGAAAACCGATACTTTGAAAATACATCAAAGGGCAGACAGTTAATGTTGCTTTCGTTATGATTATTTTTACTTTCTAAATTCCTAAAAGAAAGTATTTTCCCTTCTTACATTACAATGAATGTTTGACAAAAAATTGTTACACCAGAAACCACGAAACATTTGCAGTCACGTTCATTTGATTTTAAAATATTTTTAAACATGAAAAAAAAACTATTAAGTGGAAGAGTATTATTTCTTGTTGCATTTTGACAAATATCGGCCACTATTTTTTTTTTTTATTCAGTCCAAATAGTACCAAAAGCCCATGTAGGTATCTCTTACTTTCGATATCGCAGGGAAATCCTTATGGATGCAGCCAGGATCTTTGGATAGATACTCTTCACTTTCCTGTGATAAATTAAATTATTTTTGTTTTCTAATGTTGCGCGAATTTCACTCATTATAATGAAACAATTTTTACGGATTTTATCGCGGTTTATTAAGATTTTTACAAGCCCGACGTTTCGGTGTCCTAACATTACAAAGTGATTCGAACTACCCTATGATACATATAGTATCCGAAACGTCGGTATTGTAAAAATCTTAATAAACCGCGATAAAATCCGTAAAAATTGTTTCATTATAATGAGTGAAATTAACGCAACATTAGAAAACAAAAATAATTTAATTTATCACAGGAAAGTGAAGAGTATCTATCCAAAGATCCTGGCTGCATCCATAAGGATTTCCCTGCGATATCGAAAGTAAGAGATACCTACATGGGCTTTTGGTACTATTTGGACTGAATAAAAAAAAATAGTGGCCGATATTTGTAAATATCATTATTTATATATATAAATTATTTTTAATCATAATAGCAGGGCCTTATTGGACAATGTTTCATCTAAGTTAATAAAATTTATGTGAAACTTGTAGTTTTAAACTAAATTTGTACTAATATTATAAAGCTGAAGAGTTTGTTTGTTTGAACGCGCTAATCTCAGGAACTACTGGACCGATTTGAAAAATTATTTCAGTGTTAGACAGCCCATTTATCGAGGCTATAGGCTACATAACATCACGCTGTGACATATAGGAGTTGAGTAACATGGGCCAAGCTGCAGGCAACAGCTAGAATTTTTTTTTTGAACCTACACATCCCTCAAAAGTTGTAAAAATCAAATTAAAATACATCACTTGGTATACACTCCCCTAACATCAAAAGATGGCTAAAGAAAGTATTACCCGGCTCCCGGCTCCAGTGTCTGGTAATTGAATTTATTAGTGGAAGTAATACGTCATTTTGAGGGGAGACAGTGTTTACTGACGGAAATATGAATTAAAGATTAGTATAGAAAATGTTTTAAAAGTACTTCATTTCGTGACACCACGTCTTTAGGAGTAGCCCAAGTAGACTCCTACAACGAACAATACAAAGCGTGGCCAAAACTATTGTATGTCATATTGGACTGCACACAAAATTCAATTAAAATCGGTTTACTACTTTAGGACTCGATTTTTTATAGAAAGATATCATGGGTGTCAAATTTTAAACGCCATACCAAAACAGATGGTAAAAACCAAAATATAGTATAACATAGGGGAGTTTGGAATAACTTTGTTACGTTAGGACGTATGACACCTCAGTGGTTCCGTGACTATGGTTGCTGTAAAGTATCCGAAACGTCGAGCTTGTAAAAAACTTAATAAACCGCGATAAATTCCGTTAAAATTGTTTTACTATAAAGAAGGTAAAAGTAAAAAAAAACGAAATTTAATCATGTTTTTCACTTTTATTTCGCAGAGCTCAACGTATTAAATGTGTTCACGTTTTGTGCTGTAAATAGACCAATTCTGATAATACAGTAAATTCGACTGTCTAAGGAAGCCCGCATACTTAAGAAAGCCGTTAATGTGACTTCGTTTATCCAATATCATCAATAGGAGCCCGCATTAGTGTAGTCTGCCTTCTTCCTATAATATATCCAGAACTAGATGGTTCCTGCGTTTTTTCCTGTCTCAAAACTGAGAAATCATTCTTCCTCAGTTTTTCGCCTCCAACTAGTAGTGTCGAATTAGTTCTTTTAAACAAACCAACGCTTCGTCTCAATATATTAGTATGGATAGGATTTAAAGTAGCTTTTTAATGTTGGTATTGGACATAAATTATTTCACAAGACTATCTTACGCATACTCTAAAATATAATAATGTAAATAGGATTTTTTGTTACTTTGGATGTATTAATTAATCTTCGAAACTACTGATCCGATTTTGAAAATTCTTTTAACAGTATGATGCTACGTTATCATTGAGTTGTATCATAGAGGCTCCAAAATTAATCATCATCAATCCGGACACGGCTGTAAATTGAGTATAATGAGCTTCGCAGGCAACAGCTAGTCTAAATATATCCAGAACATTTTTTTCCTTATTCGTTCTGTTTCTAAGGGCCCCGACTTATCTCCCCGTGGCAGCCCACGTCCGAGGTCCTATCTGCGAGACAAATTGGCCAATGATAACGATTACCTTTTCAATCTACCAAATGGGAGAGCTATTTTAATGTAAATGTAAAAAAGCTAGCAATAAAATACAAATGAAAAAAAATGTGGTTTGGTTAAATACTAAGAGAGGTATCTTTTGGGGACTTACCTATATTACATTATTAACGATATGTAAAGTACTAAAAATCAAGACAATCAGGTAATAAGTCCGCGAAAATAATAAATCTATACAAAAAAGAAAAAAAAAATTACGCACAAAGTGCTAAGTTTCTTGAAGCTGTGTTGAAGGATAAACAAAAGACTCACTTATAATTTTATGAAGGATATTAGATTTTTTTTTTCTAATGTTTACGCGAATTTCACTCATTATAATAAAACAATTTTTTACGGATTTTATCGCGGTTTATTAAGATTTTTACAAGCCCGACGTTTCGGATACTTTACAGCAACCATGGTCACGGGAGGACTGAGGTGTCATACGTCCTATTATTACAAAGTTATTCGAAACTACCCTATGATACATCAATATTTTGGTCAGTCCTATCTACGCAGAAAGTGCTAACTGTATCTTTAATCTGTGACATATTATGCTTGGATTTTGATTTGATAATTTTAATAATGGGATCCCAAGCAGGTGGTAGAAGCCAGCCATCTTCTCTATTGAAATTAGGATGTTTTTTAATTTCAATAGCCTCACGGATCATCCTTGGTTGGAATCTGTGTTCTTTTGCGAGGACTTGTCAAAGGAAGGAAAGAAGGAAAGGAAAGGAAGGAAGGAAAGGAGGAAAAATCTTAATAAACCGCGATAAAATCCGTAAAAAATTGTTTTATTATAAGGATATTAGATACTGGATTCTAAGCAGAAATTTTTGCTTTTGATAGATATAAG
Organism: Helleia helle; assembly: GCA_963853865.1. Classification (NCBI taxonomy): domain Eukaryota; kingdom Metazoa; phylum Arthropoda; class Insecta; order Lepidoptera; family Lycaenidae; genus Helleia; species Helleia helle. The sequence continues at coordinate 5,039,720 of OY971426.1, read as the reverse complement.
TAAAATTAAAAAAGTATAGCATATTACAGTTTTAGATCAATAAGAAGCAAGTTACTTAAACATTCTAAAATCTTAAGGCATATGCTGACAATAACCGTTATGATATATTATGCATGCGTGCATTATGCGTGCACGAGTTACCTTTATATTTCACGAAAATTCAAGCCTGACGCCGGAGTGTGGATAATTGATTTTATTTATGCATGTCATGCATTTCCGTGCAACACCGCCTGTTATTTAATTATTTTAAAGCAATATACAAATATTATATTAAAATGGTTATACTTTAATCTGGTTTATGTAATGTTTATCTATCTCTCTCTCTCTCTCTCTCTCTCTCTCTCTCTATTTTACTATAATAAAGGGTTGATATTAGTATTATTTTTATTTTATTTATTTAGGTTCATCAACAATTGATACGTGAAACAATTTTAGAAAGAAAAAAATGCATCAGTAAAGAAAATAAAATAAACGTATAACAATTATGTACTTACAGATGAACTCAGCCATACTACAGCCATAATAATTAAAATAATGTACCTACACCACAAACATTTAGCACAGCTCTAGATTTTTAACATTATTATTATTATTTATTTACTAGATAAGATTTCTATTCTGTAGATTCAGTAACATAGACCAAATGGTGTTTTTTTTTTTTTAATTATTGGTGCTTTTCTCTTTTGCACCATTTGTGCCAATTTTCCTTACTCTATGAATTAAATTTTACATTTATTTCTACGCGCTTAAATTCCAATTACAATTTGTTAAATATTTTAATTTTTTCTCTGTTATGCTAATCATTCTCACTCAGTTATTGTGATATTAAACAATAATAGTTCAATCAATATTCCAGTAGTCGCCATGTCTCATATTTTGCATTATAAAGGGTAGGTACGATATTATTGGCTCAAGCTGACTCAGGCAGTAGGCTCCTGTGTGCCTGTGTTAGGTTTCCCTGCGATCCTAATACACTCCGTAAGCGATCCGTCTTTTAATAGGTTTAGGTAATTCTGTTACGTGTACTAAATTTATTTTTAACACACTAGTGTTTTTATGAATGTGCTGTTTATAGTTTCTATATTATCATCATCAGCGCCTATTCGTGTACTGTTGAACTTGAACTCAATGAACGCCGAGACGGCAACAGGGACATATAACAACAATGAATAAAGAGCTGGTTGCGCGCTTCTGAACCTATACTTGACATTTTAACACACGGGTGTAGCCTCAGCGTGCGCCGTGGTGGAGCCGCGCCTTAAGGTCGATCATCTTTGACGACCTCTGTGGCACAAGCCGGAGGTTGCGGGTTCGAATCCCGCCAGGGAACAAAAATATTTTCTGTGTTCCTGGGTCATGGATGTGTATAAAATGTGTGTATTATATAATAAAAATCTTAAATATATGTTTAGTATAAAAGTATTAAATATATTTCCGTTGTCTGGTACCCGTAACACAAGTTCTTCGAGAACTTACCACGGGACCAGACTGACGTGGTGTGAAAGCGTCCATAGATATCTTTCCATACAAACACAGAACAGTAATTACTTCAATGTTTGACGTTGACCATGAAAAACTAAGTATAATATAAATTATCTCGTCGTTATCTATGTATGTATGTACCCAAAATCGTAAAAAATATACATTTAAAAAATACAAGCTTCTAAACTTTCGTATTTTAACACTGATTTTAGCCCAACTTTGGGCGAAAATAAATAGTATACGGAGCACGAAAGCTCATAAATAAAGCCCGTACAGAAATAGTTTATTTATTCAAAAGTTCAAATAAATTTATTTTAAAAAGATACACTTATAAGTTTTTCTATAATAACTGTTTTGCTAAAAGGACATTTTCGGAAAGAATCATTGTGCATTTCATTCTAGCACACATGTTCGCGCACTATGTCAGGTGAGATAGCAATCATTTTGTTAGAGTTCGCGCCGTCGACTAGTTGAACCCTTAAGACACAACCGTCCTTGTAAGATCTGTGTTAATATCCTAAACTAAATGTGTATATTAGAGTCTTATATAACTTATGTTATAATTTTCTATAAATAATGTCTAGCAATGGAAGGATAGAAACAAATAATGATGTAGACATAACATAATATATGACCAACTTTAATATCAGCTTCAGGCGGACGTAATAACATTTGAAATATATAGTTTTAATAATGTCCAGAAAAGTTGGGGACCTCTGAACTTAAGCAATAAAACCGCGCCGGGTATACCGGTTTCGGGTTTATATAAAAAAATCAATAAATACTAGTATAGGGCGCTCTTTGAAGTTTTTATTGTGGTCCCACACCATAAAGTAGAAATACGCATATTGTTAATACTTCATAAGTTAGTGAGAGAAATGCTATAAATAACTGTAGGTTTATTGTTGAACTGTGTTATGTTTGACTTTTAATTGTAATTTTTTGTTACCTACTTATTGGATAGTGGACTATGGTCTTGAATAATAATCCTGGAACTACTTTTGTTTTCAAATATGAACATTTATGTATTAAGTCTCTTGAACTAGCTATTCCCAGACAAAGCCGAAATATCTAGCTCAGTGAATTAAAAGTAAAACACATTAATATCCCGTTTAGTAGATGTAATAATGAACAGCTAGTTTTCAATGTTGTATAATTGTTGTGTCCTACAAGATACAACCCAGTTTGTCCACCACTTCAGTCATTATGACCAATCCTATGATTTGTTTTTGAGATTAATAAGTTATTTCATACAGCAAACTAGAAAACAACGATTTAGATTCAAGTCGCTGTTTTAATTTGGACATAGAAATCTGAAATCTCACTTTTACTCTATCCATTTACTTTAAGGCGAGTCACCGCAGGCGAAAAATGGTTTGCCAAATCAAATTCTTGAGATACTAATTTTTATTAAATAACGGTCGCACAAACAATATGAGAGATACCTAAAGATATTGTCTAAAAGATTTGCTAATTGGTTACACGATAAGATGTACTTAACCCGATCATAAAAAATCCTGAAAACATGCTAAAATAAAAACTAAAACGAATAATGTACTAATAAAATATGCAAGTTTGCACATCATTTTATATGGAAATATATAATTTTCAATACTACAGAGAACGTGCTATTTTTTAAAATCCGAAGTCCTATATTTTTATTCAAATTTATCCCACTCGAATGCTATCTAGCGTTTTCACAAGACGCCGCAACGCTCGCTACCCCGCCAGTCCCGGTGATTCGCCTTAACTCCATTGTAGCATCTAAGTTCTAATCAAATACCGTATCAACGTCATATAAACTCCGTCTCATATTAACTCTCACAATAGTAATTAAAGTGAACAAAAGACGCGTCTTCTGGGAAGGGTAGACGTCTTCTCTAATACCTATTAACTTGGTCTTACGTAATCTTTGGGATGCATTGTCTGGGGTTGCTATACAAATTAAGACAAGATTATGCAAAGTGTATTAAACCTAGTGATACTTATTTAGTTGATTTCCAAGGCTTGTTTTTTTTTCTTTGTTCAATGTTGTTTTTCAAAGTTCACAAAATATCTATTGCTCAAAAAATGAAAATCGATCAATATTGCTCCGAAACTCTAAATCAAATCCTGAAGTCTGTTTGAAAAGCTTTGCACGTTTTAGTCTGATCGTTTTATAGCATTCTCGTTTATAATTGGGTTGTATATAATAATTATTAAATCAGTAGATAACAATAATTGTGATTATGATGAAATAATAATATAGGATTCGAAATGAAGACATCCGCCAGAGAACTAAAGATACCGATATCACGCGAAGAATAAGCTTGTTGAAGTGGCAGTGGCCTGGTCACACACTCAGGAGAACGGATGGCCGATAAGCCGATGAGATTCAAGAGAGGAGGCCGCGTTCGGATAGACGAAGTGTTGGTCGGCCATTAACCAGCTGGGAAAGACGATGTCCGTGCTGTGGCTGGTCCGTGTTGTCCGTGATGCGAGTGGCAAGGGATCGGTCGTCTTGGCGATAATTGAAGGAGTTAGGAGGCCTATGTTCAGTAGGGACGGATAGAGACTGATGATGATGATGAACCAATGAGCTTAATGATGTTAAGAAATCTATATTTAAGAACTTAAATAGATGTGCAATCCGATCTACCGTGTCCTTAATCCTATTGTTTATCGCCTCTGACGTCGCGTAACCGTAGATTGGAAACAAGATCTTCGCCTCAAACGGTGGGGGCAACGAAGAATTTTTTAACAGCATCTACTGTGAGCAATTATTATTGTGTACCGTAGTAAATAATTAATTTTACGGTTATTAGTATACCGCTCTTTATAAATTAAAACAAACGAATAAATTGTCTAAGTGCACCCATACGCATGCACAGTGCTCCTCCCTCCATTCCCACGCTGCATATGCATACATTCGCATAGTATGTATGTATAGTATGCCACTCCCCTCAATACTATTCATCAAACAAATTTGATAGTTGACCTCACATATAGAAAACGGGGTTCGTGGAACATGCTGACAAATATTTAACATCAGCGTTTGTCTACTGCGGCCTCTTTGAATAAACGTCAAGACTTACATCTAATCATGTCGCCAACAGAGATCGTCATCCTATGTATGTGGAAGTGTCTCTGTAATTAATTTAAGACAGCAAATGAAACAATAATATCATTTTTTTTTAATGTTAGTTGGATAGGCAATCTGGAAAACGTACCACCTGATGGTAAGTGGTCGACGTATACTAGTATGCCTGGAACGAGCCCAGGCAACTCATTTATGTGTTGCCTATCCTGAGACATAAGATGTTAAGTTTCGGTGCCAGTAATTACACTGCCTGTCTTGCCCTTCTCTCCGAAACACATCAAAGCTGTTTCACGGGAGAAACAAGCAAGATGGTGGTACCCATGCAGCCGGGAGCGCGGCACAGCGCTTCCCTCCCACCGGTGAATAATCTCATACTTCGGAGCAATCTTTTTTCCCCTGTATACATAAGTATATTTATATACTAGACACGTGTCATAGAATAGGACAATACTACGGAAATAAACAAAAATCACACTTTATGTGGATCACTGGAAGACCACGCATCACGCTGTATCATTTTAAGACATTTATTTATCACACTGTAACACTTGAAGACATTTTTCATCACGCTGTATCATAGGAAGACAACCATCACATGATGCAGGTAACATGTAAATTTTTGTCCCGGTATATGCGGTTTTATCGCTAAGTGCTAGCTTAGACCGACTTAGACTATCGACTTAGTATAAATTTGGACGATTTTGTGCGATATACTCACTGCAAATTTGACACTACACTATACACTGTTATCTAAAGACTTATTAACAAATACGCTGTAGTTGCTATTGACTTTTATTACGGTCTTGACGTTTATTAAAAGCTATGCGACAGTGGTCGGGAAAAAGCTGATGATGATGATGAAATCATTACATGATCGGAGATATAATATTTAAATACCTACAAAGAGCGGAGATTATATTCCTTATATTATAGAGATAGTATTCCTTTATATAAAATTGATAAGATGTTTCCTATTGTATATAAAGTGCGGGAAGTACGTTATCAGTATATTGAAACTTTCTTTTCCTGCCCGTTCCAGTATAACAGAATTGACCATAACCAGCTTTCGCTTTCAAATGACAAAACTCTTGTCATACAATTGTATTGCCCTCCATTGTTTTGATGCTTATCGTTAACTGGTTCCATACAAACCTTACACGGAGGATGTAAGAGCTAGATTCCAATGGCCCCTATAATAAAGGCGGTATTGTTGCACGTATAATTTTTACCTAATTGTCACTTATGAGGTTGAGAAAGTTCAGAGATATGTAACCAGTTTTATTTGTCAAATTATATAACTTTATAGTCCATTGAAAGGTTACGCGCTTCTGTTTGTGTACTGAGATGATATATCAAGCTTAATTTAATCCGTAACTTTCACTATAATTGTTATGACCCGAAGCGATTCTAAATGATGTATAGACCGCTTTCGACGAACGTCAAGATGACTGATGCTGTCTTATAAAGTTGGACCAACAGAAGCCAAAACTTTATTTATTTAGAGTACTTCAAGTTAATGCTTTTTAATCCTAAAAGCTTCCTAACAAATTAAATATGTATATCCTAAAAGATAAGCGACAAATATTTATAGAGATAAAAGTTTAAGATGCCGTGTCTATAATGCAATTGAAAAGGACTTTCACTGAATTGTTTTTTTTTTTTTATTAAACAAAAAAAATGAAAATTGCCAGCGTTAATGATAAAAATTCCCAAACAAAACACGTCTGTAGAATTTTATTGGTTTTCAAACGACAGTCAAAAAAGTTGTCAATTTGAATAATTGTCAAAAAACCATTGTCCGTGTCTCCTTTTGTGATTTAGACGTTGGGCACAAAACACTCGCGAAAACGTTTTTATAAAGTTAAGGGATTCGTGGCTCTATTCTCCGGTTTTTTCATAGGGAATACGATGTACATTATACATTATTATAGTATCCTTTATTTAATTTATATTATTGTATTTTGCTTCTTGAGTGCGCGACGATGGTCTAGTGGGTATGGGCCTCTTGAGTGAGAGGTCCGATACTGAAATTTGTGATGCCTTGAAATGCATTTTTCTAAATTTCTACGTGCTCCTGAACATGAGACCATCACTTGCTCACCGGTGAAGGAAACATCGTGAGGAAACCTGCATACCTGATAAGATTAAAAGTTGTATTGGGTCAACATCCTCCTCGCCTGATTTCGAGGAGGATATCCGTGCCCAGCAGTGGAACATATAAGCGTTGTATTGATTGGCGAGGCATTTGTCGTCTTGGCGTTCATTTAAAGAGGCTTACGTCCAACAGTGGTAGGAAACATTGATGATGATGATGATGATGATATTGTGTTATGGTGTTTTACAAAAGGTTTACGATATATGATTGTTAATTAGCAGGTAGTCTTAATTTATTGCGTCCGCATGAAATGCTTTGTATACGTAAATACTACTAAATGGCAGTTATTTCATGAACTAGCTATTTAGTCCGGCTTTTTCTGTATATAATGATAGGAAATTGTAAGAACAGAAGTAGTAAAAAAAATATATTTGAAGATAAACCTGTGAACTTTACATACGTCTTAGTCCGGATTGTGATCTATCCATGTCTATAATTTCTTACAAAACTGTCCAGCCATAAACATGTGACTAAACAACAAACTATAACTTCTACATTACCAACATCAGTAGGAGCCATTCATTTGTATCTGTAGGTATTGATAGTCCTTTGCTATTCATTGGTAAAAACGATTCCAAAACAAAATTAGGCACGAAAACTTTGAGTTCGAAATGTGAAACGCAAGGCGTGTCAGGTTCTGGCCATTATTGAAAGGTACCATGTGCAGGACCTTGCCATTGTCCCTTTGCCCTTTGTGTCTACCCTTCGCTCTGCCCCCCGAGATTCGCCCAGGCCGTAGGAAATTCGTTCGTATTATAATATGGCAGATTGTTTTGTGCTAAATTAAAAAATAACTTGTTTTGTAGTTTTGGAATTATCGTTATATTAAATGTAATTTACTTGATGAAATTATCTTAGCTAGGTATACTAATATTACAGGCAGGTAATTTTTGTGAGTGTGGTAGAAGGTACTATATGGTGGTATAACTCACCCGATATAAAAAAATCACCAGGATAATAAGCGACAGAGTGACATAAGCTTTTAAAAATAATAATTATCGTTAGTCCGAAAATGGTTGTAAAACTTTACGCGGTACAGGAAACTTTTATCTTTTTTCGGATTGATCTATGCCAGGGGTCGGCAACCTTTTCAGTTGGAAGAGCCAAAAATTAGAATTTATATAATTTCACAGTTTTCAAGAGCCACAAATTTTTTTCACGTATAAACGAATATCGATATGTTACGATAAATAAAATTTTTAATTTTACCCCCTTGTCCTTTGACCTTAAGGTCCAAAATAGCGTTGTATGCGAAATTAGCTCGAGTTTCGTGGCGCACGTGTGTGATTACAATGGATTAAGGTTTCCATTTCTATAGAATTTGTATTGATCGCTGTATCCCTCGCTGCAGAAGGAATCGTAAAACGGATTCATCTTTTTTATCCACGCTGAAATCAATGAGGATTTCATTATTATGTTTTATTGTGGATTTAGTTTTATTATTTACTAACTTTGTATTAAGAGAAAACTCACGAGGGTCTAGCAAAAGCACGAAACTGAGATAAGCTTCTTTTTATTTTAAATTTTAATCATTTTATTTTAATAACATTTTTTTTAAATTAACTTATTCTTTAAACTCTTAATAGCTAATATTTTAATTACATTTTCATACTAACATTCGATTTTATAGTAGTTATTTATATAGCGTTTTCATTGTATATACAAAACTACTTTTTTACTTTGTCCTGGATTATTAAGACATTCCCGACGTCATAACGACCGTGGACGGGAGGGGTTTTTGTTAACCTCAAATATACAAAATAAACTACACAATAAGATCAGTTTCTTCACCAATTTCGTCACGTGGTCACCGTTCCACCCAGTTGCAGGGTCGCCCTGACCTTATCATTGCATAACTGAATCATTACTGACCACATCATTATATAACTGTATCATTATTGTACTATCAACGTGTCTCATTATTTTTATTTTATTGTTTCAGGTAAGTTTACGAGGCGTTGGAGTAATTGTAAGATGTCTTTTATGCTGTTGATGTTATTACGCTTTTTTGTATACCGTCAAAAATTAATCCGACCAAGATTCCCGGACTAATTATGGGCCTGCAAGATACAGTTTAGGACTGGAGTCCGCTTTGGGAAGTTGGAGGACTGGTATATCTCCAACGAGATAAGCTAATGATCACCGTAAACCTTCTAGACTTATAAGCGCTTAGAAATTGTCTTAGTATAAATAAAAAAAGAATAGAAATATTGTTATCATCTTCAGAGCTTTTTCACTCACTATATATAAGTCTCCTCTAATGAACACCAAGACGGCCTAATTGTTAGCGGAATACCACAGCTGGATAGGTCACATATAGGCGTATACAGGGCGCTAAGTCTATTTTACCATCTGGTGAAAAGGAAGATGTTATTTTTATTGATCTAAAATTATGTAGATGTAAAGATATTATTTTAGGGTTGTCGATCCAAAATTAAGTGGAACATATGCCTATCAGATGCCAGGAATTCGGAAACGAGATGATTTTCTGGCAAATTGCCAGATCGTTGTCTTCATTGAGAGGCGCATGTCTATCACGAGATGGAATGGTATAAAATAATATTGTTTAAGAACTTAAACGATGTGTACTACCGACTATAATGATAATTATGAGTTAGGTGAAGCCCAGTCAGACATTTCAAGATTGCGATAGTTCCCGGAGCGAGCTAATTACTGATCATTACTGACCACACTGATCACTACGATCATAAACTATCATTAACAAATACTAATGTGAAGCTTAGACACCGACCCGTCGTGGTCGCGGGTTCAATCCTCGCCCAGAACAAAAACACATTGACATCATTATTTAATCTGGGGTCATGGCTATATACACAAGGATTATACATATTTATATATCTTCAATTTATGTACGTGTCTAGTTCTTAAGTTTTTACGAGTTTACAGACATTTTTTCTATTGTAGAAGGCCTTTACTCGTAAATATGATGATGATGATGGTATCCAAAGACTTTCACACAAAAGCTTTTATAAAGCCCCCTAGTCCGTGTTTACCAGATAAGATATGTGTAGATAACCCGCGGTGTACGAGCGTTGTCTGTCCGCCTGGAATGTAGGGCCGGGTTTTCTCAACTAGTTCCAGCGGAAACAAATTTCAATAACATCTTAAGCGTGTAATTGCCTAGGCCCTAGTCTCTATTATTAATCTATCAAAGCTTGCTTGAATATTTCAAACTTTTTTTGTAATGCCATATGCAAAAAACTTTCTGGAAAGGTAAGCTTTTCGCGTCTATCATTGTTCTGTATCTTTATTGGATCATATCTTCTAAACCACTCGATGGATTTCTTTAATTAAGGTATCGTTAGATTCATCTCATACCAAGTGTTCTTAGATAGGTGCCAAATAAAATTGGGGGCTGCTAGATTTCATTGTTTTTTTTTCGCTGTCCTGTAAAGGCCATCTGTTTCTCTCTATCCTGACGTATCTTTCGTAACACTGTTTTTAACTTAACTTAAAATTAGTAGTTGGTATTATTACTATTACTAATGCGTAATACATGATGACCTCTGTGGCTCAGTGGTAAGCGTGTTGGAGCCTCAGATGAAGTAAAAAAAGGTAGATAGCGCACTTGGAACAAGAAAGTGAAGCCACTTTTTTAAGTATGTGTGAGTGAATGAAGGGTTGCCATTTTTTATAATATCCCTTAAAATTGTATATTAATAAAAATAGGTAATAAGTGAATGCGACAGTGAATATTTTTATAAAATACAATAATATTACGAATATGTAGGAGGCGTGTAGGATCACTTTATAAACTGTCTCAATAGATATCTTATTGACACAATTGTATTATTTATTTATTTATTCCCATGAATGTAGTAAATACATAGGTGATATTAAAAAAAAAACAAGTTCTATACATTCTACCATAACATGGTGTGTGAAAATAAAACTTTACATAAATAAACAATTAATATAAATTAATAGGAAAAAATAGTTACAATTAAATAAACTTGATAAATACAACATGTCCTTAAAATCATTGTCAGAGAATATCAGTTTCGAAATAATTGATTATAATAGTAATTAGAAAGTCACATTTTATCAATACACAATTTAAATTAAATACATAATATGTCGTTTTCCATTAAAAAACATTTAACTTATAAAAACATTTCTCTGCAAGCCACACTGTTATATTTTTTAAAATTTATTAAATGGTAAATCTTTGAATTTATAAATAATTAAATACATAGTCCTGCTGTGGGTACGTGAGTCCCAAAAAAAATACAACATAGGTTATACGAGGTCATTTCGATTCAGTCATATAGCGATCAAATACTAAAATAATAATTATGTCACCTCTGTACTTAATTATTTTGCTATGGCTTTGCCTGCAATTGACTTACCCACTATTGGGCTATTAGAAATACTAACTTCTGGCAACACTCTTCCGATACGTCATTTCGGGGCAATAATATTATTTATGTTGATTAACCTCAAAATAGTGTTAAAATATCTTAAAAGAATATAGTCTTGTGTTTATTTATGTGTGAAACGATATTTCTTTAGACTTGGTCTTGGTCACTTTTGTATTGTTTTTACTCCATTTAATTACACAGAACTGTATTTTTTTGGCAAACTTACTGCACGACGACTCGTAAGATACTAACAAAAATGAGCTTAGTTTTGGTGTGATGTGTGCGTGAGCGCGTGTATTTACATAAAGGAGCTTAGTTTTGTGGCTTCAGTATTAGCAAAGGCCGTGCGTCATCTACCTTTTTTTACTTCATCTGAGGTTGGAGCTCAAGCCGGAGGTTGCGGGTTTGAATCCCGCCTGGGAACAAAAAATATTTTCTGTGTTCCTGGGTCATGGAAGTGTATTAAATATGTATATTATATAATAAAAATCTTAAATATATGTATAGTATAAAAGTATTAAATATATTTCCGTTGTTTGGTACCCGTAACACAAGTTCTTCGAGAACTTAGCACGGGACCAGATTGACGTGGTGTGAAAGCGTCCATAGATATATTATTCTTATTATTATTATTACTAATTTAGTATGTAAGCGGGCTCCAGTTCGGATACCAGTACCTCCTGTCTCGTCCTTTTTTCAATACCCTTTTCAATTGCAAAAAAAAAAAAAATTGAATGTGAACCTAACCATCAGCATTTTCTTTGGTACACGTTACGCGACATTTTTCTCTCTTACCTTTAAACATTCTAAATCGATAAGGTTTCTCTCAGCTCTAAATTTCATATCATGGGTACATTAGAAAAGTTCACATGACAGGTTTTGTCGTAGGTTGTTCAATTGTTACACCTACCAGGAGACCATAAAATATCAATAGACATTAAACATGTATTAAACACCCATGATCCTCCGATCTCTAATGTTATGAGATTAGAGGTCTTGTCTTCAATTGAAAAAAATTTGACAAGTTACATGACAAAAGTTGTATCGTAAGTTAGCACTTAGTGGATTTCTTAGCATAAATTTAAAATGGCTTGTTAGGATGTCTAATAAAAAAGTGACATGGCAATATTTAATATGTAAGTACCAGGAGAGGATAAAGTATTAGGATGTAGAACAACAATCTCTGGTCTGTATTGGTTTCGTGGTCCCACGTAAAGGAAAGTTGACCGAGGGGGCAGTTATTGATTGTAATGTATAGAAGTGGGGAACTTGACAACAACATGTACAAGAACAGAACACAGCTATTGGGGCAGGTCGCTTTCGCCTAAGTTATTTCATCTATAGGAGAAATCTAACAAGACTGTGAACTATGTGAATGGAATATTAGGTCTAGACGAAACATTGTAACTGGGGTGATGATGATGATGATTTAGTAACTTGATTTTTATATTATAATTGTCAATAACCGTTCACTAGATATAGGCCATTCTCAGACGGCGGATCCGATACTTGCAATATATTTGTAAATTATAAGTAACAATTTAAGTCTCAATTAGTGTATTACACAATTTATATCACTTTTTTCTAAAGACAAAACTTTTACAGTTTACTTTTAAGTTTAATCTTTTATATATGCTGGGATAGTCTCTAGTAAACGATAAAAAATGTATTACTTTTTATAACAATCTAACAATAGTGTTTACCTTAAAAAAAGCGTAAAATGACATACATTTCGCGCCTGTTTTGGAGCAAATTCGTGCGAACAAAAAGAGATCTTTACACAAATGTGCAAATATTGATAGGCAGATAACTTGCAGATGTCGCACCCCACATTGTTTGATGGGGGAATCACAATGGGCAGAATCTTTTGTACCCAGGAGAGGGCTCTTCATCAACACTTTTACTATTACCGCAAAACGAAGAGGACATTTTAATTGAGTTTCGTTTTTAACTTTGTAACATCAAAGTGAGTGAGCTAAGCGATATAAAAAGTGGGAGAATATATATATATATATATATATATATATATATATATATATATATATATATATTGTTTTTTTTTTGTTGCCATATTATAAAGACAGCAATATTTGCTGTTTATCTTTTAGTACCGGCTGTCGTGTACCTACGCCCAGGGGCTAATATTATTTTATAGACTTATATTTTATAAGATTATCTTTGGTTTGATTTAGCAATGCCTCCATAAAGATTATCTTCTTACTGTCGGCCATTAAGGTGGGAAGACGATCTCCGTGCGGTAGCCGGTCCGTGTTGGATGCGAGTGACAAGGGATCAGCCGTCCTGACCTTCATTGAGGGAGGCCTATGTTCAGCAGTGGACGGATGTAGGCTGATGATGATGATAATGGTGACTGTGATTGATCATGATGTATTTCCTCAACTCTTTACGAAGCAAAATAGATACAAGTCCTCACTAAATCTAGAGAATGTAAACATTTTAAGCATCAAATTGTTCGAAATTCAAAGATTAAGTCAACTTGGCGATTGTTTTATTCAAATAGTATTAAGTAATTAAATTTTCCAGGTGAATTAATGGCGGTTGTCATAATTCTATTTTCAAACACAACATCATTGTTTTCGTATTCCATATTTCCAGATTCCCTTTATGATTTCGGGCAATTGGGTTTATTAATGCTTAGGTAGTGATATTTGTGTTTCTATGGTATTTTATTGTTTGTGTTATATAAATGTTGTTCGTAGTGAATAAATATATAGGTAAAGTTAGTGGGCAAGTTTTGCCAATTATAATGACAAGAAAATAGTTGCGATCGTACAATTAAAGATATGCATATCACGTATTCTTAAGAACACGATTCAACAAGGAAAAGAATTAATTTGCGTTTTTGTATAAAAAAACATGGCGGCACAGCGCGCCTTTATGAAATTGTTTCGCGCCAAAAACAATGTAAAAAATATTTGCCTAATTTTTTATTTGGCTCAGTTGTGCCATCCCCCGGGTTTACTTTTACTTAACTTTATTTAAAATAAACAGGCTGGTGTAAGCGGGGGACGTGCCTTAAATTTCTGAACGACTAAATGGTGGTGTATTATTTCGGCTGGCAATAACAATGGCGGTTAAAAATGTTAAAATCGTTGAAGGAAAAATAATTAGAATATTCTTTGTGATACGGAGAAATATAAGTTTATTGTAGCCTTTTTTACTTTTATGATGTTTTCTTTCGTGTAATTAAATTTCATGTAAATGAAGATGTCTATAAGCTCTAATTATTGTCATGAAAATATTATAGGTCTAAGTTTAGAGAATCTATTTAACTTTAAAAGATATTTTAGATATTTTAGTATCGTAGAAACGACTGATCTAGTTCGCCTATTCATCACCAGATTGCCTTGCTCTTTGTGCTGTTTTCGTGACTGTTAGTACTGACCGTTCCCAACTTAGTATATTATATATAACTTTACATTTCCTTAACTTGCGATACTACCGCAGCCTTTTCTGGATAAGTCAAAGCAACTGTTAAAACTGATAAAAATGTGCCAAATACCTCACCTACATAATTAGAAATACCCTGGCCCCATGGACACAACAAGAAATGGCTACGCAGAATTTTCACATGTACATACATTTTTATATTATGTTATTACGAGTAAAAATTAAGGCCAATTATCACCATTTCACAATGAATATCATCTGGGGATATTTGCCCATTCCAATACGTGTCAGAGCGATGTTGAGTTACACAACAATCGTAAACTCGGACGACGTCGATCTCGAAAACTCGAGCGGTTGGCGTCTAATTGAAATCGCCGTTTTCATTGAATTATTTTTACGAGTTTTATCGAAATATCACATTTATCGTCTTCGAGGTTTAATCTTTACATTTTATGTGTATGACTTATATAGGTATCTTTGTAAATTTACATTCGTATTTTGCGAATACGAGTGGGATGCTTTTTGTGCCGCGATCCCATCTGCATGGCTACTACCAACCTAATTAGATCTTCTGTGCTGCAGATTTTCTGTTTTTCTAAAAGCAGATCATGTAGACCAGTTCCTGGTACTGACACATCAGACTCAAGATCACTATACAAAATACGGGCTGGCCCTGGTTGGCTGATCTTACCTTCAAGCGACTCGTGTCGTTTGTCTATCCGTTTGATCATCATCTTCGGCCTCTATCCGTTCACTGCTGAACAAAGGCCAAGACAACCGATCCCTCGCCACTCGCATCCAGCACGGACTGTACGGAGATCGTCTATCAGCTTAATATTTATAATAACCCTTTGCCTTTAACTGGATTCGAAGTCGTGACCTCAAAATGCACAACGCCAGATATTTTAAATCTATACTCTATTGATTTTTTAAAAAGAACCGACTGGTATGAATACAAACAACGAAAATAGATACAAAAATATATTGAGGATGTTGGTTTGTTCCTAAATATTGATTCGTGACACGTTGAGTGAATTATTAGGAATTAGTGGATTTACTAATAATCTGTTCTTTGATGATAGCTTTGTTGGGTTTATTAGTGTTAATAATATGGTAGCTTATCTTTCTTGTAATCGATTAATTTTAGTCTCGTATACAAGGCGAATATAATGCTGAAATAATAATGGTGAAGAATCCCATTTTAAATAGTTTGAAGAATATGATTATTTGTGTCTGTCTGTGTCATTGTAGTTCTTAAACGGTTGGACTGATTTGGATTCTATTTTCTCTATTTGAAAGCCGGTTTTCCAGCGGTGGTTCTTACACGTGTTTTATCAAAATCGGTTAAAAACAGCTTTGCTGTGTTTCGGAGAGAAGGGCAAGACAGGCAGTGTAATTACTGGCACCGAGACTTAACATCTTGTGTCTCAGAATAGGCAGCACATAAATGAGTTGCCTGGGCTCGTTCCAGGTAAACTAGTTTATGTTCATGGGTGACGTCGACCACTTACCATCAGGTGGCACGTTTGCTAGTTTGCCTATCCAACTAACATAAATAAAAAACATACGTTGGAAATTTATAAAATGTACTATCTTTTTAATTATTAATATATATTTTTTTATTATTTACGCGTCATATTTTTTTGTACACCTATGCAAGAAGCGTTGCCAGTGTGTGCCACAGCTCAGCAACTGCTAACCTTGCTCAGCATGGCAATTAAGTAAATTCTTATTCGCGAATTAAGCGGATGTGCATTCCGTGATCGAATCTGGTGATTATACCGATGATTGGAACGAATCTAGGTATTCGTGTAATTGGTTCAAATTACTGTGACCGAATGATTGCTGGACCGAATTGTCCAAGTTCAAGGTCATTCCAAGGTCAATGACTGGTGAAAGCCGCGTGGAACTTTGGGCCAAAATTTCATCACAGACAAATAATGTCCAATATTGTACTTAGAAGCTTATTGAATATTAAAAGCTTAATGAATCTAGGCCCTAGTGCATTAAAGCGAAGGCTTTTTTTTCTTTTACGCCGGGAAATGCTCTGAGGTGGTGAGGTGGACTAAGCTCTGCCCACTAAAACCCGGCGAGTGCCACCAATGCCGCCTTTGGTGAGGTGCCCTGGATGCAATGGATTGAGTAACCAGGGCACCTCGACGGCTAGTCAGTCCCTCAAGGAACCGACGCCACCTCCACAGAGGGGTTGTCTCGCACCACAGAACAACCCCTGGCAATGGGGTGAGGTTCCCATCCTCGCCCCTTGTCCCCCTGCTCTTTTGTCCCCGCTTCTTATAAGAGGGATACAAAGAGCACCTCCCCCGGCTCAATTTGCTTCGCCCAAGGTGCTGCTGGGCACACCCTAGACTACTGAGCCCCACCGCCACGACAAGGCTTGAACCATGGTGGGGAAAGCGAAGGCTACTGAGTAGAGCCAGTGAAACCAACTCAATGATAATTAGTTCATTGTTTTTATAATCGATTTGGAGAAATGTGTTTTTTTTATTTTTTCGGATGGATCTATGCTAATGGCCCGAAAGCCCTTATGCTTCGTCGGATTAGTGTGAGCCCATTTGGCTCACTATTGGTTTGTTAAAGTGGGGGGCTGCCCCCCGCCAACCGTGGAGTCTGCGACCACACGGCCTCCTGGCGTCAGGTTGGTAATGTAGTAAATGTATCAGAGAAATTAGCAATTTCTATGATAACATTTTCTAAGAATACGAGAAGGTCTATTTTGTGATGTTTTATCAAAATCGTTTTTCAAAATTTTATGAATAAAAAATATATCCAGTCCCAAATTTATAAATTATATAATCCGTTTAAATGACAAACATTAGGTAGAGGTCCTTCAGACCATAACTTATTTAACCCTTTCCACCATTATTATATTATAAATGCGAAAGTAAATGTCTATTATTTTCACGGCGAAATCCCCGATGAGACTTTGAATAAGTTAACGAAGCTATAAATTATATTACAAAGTAATCATTATGAACATGTACCCACTGGATCGGCCATCTTGACGTTTATTAAAGAGGTGCAGCAGTGGACGGGAAAAAGTCAATAATGATGATGGTATTATTATTTTTTTATTTACTAAGAGCTGGATACAAGTCCTTTGCCCTGATGGTATTAATAAATCTAAGTGTGCACAGACTCAAAAGTGGAAGCCGTGGCAAACATCCGAATTGAGAACTTCCTTCTTTTTAAAAAATGAAACAATATTTATTCTTCATTAATTAAATTGATCATCGGTGAATTTGAAAATCGCCACGAGATAATAAATGCAGATGGTAAAATTGACATGGACTTAATGGCTTCCTAGTTACTAACGAGGGCTTTACGACAGGTGCTTCCAAGGTCGTTAGTAAGATTGGATAACGGATTGTTAATAGTTTTAGTTTTATAGATGTGAAGACAAAGATTTTTATGATGATCAATTTGTGAAGCATTTGAAAATTGCGAATATTATATTTTATAGCACCGCCGTGATAGTTGAACGGGTGCAAAATTAATTTTTTAGGCGTTTCGTTTAGGCGTAATAATAATATATCATTATCTACTCCAGTGGTTCTCAAAAAATAGACTAGAAACTTGTAAAACTTAAAATTAAGGTCAACAACCTTATCACGAAAAAATTACAGAGGATTTCTTAGTCCGAAATTACTTGCTCATTGGTCGTAGTCCTTTCTTATGGATCTTGAAAAAAAAAGTGTCTTCTTTTTATTTAACCATCGTCACTTGCGCCATTCTGCCAGTGTAAAAAAAGTATCGGTTAATTCATTTCTACGTTGTCAATCACGCGGCGCCTGTTCACGACATAACGCCGTCTGTGCACTTTAATTGCAGGTTTTTATCAACATTCCATTTGGAACTAACATCTATCTATCTAACTATCCATTTTTTATCTGTACGTAGTGGCAGAATAATCGAGCCTACATATTAAAAGTAATCAGACTTTGTAACGGACTATGATTGATGAGTTATGATACCTTGGTACAACCGGAACGCCTTGCTTAATATACTGGGAAGAGCAATGGAAGGGTCGCAGGGGGGCAGGTTTAAAATGGGATGGGATGGTATTGAACTTGTTGAAGAAATTGCTTTTTATGGTCATAAGAACCTTGAAATAGCTAACGATTACACGACTTCTTCGTGGTCATCATGGAACCCTTTGTTTCAATCTATACAGATAAATAAAATTGGAGTGTCTGTTTGTAACATAAAAATAACCGCTTTTTACTAAATGCATATATATGGATGTATGTACACGGTACGGTATATGTACACGGTACATATACCAAAATAGCACTTTTTACAATTTTTGTCTGTCTGTCTGTCTGTCGGTCTGTCTGTCTGTTTGTTCCGACTAATCTTGGAAACGGCTGGGCCGATTTTGACGGGACTTTCACTGGAATCTAGCTTATGTTATAGGGAGTAACTTAGGCTATAAAATTAATAATCCTCAATCCGTCTAAGGCTGTAAATGTAAGTTAACGCGGGCGAAGCTGCGGGCAACAGCTAGTTGTTATATAATTTCGGTATGTGAATTTAAAACCCCAGTAGACTTAGGTTAAATAAAGTCTGTCCCATGTAACAAAATTTACACGAACCTCACCATCTCCTTACATATATGATAAAACCATTATAATGAAACAATTTTTTACGGATTTTATCGCGGTTTATTAAGATTTTTACAAGCCCGACGTTTCGGATACTTTACAGCAACCATGGTCACGGGAGGACTGAGGTGACAGATGTCCTAATGTTACAAAGTTATTCGAAACTACCCTATGATACATCATTATTTTAATTAGTCCTCTCTACGCAGAAAGTGCTAACTGCATCTTTAATCTGTGGCATATTATGCTTGGTTTTTGATTTAATTATTTTAATAATGGGATCCCAAGCAGGTGGTAAGAGCCAGCCATCTTCTCTATTGAAATTTGGATGTTTTTTAATTTCAATAGCCTCGCGGATCATCCTTGGTTGGAATCGGTGTTCTTTTGCGAGTATCTGTGGTTTATCAAATCTAATATAATGGCGAGCTTTGTCTAGACTATGTTCACAGATTGCAGACTTAGTGTAGCGACGGTGTTTTAAGTCAGCTATATGTTCTTTAACGCGAGTTTTAATTGATCTTTTGGTTTGGCCTATATAAGAGAGGCCACAATCACAATCAAGCTTGTATACTCCTGCATCTTGTAAGGGTATATGACACTTGACAGATGGTAAGAATTGACCTATCTTTTTAGGCGGCTTGAAATAAGTTTTTATAGAAGCTCGCTTTAGGATGAAGCCAATCTTGTCAGTGACGCCTTTCATAAACGGTAGCACAGCAGGTACTCGCTCGACGGTGGCTGGTTTCACACGTTCACTGTGACGGAGACGCGGTACCCGAAGCTTGTTGTCACGCAGTACTTGCTTGACATGTTGAAGTTCGGTCTCCAGGTGCTGCTCATCACAGATCCCTTGTGCTCTCTGTAACAAAGATTTACCCACGGTAGCTAACTGTGTTGGATGGTGGTGTGATTCGCCGTTTAAATACCTATCCGTATGGGTATGTTTCCTATACACTGTGTGGCTTAAGGTGTTATTGGGATTACGGATAACTAATACATCTAAGAAAGCTAAAGAATTATTTGCCTCCAATTCCATTGTGAATTGAATTTTAGTATTGATGGAATTGAGATGGTTTAAGAATATGGTTACTTTATCAGATGGCAATATTGTGAAAGTATCATCTACATACCGCTTGTAGAACCTGGGTGTTATTGGTGAGGTATGCAGAGCAGTCTCCTCGAAGTCCTCCATGAATATGTCGGCAACAACGGGGGATACTGGTGAGCCCATAGCTACGCCATCTACTTGCTGGTAGAACTGGTTATTCCACAACATGTAGCCAGATGTCAGGCAATGTTTTAGAAGTTCAGCATATTCTATTGGCATGTCATTCTCTCTTAGCTTTCTTGATACAATATTAATGCAATCTTCCACCGGTAAGCATGTAAAAAGTGATTGCACATCAAAACTAACAATAGTTTCATTGTTGCTGAGATGTAGGTGTTTGATCTCATTAACAAAGTGGTATGAATCCCGTGTATGTGCTCTGGTTTGTCCACGCAGCGGCGAAAGTACATGGGCAACATGTTTAGCCAGTCTGTAGGTTGGTGAGTCGATCTGGCTTACAATTGGACGTAGTGGAGCATTAGCCTTGTGTATTTTTGGCAGCCCATACAGTTTAGGTGGCTTTGGACAAGAAGGAATCAATGATTTGACGTCTAGATTCAATGAACTGGAGTGCTTCTTTATAAGGTCACTGGTGATTTTCAAGACCTTGTTAGTTGGATCGGCTTTGAGATCTGTGTAAGTGCTTTCATCCAATAATAGTTGTTGAATTTTATCATTGTAATCTGACGTGTCCATCACAACCGTTGCATTACCTTTATCCGCACGAAGAACCGTTAATTCTCGTCTGTTGCGTAGGTTTATTAACGCTTTGTATTGTTCGCGAGGAAGATTTAGTTTCGGCACAGAACTTCGTCGTAATGCTGACGATACATCTTGTCTGATGGCCTCCGAATCTTCCTTCTTTATATTATTTATCGACAGACAATGTTCAACGTTACAAATTATTTCTTCGAACGGGATTTTGCGAGGTGTAACAGCGAAATTTAATCCCTTTTCCAAAACTTTTATTGTGTTATTGTCTAAATGACATTTTGACAGATTGACAACTGCGCGTGAGCTGTCATTGTCTGTGGTCTTCGTTTCGTTATTTTTGACATTTGATTTGCTGTTTAACTTTTCGAATTTTAAAATTTGTTGTTTTTTGCATTTATTGTATTGAGATATTTCGCGCTTATTTAAAGTTTCTATGCAATTATCGAAATCAAATGTCGTTAAAATTATCTTTAACGCGGCGGTCAAGCATCCAATGTCTTTTTCACAAGCTGCTAGATCGGAACGATTTTGATGAATCACCGTCCGTAATAACTTTTTACTCGCCTGGTTTAAGATTTTTGCGCTCCCTCTGATGTCGTTTTTTGGTGAAATCTTGACACACGTAGGGATGAGATCTTGGTCTCTGCATCTCTTCAAGAAATTTAATGATGTTATAAATCTTGCGCGCTTTGTCATAAGAGTTTCCAGGCGGCGAATTTTGTTTGCGGTTTCCAGTCCGTACTGGTTCACATATTGTTTTCTAATGTTTGCGCGAATTTCACTCATTATAATGAAACAATTTTTTTTTTTACGGATTTTATCGCGGTTTATTAAGATTTTTACAAGCCCGACGTTTCGGATACTTTACAGCAACCATGGTCACGGGAGGACTGAGGTGACAGATGTCCTAATGTTACAAAGTTATTCGAAACTACCCTATGATACATCATTATTTTAATTAGTCCTCTCTACGCAGAAAGTGCTAACTGCATCTTTAATCTGTGGCATATTATGCTTGGTTTTTGATTTAATTATTTTAATAATGGGATCCCAAGCAGGTGGTAAGAGCCAGCCATCTTCTCTATTGAAATTTGGATGTTTTTTAATTTCAATAGCCTCGCGGATCATCCTTGGTTGGAATCGGTGTTCTTTTGCGAGTATCTGTGGTTTATCAAATCTAATATAATGGCGAGCTTTGTCTAGACTATGTTCACAGATTGCAGACTTAGTGTAGCGACGGTGTTTTAAGTCAGCTATATGTTCTTTAACGCGAGTTTTAATTGATCTTTTGGTTTGGCCTATATAAGAGAGGCCACAATCACAATCAAGCTTGTATACTCCTGCATCTTGTAAGGGTATATGACACTTGACAGATGGTAAGAATTGACCTATCTTTTTAGGCGGCTTGAAATAAAAAAAATTGTTTCATTATAATGAGTGAAATTCGCGCAAACATTAGAAAACAATATGATAAAACCATACCAATTATTGTTATTATTATAATATATAGTGTAATAAGTATATCGAGTAAAGCCCGTATCCACTTAAGCATAAAAACTGCAATTTTCACTTCTAAGTATACCCCTTTAAATACGAAGGCGCGAATATGTAAGTCATAAAAACAAGATGTCTGACACAATGCGTAAAGTTTACATCGGTTTCGTTTTACGATTGCCGCTAAAACATTCAATGTTACAACAGTCTGCTATTTTTACGGCACAACGAATTGGCAGAGCTATACTTTTTGTTGATTTTTGAGGTGAAACATCTTTTTTTTAATATTCGGAATGGTTTACACACGTAACTTTTTCCTATATGTTATTCATACAGTTACTGTTCTCATACTGAACATCAGCAACAGCTTTTTGTGCATTACTAAAAGAATTACATTGCCTTAGTGACAAATGTGAAAATACAACTAGCGTCGATATCGGGATTTGGGTCGTTTACACACAGACCGAAAACCATCCTAATAGATCGTTTAATCCCTTCAGGAGTGCTTATTACTATTTCACTACCCTCCACTACTATCACTAATACGACTTAAGACCTTCAAGAAAAGAGCATAATATTTATATTTTAAAAACTGGTAACGCATCTGTTAATCCTCTGGAGTAGCGGGTGTCGCTTGTCACTTACCACCACGTGAACTGACTGTCTCGTAACAGCTTGCATCCTAAAACGCAATGTTGTCTGATAGAAGAGGTCTCAGTGAAAGTCATTACCATCCTTTGCTTTCTGGAACCCTGTGAAGCTGCTTGGTGGCAGAAATACGCAGGATAGTGGTACCCATGACAATTATATCCAAATCGCAAGATTGTCTGTTTGAAGAAGTTTCGTACCAGTCATTACTGCTTATCCGACTGCAAAGCTGCTTAGCGACAGAAGTATGCAGGACGGAGGCAATTGGCATTTGGCTCCAATGACAGTACCATGACAGTACATGTGTCCGTACAAAGAGAATCAAACCACCTGTGTAAACAAATCTGACAAAATATCTATTATGAACCTAAATGGGGTTTGAAATATTTGCTTTGTATTGAGACGTGTAGTATTGAATATTATGGATCGATTGTGAAATATATTGATCACGACAATTCAATTAACAAAATAGCTTGTCATGATAATGTTAGCCTCCACTCGGATCCTGAATAGATTTATTATCTAAATCAAACATAGACTACATTTACAGTACGGGTCTCCTCGGAATAAATAAACTATGTCCTGCATATAGGCCATAATGGGGGCAAGTGCACTGGGCAGACTCCTCCCGAACATCGGAGGACCCAGCGCCGCCTGCAGGCAGCTATACTCCGGAGTCTGCCGTAGTATGGCGACGTACGGTGCACCCATCTGGGCGGATCCCCTTACCGGGAGGAATAAGGCCCGGCTGCGGTCGACGCAGCGGGTCATCGCAGAGTGATCCGGGGGTACTGTACGGTTTCGTAGGCAGCAGCCACTGCCCTAGCCGGTGACCCCTCGTGGGAGCTCGTGGCGGAGGTTCTTGCCGAGATGCACTCCTATGTCTCGGATAGGAGGTGCACCTCCAGTAACGCCCCTGTGTTCGTGTCGGGCTCAGGATGGGAACCTGGGTCTGTATGTCACGACGTCTTGGGGACTGCTTAGTAGCGGCCGGGCCCCCCCTACGAGGAGTAGTCTGGCCTTCGCCGGGGCCAGCCTGTCGCTGAGGTGATCCTGTCTGTTGCCTGCATATCCGGGACCCTCAAAAAGCGGCTAAAGGCGCTCGCAGTGGTTTTAGTTAGGGTGGGCACTCCCAGGTGCGAGTCCTTCATTGGGTCAGGATCTACCCGAAGATCCTGGCTGCATCCATAAGGATTTCCCTGCAAAAAGAAAAAGAAATATAGGCCATGATTCTTCTTTCTCTAATGTCATAAAATGTGCAGGTTTCTCAGCAATGTTTTCTTTCTGTCACTGTTTAAAAAAACCATATCGACAAGCAGTCGGTAAAGTAAATCACTTGATATATTAAATGTAACAATTACTCTACTTGCAGTATATCTTGGGGATAGTTATGAATATACATAGTAAAAAGTTATGAAAATATAGTAAAATGCAACCCACGTTTTTTACTCTGAATTGAATTATTCTCCTAATAACTTAAATTTTATTATAATTTTATTTTGAAGTAGTTAGTTATAATGTTCGATCTTCTACTACTGTAATTTTACTTTTTTTACTACTCTTTGTAATAAAAAAATATTTTCTACTTTTTAGTTCGATTAGCTCCTGGTTTTTTAGTTTATTTATGTAATCTGTAATTATTACCGCAATTTCTGGTAGTACCAGAGACTGGAATAATATTTTATTTGTGTAGAAAGTACCAGAATAGGATAAACACGACGATAAATCTCACCAACTTCTACCAGGAATACACGAGGTTAGATGTTAAATTAAACTTTATTATTTATGTCTCAGGTGAAATATTAGATATTTACTGGCTTGTCGAACAATAGATTGATCGTAGGCTGCATTCCTCTCTGTGTGGGCCAAACATCTGTGTAAATTCCATGACACGCTTCCTTGATTTTGAAAGTATTGTTAGCATTTGTGGTATCAGGATAACAAGATTTGTTTAGCTGAGAATCGTCGCACGGTAGTTATTTTTGTTTTCCACTACGAAAAAGCCCTTGTTTGAACCCTTACTTAGGCCATAATTTAAATATACCCAAAAATATGGAACTTTTAGGTCTATTACCATGCAAAAAAGAAGAAATAAGTGTCAGAATGTCCTGTTTATTTAAAACTAGCTGTTGCCTGCAGCTTCGCCCGCGTTACTCAACTCCTATAAGTCACAGCGTGATGTTATATGGCCTATAGCCTTCCTCGATAAATAAGCTGCCTAACATTGAAATAAGTTTTCAAATCGGACCAGTAGTTCCTGAGATTAGCGCGTCCAAACAAACAAACAAACTCTTCAGCTTTATAATATTAGTATAGATTATAAAGTAGTCGTTTTTTCACATAACTTGATGATGTTAAATCGCAAATAATATTGATAATGGTGATTGGTGAACCAAGATATAAGTTACCTTCCTCGATACCCGTGGCAAAATCACAACTCGTCCATTGTTAAGTCGGTTCGAGTTTTAAAAACTCATTTTGTATTTCCCAAACCTGGGATCGTAAAACGAAACAAAAAACCATAAGCTTTGTTTGGAACAATCGTGGGCCGACGCCGCGATGTCGCTGATAGCGGGTTCGAACCCGGCCCGGGCAAATATTTTCATCTAATTACCATTAGTAAAAGGACATGCAAAGATAATGCTTAATTCTACAAATTAGCGATTAAATAAGTTAACTTTAATACTATTTAGCGCTAATTAGCCATTAGCCAGCATTTATCATAAGTATTAAAAGTGTTCAAAACGGGTTATTGACTGTTTTACTTTTATTCGCGGAGCTCGAGATTCTTATTGTGAACATGACATTTACAGATAATGTCGACCAAATTAATAGCAATTAGTAACAATATTGTAATATTAGCTAACAAACAAAAGTCTCCTTAGCAACGACGGTCGTAGGATTAATGATGATGAAACATGATAAAGTTGCAATCAAAAGAAACGTAATTTTCAAAGGGAATTTAATTATCCAGCCCGTAGCGAGCCCAATTAATTTAAAACAAAAAATTTCGTTAGCTCACCTTGGACGAAGACGGACAAATGGTAACTACCTTTATATTATATGTACTTGGATTAAAGATGTTTCATTATATTCATTAAAGCTCTTTGTTGATAGCAGCATATATTATTATATATATAATATATATATATATATATATATATATATTATATATATATATATATATATATAAAATATTATATATAAGCAGATAATATATTATTATTATAACGATGGACGTTAGTCCTTATTAAATAATATATTATAGTGTTGAGTTTAGATTTTCTGTTTTTATTTTTATGGACTTTTTAGTTTTGAGGTATGAAAGTTTGCACTTATAAGTGTAGCACTTGAATATGCATGCATGGACAGTACAGATCTTTTGCGTTAAAGAGTAACAAACACTCATCCATACATCCATACATTATTAAAAACTTTCACATTTATAATACAAGTAGGATCTCCACCAAGGTGCAAGCCTTGTCGTGGCGGGGGGGGGCTCGGTAGTTTTAGGTGAACCCAGCACTTTGGGAGAAACAAATGGAACCGAGGGAGCTGCTCTTTGAACCGCTCTTATAAGAAGAAGGAACAAAAGAGCAGGGGAACAAGGGGCGAGGATGGGAACCCCACCCCATTGCACTGTCTCGACGTTGGGACAGTGCGTTGCGCCCCCTCTGTGGAGGTGATGTCGGTCCCTTGAGGGAATGACTAGCCATCGAAGTGCCCTGTTTGCCCAATAGATCCGGGGCACCTCACCAAAGGCGGCATTGGTGGCACTCGCCGGATTTTAGTGGGTAGGGCTGCGTCCACCTTACCATCTTTCGGGCGCAGCGAGTCCCACACGCCCGAGGAGTTTCCACTCCCCCGTGGGATGCCTTAGAGCATTTCCCGGCGTAAAAAAGGATATAAGTAAGATGATATTGATTATTTAATGTTTTATGTCCGTCTTCAACACCCTTCCCTTTGTATACATAGGGAACCTCAAGATACGATCTTTTCCTTTGCATTTCAGGACACGGCTACTGTAGGATTTGTACTAAGATTTAGTCTCAACTTTTTTAACATAAGAACTAACAATTCATTTTTGTTTTCAGGTAAGTCAATACACTTCCTAACATGAGTAACAACAGGTAACAACACTTCAAACATAACATTACCGACCGACCAAAAAAGACACGCTTCGGTGAGATCGTTTTGCGATACAAATTATATGTTAGTGTGGTGGTGAGTGAAAGGTTTTGATGACCGTTTGGCTAATATGACGCGGTAAAAGCATATTGGTTTATTATGTATAAAGCCTTTATGGCTGCTTAACCTAATAAAGCCATATTATGCTGTAAATGCTATCTAATTATACCTCGCTTTCATAAGGATTATAGTTAATCAGCTCTTTCCATGGACATAGCAGGTATAATAACATAAAATCCTCTTTAATTTTCGTTTATCCGATACGATATTTTAATATATAATGATAATATCAACCCTTTTGTGTCCCACTGCTGGGCACGAGTCTCCTCCTCGAAATCAGGAGAGGAGGGTTTTGGGCCATAGTTCACCGATGCGCTGGTCCAATGCAGGTTGGTGAACTTCACACACCTTCAAAGACTAGATAAATAGCTAAAGCTTTTTTATGTTAGTTGGATAGACAAACTGGCAGACATGCCACCTCATGGTAAGTGGTCGACGTCGCCCATGAACATAAACTAGTATGCCTGGAACGAGCCCAGGTAACTCATTTATGTGTTGCCTATCCTGAGACATAAGATGTTACGTCTCTTGGAAACACAACATTAGCTGTTTGACGGTAAAAACAAGCAGGTGGTGGGGTGGTACCATGCAGCCGGGAGCGCGGCACCTCCCACCGGTACCAGTAGCTACCGTGATCGTTGACTAACATCGGTTAGTTACCTGAATTAGTCATTAATTATTGGTCATAATCGGTTATTGAATTGCTAAATTTCATTATGAGCATTATGGACAAATGCTTATCATAAAAATCGGTACTGCGTAGGGACAAGTTTATTACAAACTATTATAGCTCGCTATTTGACAATAACGGGCTGATGATAGCGAATATTTTATGAGAGATGTTAATACATGTGATATTGTGAAATATTAATATCTATCATTTGGTCGAAACGATGAAATATTATAACATTTATATTGACTGGCGTGCGTTTAACATTTATGAGAACTTAAATCATAGATAGAGAATATTCTATTTTACGATCATCTGAGAGATGCATGTTATAACAAACCACGATGAAAACGTTAGCATTATGCTAAAACTAGCAGACTCCCCGCAGCTTTTCAGCGTGGGCAATTATCAAAGATTATTAAAATTATCCACTCCTCCTTGATCTTCTCATGATTTAATTTTGATTCAATGCTTTCCTGTGATGTAGCGGGTATCTGTGAATGTCTTATCACTTACCACCAGGTGAACCGACTGTCCGTTTGTCCCCTCTTCTATAAAAAGATTATTGGGAAATACCAAATTTTGTCCAAATCTGATCATACAGTTGATAGGCAAATGAATATCGAGCTCCGCGAAATAGAAGTGAAATTATCCAATAAGCTAATTGAGCTGAGGGGGAAGAGCTTGAAGCGGTTAATAAGTACTTGATAAAATTATCTTGGAAGACTTGCTTATAGTGTTATTGAGTCGTACATATAAATATATCACTGGTTGGAGGAATGTGCCCTGCAAGACCAACCTTCTTATTTTCTTTTGTTAAGCTGTTTTGTTAGGACAGAAGGACAGGACAGCTTGCACCAAGAATTATATATTTTTTTAATTATCTAAGCCAGAAGATTATAGACTGAGGTCTGCTCTATCTTCATCTGTCTATGGGTGAGGCCATGAGGCTCAAACGTTTCTAAGTTTCAGTGTGGTATGAGCCCTTATGGGGCCCCCGTCCCGTCATATAAGAGACGGGGCATCGATGTGAACGCGGGGCTTCTAATTTCTTTCTATGGCGGGATGCCCTGGTGTGAGAGGGAAACAATTATTGGCGACCGTGATAGGATCAGGAGGATCTAGGAGGACGTTTCTCGGTCTCCTACGCAGACATTTTATTTATGTCATAGGAAGCAACCAACAAGTCGGAA
This sequence comes from Helleia helle, assembly GCA_963853865.1. Classification (NCBI taxonomy): domain Eukaryota; kingdom Metazoa; phylum Arthropoda; class Insecta; order Lepidoptera; family Lycaenidae; genus Helleia; species Helleia helle. The sequence goes on along the minus strand of OY971426.1, from coordinate 5,010,514 downwards.
CCTTATAGTGACTACCAAGTACCAACGCCCATAGACATTATAGCATAGCCCAACGAAAAGTTATGCAGATGCGTTGCCCTCTTTTTCCCTATCCCCCCCAATGGGCCAGTGGAAACTCACAAACCGCACGAAACGCCTATTTGTCACTCGACGCCGGCTTTATGTGAGCGAAAGGTACTACCCTGGTCGTGCCTACCCGATTCGGCTGCAAAGCAGCATGGCACTACCTCTTACAATGTGAGTCTGGGTCGGGTAGGCCTAGGCTGTTTATGATCATCGGTGTCATCGACTTCTCAGATGCCTTTGCCGGTTTGTCTTTTATAAAAACCATTGAATGTAATACCGGTCACGCGCAGTGGATCATCATTCAAACAATCACTCGTGCCATTCGTTCACGTCATCTATGATTGAAGGCTGACCTACCCCGTGACGTCATCCATTAACGACCACTTGAACTTGATCCCCCTGCTCGCCTAATTATATGTAAATGAAGACGAATGGGGGACTAATGTTGCATCAAAAGAGCTCAACGATACTGGTCTAGTATTTAATATATAATGTGTGAAGGTTATTTTGTTCACGGATGCAAAACGGACACACACGACCTTGAGTAGTGTACAAATATAGAATTCGTCACGATTTAAAATTATTTCCTATTTTCAATAACTGGTTTGTCATCTGATTAGTTGATTACATAAGAAATAGCAAGATTTGCTTAAATATGCTACCTGTATCTACTAGTGCAAGAACATACATACTATTACATCCTGAACATTGCAATCATCGAGAGCAGCCTTCAAGGTTCTATTAAAGTTTTAGCATTGTACCAATTGGAATTTTAATTTCGCGTTACCTTGAAGAGGTTAATGAACTATCGTTGAAGTGTACGAATAGATAGGAGACTGCCAGGAAGTTAGCCAACTAGAATCTTCTAAAACTTTGCTTGGGTAGTGTTTTTGTAAAGCTACTAAGAATATCATTCAGTCCTCTCTTTTAGGGTGTAATAGTGAAGGATGATTTTAATTTCACAAGCCAACCCTCAAATCTTTTGCATATTTATTGTGACTCTCGTCTATACCATTATTATAAAGGTGTATGTTTGTTTGTTTTGATATCTACATACCTAGTAGGTAATCTTCGAAAATCCGATTTAAGGAATCCTTTCACCGGTATTATGCTACGTGGCATGTTGAGCGACGATGGTCCAGTAGGTACGGGCTCGGCTTTAAGTGAGAGGTCCGGGTTCGATCCTGATGGGTTTTTCTAAATTTCTACGTACACTGATCAATGCTTGCTCAACGATGAAGGAAACATCGTGACATCGTGAGGAAACCTGCATGCCTGATGAGATCAAAAGTCTTTGAATTTGTGGTGAAGTTCGTTAACCCGCATTGGACCAGCGCATCGGTGAACTATGGCCCAACACCCTCCTCGTCTGATTTCGACAGAAGATCCGTGCCCAGCAGTGGGACATATAAGGGTTGATATCATATTGCTACGCTATCATTCAATGCAGGGCTATACAAATAATCATTATCAATCCGAATATTGCTATAAATCTAAGTGAACCCCAAAGCTGCGTCAACACCCATATTCCGGAACATTCCGGATCTTAAAACATATTCCCATCATAACTACACGTCAATATGCACGAGCCAATACACCCCGTCTAGACGGATCGACCAACATAACTTGAACCCCCCGTGAAACTGTTAATCATTTGTAGTGTCGTCGTGTCCATGTATGTAAAGTGGAAATAAAATGGGAATGAAATCTTATACAGATTTTATCCTAGAAGGTTCCTGAATTAGTATTTTACTCGACTACCACAAAGAAAGGTAGGGTTATGATTTTAGTAACTTATGTATGTATATCTTAAACCAATTTTCCTATTAAATGAAAATTCATAGATTTTACAATTCGCGTATAGTAAGTGTATTGATATCTTTGTTACACAATGAAGCGTAAAGACAGATTTCTATGAAAGGAGACGGTCCAAAATTGTATGGGACGTTGGTCTACTTTTGTACATGTAATGAGATGAAGGAAAGAAAATTTGAAACAGTTTCGATTTTTTTATATCCATGAATTCATCTCAATTTCAGTGGAAGAATAATTTAATGTTTCCAAGATTTGCAACACTACGTGTATAAAACAATGGCGTATGGCGTTTGTTCTATGGCGTTATCTGTCAAATGTAAGGAACAAGTCATTGTTCGTTAAGCAACTGTCATCATTTGGTTTGTCATTTGTCAGAAATGACATATAGTAAGTAATAATCATCCGTCTGAAGGGCGCCATCTTCATAAAGAATTGCCAACAAGTTAAAAAACTTCAAATATATTTTTATTTTTTGCATGTAAATTAGTTTCTTATACTAATTTATTTTATTTTTAATTAAATCTATGTATTTTTCACCAATTTATGATGTACTGTACAAGACCAGACCAGAAATGGACCGTCTCCATTTTCACATAAAAAAAAAACTAGATATTTCGTAAATATGAAAACATCTGTCATGTCTGTCATATCATGATGATATTCATAATTGAATAAATTGATATGTTTAATAAATCGTTGTTGGCGTTTATTTTAAGTGGTCTACGACTGATGACGATTAAGTTGTGTTAATACAAGCTGATGATGATGATGATCAATACGCCTTAACCTCATGATAATGTGCATTTGAATTTGGAACAGAATAGGCAGGAATTATAATGCACTGCACTGCCGGGAAACCCATGTAAGGTAACGAGAACCATCTGGTATAAAAACATGTCTGAATGGCACTTGGACTTTTTGTCTTGGCCCTATTTGGTCATGGTTTTTTTTTATAATTGATGGTTGATTGAAGTATGCGCTAATGAGTTAATTGTATGATTATTATGACATTCTTTTTTACCTATGGTAACCTAGTAGGGTAACATTATGAAAGTGATATCAAAAATAATTAAATGCAAATATATATATTTATAAAAATATATATTTTAAATTTCAAAACAATACTTAATTTTTTTTTTAGTTTCAAACTCTTAAAGAGTTATATATTATACTTAGTGCAAGAAATAAGAATTATTTTATTTTAATACAAAAAACAGTTACGGATTTTGTCGAGGTTTTTAAGGATACTTTATAATAAATCATAACTTACTACTGGCATTTAGTAAATACTAATTGCCATAAATGAAGAAAAAAAAATCATAACTATGGTCGCGGGTAAAATTAAAAAACAAGGAACAATAAGGATCCCTCCCACAAGGCTAACTGAATCATTCACATCATGTACCTAACATATTTTTTGTTACTGAATTACAAGTTAAGAAATGTAAGCACTCATAAATAAAATAAAACCTTCATAAAAAGTGCTAACTTATGGACTTTTTACGAAAGTTAAAGTAATAACATCATTGCAGTCCTTTATTTGACGAGATGGTGGCGCCATCTTGAAATTATGACGTAACAGAAAATGGCTCTTGGCGCCAAAAGTATAATGCGTACCAAAAAGTGTTCGTCGAAAAGCGTGAAATAAGGAAGGCGCCACAATAGGCAGCTAGAACTTCTACTTCATACCATATCAGTTATCTACACCAGTGCCATTGTGGATGGTTTTTAAACTGTTATCTACAGCTAGAAATGGACACTTTCGATTTTCCTCCCAAATGAGGTTGGTGAACTTCACACACCTTCAAAGACTAGATAAATAGCTAAAGCTTTTTTATGTTAGTTGGATAGACAAACTGGCAGACATGCCACCTCATGGTAAGTGGTCGACGTCGCCCATGAACATAAACTAGTATGCCTGGAACGAGCCCAGGTAACTCATTTATGTGTTGCCTATCCTGAGACATAAGATGTTACGTCTCTTGGAAACACAACATTAGCTGTTTGACGGTAAAAACAAGCAGGTGGTGGGGTGGTACCATGCAGCCGGGAGCGCGGCACCTCCCACCGGTACCAGTAGCTACCGTGATCGTTGACTAACATCGGTTAGTTACCTGAATTAGTCATTAATTATTGGTCATAATCGGTTATTGAATTGCTAAATTTCATTATGAGCATTATGGACAAATGCTTATCATAAAAATCGGTACTGCGTAGGGACAAGTTTATTACAAACTATTATAGCTCGCTATTTGACAATAACGGGCTGATGATAGCGAATATTTTATGAGAGATGTTAATACATGTGATATTGTGAAATATTAATATCTATCATTTGGTCGAAACGATGAAATATTATAACATTTATATTGACTGGCGTGCGTTTAACATTTATGAGAACTTAAATCATAGATAGAGAATATTCTATTTTACGATCATCTGAGAGATGCATGTTATAACAAACCACGATGAAAACGTTAGCATTATGCTAAAACTAGCAGACTCCCCGCAGCTTTTCAGCGTGGGCAATTATCAAAGATTATTAAAATTATCCACTCCTCCTTGATCTTCTCATGATTTAATTTTGATTCAATGCTTTCCTGTGATGTAGCGGGTATCTGTGAATGTCTTATCACTTACCACCAGGTGAACCGACTGTCCGTTTGTCCCCTCTTCTATAAAAAGATTATTGGGAAATACCAAATTTTGTCCAAATCTGATCATACAGTTGATAGGCAAATGAATATCGAGCTCCGCGAAATAGAAGTGAAATTATCCAATAAGCTAATTGAGCTGAGGGGGAAGAGCTTGAAGCGGTTAATAAGTACTTGATAAAATTATCTTGGAAGACTTGCTTATAGTGTTATTGAGTCGTACATATAAATATATCACTGGTTGGAGGAATGTGCCCTGCAAGACCAACCTTCTTATTTTCTTTTGTTAAGCTGTTTTGTTAGGACAGAAGGACAGGACAGCTTGCACCAAGAATTATATATTTTTTTAATTATCTAAGCCAGAAGATTATAGACTGAGGTCTGCTCTATCTTCATCTGTCTATGGGTGAGGCCATGAGGCTCAAACGTTTCTAAGTTTCAGTGTGGTATGAGCCCTTATGGGGCCCCCGTCCCGTCATATAAGAGACGGGGCATCGATGTGAACGCGGGGCTTCTAATTTCTTTCTATGGCGGGATGCCCTGGGTGTGAGAGGGAAACAATTATTGGCGACCGTGATAGGATCAGGAGGATCTAGGAGGACGTTTCTCGGTCTCCTACGCAGACATTTTATTTATGTCATAGGAAGCAACCAACAAGTCGGAACCTTATAGTGACTACCAAGTACCAACGCCCATAGACATTATAGCATAGCCCAACGAAATGTTATGCAGATGCGTTGCCCTCTTTTTCCCTATCCCCCCCAATGGGCCAGTGGAAACTCACAAACCGCACGAAACGCCTATTTGTCACTCGACGCCGGCTTTATGTGAGCGAAAGGTACTACCCTGGTCGTGCCTACCCGATTCGGCTGCAAAGCAGCATGGCACTACCTCTTACAATGTGAGTCTGGGTCGGGTAGGCCTAGGCTGTTTATGATCATCGGTGTCATCGACTTCTCAGATGCCTTTGCCGGTTTGTCTTTTATAAAAACCATTGAATGTAATACCGGTCACGCGCAGTGGATCATCATTCAAACAATCACTCGTGCCATTCGTTCACGTCATCTATGATTGAAGGCTGACCTACCCCGTGACGTCATCCATTAACGACCACTTGAACTTGATCCCCCACTTGGACTTTTTGTCTTGGCCCTATTTGGTCATGGTTTTTTTTTATAATTGATGGTTGATTGAAGTATGCGCTAATGAGTTAATTGTATGATTATTATGACATTCTTTTTTACCTATGGTAACCTAGTAGGATAACATTATGAAAGTGATATCAAAAATAATTAAATGCAAATATATATATTTATAAAAATATATATTTTAAATTTCAAAACAATACTTAATTTTTTTTTTAGTTTCAAACTCTTAAAGAGTTATATATTATACTTAGTGCAAGAAATAAGAATTATTTTATTTTAATACAAAAAACAGTTACGGATTTTGTCGAGGTTTTTAAGGATACTTTATAATAAATCATAACTTACTACTGGCATTTAGTAAATACTAATTGCCATAAATGAAGAAAAAAAAATCATAACTATGGTCGCGGGTAAAATTAAAAAACAAGGAACAATAAGGATCCCTCCCACAAGGCTAACTGAATCATTCACATCATGTACCTAACATATTTTTTGTTACTGAATTACAAGTTAAGAAATGTAAGCACTCATAAATAAAATAAAACCTTCATAAAAAGTGCTAACTTATGGACTTTTTACGAAAGTTAAAGTAATAACATCATTGCAGTCCTTTATTTGACGAGATGGTGGCGCCATCTTGAAATTATGACGTAACAGAAAATGGCTCTTGGCGCCAAAAGTATAATGCGTACCAAAAAGTGTTCGTCGAAAAGCGTGAAATAAGGAAGGCGCCACAATAGGCAGCTAGAACTTCTACTTCATACCATATCAGTTATCTACACCAGTGCCATTGTGGATGGTTTTTAAACTGTTATCTACAGCTAGAAATGGACACTTTCGATTTTCCTCCCAAATGACATGGTACATTGTTAGAGTATTTGTTTGACCAGTCTGAAATTAGCTACGAGTGCGTGACAATGATTTTGATTATGAGGCAGAGTTTAGTTTAGAACATGCCTCGCTTCTGTAAAACTTCGAACCGGCTAAGTTGAATCCCTTGTACTGCGAATCGTGCTTTTTTGCGTTGTCGCATGCTTGCTAAACCCGATCGGTAGGTTTCTTGGAAGATATTTTTTGTACTATTACGTGTGTGTGTGTATATTAGCACCACTTTAGCCTTGACAATGGGTTGCTACCGGAATGAGTTTTATACGGCATCTGCCTCATCATTATTAATGCTGTTCTTGTTCATTCCGCCAATCAGCAGTAGGTACTGTTTGGATGCGCTATGCCGCGCTTCCGTCTGCATGGGTACCACCATCTTGCTTGTTTCTTCCGTCAAACAGCTTTGCTGTGTTTCGGAGAGAAAAGCTGGATAGGCAGTGTAATTACTGGCTCAATATCTTATGTCTCTGTATAGGCAACACATAAACGAACTGCCCGAGCTAGTCTCAGATTAGTAACCCAAAACCCACCATGGTTCAAGCCTTGTCGTGGCGATGGGGCTCAGTAGCCTAAGGTGAACCCAGCACCTTGGGCGAAGCAAATAGAGCCGAGGGAGCTGCTCTTCTTATAAGAGGGGACAAAAGAGCAGGGGGACAAGGGGCGAGGATGGGAACCTCACCCCATTGTACTGTCCCGACGTTGGGAGGGGTTGTTCTGTGGTGCGGTGCAACCCCTCTGTGGAGGTGGCGTCGGTCCCTTGGGGGACTGACTAGCCGTCAAGGTGCTCTGTTTTGCTCATTAGATCCGGGACACCTCACCAAAGGCGGCATTAGTGGCACTCGCCGGGTTTTAGTGTGGGTAGAGCTGCGTCTATCTTACCACCTTTCGGGCGCAGCGAGTGCTACCTTCATACCCGCGTGGGGAGACCCACTCCCCCGCGGGATGCCTCAGAGCGAGTCCCGACGTTAAAGAAAAAAAAGGTTAGTGCATTGCCTACCGTACCCAGATGAACTTAAACGTCATAGGTGAAGTTATTCACTTATAAAGGCTAGTGTCGAATGAATTCGTTCCAGTTAATGGGTGGACTATACAATGGTTATTCCATTTCTTACCTCATCTGACATTTATATTGTGTGGATATTTTGTCTTTATTAACCTAATAACTTCAGTTATAGTGTTCGTATTTCGAAGTGTTGATGATGTTACATAATTCTTTACTTGCTGACAATGCCATTATCGGACGGATCATTATAATGATAATGTAAATCATTATTTTTTATATCATTAACCTTATGTAATAAATAATGTAATTGGCTGTTGCGTTGACAGTGATCGTTAATAAGAATTATGTTATAATAAGACATTTATAACAGTACAGTGGCCGGTCCGTGTTGGATGTAAGTGGCGAGAGATCGGTCGTCTTGGCGTTCTATGTGTGAGGCCTATGTTCAGCAGTGGACGGATAGAGGCTGATGATGATGATGATGATGAAAATACTAATTGAAAAATAAAACTAATTGTATACTACGATTTTACCCGCTTACATTAAGTACCGAAATATCGTTAGATGGCTGTCGCTTGTCAAAGTATGAAGGCGAGCAGTGTCCTAAAAAAATCCTATGATCACTCAAGAGTCCGAAACATGGTCTTAGACTTAACATCTCTATTCCTCAGATCTAGGTCATAAGTATGTCTCAGGAAATAAGTACTCGCCAGCGAAATTACGACTAACATTATTTAAATATAATAATAAAATCTTTTTTTCTATGTTTCACTTTTCCACTTTTATTTGTTATTTGAATACTTTTATTTGAATAAAAGTGGAAAAGTGAAACAAAGAAAAAAAGATTTTATTATTATGAAAATGAATTTCCATCAAGAACCATCAGTACATTCAATCAATTATTTAAATAGATGAAAAAAATGTTTCTAGAAATAATGCACTGCACAAATGAAAGTTGTCTTTTTTAAACACTTGACAACTCGAGTTTATTTTCCTTAAACTTAAAGAGGCTTCGACACACAAAAGGAAAAAGTAAGAAAGGTAATGTGAGTCATTGTGCAAGAATGTCCGGTTGGAGCTAAAAACTATCTCAGGTAAACATCATAGCCTACATTATGAGTGTATGGAAATACACAATAAATAAATATATTTTATAAATATTTATATTCTTATTAGAACCTCTTTTTCTAGCCTATACAGTCTCACTGCTGGGCAAGGGTCCACACGTCTCTATCGTGAGCTGCACTACGCCAGTCTTGATGAGGGATGCGCTGTGACGCACTCCCGTCTTATATGAGTTATACCTTCCAGCAAACATCTTGGCTGTGTTTCGGAAAGAAGGTCAGGAAAGGCAGTGTAACTACTGGAACCGAGATTTATTATCTTACTCACACTTATCTCAGTATAGGCAACACATGAATGAGTTGCCTGGGCTAGTCTCAGGTTCACTTGGTTATGTTCATGGGCGACGTTGACCACTATCATGTAGCATAAAGAAAAAAAAAAAGAAAAGAATAGACGCTTTTATTTTTTATAATAGTATAGGAGTAGTAGGAATAATAGTTTGTAATTCAAAAAATTCAAAAGGAAGTATTCATTTTAAAGATAATACTGAAGATGATGATGATGATGATGATGATAAAATATTTAAAAATAGAATATTTGGTTAGGAAATACTCAAGGCAATATGCGCGTTGACATCACAGATGTTTATCAGATGAAACCATTTTCACCTCTGTCGTAGATGTGATGTTTGTCGTGAGGATATAATGAGATTTTTTGTGGTGAGCCCAGGTGTGCCTTTGTGGTTTAAGCAAATAAGTGCAAGGAAGACTGCGTATAGAATACAAAGAGAATACACATTTACATTGTAATACGTATATGGATGAGCACGCTGAAGTGTCTGGGTCGGTCATATATGAAGGAGTCGAAGAACTGATGGTTGCTGGGCTGATAGAGGGGAGGGGAGGCCACGTACGGGGAGATGGAAGGTCGGTGAACCTCAAGCCAGATGCGAACAGATTCTCGGGGCGAATGGCGGGGACGTCTTAGCGTTCATTTAAAGAGACATATTACTTGCTGTAAGGGGAAAAAAATGAATTATGGTAGTACGTATGTGTACGGATTTCGTGGCGGTGGGGCTCAGTAGCGAAGGGTGAGCCCAACACCTTGGGCGAAGCTAATTGAGCCGAGGGGGCTCTTCGTACCCCTCTTATAAGAAGAGGGGACAAAAGAGCAGGGGGCAAGGGGTGAGGATGGGAACCTCACCCCATTGTACTGTCCCGACGTTGGGAGGGGTTGTTCTGTGGTGCGGGACAACCCCTCTGTGGAGGTGGCGTCGGTCCCATGCGGGACTGACTAGCCGTCGAGGTGCCCTGTTAGCCTAACAGATCCGGGCACCTCACCAATGCGGCATTGATGGCACTCGCCGGGTTTTAGTGGGCCGTAGAGCGGGTAGAGCTGCGTCCATTTACCACCTTTCGGGCGCAGCGAGTCCCACATACCCTCCTGGGGAGACCCGCTCCCCAGGCGGGATGCCTCAGAGTATTTCCCGGCGTAAAAGATAAAAAAAAGGTGTTCGGATTTAGTTAAAAGCATAATATTAAAATGATGATTATTATAAAGTTGTATCCACTCGTAACTCGTAAGGCAAATATTAACGAGCTCACTTTTTAATTGTTACTCATTTTAAAAACTCAACGCTATCAAAATTTTATGTACACTCATTAAGTCTGAAGAATATCGTTCAAAAATACTAATAAACATTTGATAATTTATTCAAATTGATATTTATCGCCCACATCCATTTCACTGGCGCCTTTTATATTTATAATGTTATAAAACGCTATAAAACACAGTCCAATTAAGAACAAAAAGTAGGTATACTAGTATTATGAATGTGAAAGTACCTTTTCACGCAAAAGCTGGTCAGATTTTGAATTT